>CM041209.1:36601125-37201125 GCA_023065735.1 Coffea humblotiana | reverse complement strand
TGTGATATATTCTTGTTCAATGATTGCAATTGAATTGCTATACATGCGTATGAGTTGTATCTTGTCTGGAATTCCAGAAACCCTGTGGCTAGTTAATCGAGTCGAGCCGGCAAGGGTCTGGTCGATTAGATAACAAACCCTGGGTAGTTAGTGATGTCGAGTGGAGTGTTATCTCCTCGACTAATCGGTATACTCGAGTATTACCACCAGTGTTTATTGTGGAGTTCGGGCCCGATAAGGGGTTTGGTCGGTGGACGGAGATTGGAGTTAAGTGGTGTTCTACTGGATGAGTTACCTTACTTGAAAGTTGACGGAGTGTCAACTACCAATCGATCAAGCTATGGTGGAGCCGATATATGAGCACCTGTATCCTTATATGTGAAATGCGGAATATTTATCGTTTGGCTATATGAAGCATTATTACTCATTTCTTGACTTGTTTTGCTCGTTATTTCATTATTATGTTACATTCACCGTTTATTACTGGTCAATTGGCTATTTGGAACATCACTGAGCTTTAGCTCACTCCGTTAGTTTTGTTTTCCTTACAGGGGGTACGAGCGAGGCGCGAGATTTGTAAAGCCTAGCGTAGTTTAGTTGTTTTAAATTTTGAAGTTGTACTCGCGCTATCACTCGACTAGGGTGATTTGTACTTGAATTGTTAATTTGGTGTGGAGGAGCTTTATATTTTAAGTTGAATATCAATGTATATTATAAGTTTGAATTATGATATTATTTATTGTTCTATGGATGTAAGTTAATTTCTCGAGATACGAGTGAGTGAGTCCTGGCGAGAGCTGGGCAGGCGACCCGCCGAACCTGGGGTACGCCCTAGGGAGAGGTGGGACCGTCACATGAAATTTCTCCAATAATCTCTTCATTTCAAACTTAAATCTAACATGCATGTTAAGACTAAAGTATTATGTAATGTATTGAATCTCAATATAAAAGTTTGGAACCAAAATTCATAAAGAAACCTGGAAAAATTCTTTATTTCTTCTCTAAGTTGAAGCTGGAAAATTCCAGCGGCTATCTCTCAATATTTCCAGCTCAATCTTCCAACTTTGGGCTGCATGACATTTCCTCTAGGTTGCCTGGGAGTAAGGCTAGGGGCATTTCTTTTTTTAGTTTGAAAAGCCTTAAGTTGGGATTTAGCATTTTCAATTCTCTGGGCTTTCTCAAGAGCCCCAGCGAAGGTATCCAGGGTGACTGGTGCTAAGGATTCCTGAATCTCCAAATTTAATCCTTGAACAAACTGCCTCACTCTCTTTTGTTTAGTGGGTACTAATTCCGAGAAGAATTTAGACAATTTTGTGAACTGGGCTTTGTATTCGGCAACACTTGAGGTCCCTTATCGAAGTCTAATGAATTCATCCTCCCTTTTCTCTTAAACTAAAGGAGGGATATATTTCTCTTTAAACTCTTAGGCAAAGTTGGCCCAAGTCCACAGGGTTTGCTCTCTTTCCCATTTAGTTTTAATCATGTTCCACCATGAACGTGCCCGCCCCCTCAAATTGGAATACGGAAAAGGTAACCTGTCTCTCCTGGGGGTATTTTAATGCCTCAAATATGTTGACCATAGCTTCTAACCAATTCTCCGCTATCTCAGGGTTTGGTCCTCCAGTAAACTTAGGTGGAGCAAACTTCTGGAACCTTTCTAAAGCCCTATCTTCCCCTACTTCTGAATCCCTATATTGATGTGCAAGTTCGACTCCAGAACCGGATTGATTTACTACTCTTTCTAATAAATCGATCATCCTATTCAGGGCCATAGCCACTTGATCGTCTCTATTGATTTCTTGTTCTTGGCTCTGATCTGCTGCAGATTCGTGGTCCCCATCTGGGTTTTCAAGTTGTCTAACCCTACGGAGTCGCCCACGTCATGGTCCCTCGCTCTCCATTCTACGCCTAAATATGCTATATATATAGAAATCTTGAATAAATTGGGTATATCCCTATACATACATAGATATTTAGTAGTATTTTGTTTTAGAAATCAAAATGCATTCAGCACATCGATCCACACTTAGGTTACAGGCCAACCATTATAAAACAATAATTAAAGTCAAGTTTATTATAAGTAATTCAAATATACATAAAAGTAAACAGTTCAGCCAGTATAGTGCATTTAGCAAATCAAACATAGGTAGCTCAACCCTTAATTTTTAAGTTTAACCTATAACTCCATTAGTCTAATTTAAGACAGTCCTAGTCGATCCCACCTCCTCCTTTGGTTTTGATTCCCCAGGTTCCTCCTCCTTTGGACCCTCCTCAAGATCTTCCTGCATTTTATTCCCGGGTACCTCTCCTGTGGATTGCTCCTGATCTAGATGCATACCACCATATAGAGTCTCCTCGACAACGGTCTCCTTTAGCACCTTGCATCTTGTCAAAAAATCCTCAGTTCGATCCCTAATCTACCTTAGCGCTTGGGTGAGGCATCTTTTTACTTCCTATAGTTGTTGCTTCTTCACCTTTAGCTCTCAAAAGTTAGCCTTGGTATCTTCGGTTCTATTTCCCCATGTTTAATCATGATTTCTAATCACATCATAATGCAATATAGTAAATCCTTCCCAATTTCCAAACACACCAATGAATAAAATATTTAGTACTCGGGTATAAGAATCCGAAAATAGGATAATTCACAACTCAAACCGGCCGATCCCAAGAGTAAATCAACCACATTTGGAGTTCCTACCCGACATACAATTCTAATTTCCCCAAGTATCATGATAAACTTTTTAACGCTTAATATACTAACATTCATGGTTTAACAATCCTGTCCTAACTTATACTTAATAAGAGCACTTAGTCCCTTACACTCATTCACGTAATCGGGACCATAACAACGCTTGGCCCAAGCTTACCCCACGTAGAGACTACGGAAGATTGCTCTGATACCACCTGTGACGACCCCACTACACCCTAAGGCAAACCAAAGGGTTAAGCACACCACCTGCCTGACACTCGCCAGGACTCACTCACTTAATCACATTAACTTCAGAGATAACATTTCACTAACTAAACCCATTAGCAGTTCATCATACTTACATACACACCAAAACAAAAGAAAAGTTGTCTTAACCTACAACATTTAATATGTACAACCCTTAGAGATAAAAAAGTTGGCAAAATCATAACATTATATACAAAAGGATTTATTCAGGCACAATTCAAGTGTCGGGCTTAAATTTCTGGCTAATCTCCACACCCGTCCTTCACTCCTGTAAGGAAAACAAACTAATGGGTTGAGCAAAACCCAGTGAGGTTCCACACAAGCAACAATCAATTAAACACTTAAACAAGTAGCAAAATTAAACAAATAAGGAAACACTTCACTGAGTAATCATTGTTAAAAGGATACAATGCTCATATTAGAGCCACTTCAATGCACTACACACTCCGTCGAACTCCTCCTTATAACCTCCAAAACAGTAAACACTTCCCTGACTTAGATGGCCATATCAGTAATCTGCTACTCCGTGGTACTACTCGAGCATACCAATACACTTACCCAAAGCTACCGTCCTATCCGACCAAGCCCTTTTGCTGGCTCAAATAGTCCGTTAAACAAAGGGTTTTGGGGCCAGTTCAGCTGGTACGATAAAGTACGTACATAGCTTACAGTCATACACACTTACAATAACACTTGGTCAATTATCAACCTTCAACTTCAAACTAAGTCGAGTGCAATAAAGTACACTCCCAACTTAGAAGGCGAGGGACAATTGAAAACACTTTACAATAAAACACTAGCATAATCACATAAACATCACTTAACTAACACAGAGGTAATTTAAACACACAAATGTGGAAACACTGACCGTTAAAGGTCGATTAAGCTTCGCTTTCTGGGTTAAACCCTTGATCACTCTCAATTCCTGAGATAAAATACAACTACAATCATTCAGGTATTCTTAATGTGAATTCTAACAAGTTTATTTAGAGTAGGATTCTCTAAACATAGTTTAACTAATCCAAGCAGTCTAGTACTCTTAAAACTTCCATTTGATTCACACTTTTAAGATTATGAATTTTATGTGCAGCCCCAAACATAAGTTCTAAAATGTAAGGAGGGAAGTTTTAAGCGTCAAAATCTCACCAATTTAAGGTTTAAATCACTAGAAACCAAGTTCATTAGCTTATCAAACAAGATGTGAAATTCCAACAATCCTTTCTTCCATTTCTCTTTGAGATTTATCAAGTTTATCAACTCAAAACAAGGGGAATATACACGTACACCACAATTAAGGTCTTGTGAGGTGTTTAAGCTAAGGTTAAACTATTTTCAACCCAAATTTAAAGATTAAAGCTAGTGAACTTTTCATTTCTTGTCTTTAAAGCTGTTTGTTGCTGAAGTATCTCCATCTTGGCCGAGAGGAGAAGAGAAAGTATTCCTTAGTTTATTCCTCAAACTTTGGCTGTAAATTCTATATTGTGGTCCAAAATACTCATAGCATAATAATTATAACCTGCATGTTGAGCTTGAATGAGGAAATAAAGAATTGTGTGGAGATTAGCCAGAAATTTAAGCCCAACACTTGAATTATGCCTGAATAAATCATTTTGTATATAATGTTATGATTTTGCCAACTTTGTTATCTCTAAGCGTTGTACATATTAAATGTTGTAGGTTAAGACAAGTTTTCTTTTGTTTTGGTGTGTATGTAAGTATGATGAACTGCTAATGGCTTTAGTTAGTGAAATGTTATCTCTGAAATTAATGTGATTAAGTGAGTGAGTCCTGGCGAGAGTCAGGCAGGCAGTCCGCTTAACCCTTTGGTTTGCCTTAGGTGTAGTGGGGTCGTCACAAGAACTACCCTATCGGGATACAAGTAAGTCCGCCAGCAATCACAATGTCTAACCCTATGCCCCGGAACCCATCAAAAAATAGTCCCTCCTGGACGTTCTTGGTAGCTAAGAACTCGATGAGGCTGTTCGAAACTCTCATTTCCACTGGCTCCCTTAATTACCTACAGTACAACTAAGTATCAAGACAATAAGAAGCAAACAAGGCAAGATTCACCACCTAGTACTTTAGGTTTTTTCGCACTTAACACTCGCACTTAGGCCATCACAACTACACTCACTCAAGCCGTTCAGGCCAATTCAAACCTAGACTCTAATACCACCTGTGACGACCCCACCTCCCCCAAGGGCATACCTCAGAGTTTAGCGGACCGTCTGCCTTACTCTCACCAAGACTCACACACACCCATCAAAAACACGAATCATAACTTCAAGAACAAGAGAAGCAGCAGTTTCAAAATTTAATATATATATATATGTACACACGTGATTATTTCGAATATCCATATAGACCCAAAATGTAACAAAAGATTCAATCTCTAACTGAGTTCCTAACCTTAGATGAGCACTAGTGCTATTACAATTACACTAGTTGAGAGATCTAGACATAAATCTAGCCTATCCCAATCAAACGTCCTTAGTCTCGCCCCCTGTAAGGAAATCAAACTAATGGGGTGTGTTAAAACTCAGTGAGGTTCCAAATATCATGCAAACCAAGTAGCAATCTCAGAGCAAATAAGAAAATGGTAACCAAGCAAATTAATAACAGGCAAGCAAGCAATAAGTAGCACTTTCAAGTGGAAGGATACATTTCTCTCGCACTGACTGCTTGTCTCGCAACCGTTGACACTCCGTCAATCTTGGAATACACTATCAAGATCTAGTACATCACCACTTCACGCCAATTTTCATCCACCGATCATTTCCCTCTACTGGGCCCGCACGCCAATCAAGTAACAGTGGGGTAATACTTGAGTATACCATAGTCATTAACAAGATACAGGACCCATGGTTCGTCGGTCACCTCGACCAAACCCTTACTGACTTGATTTGACCAACTAATCGATGGGGTTTGGGATCCCAAGCATATCGTATAGCTGGTGGAACAACATGCCCAACCGACGTTCAAGTCAAGCACACGTATATCATTTCATACGTAAACAAAGTCAAGTTAGGGCAAGTATGATAAAGTACACACTCACACTACTAAATTCAAGACAAACGAGCATAAGCAAGGAGGATTTCACTTCAATCAAGGAACAAGTCGCAACATACAATTGAAACACTCACCAATGGTTCATAGCTTATCAATGTCAAGTCAGACCCTACACCCTGGTCACTCTCGAAATCTGCGAGTAAATATTGTATAGCAAGATGCAATCAAATAGAGTCTCAAAATGCACAACTTTTTCTTGTCAATATCAAAGGAAAATTCATGTAAATATAGCCCATGAGATTTAGCAAAACATATGTGAGGTATGCGCACGACTTTGGAAGAAAAGCGATTAAAGCTTTCAAATTTAAATCTGAATACAAACTACTAGAAAACATGTTTGAAGTAACCATTACTTCCCTCCTTGTAAAATACATGATTTTGGCAAAAAGCCAACTTATAGGTCACAACGAAGGTGGATTCAAGCAACTTTAAGTAAGATGAGTCCAAACCGTCTTAAATTCACACCTCAACCCTCACTCTCGCTCACTTAAGTGACAAGAGAGAAAAATCAGTAGAATCTCCTCGAATTTCTTCAAGATTAGCCTCCAAATTCCAATGCTAATTTCATGGCAAATCAATCTCAATCAAGGCCACATGTTATAGGGGACAAGTGGTACATGTTCTAGACCACAAAAGCTAACCAAATTTGACATATACATTGCGCATAAACAACTATATCAAGGCTGGAAATTTGAACTCTAAAACTGGAAATTGCAAACTAAAGCTAGAAAATCGTATAGCGAAGCTAAAAGTGCATATCCAAACTAGAAATTCTCATATCAAAGCTCACAAGTTCATATCAAAGTTAGAAATTCTCATCTCAAGGTTGGAAATATACAAATCAAAGCTGATAAATTCAACCAACTTCACAAAATCATGAAATCTTCCACAAAACTTCCATAATCAAGTCATATATCTATTAAAATACAAGATAAGAGAGAGAAGGAAAGTTTTTTAACATGATACCTTTAAACCCCAAGAAAAATGCAAAAACAAGAGCTTTCTTTCCCAAATCACTTCACCATAAAGCCCACCTCCTCACTTGTTGCACCTTTCTTCGGATTAGATTAGGGGTTCGTGTTGACTTTCTCTCCAAATCAAGCAAAGATCAAGATAGAAAGTGGAGTTATCTTCTCTTTTTTTCCTCTATAGAGGTTCGGCCCAGGTGGGAGAAAAAATGGAAAGAAAAGTGGTTGAATTTGTAAGATAACTACTAAGAAAAGTCTTGGTCAAGAAGCCTTGGATCGATGACAAGCGTGACAGTCCCACCTCTCCCTAGGGCGAACCCTAGGGTATCAGCGGACTGCCTGCCCAGCTCTCGCCGGGACTCGATTGATCAAAGAACTAATAACTCGAAATACCTAGTGGAATAACTTCAAATCAATGGTACAAACCCTAATGGCAAACAACCGACACGTCCACTATCCAAACTTAAAACAAACTAAACCTCACACTTACAATTCCATTCTACAATTACATAACATAAGTCGGACTTAAGTATTCAAACTTACAAAAGTCAAAAGTAAAGTTAGCTTAACAATAGGGGTTACAAGTCCAAGCAAAATAAAGCTAAGGAAACTCTCGACCGAAGGTCCGTCCCCGATCTGTTAAGGAAAACAAAGGGAGTAGGGTGAACTATAGCTCAGTGAGGTTCCAAACAAAACAAGTATGCACATAGCCAAATAAGGGCATAATATAATCAAGTAAACACCGCATAATATAATAAAAATTTAATCACAGTACAATTCAAGGATACGGGGGCTTCCAAAAGCCAAATCCCCTTGAGCTTGATCATACCAAGATCCGTTGACTCTCCGTCAACGTTTGCATTCAAAGAATATAAAGTCCGTAGAACACCACTTTCTCCAATCTCCGTCCACCAATCAACCCCCTACCGGGCCCGCACTCCATAACAGTAGTTAGGTAATACTCGAGTATACCGGTTTCCAGTGATCAGTAAACAGTCCCCAAGGTTTATCGGCCGTCTCGACCAAGCCCTTGCTGGCTCGATCCAACCGATTCACCTATGGGGTTGGGTACCCAAACAGTAGCAGTAGTTGATGGAGTATCACCCAAACAACTCAAAGTATAGTCACATATAGAGAATTCATATCTCATAATTGCAATATATAGAGCCTCAGTGGAAAATGAGAGAGGTCGAGTGCGATAAAGTACACGCTCGCCTCCATTTTATGAAAACATGGTTTGGCTCAAACAGTCGTAATTCAAGTATTCAGATATTTCATATAAGCAGGTAGCAGGTAGCAGGTAGTGGAACACTCACCTGTCAAGCAAGGTTGAGTTCAAATGTCAAGTCGTGCAGTTATGTTCACCACCGTTTCCCAATCCTAGGGCAACGAGTGAAATCGTTAACAAACTAAGTTTAATTCCAAGCCAAAAGTGAGCTCATTATGTGACCAAATGAGTGGTTAAATCTACTCAAATCACCATGAAAGTTAGGCCCAAAATGCAGCAAAAGTTTATGAGGAAACAGGTTTGACAAGTGCAAGAAAGTTGGGCAAAAGAAAAGTTTCATTCAAGCTTAAAATGTTCTTCGCGGGTAAAACAGTCGCACCCGCGCAGACTCGGTAAAACGGCTATATCTCACTGTAGGAAGGTCGGAATTAGGTTCCGTCAGTGGCGTTGGAAACTAGACTCGAAGGGCTTTCCAAAGGTACCAAGAAAACACTCTAGTTTGTCTCCTACCACTACCAGTAGCTCAGGGAAATCGGCTGATTTTCCAACCCTGGATCAGCCACAAACCCTAACAAATGCACACTAGTTCTTCATGCTAACTTCATTTGTTTTGGTTCAAATTTACCCAAATCAGCCCTCTAATGATCATATACAGGGGTTTAATTCATTTAGTATCATTGGAGTTCAAAAAACAACACAAGTGTAATAATACAATCGGAAATCAGCTTTGAAGACAAAGGCTAAACACCAGATTTGACATTTTATAGTTTTTTGGGCACAATTGGAGTTACGTTTATTGGATTGGGGTGAACTTATACCGTTTCGAAGATAATACATAGGCCTACATTTCTTATGAAGATATCAAGATCCAATTCTCACACTAACCAGGTCGAATTTACCAAAACAATTTCAGTTCCTCAGTTTCGAATCTCACTGTCAGTTTAACTGGCAGGCCTGATTCAATTACTCATAACTCAATGCACACAAGTCCAATTTAGGTACTTCCAAAGGCACATAGAAGCTAGGATATAGGGCTATAATTCTTAAGAAGACATCAAAAGCTAAATGAGTCATGTTCCCGGTCCAATTAACCAATTACAGAGGCAACAGATCAGTTCGGACAAAAACAGGGCATCAGGGGTATTTTGGTCATTTAATATACTACAGTGCTTAGATTCATCTAAAATTTTACAGGTAGAATGCTAACTCAATCCTCTACAACTTTCATGTTTTGTGAAAAAGCTAGTTTGGCCATTATCATGGTCGAATATTCAGTTGAAATAAGTACAAAAACTGGAATCAAGCTGGGAAAAATTTCAGCTTGCTTACCTCTTTAGCTCTTCAAGAAGACAAAACAAGCTTCAAGTTCATTTCTTTCCTCCAAGAACTTGATCCACAAGACAAAATGGGTAGTAGAAGTTGCCAAGCTTTGATTCATCACAAGTTTCTCAAGATTTTGGCTAAGATTTGTGATGTAGAAAATTTTCTCTCTTCACCCTCTCTTTCTCTCTCTAATTTCAGCCAAGAGGAGGAAAAATAAGACAAGAAAATGCTCCAAAACACTAGTATATACTTGAAAGTTCTAGAGTCAAACCTTAGTCAAAATTAGTGGCTAATTAAATCAAGATTAAATCTTATGGTGACAAGTGTCACAATCCTATGCTAATCCAAGGTGATTTGTCTCCCTTAATCACACCTTAATCCTCTCCTAATCATGCTTAAATCCTTAATCAAATCTTAATTGAAATTGCTCTAAAACCCCTCAACTTTTGAAAGCTTTTTCGCTAAACCCTAGAAGTTCTAAATAAAGAGAGATTTAGTAAGAAATTAGCTTTAAAACTTTTGCTTGTCATATAAAAGAATCTTTTGAGTAAAACCCATCATTAAACAAGCAATTAAATACCTAAATCATGAAAACTATGAATTTAATCAAAATCAATTAGAATTGAACAAAGAAAGTGACTGAAATGCATGTGAAAAACTAGGGTTCTTACAACAAGTGTCGTTATCAAATTCCAATCTTATCTCTTTGTCCCTTTTAGCTTCTAATTACTAGCTTATGTTCCTCTACTACATTCTTAACACTTCTAATTATATAATCCCTCTTATGTAACACCCGCTCTTGTCCACCAAATTTATTACACACCTCACTAGTTGATCACACTACCACAATGCACTACGAAACTTAACATGCACCAAATTATAAAAGAAAAGATAAAACTCTTAACTCAATCATTAAAGTATTTAGGAAATTAAGGCAAGTAAATTAGTCCAAAATAAAATATAAATTAATTTATTCAAAATAAGGGAAAATTATAAGAAAACATAAAATAATTTTCAAATCCTCACAAATGTAGTTCAAATGCAAATAAACTATGATGAAATAGATGTGTGTCCCATTTGGGATCTCTACAGATATAAAGAAGTCTGAACCCTCAAAACTTCTGAATAAAAACATATGTGTGGTGTGACACAATTGCCAAATAAACCCCTAAAAAAAAGTAAGTCCGTATAATGAGGAAAATGGGATGCAAAAGAATGTAATTATACTCTAAGAAAGGGGATAAAGTGGTGCATGGCGGACGCTGAGACTCGCCAGCAGTAAATTAAAGATAATTATCAAGAAGGGAGAAAGAAGGGTGCACAGCGGACGCTGACACTTGCCAACAATAAACTAATGGTAATTCCTGAGTCTAAACTATTTAGTGGGATTAAACCCAAACCCAAACACCTAGTAAGAGAATGAAAATATACCCTTGGTCAAGACTGCTGGTAGGATTAGATGTAGATTCAGACATACAGTGGGAGAAATGAAAATGGACTTCAAGCCTAAATTGATTGTGGGATTAGACCCGAGTCCAGATAACTAGTGGGAGAAATGAAAATGCACCTCAAGTCTAAATTGTTGGTGAGATTAGACCTGAACCCATACAATTAGCGGAAAGAGTAAAAATACATCTCAAACCTAAATTGCTGGTGGAATTAGATTCGAACTCAAACAATTAAGGGAAAATTAAAATGCACCTCAGACCTAAATTGCTGGTGAGATTAGACCTGAACCCATACAATTAGCGTGAAAAATGAAAATGCACCCTATGGCTAGATAGTTGGTGGGATTAGACCCGAATCCAAATAACTAGCGGGAAATGAAAATGTACCCCAAATCTAAAATTTTGGTGGAATTAGACTCGAATCCAAATAATTAGTGGGAGAAAATTAAAATGCACCCCATACTTAAATTAATGATGGGATTAGACCCAAATCCAAATAATTAGTGGAAGAAATGAAAATGCACCCCAAATCGAAATTACTGGTGGATTAGACCCTAACCCAAACAATTAGCGAGAGAAATGAAAATGCACCTCAAATCTAAATTGCTAGTTTGAAATAGACCCGAACCTAGACAATTGAGAAATAAAAATGCACCCCAATCCTAAATTGTTGGTGGGATTAGACTTATACCCAGATAATTAGAGGAAGAAATGAAAATGCATCCTAGGCCTAAATTGTAAATGAGATTATACTCGAATCTAAACAATTAGTGGGAGAAATGAAAATGTACCCCAAGTCTAAACAATTGGCGGGACTAGATCCGAATCCAAACAACAAGTGGGAGAAATGAAAATGCAAGTTCTAGCTTGTCAAGTTTAAAGAGTGAAATGCATGCAGTTCAAACATAATAAAGATAAAATGCATACGATGACAGACTTACTCAATGGATTTTGCAATCTTTTGATATTTCAAACTTTAGAAGAAGAAATGAATGAAACAATTTTTTTTTTGAAAAAAAGTGAAAGTGACAGGTTTTGAAACTAGAAGAATACAAGTAAAAACTTTTCCTTCAAGGGATTTGAAAAGCGCATACATGTGTCACTAACCTCTCGATTTTTCAAAAAATTTTGTTTTCACAATACCAATTTGGAATGCATTGACAAAATCGAAACTCACTCCTTTTAAAATTTGCTCCAGTGTAAATCATGCTTAATTAAACAAATGCTGCATTTTTCATCTTTTTTAGAAGGCATAAATAGTAATCACATAATTCTACCTACAAAAGAAAGAGAAAACAACTATGATGAAAATAATGCCACCACCATGTGATCCCATTGGCCTCGATGACCATGTAAACATGAGTTTTTAATGTGGAAAAGTTACTCTCCTCAGAACTATTCTGCAACCTGCTTTGAATTTCCTCAATTTTCAGTATCAGTGAATCATATTTCGCCGTCTATCACAAAATATCTTTTTCTAACAACCTTTTGCTATAAATTATGGGGGTTGTTTTTTGGCGAAATCTAATGAAATGAATGAGATACATAAAAATCTTAAACAATATGATTTCACAAGTAATTACATAGAATAAAGTAGAAATAATATGCAATAAAAAAAAGCCTTTGCTGAATAATGAATAAAAACTTAGAGACTCTAAACAAGTCAGGATACATATTTAATTGGATAGCTTTGGATAAAGAAAACAAAATGCTACATTTGACCCCTTTGGATATCATCTATCTGGAATTCAAGTTGGCAAAAAATGACAGCACGAAAAGAAATCAAAATGAACATAGTCACCAACTTTCTAGATTTTGGAATCATGTCTTCCATTCATGATTTGTGTTTCAAAATCCCACTTTAACACCCATTCAAGTTTTCACTACGATTACCCTACCCCTTTTTCTATTTTCATTTTTTTCATTTTTTTCATTTTTTTTCTTTCTTTCTTTCTTTTTTGATCTTTTTGAAGGAAAATGCATCCTTTTGGATTTTCACTTTGAAATATAGTTATGATGATGAAATGAAATAAACAAGTTAAACCCCAACTGTATAAATTTAGTTATATTTTTTTTACAATTAGTGGTATCAGTGAAACAATCTTCTCTTATAGGTTTTAGAAAAGATATATTTAATCATTTGTCAATTGATTAAGAATTTTTTTCTCAAGATGGAGCTCCGTAACATTTTGACTTTTGTAATTAGGGTCAAGTGGAGTATATATATCTATATATATATATATAAAGGTTAAGTATTGAAAGCAGATCATATAATGGGTTCAAGGTAGTTTTGAGATCGCATTCTTTCAAAATTTGCCTCAGTATGGAGTTGATAAGAACTAAAAAATTTGCTTTAATTTAATTCTAACTGGACTTCTCTTTTCTTCGTTTTTTTCATGTCTCTTTTCTTGCTCTTTTTTCACTTTTTTTTTTAAAAAAAATAATAAAATTGCCCCAGTGTGAGGTTTATGATCTTAAGGGGTTGCCAAGCAAAAATGAATAAGTTATTCTGAATGGTTAACGAGAAAAACTGAGGATAGAATATCCAAATGAAAAAGGCAAGAAGGCCTGCCTTGATCACATCTCTTGCAGTAATTTTAAAAGAAATTTTTTATAATCAAATAAAAAATTTTTGTACATGTCTGGATTGATTGATTGAGAAAAACCTTGCCCGTCCATTTCTATGAGAATAAGCGCTCCTTCGGGTAGCACCTTTTTAATAATGAATGGTCCTTATCAATTTGGAACAAACTTTTCTTTAGTCTCCTCTTGAATTGGACGAATTTGTTTCAAGACCTTATCTCCTATTTCAAACAAGTGAGTTTTAAGTTTTTTATTGTAAGTATGAGCCATTATTTGTTGATAATATTGTCCATGACAAACAGTATTCAACATCTTTTCATTAATTAGAGACAATTGCTCATGGCATTCCCTGACCCATTCAATTTCTTCTATCTGGACCTCCATTAGAATGCGTGAGGGAATATCAACCTCTGCAGACAACACTACTTCATTCCATACATAAGAGAGTAAGAAGTTGCCTCAGTGGAAGTTCTGATAGCAGTTCTGTATGCCATCAATGCATAAAGCAGTTTCTCATACCAATCTCGATGTGCTTCAATTATCTTACGAATGATCTTCTGCAAATTCTTATGTGCAAAGACCTGTAAATAGCAGAATTTCGATGCTTAATTTTAAACTATTCACATAATCTATCCATCATGTTATTATTAAAGTTCTTTGCATTGTTAGTAATGAGTGTCTCTTGTACCCCAAAACGACAAATGATATTATTTCTCAAGAAATTCGATATCACTTTCTTAGTCATATGTTTATAAGATGCGGTCTCAACCCATATAGTGAAATACTCTATCACCACTAGAATAAATCGATACCCATTCGAAACAGGAGGATTTATAGCTCTAACCACATCTATTCTCCACATCGAATATGGCCACGGAATAATCATACTATGCAACTCTGCAGGGGAGCGCGTATAACATCACCATGCATTTGATATTTAATACACTTTCTGATAAAATCTACAAATCATGCTTCATGGTAAATAAAAAATACCCTATTCTCATGATTTTCGTAGCTAGTAAATGTCCATAAATACCACTGTACACTTCTTTCATCATATAATCAGTTTCTTCTTCATTAATACACCTTAAAAGACCCAAATAAGATGTTTTCTTATATAGTATTTCTTCATTCAAAAAAAATCTGAAGGACATTCTATGTAAGAAACCTTTTGCAACAGAATCAGCGCCAGGAGGGTAAGATCTTGCTTTTATGAATTCCATAATGTCACTATGCTGGGAACGGCCATCAGAAATCCTCTCCATAACCAAATAGTGCGCCGGTTTATCTTGAAGTTGAATCTGTATAGACTCAATCACCAACTCATCCGGATATTGAATCATCAAAATCAGAGTAGCTAAAGTGATGATCTTGATCCCGATTTTTTATGTTTACAAAACAATCGAATAATTCAAACTAATATTTTTCCAATGAGAAAGCTTTTCAACTCTGAAGAAATTTGATTCAAAAAGCAATTGAAAGAAGAAAAAGAAAGTCAAAAAGCCGTCGGACGCTCACAATGAGAATACCGGATGTCCGATACACAGGGCAGGTACCGGACGATCATATTGGACGAAGAACATCATCACCGGACGTCCGAAAGAATTGAAATAATTTTTCAAACTCTCTGTCTGCTGTCAGATGCAAGCATCGAAAGTATCGGATGTCCGATACTCCCAACGGCTAATTGACTTTTAAGCTACCTTCTATCCGTTGGAAACTTTAATGAAGCACTTTCTAGCTCTCCCATAAATAGAGCATGGTCAGAAACTTCAAAATAGACTTGCACACTGGAAATACAAAAGATCAAGAGTAGTTTTAGTGAGAAAATACTCTCCAAGAAACATTTGTATTCTTTGTGTGACGCCCCCACTTCACCCTAAGGCCAACCAGAGGGTATCCGCGGGACGTCTGCCCATCTCTCGACAGGATTCAAGGCAATTACGATTCAAGGTTAACTATAATTAACCAATAATACAAGTCTAATAAAAAAAGTCACTTCCATGACCAATATTCAATAGTATACCACGAGTACAAAATGCATCAATGATCCAAATCTTACATTAGATTCCCAAAAATTACATCAAATCCCAAATTTACAATAATCCAGAGTCTAGCCCTGTACATTGAAACCCTAATACAAAAGTACATTCAAAAGGGGTTTCTCCGAATTCAGTCAAATCCATTCCTGTTAAGGAAAACAAATCTACAGGATGAGCAAAAGGCTCGTGAGGCCAAGAACACACATGCAAGCACATACTCCAAGTAGCAATCCCAATTTAACAAGTAGAGCAATAATATTTCAATAAATAACAATTCGAGCGAGAAAATTTAAACAGAAACAATTCAAGGATATGGTAGTTCTCAGGAGCTAAGTTCCACTTGCTTTGCCATGGTCATTCGTATACCTTCCCGCGATGACTCTCCGTCAACCGGGTCGGTATTTCCAATCCGTAGATCTCCACTTACTTTTCATATCCGTCCACCGTACACCGCACCGGACCCGAACGATATTTATAAGGCGATACTCCACGAGTATGCCAAGCGAGACCTCTTCAATAGGTCAAACTTATCATGTAATTCTCATGACTCACCGAGATTCCCGACCAAGCCCATGCCGGCTCGAGTCCCAAGGTCGGCCTATGAGTTTGGGCGTCCCCCATGTAACATTTGTTTGTCGAGGAGATTCACTCCAACGACGTATGCAGCCATAGCATACAAATTCATGTCATTCAAGCATTTGATAATTTCAAACATGAGTCGGATACATGGGATCCTCTTGATAATTTCAAACATGGGATCCTCTTGAAGGTCCTCGTGCGAGTCTAAGCAATTAATAGTGAACAATTACTTATAAACTCCAATTACTATGGAAGGTCGCACGCTCGAATAATCTAGAAAGTATCTCGAAAATGAGCCTAAATTTCCCTTGAAAATTCGAAGCTCAACGAGGGCTTTAAAACTCAAGAAAAAATCCAATTTTTATCCTTTATATCATTGGATGAAAACAAGTAGGCATGAAATCATGTAAATACTTTTCAAAACGAACGATTGAAGTCGAACGGAGTCCTGACACGTCACAATCCGGCCAGATTAAAGGCAGTGAGGATCCAAAATTTTTTCAAAACTCATCACCAATCCGGCCAGGAACTGGCCGGATTCACGGCCGGATTCTGGTGGAAATTTTTCTCGCGCAGATTCTTTTCAAATGTCCAAAATTTTTTATTGTTGGGGCATTCTTGGAAAAATCATATCTCACTCATTACAATTCCAAAATTGGAAAACTTGTACCGTTGGAAACTTCTTCCAAAGTACTAAAAGTTCCTAAAAGACACTTTTCCATGATTCCAAATGGAAAATATTCAAAACTCAGCTCAAAGTTGCTGCCTTAAGCCTACTAAGACAGTTTTGGGTTGGTTTTCGGCTAACTTTGAAAATTCGGCAAAAATCACAGAATTCGATCTAGCCTCTGAAATTTGGTACTCAATTAGAGTTATAAACAAGGTTTAAAATACCACAAATGGAATAAGAATCAAAGTTTTGAGCACCAATATATAGCAGCTCAAAGTTGGTGCAAAAACGAAGTTCACTGGACAAATTCCAGATTTGAAGCTTAAATTTTGGGACTTTAGTTGGGCCTTGAAACATACTCGGAATGGCACCAAATATGGTAGTATTATATTACCATATGAGGGCTATCCCTCTATCGAATTTCATGGAAACATTCATTCGGGAAGCTAGTTAACAAAGCCACTAAAATTTCTAAAATTTCCCAGGCAATCTGCCTTGCACTTTTGTTTTTCCCTTTTCCAAACATTTGGCCAATGAAATTTCTCAAACATGATTCATTTTTTAAGACAAAGTCTAAGAAACATCCAAGATGCATTTGGTAGGTGATTAACACCAAGAATTTCGAAACAACAAGTCCCAATCAAGATTAAGGCATCAACTAGCCAAAAAAAGAGGGTTTTCAATCCCTGAGTCAGTTTCGAACTTCGGCCACAAATCACTCAATTCAACTTGGAATTGAGCGTGGTCAGTGGCGTTGAAAACTAGATTCATAAAGCTACAATTTCTCAGAAGAAATCATTCTCAAAATCTGTCCACAACTAGCTCATATTTGAGCATCAATTCGCTGCTCAAAACAGGGCTCTCAGTGCAGACGAGAAACAGAACAGTCACCTTTACAAGGTTGGTACGGATCACTCAGGTGGAACCAGAATGTCCATTTTATACCGTTGGAAATTTGGGAATATCTAGTTTCCATTTCCACAAACAGCACTCAATTTTGACGTCGGAGAAAAAAGTTATAGCCAAAACAAAAATACTGCCAGAGCAGTTACGGGAAAAATTTCCAGTTATGCTGACTTCCGAAATCACATCATTTGGCCAACCAAATCATGAAATTTTTTGATGAAACTTTCTACACATCTCACACAACATATATACATCATAACTAAGCCATTAGATCCACAAAAAGTTTCCCTAAGGGCCACGGACATCACAGGGGCAGAAGCGGAAAAATTCTCCCCTTCACCTCCTTTGAGCTATCATTCATAATCTCACTTATTTCTACTAATTTAAGTACTAAACCAACATTAACAACTTCAAAACACCACAAATCAGTCCATCAAGCCATAGTGGGAGTTCATAGAGCCCACACAACAATTTCCAACATAAACAAAGCTACCCACATGAAACCATTAACTCATAAGTGCAAGATATCTTCTATAAACCAAGAATTGAAAGGTTGATCGTGGGTTACCTTTGTTGGTGACTCAAGCAGAAATTTTCGGCCCTTGATAGCTAAAGAAAACCGTGGAAAGCAAGCTCTCTTCCTAGCTTGATGTAATCTCCAAGTGCTTAGCAAAGTGTGGTTGAATTTTGGTGTGATTTGGTGAAGGTTTGATGAAGAAATGAAGAAGAAATTTGAAGAGCTTTGGGTGGTTTTTCTTCTCTTGATGGGTGGCTGTTCTTGGACAAGAGAGAGAGAGTGTTGTGGCTTCTTGAGGAAGCTTAGTGGTTGGTAGCTTTAAGCGCACAAAAGTCAACTCTCGCGTGTGCGCACGCGCGCGTTTCGTGCTCGATTTCTCTCAAGTTTGTTTCACTTGTGCACTAAACCTCTAATGCACTTATTTTCATACTAATATGATCCACTCTTAATAGTCTAGAAATAATTTATAAAATCCTCCAATTAGTCGTGTGTGCGAAAACGCGAACTTCCAACTTGTGCGTGATAACGCGAAATCTCTAAGAAATTTTTATAACGATAGTATAACTAACTATCACTTGAGTATTTAAACTTAAAAATAACCATTTTAAAACTAATGTATAAGTCTCCAATTTTCCAAACTCATTGTATGCTCGAATTGATTATTATTTCCAAACGCGCATTCACTATTCACACTTAACGAACTTTCAAAAATTAAATTTTGAAACAAGTCACTTTAAAAATATAACTAAGCTATAGACCCATGTAATTAGGTCTAAAAAGGTTAGAAAATAATATTCGGGACAATTGGCCAAATAAATAATTAAATAAGCTAGAATTAGGAGTTTAAAATAAGAAAATTTGCGAGTCCTCACACTTTGTGGTGTAAGATCCATTGTAAGCTTTTTATTTGTAAGAGAATACTTTAATAGTGTAACTTTGTGAAGGTTATCTTGAGGGATTGTAAAACTTCCTAGTTTGACCGAGTGAATCTTGGGGTAAGGAGGAAGTGAGCCTTCCTTTGTACATAAGATTGGTTGTATTTCATCAACTTAAAGAAGCTTGTTTTGTGAATTGATTTTCGAACTCAAGAGGAGTTTGGTAGTCAATTGGTTTGCAATTCTTCTCTTTTTATTTATCATCTTGTATTGCATATCTCTTCTACTTCTCTTAAGTGATATTGCTCCTTTATTGATTGATTTATTGTGTGATCACTTAGAAAAGAGGGTAAATTTCGTATTGAATAAAAAGTGCCCATAACCTAATTAGTTTTTTTAATCAACCTAATTCACCCCCCCTCTTAGGTTTTCTTCGGGCCAAACATAAAGTATCAGCAAAGGCATTGCAAGTGCGGGGGATATGTCTGAACTCTAAATTCCTAAATTTACTGGCCAAACTAAGTAAGTTACAATGATACAATATAATTTTTGAATCTCGAGTTACCCGCTACTTGAGCGTCTGGTGCACAAATAAATCGGAATCACTGAACGCTATCATTCCAGTGCCATTTTCAATCCAAAATACAAATTTTATATTCGGCTATGTTGTTGGTACAAGGAAATCATAATTTTGTAATAGTTGGATAATATTTTCTTCAAACGACACTAAAACTGCTCCAATTCTAACCCCAAACGAATTCAAAACACCATCAAAAAATAGCCTCCATCCAAAATACTGCTCATTTATGTTCTCAATTGTTCCAATGAACAAATTTCTTCATCAGGGAAATAGGTATGTAGTGGCTGATAATCATGCTCCCTCGAATTTTCTGTCAAATGATCTATTATTACCTATTCCTTGACTATTTTTTGCATCGTGAAAACAATATCGAATTTGAAAAATATCATCTGCCACTTAGTCGTGCATCCCATGGGCATTGAGTTTTTCAACAAGTATCTTAGACGATCAGAGCAAGAAATCAAGTAAGTAGTGTGTCCAATTAAGTAATGCCTCAACTTCTGAACTGTCCACGTTAAAGTACAACAAGTTCTTTCAAGAAAAGTAATAGTTAGTCTCATATGCTGTAAATTTTTTACTGAGATAGTAGCTAATTTGTTCTCTCCTCTCAGATTTATCATACTGCCCTAGAATGCATCCCACAACTTCATCAAGTATAGATAAATACATAATCAGAGCTCTTTCTGGTTGAGGTGATACTAAGACCAAAGGATTCAACAAGTAGTTCTTGATCTTCTCAAAAGTTTGTTAACACCGACGCATTATTTTTAACAATTTGAACAAAGCCTTACAGGTGGAAGTCAACTATGCAATAAACAAAATGAAATTAATCTTTTCAAGAAAACTCTTCACATCCTTTTGAGTTTTCGGAATGGACATCTTGAATTGCTTTAATTTTCGCAGGATCTATCTTTATTCCCTTCTTACTGACAATTAAAGCTAATAATTTATCGGTTGGAGCTCCAAAAGCACACTTTGCAGGGTTAACTTCAAATTATACTTTCTCAACCTTTCAAATAGTTTTTTTAAATCAACCAAGTGATTCTCAACTTTTTTGGATTTAATTATGATATCATCCACATAAACCTCCATCTCCTGTGGATCATGTCATGAAAACAGGGTAGTTATGGTCCTCTGATAAGTAGTTCCAGTATTTTTCAACCAAAAGACATTACTCGATAACAAAAGATTCCCTATGGGGTAATAAAAGAAATTTTCTTTCTGTCCTTCTCTGCCATTAAAATTTGAAGATACACAACAAAATAATTACCAAAAGATTCAATTTCATACCCAACAATATTGTCTAGAAGAATATGGATATTTGGTGAAAGAAAATCATCTTTCGGACTAACTTTGTTCAAATTTTTATAATCAACACACGCTCGCACCTCCAAAGATTTCTTGAGCACTGGCATGGAATTCGAGAGCCAAATGGAATAATGGATACCATGATGATCTTCGCATTGAACTATTTCACAATTTGTTCCTTTCTGTTGAGACTCGTTTCTAGTTTGAATTTATGTGGCTTCTACTTTGTAGGTGAAATTTTAGATCAGTTGGTAACTTATAAACCACTATCTCTGTAAAGATTCCAGGCATATCATCATATGATTATGCAAACACATCTTAGAACAATGTTAAGAATTCGATCATTTCCTCATTCTGCTTCTTACTTAAATGAATGTTTATTTTAATTTCTTTAACCTCCATCTTAATGTCAATATTAATGACTTCTATTTTTTCTGAGTTTGGTTTGAATTTCTCTTCATATTATTCTAAATTCTTTGAAATGGATTCATATTCTTCCTTGGTATTGCTCTCATTTTAAATTTCAGATTGCATGATTTCAAATTCGTGAGAGATATCGCGATTGCAGTCACCGAAATCCAAAATAGTGACATCTAAAGGTTTAAAGGGTTTTAGTTGTGGTCATCTGAAAATAAAATAAAATATACATAATAAATAAATAATTCAAAACATAGGCAAATCTTTCATTTCATTGAGTTCAAAAATTCATCGAAATTTTAAAAAAATAGCAAATATACAGATATGATTGCTACTTAAAATACATATCTATCCTACATCTTTATTTTCATTTCAGCAATTTCCTTGAGTGGAATATGCTATGTTAACTAGAATGAAAATAAAGGCCAAACAATAAAAATAGTTTCTTTTAACAAAAGATCTAGACTATTACGCTATCTAGATACGGATCTAAACCAAAAAACAATCTCCTAAATTTATCAAAATTTTTTTCAAGAGGAAAGATAATCTGCAGTCTAATTTTGCATGGCTTCTTCAGAAATTGATAAAAATTCTGAAACCTTTGATGGCTCCATCTTGCAAATAGTCCCGACAAATAATTGGGATAAACCCACTTCAACCTCCTAAACAGGATCTTTCTTCTCTGATTCTGACATGATCACCTTTGATGGATGATGAAAAGTGTGATGTAAGCGGTGGAACATATAAAACAATTGTTTACCCTTCTTTTCAGCTTGCTTTCGATCTTTTATTTCCCTTCTATCCTTAGCAGTTGGATGAAATCTCAAACCAAACATATCTTTTTTGCATTGGACCGTAAGAGAGCGGAAAAGGAAGGAAAGCAAATTATCAAGAGTATCCCACCGTTGTACTGCACTTTTTCCTATCCATCAGAAGTGATTAGATCTGAAGTGGACCCGATCGAGGAGGTGGATGTTGGTTTATCTGAGCTATTTGTGGGGGTTACTTATGAGGGTGAGCTTTCAGAGGATCCAGAATTTCCAGAGGTTCCCGTAGAAGCGATGAAGAATTGGATCAGTGATTTTCTTCCCTCCCGAAGGGAATTTCGGTAAATCTAGACGATTGCCTTTGGTTGAAATATGGGAGAAATCATTCTCATTATGCATCTTTTGTCTTTCAATTTTGTAAATAGTTTTGAATCAATGTCTTTTTATTGCAAGTCTTATGTTAAATAACGTACTTTTGTTAAACAGCATGTTATGACATTTTGTTCTTTATTTGAAATTCAATGAAATGCACAGTGTTTATTTCCAAAATTGATTTACTTACGCATTGTTGTATCTATCTCATTCTGTTTCAGATGACCAAAAATAAAACACATTGACCCTTTGGATATCACTATTCTGGAATTTGATGATTGCAATCTCGATATCTCTCACGAATTTGAAATTATGGAATCAAAAATTCAAGACAAGAGCGATAACGAGGAAGAATTTAAGTCTTTGTTAAAGAATATTGAACAATATGAAGAGAAATCCAAACCGAACTTAGAAGAAATAGAAATCATTAATATTGACACTGAGACCAAGGTTAAGGAGATAAAATTAGCATTCATTTGAATAAAAAACAGAGAAAAGAGATGATTGAGTTTTTGACCATATTTTAAGATGTGTTTGCTTGGTCCTACGATGACATGTCTGGAATTTCAACAGACATAGTGGTCCATCGGTTGTCGACTGATCCGAATTTTTCGCCAGTGAAGCAAAAATCGCACAAATTTAATCCAAATATGAGTCTCAAAATCAAGAAGCAGATCGAGAAACAGCTCAATGCCAAATCATCGTCGTGTCTCATTATCCCATTTGGCTTTCAAATCCCGTACCTGTTCCAAAGAAAAGTGGAGAAGTGCGAGTCTGTGTCGATTACAGGGATCTCAATAAAGCCAGTCCGAAAGATGATTTTTCGTTGCCAAACATTCATATTCTTCTGGACAATACCGCAGGGCATGAAATTGGATCATTCGCCGACTGTTTTGCCGGATACCATCAAATCTTAATGGCAGAGGAAAATAGGGAGAAAACTGCTTTTATCACTCCGTGGGGAACGTTTTGCTACAGAGTGATGCCATTCAGATTGAAAAATGCTTGAGCCACTTATCAAAGGACCATGACCACTGTGTTCCACGATATGATTCATAAAGAGATGGAGGTTTACGTGGATGACATCATTATCAAATCCAAGAGAGTGGAGGATCATTTGATTGATTTGGAAAAGTTGTTTGAAAGATTGAGGAGATATAATTTGAAATTAAATCCTGCGAAGTGTGCATTCGGGGCCCCTGCCAGCAAATTATTGGGATTCATCGTTAGTAAGAAGGGTATAGAGATAGATCCGACGAAAATTAAACCATTCGTGAAATACCAGTGCCAAAGACACAAAAGGATGTGAAAATTTTCTTGGGAAAGATTAATTTTATTGGAAGATTCATTACTCAATTGACTTCCACATGTGAGCCTTTGTTTAAATTGTTAAAGAAGAACATGCCATTGTATTGGAGTGAAGAGTGCCAGCAGGCATTTGATAAGATCAAGGATTACTTATTGCACCCCCCGATATTAGTGCCACCCAAGCCGGGTTGACCTTTGATTATGTACCTGTCTGTGCTCGACAAGGCTGTGGGATGTGTTTTGGGACAGCATGATGATTCTGCGAAAAAGGAACAAGTCATTTATTACCTTAGCAAGAAGTTCACAACTTATGAGGCAAAATACTCGTTTCTTGAAAAGAGATGCTCAGCTCAGAAGCTGAGGCATTACTTGCTTAGTCACACCACTTATCTTGTTTCTCGTTCAGATCCTTTGAAGTACTTATTGGAGAAACCAATGCCAACCGGACGCATGGCTAAATGGCAAATGATCCTTTCTAAATTCAATATCATTTTCACTACGCAAAAGGCAATTAAAGGCCAGGCTATAGCAGATCACTTGGCTGAAAATCCAAAAGATGATGATTATCAACCGCTTCACACTTATTTTCCGGATGAGGAGGTCTTATTTGTTGGTATAGCGGATGAAATGAATGAGCGATGCTCTGAGTGGAGACTGTTCTTTGATGGTGCTTCAAATTCTTTTGGAGCTGGTATCGGAGCTGTTCTTGTATCACCCGAAGGAAAGCATTATCCTGGTTCTACTAAACTGCGATTTTTCTGTACTAATAATATGGTCGAATATGATACTTGCATTTTTGGATTCAAAATGGCATTGGAGATGGAGATTAAGGATTTAATAGTGTTCAGTGATTCCGATTTGCTTGTGCATCAAACGCTCAAAGAATGGATTACTCGAGATTCAAAGATCTTGCCATATCATTGCAGTTTACTGGATTTAGCAAACAAATTCAGAAATTTAGAGTTCAGACATATTCCGCGTGCTCGAAATGTTTTCGCTGATGCTTTTGCCACCTTATCTTCAATGATTCAACATTCAGACGAGTTGGTGATTGAACCCATCCAGATTCAATTGCAAGAGAAGCCTGCACATTGTTTGGTTATGGAAAAATCTTTTGATGGGCGTTCCTGGTACAGCGATATCAAGGAATTTCTCAAAACGGGGTCTTATCCTCCGGGTGCTGATACGACTGCTAAAAGCTTCTTGCGCAAATTATCATCCAAGTTTTTCTTGAATGGAGAGGTGGTCTACAAAAGGACGTCAGACTTGGGCCTTCTACGATGCGTTGATGAAGATGAGGCGGACTATTTGATGAAAGAAGTGCATAGTGGTGTATGTGGATCACATATGAATGGCCATTCAAAAAAGATCATGAGGATAGGATATTTTTGGCTTACTATGGAGCATGATTGTGTAGTTTTTGTTAGAAGATGCATTAAATGTCAGTTGCATGGGGATGTTATGCGTACTCCTCCCACAGAATTGCACAGTATGACTGCTCCCTAGCCATATTCAATGTAGGGTGTGGATGTAATTGGAACTATTGACCCTCCTGCTTCAAACGGGCATCGTTTTATTCTGGTGGCCATTGAGTACTTTACAAAGTGGGTTGAAACTGAATCTTACAAGCATTTGACTAAGAAGGTGGTGACCGATTTTCTAAGGAAACACATCATTTGTCGATTTGGTGTATCAGAAACATTAATCACCGACAATTCCAAGATCTCAATAATGACATGGTGGATGGATTGTGCGAGCAGTTCAAGATCAAATATCGAAATTCCACTATTTGTAGACCACAGATGAATGGAGCGGTGGAGGCCGCGAATAAGAACTTGAAGAAGATAATCCGTAAAATGACTGAAAGACATCGTGATTGGTACAAGATGCTCCCCTATGCATTGATGGCATATGGAACTGCCATTCAGACTGCTACTGGGGCAACGCCTTACAATCGCATGTACGGAATGGAAACAGTTTTGCCAATTGAGGTTGAAATCCCTTCTTTGTGCATACTAATGGAGGCCAAATTGGATGAAACTGATTGGATTAAACAACGTCATGAGCAGTTGTCTTTGATTGATGAGAAGAGGTTAAATGCCATTTGTCACGGTCAATGCTATCAAAAAAGGATGGCCCTTGCTTACAACAAGAAGGTCAGACCACGATTATTCACAGAAGGAGATAAAGTGTTAAAACGGATTTTACCAGTACAAGAGGAGGCTAAGGGGAAGTTTGCACCAAATTGGCAGGGCCCTTTATTGTCCAAAAAAGTATTACCTGGTGGAGCACTTGTTCTCGCAGAAATGGATGGGCAAGTTTTCTCTCAACCGATCAATTCGGATATGTGTAAGAAATTTTTCATCAGATCAGTAGAAGTTTCATTTTAGGGTTAATGCGAAGAATGGAATGAAAGTCGGGCCTTCTTCCTTTCCAATTAAACATTCTATCCCTAGTTATCCCTTTTGAACTTTCAGAATAAATTATTTCATTTGGCAACCCCTGAAAATCGCAAACTCCACACTGGGGCAAGTTTGAGTTGGAAGAAAAGGAAAGAAAAGCCTCAAAAGATGAAAAGTGATAGAGAAAAAAAAGAAAATTAAAAAAAAGAACCTTGATTGAGAATAAATTGGGGCAATTTTAGTTTAAGTAGGGTTAATATGAAAATGTGATCTCAGTTGATTTAAACACTTATAAAATCTGTTTTCAAATTTTAACCTTTTCCTAGCACCCCACCAGACCCCATTACAAAATTTGAAAGTCCTGATTTCTGTTCTTTGTATCACCTCTTTTAAGAAATTTTCTAATCAAATGGCAAATGATGTCAATACACCTTCACTGATTTTGCAAGGGAAGGATTGTCGTACTGATGCCATCATTTCTTAAAACACATTTCTGAATTAAGAAAGGTTGTTGGCAGAATTTGTTCATCAGGTGAAAACTCGAGAGGGCACCTTTGAAAAAAAAAAGAAAAAGAAGAGAAAAAAAAGAAGAAAAAGAAAGAAAAGAAGAAAAAGAAAAGGAAAATAAAAATAAAAAATAAAAAATAAAAAATGAAAAATAAAATAAAAGATGGTTGGAATGGAATGGCTGGTGATTCAATTCGTTGGAATCTCTTTTCACCGTGTGGTTCTGTTGCCAACATTGAACTCCGAAGGAGCGATATCCAAAGGGTCAAACATGGCATTTTGTTTGAGATCAGAGTACTTTGGTATTCTCAAGAGTAAAATTGTTGAATTTACAAATTTAGTTCTCAAAAATTAATTTTCTTTCAATAAAAACAAATGATTTTTTTTTTCAGGTTACTGAAATTTTCATCATTACTATATAAATAAAATATTCTTGCATTTGTTTCATGGTTTCATTTACCTCTTCAAGTTTATCAAAAGGCAATCCCTAGAATTTATTGAATTTACATGGATACCAAGTGTCTTATTAGCATTAGAAAAAAATGTAATGTAATTCGAGGAGCGAAGTCGAGTTGGAAATTTATCAAATGGCAACCTCTGTGATTGACTAGATACCAAGGGCCTTATTAGCATAGGAAGTTGAGGAAACTTGATACAGTTCGCAAAGTAAAATTAAATTTTCGCTACATCAAGGAAGAACGCCCAAATACTCATGTTACACATTTCTTAAAAGCAGGATTGATCGGATGGTGGTGGCATTATCTATCATTATGAGTATTTCTCTTTTGCAGGTCCAACAATCCAATAGCATCATACTAAGGCAAATTTGTTGGAAGAAGAAATCATCTGACTCTATTTTCAAAATTCTACAAAAAGCATTTTGCAAAAATCTTTTCAATTTTACGGCAGGACCGGATTTTATCCCGCTAAGCGTTTATATCTCGTTGGGATCGGATTTTATCCCACCAACCTCGTTAGGACCGGGTTTTATCCCGCTGACCGTTTATACCTCGTTGGGATTGGGTTTTATCCCACCAACCTCGGCAGGGTCGAGTTTTATCCCGCTGACCGTTTATATCTCGTTGGGATCGGGTTTTATCCCACCAACCTTGACAAGACCGGGTTTTATCCCGCTGACCGTTTACACCTCGTTGGGATAGGATTTTATCCCATCAATCTCGGCAGGACCAGGTTTTCTCCCGCTGACCATTTATACCTCGTTGGGATCGGGTTTTATCCTACTAATTTCAGCAGAACCGGATTTTATCCCGCTGACCGTTCATATCACATTGGGATCTGGTTTTATCCCGCTGACCTTTTCACGTTTTAATTCAAGATAGAATAACTAAGGTAAGTATTTGGTGTCTACGTCTTCGTCTTGAATCTTTTCGAAACTCAGACAAAGAGGAGCAAGCTGTAGACACCAAAATTTCATTTATTTGATTTTTTAGCTTTATTTCTTATTTAATTCGATTTTAGATTTATTTGTTACACTTGTTATTCTCGTTTTATTTTATTTTATTGATTAAATAATATTTAGGGTTTTTAATTATTTTTATAAATTAGGTTCATTATTTTATTAAATTTCTGAAAAAGGAAAATTTTCACAAAAAGTTGTTTTTAATCCTCTTAGATTTAATTTGAAAAAATATATATATAATTGACATTTGAAAATTTTCAATTTGTTTGTTTACTTAAATTGATTTTTTTAAGAAAAGAAAAAAGACAAGAAATAATAATGAAAAAATAAAAAATAAAAAAAAAAGATCCCCTCACGCGCGCCATTTCCTTCAATACTGGTACGATAGTTTCAGCACAAATGCGAAAAATTGCAATGGCCATTTTGAGATTCAATCCCACTTGTTCTTGTTTTGTTTTTTCTTTTTCCCCAACCATTTACCACCTCATGCCCCTAATATATATCAAGATTTTTCTAGAAAATGCCATCCAATGGCCCAAGTTTTCTGTAGAAACCCACCCTTCATCCTCACCTTTAAGGTGAGGGTTTTGGGGTTGTTGGTTCCTATAAAAGGGACCCAAAAACAAAAAACGCAGCCAAGAAAGAAAAAAGGATAGAGGTAGTTGGCGGCTAAGAAAGAAACGGAGAAAAAAGGAGAGAAACCAAGCTAGGTAGCTACGACTGAGGGCGGCTGGAAAAAGAGAAGAAACTAGGGTTTTTTGGCAGAGGTTTTAGAGAAAAGCAACGGAAAAGAAAAAAGTTTCAACAAGGGAAAACTAAGAAAGCTGAAGGCAAGAAAAATCGAGAGAGGGTTAGGAAAAATCTGGAATATTGAGAGAGAGAGAGCTAGCGGTGAAAGATCTGGGCAAGGTCAGAGCAAAAAGGAACAAACAGCTCCAGCCAGGTTGAATCAAAGCTCAAGGCGACAAACGCATCGCTACTGGAAATTGTTGCAACGAAGAAGAGAGGGTTTTCCAATTTCCCTCCATAGATCCGCACAGATTCCATCGTTTCTCTGCCTCTGTAAGTACATCATTTAAGCTATATTTTGAACCTTGTCTAAAGCTTACCAGACATGAGTTTTTGCTATGGATAAGCTTTTGTTGGATACCACTGCTTTTACCCCTTGTTTGGTGGATGATTTCTGATTTTGGTAGGGATCCTTGGGATGGATTTTGTAAGCAAACGGGTTTGGGGTTTTCTATAGTTTTTTATCTGATGAATCCGTGGGGTTTTTGCTTGAATCATGGCTGGTTTTGTGATTGAAAACGAGGAAGCCAGAAGATTGCAGAATTTTCTTTTCATGCAAAAGATTTGCATGTTTGTAAAATGGGTTTCTGTAATTTTGATGCCTCAGAAAAATTTTGCATTTCCTCTTCATGGTTGAGTTTGTCCCTGTCTTTCCCCTAGTTCTGATTGTTAGTCTAGAAAATATCCAGCCCAAGTTTTGTGTCAAGAGGTTGCGAACATGCCGCATGATTTGCAGCCCGTGAGGGTAGTTGAAAGTTGGAAGAGACAGTTTACTTTCTGCTGTTTTCTTGCGTTTTCACTTGCATTTTACAGGCCAAAGTTGTTTCTTTTTTTTTTTGCTGTTTACCTGCATTCTATGTATAGCCATGTTTGATGATATTTCTTCTCTTACCATTTGGTTTCTAAAATCTGTTTTTCACCCAAGAGACAACTACATCTGTCCTTTGTTGCATTTCATCTGACGCTCTCTGTTGCATGGCTGGGTTTTGTTATTTAAGGAAGGGTGAGTTCTTCTGTTTTGGCTGAGAAATTCGTGGGTTTGACCTGGGTTTAGGGGACAGAAGTTTGGGGTTTACTTGTAGCTTGATTGATATATTATGTACGCATTTGCCGCAAGCCTTTTTCTTTCTGTTTTGATTGTTTTTTTTCATACCCCGTTACATAGTTGAATCTTTTAGGATAGGCAGTCGCATTTCTGTGAGACTAACAACATTGGGTTGAAGATTTTAATGGGTTTTGGCTGATTAGCTTACTAGTTGTGATTTAACTTTGTGAAATATGTCTGAGTGGAATAAATCGAAAAATGACAGTAGGAATATTGCAGAAATCTCTTGCCGAAGATTTGCATGTTTGAATGATTGAATTTCTGTGATTTTGTTGCTCAAGATCAAAGTTCCAATGTTGGTTGTGATTCTAGTTATGTTCCACGAAGTGAAAAACTGCATCTAAAATCCAGCAACTAGTGGAAAGTTGTTGAATGAACCTAAATCTTTCTCTCCCTTGTATGGTATCTTGATGATGAGTTTATGAACCTTAATGAGAACTTGGAGGTCGGATCTTTCTTGTTGTTAAAATTTTTGTTTTGCCGCATAAGGTTGCTGGAGTCTCCAAGCAACGAAAGCTGCAGCAAGCTTTTGTTGCAGAAAGCTTCTTCGTAAACATTGCACGAAACTTGCATGGAAATTTTAATAAAATTGCATCTTGACCCCCTAGTTTGCTAAGTAATGCTACTATGGCCCAACTAATTGGATAACTTAATCAATTTTGTTCCCTTAACATGCCATTTTTCTTTCATATGATTTAATGTGATTTTTGGATAGATTTTTAGTGAATTTTAGGATGAAATTTGAAGGTTTAATAATTTTTTATAAATTTCTAATTTTTGATTTGGATTTTTAGTGAAATTTAGGGTAATTTTGTTGTTTAATTGTAGCAAATGGGTTTTTCATTTATTTTTTTATGAATTTTAGCATTTGGTTTTGGTAGGATTCATCTTAACCCATTAATTTTATTTTGTTTTAATTTAGACCCTTAATACTTGTCATAATAATGATTTGACCCCTCAAATTTCCTTAATTCTTGCAATTGGGTCCTTGTTTGTTTTAATTTGTTGAATACGGGTTGTTTAATTTTATTTGAATGATTTGATTGATTCAATTTTGTGTTTATTTCCATTTCATGTGATTATTTTGTTAATTAAAGTGATGCCTTGACCTTTTTCTTTGTTTTGGAGGGTAAATAAGTAATTTCGTTTCACTAAGTCACCAATTCAAGCGAGGTACACTCTACTCTTTATTTTTTTTTATTTTTACTCGACACTATATGCTCCTATGTGACTTTATGTGTGTAATTGCATGGTTTTTTTTGTTGAGTGTTTTTATTTTATTTACTTATTTATTCGCTTTATTTGTTTTAATTTTGTATATTTATTTTAATTTAATTTTTAGTTATTTGAAAGGCATTTAAATGCCAAATTGTAATAGTTAGGGGGTTGAAAATATATATTTAGATAGAATGTGTAATAGTTAGGTATTTATTTTATTTTATTTTATTCCTTCCCCCTTTAGATTATAGTTAGGGCCCCAAGTGTAATAGTTAGGGTTTTATTTGCTTTATTTGCCTTGTGTGTTTTGCATGCTTTTGTGTTTACGTGTTACTCGCTTTTTTAGAGTCTTGCATCTAGATATAATGCTTATGTGCTACGTGCTATATGTGATTTATGTGTTTATTTGCTTTATTATATTTTACATGATTTATTTGATTGTAATAAATGCATGACGTCACCACACTAGTCCAACGCTAGTTGTGGCCCCCTTTTTTTCGCTACCACACTAGTCTAACGCTAGTTGTGGCTCCGTTTCTGATTCCACACTAGTCCAACGCTAGTTATGGCCCCTTTTCCGATTTCTCACTAGTCCAATGCTAGTGAGAACTCATAGACATGGGATAGTCCAACGCTAAACCCTTAGGGACCGTCCTTGCATTAGATCATATTTGTGTGACAATCACCATATTTTCATACATATTTTCCACTTTTTTAGTGTTTTTATCATTTTTTGCATGACATTTCCCTTATATATATATCCCTTATCCCATATTCCCTTATATGTATATTCTTTATCCCATATCTCCCCTATATGTATATTCCTTACCCCTATGCGTGAGACATGACATTAGTCTTGCATTTCATTTAAGAAAATTAGAATTAGAGTAGATCATTTGCTTGACTAGATAGGAAATACCCCTCAAATATGGGATATGGACGAGTGTGACTCTTTAGTCTTAGCACGCTCGTATTCCCTCTATTAAAGGGAAAATTAAAGTCACGAATAGGAGTTCCCTGCACCCGATATGATGCATTCCTTTAGGTCATGTATATTTGTATAATTATTATTTTCTTTTCTTTTCGTCGAGTCTCATTCTTTGCAATTTCGTGACCTCTTCAAATAATCACTTTGGGTATCGCAATTAATGCGATTTGCACCAATTAAAATTCGAAAAGACATATTGACCCCGATACATTAGGTTTAGGGTTTGCATTCATATATTACATCCAAATGTGATGAATTCTTAGGTTAAAATAAGAAAATTTTTGACTAAATCACGCAACTAACTCTGGCTAACTTGAAAGGGTGTCTTGGATTTTATCCTTACCTTCCCTTTCTTCAAATGTGACTCCGGAACACTTTTCTCTGATTTTTGAAGACTTGGAGTCATTTAAAAAGGGTTTTTCTCTACTTTTTTATTTTAAATTTATTTTAGGTGACTTGGTACACCTTAACTCAATACCAAGTGGCGACTCCGACTTTTTTAAAAAAACCCTTTTTAAACTATATTTGGGCCAAAAATCGTCGCATTTTTAAGTCCCATTTTAGGCTCGTTTTCTTTATTTATTTTCTAAAGATCAAAAACTCATTTTTTCACTCAAAATAAATCAAAAAATTCACTTTTATAAAATACTCTATTTTTTCATTTAAAAATGGGACGCAACAGTTTGGCGACTCCACTGGGGACCTAGAGAGTCCGAGCAATTTGATTTAGTCAAACTTTTTCTTTTTCTAATCTTCTTATATATCACATTTGGAGGTTTTAGATTGCATTCTTCTCTTTCCTTTTTTCTTTTTCTCTTTTTAGGGTTTTTCCATTTACCACGCCCGTAATCACTCCTCGCACACCGTGTATGTGATGAATGGATTGTTTATTTGCTTTTACTTGTATCGCGCTTGCATCTTGGGGAGGGGGGATAGTCACCCTATAACTTTCGCCCGCATTTGATGGTATTATAATCTCTCCCCTCAAAAGGAAGCACCTCATACGTGCATGCATTATTTTACCCTGTTTTTTCTTTTTTTGTGGGCGCCATCCCACATCTCCTTGTAGGATTAGGATCGATTTCCTTAGGTAGGCGGATGGTGTGCTTTGCGCCCATAGCGATGCCTAAGGGATCACTCAATCCACCAACCGAAGGCCTTGGGATTGATGACCCTTCGCCTTTTTGTCTGAAGGCTTGGGGACTTGAAGATTTATCGACTCTAGATGCATTAGTAAGCCAAACTTCATGCATCCATATTAGAAATACCTTAGGACAGAGTCGACCGTACCCAATTAGGACACTAGGCACGAGGGGAGGGATTCCACCCCTCTTTCCTTATTTCTCTTTTTGCTTTTTGTATCAATTGATTGCCACAATGTATTATGTGCGGAACTAACATTTCCTTGTTTCCTTGTCTTGTGCATTCACAAACGCTAGAAAATAAGAGATCTGACATGATTTTCTTTTAGAACCTACCCTCTTAGATAGGTTATTGCACGTTTAAATTCCAATATATTGCATTCGTAGATTAATAATTGCACATCATTTTAGGCCCACCTGGCATACAAACGGTCCTTTTAGGTCATGTTTTCATTTCAAATTGCATATTTAATTCCTTTGATAAATTGGCATCATGCATAAACTTTAGAAGGGAATGTCGCATAGGAAATCCCACGATAGGAATAAACCACCTTGTGTCTCGGATACATAATCCAATGAGATTTGCACGTTTATAATTTTTTACTATCCTGAGGGATAAAAATCCCGAGATAAGGTACTAAAAGTGAATTCCTGCTCAGATGGCTCCTTGCAGAGTATTGAATCAGACATCTCGAGAACTAATTGATTGGAAGAATAACATGCCGCATGAAATAAAAGGGTTATTCAAATATGTGGGGCATCTGCCAAGTCTCCTGAATGTGACGCCCAATGTTGCTATTATCCAAGCTCTACTTGAATATTAGGATCCGGAGGGTTCAATTTTTCGTTTTAATGAATGTGAATTGACGCTGACTTTGGAGAAAATAGAAGGACTTTTGCAAATACCAGGGAAAGGTCATCCCATGGTATATCCAACTAGTGGAACAAAGGAACAGTTTCATAGGTTTTTGGGACTAAGGCAAAATAGTATGGATCAACATCCCGATGCAAAATCGTGCCCGTTGGGTTTCCTGTACAAGCGGTTTGGGGAAAGAGAATCTTATGGTCAATGCCGCGATGCCTTCTTCATTAGCAGAGAACAATGGGAGAGAAGCGAGTGCAAGCCTTTGGACTAGCTCTGATCAATCTGTTATTGTTTCCGCAAAAACATGAAAAAATCACGTTCTCAATCATTAATATGATTCAGAGTCTGTTTCTAGGAATCAATGGAAGGACCTCCACCTTGGTACCTGTTATCATCGCCGATATCTTCACCGCTGTTACTGAGTGTCAATAGAAAAGAGGATTCTTTTATGCATCAAATTTGGTACTTCAAATGTGGGCAATGGAGCACTTATCAAAGAGAATACTCAATCCCTCAGGATCATGTCTTCCAACGGAGAATTGGATCGAGTCACATCGAGAGAGGGTTAAAGGATACTACCGTAAAGCATCTCCGAGCCAATTTACTCGAGAGTTCGATAGTTTGACTCCGGATAACATACAATGGGTTCTTGATTGGACTAAAGTTATGGATCCAACTTTCACAACCACACAACACAGTTTTATCCCTCTAGCAGGTACCAATGGATTAGTCGCGTATGTTCCGCAACGAGTCATGAAGCAGTTTGGGTACCCACAGAGAGTTCCGATAATAAAAGGGATTGGAAATATCCGACTCAACACAGTCGCTGAATGCCGAAGCGTGGTACTGGAAGTTTGGGGGAATCTTCGTAGCTTGGACAACTTACACCTAGATCAAGTGAATAAATTAGAACCTAAGGTCATTTCGGGATATGATGAATGGATCAAACTGATAATAGAACAAGGAAGAGAAAGGTTGCCGTCTGTCTCCGCCAGTCCTGAAGAGTAGATAGAGAAACTAAAGAAGGAATTAGAGGATCAGCAGTTGCAGATTATAGTGGCCGACCAGACTTTGAAAGACGCCCGATTACAATTAAGGAGAGAAACGAGAAAAACTGAAAAATTGGAGAAAGCATTGGATGCATTTGGCAAGATTCAAGAAGAAATTCGGAAGCTTAGTATAGGGAGTTATAGGGAATCTCAACATACTAGATTAGCAAGGCATGAGGATTTTGTAAAAATGGTCGGTCGAACCATCAATGAGATTGTAAAGAAGGATTAAGCTTGTCAGTGTTAAATGAGAACTTCTACTTTGGTTTTTACATTCACTTACAGGTGTGAAATTGGGACTTTATCCCGAAGGAATTGCATCATTTTAGGCCAACCCTTGACGTAAAAAGGGTTCCCCCATAGGACATGCATCCGAATTCTTCAAATATCTACTAACTCACGTTTTTTTTTCCTTTTTTCTTTTCTTGAATAAATTACAGCAATTTGATACAAAATCTATCCCTGAGCCGATTTCTTTCCTCTGCTATCAGGTAACTGCAAACATAGCTATACGAAAAAATCCCATCATTACCCGATCGCGTAGCCGAACTTCAAGAACTAGTGTAAATATGAGTACGCACCCGGAGTCATCCGATAGGCCTGCAACGACGCCATCAGCTGACCTGGCAAACTTGGGAGCTCAACTGAGCGAAGTTTTGAACAAGTTCAATGAGCTGAGCATGGAAATGACGGCACAACGGCGTGTGATTGATCAGCTAGTCACTGGTAGCAGCGGCGGTGTCCAACATGAGCCCTTACCTCCCAATCAACATCACAAATACCTCGTTGGGCTTGGATTTTGTGCCACCAAAATACCTCATTGGGCTTGGATTTTGTACCACCAACATCACAAATACCACGTTGGGCTTGGGTTTTGTGCCACCAACATCATAAATATCACGTTGGGCTTTGATTTTGTGCCACCAACATCATGAATATCTCGTTGGGCTTGGATTTTGTGCCACCAACATCACAAATATCTCGTTGGGCTTGGATTTTGTGCCACCAACCTCGGTAGGCTTGGATAGTATCCCACTAACCGTTTTGTCATGTTGGATTTGGAATTTCGGCAGGCTTGGGTTGTATTCCACTGACCGATGTCATGGCAGGTTCGGGTCTTATCCCGCTAACCTTTTTATGTTTACAGGTTCCAGTTCAAGGCAGAATAAATACAGGTAAGTACAGGTAAATATTTGGTGTCTACATCTTTGTCTCGAATTTCTTCGAAACTCAGACAAAGAGGGAGAAACTGTAGACACCAAAATTTTAATTTATTTTTATTTTTAATTTATTTTTATCTTTTATTGATAATTATTACCTATTTTGTTTATTAATCTCATGATTTTTGTTTTTAGACATTTTTTAGCATTTTAAATACCAAGTTTTAATTTGGCTTTATTTATTATTATTATTTTTTATTTTAATGATAATTATTATTCATTTTTGCTCATTAATCTCTTAATTTTTTATTTTAAGACATTTTTAGCATTAAAATTTATCGAAAAAAGAAAATTTCCACAAAAAGTTGTTTTAATCATTTTGCATTCAATTTGAAAAATATAATTGACATTTAAAAATTTTCAATTTGTTTTAACTTTGTTTGATTTTTGAAGAAAAAAATGATTAAAAAAATAATAAGAAAAATGTGTGAATAGGTGGAAGTTTGCATGTGGGACAAATGTCCCTTTATTTATTTGACAACACAACACCTAGAAGGTGAGGTGTCTGGACACTTGGTTGGCTTAGGAAATTTTGGGGGAACAAAAATCAAAAGGAAATACAAAAACAGAGGGGGGGAGGTTCGGCTGAGGGAAACAAAAAAAAAATCAGAGGGAAGGTCTTGGCGGAAGAACAAAGAGAAAGAGAAAGAAAAAAATAGAAGCAAAAGGGGGAAATCTGGAAAATTTAGGAGAGGGAGCTTCGGGAATCAAACGAGGGAGGAAAAACAAGGTTTTCGGTTGAGAAGAAAGCCAAGGGAAAAAAGAGCCAAAACTGAAAAAAAGAAAACAGAGGGGGGCGGCGGAGAAGAAAACAGAGGAAGGCCAAACTGGCAAAAGGAAAAATCAAGCAAGGAAAATACAAAACAAGGGGGAAGAGATCGAGAACTGGGCGGCTAGAACAAGAGAAAGGAGAAAAAGAAAGCTTCGGAAAAGGTTTCGGCTAGGGGAGCTTCTGAGAGAGGGAGGAACCGAGAGTGAGGGCTTTGACTGCGGGAGAAAAGGGAAAGACAAAGCAACAAGAAACAAAAACAGAGAAACAAGACAAATCAAAGAGGGGCGGAGAAAAAAAAGGGAGCTTGGTCTGAGAGCAAAAGAAAAGAAAAAGGGAAGAAAAGGAGCTGCAAAACAGAGGAAGAAAAGGGGAAATCTGGAAAATTGGGAGAGGGCTTCGGTTGAGGCAAAAAGAAGAGAGAAAGCCCAGAGAGTAGATGGAAACAAAGGAATCAGCAAGCGGTTGCTGTTGCCGTTGCCACCATCGGAATCTTCCACCACCACCTGCAGATTTCCACAGAGGAAGAGCACGGTAAGCTATCCTTTTTCCCTTAAATTCTAATTTCTCCCCAAGCCCAGATTCTTGAATCTTTCAAAGCCTGTTTTTTGCAATGCGTCTGTCGATTATGCATGATTTTGGAACATACATGATTATGCGTGCTGATTGGGCTGACTTTCTTGGGATTTCTGATAATTTTTGGGCTGATTATTACATCATTTGAATGGAGAATTGCTGAATTTTAATACCCGTTTGTTGCTCGATGAAATGCCCAACCGAGACTTTAGTTCCAAGGATGAATTGATTTCTGTTTTTGCATAACATTCGGCCAGTCCAAATGCTTGTCAGGGCAGAAATGAGAGTTTTGAGAGATTTCAATATGCTGGTTTTTGCACCTTCTCTGTTTTGCCGTTTCATATTTTTCCCTTTTTGTATGAATTCAAATTAATGTTAGAAGAGGGAGTTTCTTTTTGTGGATTTCATTGTCTGATTGGGGAATGGCTAGAGTTGAAATTGATTTTCGGTGTGGCTTTGATTGCAAAGAAGAATAGAAATGGCCGTCTGATGTAGAACCCGTTTGGAGAAGATGATTATTTATTTAATTTACAAGTTTAGCCCCTCCATTTCCTTTTCTTCATAATTTAACCCCAAAGTTTTAAAGAATTCATAATTTGACCCCAAAACTGTTATAATTCTTTCAATTAGGTCCCTATTTTTATTGCATTTGAACCTCTCAAGCTTTCCCTTATTCTGCTATGGCCCAGAAATTGGAAAAGTGGAACTTAGTTCGCCCTTTTTAGATTTTAATCATCTTTTCATATTTTTTAAGTAGTCTTTTGGATAGATTAATTCTTGATTTTAGGGCATAATTGTGGTTTAATCATTTTAGTTCATTTTATCATGTTGGGTTTTAGTGAAATAGGTGATTTGGGTTAAGAGGTTATTTTTGCTTGGGTTTAAGGAAGTGGATTTAGTTTATATTTTGTTGGGTTTTTGGATTGGGCTAGAGGGTCAAGGTCCATCAGTTTTATTGGTTAATTTTGGGTCAAAATAATAGACTGGCCCTTCACTTTCCTTTGGGTTTCCGTTGGGTTGGGGAAGATGTTCGGCCCGCACAAATAAGAAAAACGGCCCAATGGCCGGTTAAGCCAAGAAGTCTGATGGCGAAATTTCATTCCAGTCCCTCAACTTTTGAATATTTTTACTATGGCCCTAAAAACTTTCAGTTTCTTTCAATTAAGTCCCTAATTTAATTGCAAATAGGTCCTTGAACTTTATTTTCTTTTAATTTTGACCGCAGATCTTTGTGATAATTATAATTGACCCCCAAAACTTTATTAAGTTTTGCAATTAAGCCCTGCTTGTTTTAATTTCTTAAATGTAGGTTGTTTACATGATTCAATTGATTCAATTACTTGTTTATTTCCATTTTTATGATTATTTGTTAATTAAAGTGATGCCTTGACCGTTTTATTTGTTTTGGAGGGTAAATAAGGATTTTTTCGCTTCTTTAGGTCGCCAATTCAAGGGAAGTATAATCTATCCTTTGTTTGATCTTACATGCTCCTATGTGACTTTTGTGTGTAATTGCATGTCTTTAAATGTTTTCTTTCATTTATTTATTTAGGCAATTTAATTGTTTTGGTTTTGTATATTTGTTTTAATTATTTGGAAAGGCATTTAAATGCCAAAATTGTAATAGTTAGGTATTTATCTATTTATTTTGTTTCCCCTGTAGATTGTAGTTAGGGCCCCCCAAATGTAATAGTTAGGGGTTTATTTGCTTTATTTGCCTTGTGTGCCTTGCATGCTTGTGTGTTACGTATTACTCGCTTTCCTAGGGCCTTGCATCTAGATATCATACTATGTGTTATGTGTTTTATGTGATTTATGTGTTTATTCGCTTTATTATGTTTTACATGACTTATTTTGTTATGAATGAATGCATGACGTCACCACACTAGTCCAATGCTAGTTGTGGCCCTTTGTTCCGATTTCCCACTAGTCCAACGCTAGTGAAGACTCGTAGATGTGGGTTAATCCAACGCTAAACCCTTAAGAATCATTCTACGCGTTAGATCATAATCGTGTGATAAAATCACTTCATCTCATGCATGTTTTTTCACTTTTTTAGGATTTTTTACCATTTTACATGACATCCCTCTTATACACACATCCCTCACCCCATATTCCCCTTATACATATATCTCTTATCTCATATTTTCCTTATATGTATATTGCTTACCCCTTTGTATAAAAACACGACATTAGACTTGCATTTCATTTAGGGAAATAGAAATTAGGTTAGATCATTTGCTTGTTTAGATAGGAAATAACCCCTTGAGTATGGGATATGGACGAGTTTGGCTTTCTAGTCTTAACACGCTCGTATTCCCTCTTTAAAAAGGAAAAATTGAGTCACGAATCTTAGCTCCCCTGTACCCGAAATGATGCATTCCTTTAGAACATGTATATTTGTACATTATTATTTTCCTTTTTTCTTCTCTTTGAGTCTCATATTTTTGCACAATTCGTGACTTCTTTGAAAGTTTACTTTGGGGCGTCGCAATTAATGCGATTTGCATCAAATAGTTTCGAAGAAATATTCTGACCCCCGATAATTAGGTCTAGGGGTGCATTCATGTAAATACCTCCAAAATGTGATAAACTTTTAGGTTAAAATAAAAAAATCCTTGACTAAATCATGCAACTAGCTTTGGCTAGGTTGAAAGGGTGCCTTGGATTCTTATCCTTGCCTTCCCTTTCTTCAAATGTGACTCCCGAATATTTTTCTCTGATTTTCGTAGACTTAGGAGTCGTTTAAAAAGGGTTTTTCCATAATTTTATCTAAAAAATTCATTTTAGGTGACTTGGTACACCTTAACTCTATACCAAATGGCGACTCCGATTTTTATTCAAAAACCCTTTTTAAACTATAGTTTGGGTCAAATCGTCGCACTTTAAAGTCCCATTTAGACCCATTTCATCCTTATTTATTTTCTAACAAATCAAAAGCTCTCATTTTCAATCAAAATCAATTAAAAAGTTCATTGTTCCTAAACTCGTGATTTTTTATTTTTAAAAATGGGGCGCGACAGCTGGCGACTCCACTGGGGACTTAGAGAGTCCGAGCATCTGATTTAGTCAATTTTTTTCTTCTTTTAACCTTTTTATATATCACATTTGGAGGTTTAGGATTGCATTTTTTCTTTTTTAGGATTTTATTGCATCTAACGCACAATCGTCCCAAATATCCACGTATGCGATCGTTTATGTGTTTACTTTTATTTGTGTTTGTATATCGCGCTTGCATTTTGGGTGGGGGGAAATAGCCACCCTAGAACCTTCACCCGCATTTGATGGTAAAAATCCCTCCCTTCAATAGGGACACTTCATACGTGCATACGCTTTATTTTATAACCCCGCATTCTTTTTTACTTTTAGTGGTTGTTATACCACTCTTCCCTTGGACATGTGGCCGTGGCATGACGTGCGCGTAGCAATGTCCGAGAGATCACTCTAACCACCGACTCTTAGGCTTTGGGATTGGTGACCCTTTGCCTTTGGTCTGAAGGTTTGGGAGCTTGAAGCCTTGTCAAGTTTAGGTCCATTAGTAAGCCCCAACCTCATGCATCCATGTTAGAAATTACCTAGGGTAGAGTCAACCTTACCCGAATAGGAACACTAGGCACAAAGGGAGGGATTCCACCCCTCTTTCATTATTGTTCTTTATATTAATTGATTGCCACAACATGTTATGTGTTAAACTAACTTTCGTTCTTTCTTATCTTTCGCATGCACAAATGCTAGGAAATAAGGGGTCTGGCATGATCCTCTTTTAGAACCTACCCTTTTAGATAGGTTATTGCACGTTTAAAGATTTTTATATATTGCATTCATAGATTAATATCATTCTAGGCCTACCCTGGCATACAAAGGGTTCCTTTAGGTCATGTTTTCATTAAATTGCGTATTTTATTGCTGTAATAAATTGGCGTCATGCATAAGCCTTAGAGGGAATGCTATGTAGGGAATCCCACGATAGAAATAAACTACCTTGTGTCTCGGATATGTAATCCAATGCGACTTGCACGTCTATATTTCTTGTATTATCCAAAAGGGTAGTGCACAAGATAAGATAAGATCCGATCATTTTCATAAAGCAATTTTTGAACATTAGAATATGAGCATCTAATAATCATCTTTTGGCCATTTTAATATAGTTGGTAAAATTCCCTTGCGTAAAGGACATTAATTCGAAGAAATTCACAAATAATTCCTCATTGTTGAGATGGTAAACATATTGAGGCCAAATCTTGATTTTAGAAGGCTCATAGACTAATGCATTGCATTGAATCTTTTGGAATTACCAATGGATAGACAATTCAATCAATTTTTGAATAAACCATTCAATCCATTCGACCATTTTATTCATCAATTTCATCCCATCCACTTTTTCAATTCATTCATTTTTAGGACAATCCGGTCATTTTTGAACAAATTACTCATTTTTGAATAAATCATTAATCCCATTTCATCTATTTAATCAATTCATTCACGTTTAGAACAATTTAGTCATTTAACTCAATCCATTCATTCATTTTTAGGACAATCTAATCAATTTTGAATAAATTATCAATTTCATTTCATTCATTTGATCAAGTTACCCTTAGGTGATCCAGTCAATTTTGAATAAATTATCAAATTTTGTTCAATTCATTTGACCAGTTTACCCTTTTTTAGGGTGATCTAGTCATTTTTTAATAAATCTTTAAACTCATTCAATCTATTTGACCAAGTGTATCCATTTTTAGGGCGATCCAGCAGAGTTCATCAATTTCATCCTATCCATTTGACGACTTAGGGTTTCGATGTCAAATTTAGAACTGGAATGGCTAGTTGTTTTTTAGAAAATCATCCATTGTGTTCATTCCATTTAGATAGATTAGAGTTTCTAGCCATTGCAAGGGTTAAATCGATTTGAATGAATTCCTGTGCCGAGCAAAACCATTCATTCGGATTTGTCCTCATTCTATTAGAGGTCTCCCACTGTTCAATTGGTTCAAAATTTTCAAATCACCTTCAAATCGAATTGCAATAAGTTGATCGGATCTATCAGGTATTGTATAGTGCCTACCCTGGAGGATTGCATTATGTTAGACCTACCCTTGGCACAAAAAGGGTCCCCCAATAGGACATGCATCTGAATTACTTTAACTTTTACTAACTCGTGTCCTTTTCTTTTCTTTTTCTTTTTGTCAGCAGTTACTCAAGAAGGGAATCTAAATAGAAGTTTTTCCTAAATTTTCAGATAATTGTAAACATAGTTACATGAAGAAGCCCCATCATCACGTAGCCGAGTTTTGAGAAATGGTGTAAACATGAGTACACAACATGATCCCTTACCTACTGGTCAACCTAAACCACAACTGCTACTCCTACCCTATACTCAAACCTCTTTTGCTCCACATTCCGCAAATCTACCTGAGGAACTTGTCACATATCCCACTCATGGCCTACCACATACCTATACATCCAATATCCACATCAATCCTCCTCACCCTCAAGTTCCTCAAAAATTATCCACCTGTTGGACTATTGATTACCCTCCCTCTTGAAGGGAATTTCGATAAATACAGGGACTTGTCTTTGGTTAAAATTCATTCATGCGTGTGTTTTTGTTTAACTATATTTTTGTAAATAGTTTTCAATCAAGTGGCTTTTGAAGACACGTCTTGTTTAACAAGTAACATGCTATTTAAGTTTGGTCTTTATCTTGAAATTCAATAAAATATACAGTTTTATATGTACTGTGTTACTTACACATTCTTTTCAAATGGCCAAAAATAAAATCCTCTAACCCTTTTGGATATCACTGTTCCGAAGTTGGATGATAGCAATATCTCACAAATGTGAATTTGAATTTCAAAACGAAGGGAGTAATAAGGGGACATCCGAGAATATGTCAAAGAGGCTCGAATGGTATAAAGAGAAACTCAAGCCGAATTGGGGTCAAGTTTAAGGAAATAAAGCAGTGATTACTTGATGAGAAGCAGATAAATGCAGTCCGTCATGGTCAATATTATCAAAAGAGAAGGATTGGCCCGTACTCACCATAAAAGAGTCAAATCATGACTATTCAGACGAGGAAACGAAGCATTAAGGTAGCTTTTGTCAGTGCAAAATGAGGCTAAAAAAAGAGTTTGCCGCAAATTGGCAGGGCCCTTTTATCATCAAGAAGGTGGAGCATTTATTCTCACCGAAATGGAATGGACAAATTTTCCCTTAGCCGATCAAATCGGATATGTGTAAGGAATCCTTCATATGATAAATGGAAATTTCCTTTTAGGGTTAATGCGAAGAATGGAATGAAAGTCAGGCCCTCTTCCTTTCCCCTTGATACATTATATCTCTAGTTATCCCTTTTGAACCTTCAAAATAAATCATTTCGTTTGGCAACCCCTGAGGATCGCAAACCCCACACTGGGGCAAATTTAGTTTTGAAAAAAAAAAACCCCCACAATGGGGCAAATTCAATTTTTGAAGAAAAGCCGAAAGGAAAAGAAATGAACAAGAGAAAAACTCAGTTAAAAATAAACTTGGGCAAATTGTGAATATTTCAAAAGATGAATGAAAAAGAAAAGAAAGGAAATGAGAGAAAGAAGAACCTCAGTTGAGAATAAATTGGGGCAAGTTTTGATTTAACCCTAATATAGGGTTGGCACGACAATGCGATCTCATGCGATCTCAGATCATTTAAACCACTTTTGAAAATCCGCTTTCAAGCCTTAACCTTTTCTTAGCACCCCACCGGACCCCATTACAAAAGATTGAAAGCCCTGACTTCCGTTTTTTGCATCACCTCTTTAGGGAAATTTTCTAAATCACATGGCCAATGATGTCAATACACCTTCACCGATTTTGCAAGGGAAGGATTGTCGCACTAATGCCACCATTTCTTAAAACACATTTCTGAATTGATAAAGACTATCGTTGGGATTTGTTCATCATGTGAAAACTCAAAAAGGGCACCTTAGAAGGAAAAAGAAGAGAAGAAAAGAAAAGGAAAAGAAGAAAAAGCAAAAATGAAAATGAAAAAAAAATGAGAAAAAGAAAATAAAAAGGTGAAGTGGTAGCCTTAGTGAAAACCCGAGAGGGCGCTAAGATAGGGCTTTATAAGGAGAAAGTGAGCTAAGAATGGAATGACTGTAGACTCGGTTCATTGCAATTTCTATTCACCTTGTGGTCCATTTGCAAGCATTGAATTCCGGAAGGACGATAACCAAAGGGTCAAGTGTGGCAACTTGTTCGAGATCAAGGTGTTTTGGTTTATCCAATATAAATTGTTGAGTTTACAAGTTCATTTCTCTAAAATTAATTTTCTTTCAAATAAAAATAAGTGATTGTTTTCATGTTACTTGGATTTTATCATTTTGTGTAAATAAAATATTTTTCTTAAATTCCATGGTCTTATTTATCTCTTTGGGTTTATCAAATGGCAATTCCTCTGATTTATCGAAAATCCCTGGATATGAAATGTCATACCTCACTAGCGTTGGAAGTCAACGAAACTTGATCAAATCTTAGAGCAAAGTTGACTTTTTCGCAACATCGAGGGGAAAACATCAAAGTACTCATGTTTACACGTTTCTTGAAAAAAGAATTGATCGGATGGTGGTGGCATTATCTGTTATTATGATTATTTCTATTTTTTGTAGGCTCGAATACCAAAAAGCAAAACTGGGGCAAATTTTTTATGATTGTGGAATATCACCCAAGAATTGAGGGATTCGGACCGAGGAAGAGGTGAATCAAATTTCTAACGAGGAGCAACCATGGCGTAATGCAAATTGAATGATCGGTGACACAAAAATTGATTCAAACTGGGACAATTTTTGAAAAAAAAACAAAAAACAAAAAACAAAAAAAAAATTTAAGTAAGTATTCAAGATTTTTTTTCATGCAATAAAGTGTTTCTTTTATCACTGTTAGCATCGAGTATTGACTCACTAACGTGTATTATATTTTTCATATCCGTTAGCATCGGGTCCAACCCACTAACGTGTCTTTTATCACCATTAGCATCGAGTATTGACTCACTAGCGTGTGTTATTTTTTCATATCCGTTAGCATCGGGTCCAACCCACTAACGTGTCTTTTATCGAGTATTGACTCCTGAAAATCGCAAACTCCACACTGGGGCAAGTTTGAGTTGAAAGAAAAGTCTCAAAAGATGAAAAGTGATAGAGAAAGAAAAGAAAATTAAAGAAAAGAATCTTGATTGAGAATAAACTGGGGCAATTTTAGTTTAAGTAGGGTTAATATGAAAATGCGAAATCAGTTGATTTAAACACTTATAAAATCTGCTTTCAAGCCTTAACCTTTTCCTAGCACCCCACCAGACCCCATTACAATAATCGAAAGTCCTGATTTCTGTTCTTTGCATCACTTCTTTTAGGAAATTTCCTAATAAAATGGCAAATGATGTCAATACACCTTCACTGATTTTGCAAGGGAAGGTTTGTCGTACTAATGCCATCATTTCTTAAAACACATTTCTGAATTAATAAAAGCTATTGGCAGGATTTGTTCATCAGGTGAAAATCCGAGAGGGCACCTTTGAAAAAAAAGAAAAAATAAAGAAACAAAGAAAAAAGAAAAGAAGAGAAAAAAAAGAAGAAAAAGAAAGAAAAGAAGAAAAAGAAAAGGAAAAGAAAAATCAAAAATGAAAAATGAAAAATAAAATAAAGGAGGGGGGTAGCCTTAATGAAAACTCGAAAGGGTGCTAAGATCGGGTTTTGTGTTGAAAAGTGAGTTTGGAATGGAATGGCTGGTGACGCAGTTCGTTGGAATCTCTCTTCACCGTGTGGTTCTGTTGCTAGCATTGAACTCCGAAGGAGCGATATCCAAAGGGTCAAACATGGCATTTTGTTTGACATCAGAGTACTTTTGTGACGGCCCCACCTTCCCCTAAGGCGAACCAAAGGGTTTGGCGAACCGCCTGCCCAGCTCTCGCCAGAACTACGAAGTCGAATCACACAAACTGTAGATTTCGCGCGATAGATCCCAAAGAAAAAAAAAATTAACAATCGGAGCTTACCAAGCCAAGAACACAAAGGCATATATTCATCAACAAATACACGAAGAAAACATGAATAATTACTTATATACATACGTTGTAACTTTACAAGTCAAGGGAAATACTTGCTCAACGTACAATTAGGGTTTTCTTATACAGAGGAGCATAATCAAAAGGGATGTATATCACTAGCTCTACTCTTTTCTTCAAAATCATGGTTTCCAACAAGTTGAACCCTGTAAGGAAAAACAAAGGTGACGGAACGGGGTGAGCTTACGCTTAATGAGGTACCCAAAACACAAGCAATCATGATCCATGGAGATTTATTTTCATTTACTCAAATAGACACAGCAGATAAGAATATAAACATACATTTTGAATGGAAAGGATACAGGTAGCTCTCAGAAACTAAATTCCCATGGCAGTACTTGATCCAAACTCGTTGACCCTCCGTCAACGTTTAATGAAACAAACATGTCCGTAGATCCCTCTTAGAACGCCAAATCCCGATCACCAAACATACCCCTTTACCGGGCCCGAACGCCGAACAGGAACAGAGATGGTAATACTTGAGTATACCGGAAATCCAGAGTCTCCAATACCCAAAAATTTCCCAAGAACAGGCACCCATGGTTCGTTACTTTCCTCGACCATGCCCTTGCTGGCTCGAATCAAGTAACTACCCATGAGGTTGAGCTCAGATTTAACAGGCACAGGAAGGTCGTTGGATACGCGTCCAAACGACATCATATCAAGTATAAATAACAGATTCAAGTGTACACGGGATTCATATTAGACACAGGTAAAAGATTCAAGTAGATACAGGAAACAAGTCACACAGGCCAGAGAACGAGTGTGATAAAGTACACCCTCGTCTCATACCGAATAAACAGATGGTACAGTCATTCAAGTCACAAGTTGCAAGCACATATACCAAGTTAGGCAACAATTGAGGGGAGTGGTACACTCACCAATCCAAGTAAAGATATGTCAAAAGTCTTCACCCAAAGTAGGGATTTAATCACCGAGAAATCCTAGAATAACCAAGACAAGAAAGTTAGGGTTTCCGCATTCACAAACCCAGTAAACGAAATGTACAAGTGAGGTCCGACTACTAGTCGTACGCGTATTCAAATGGGCTACAATTTCAAGGAGATAAAATGTAACTTTTGAGTAAAAGGTAATAGTTGGTCCTAGGGCAAGAACGACCCCAAAACCTTTCATTTCTACCAAATTTATACCTACAATGATTTACTCACTCCAAACTTAAGGTGCAAAATAAAGCTAAGAATAATTGTAGGAAAACAGGATTTTTCAGATCTGCGCACTATTATTGGAAAAATCATATCTCACTATTATTAACTCCAAAATTGATAAAATTTATACCATCAGAAAATAGACTCAATGGGGTACAATTTCTCAGAAGACACATTTATAAAATTCAGATCACAAGTTGGTCACATTCAAGCCTCAAGTCGCTGCTTCATCCAGTAAAAGACAGAACAGGTATGAAATTTTAGTCAACTTTGAAAATTCACCGTAAATCGCACAGACAGAACCAGGGTCTGAAATTTTCATGGTTTATAGCTCTATGAATCTATTTAAAATTCAATAAATGGAACTTAATTCCGATATTTCTACATCAAGTTATAACAAATTTCCCGAGACTACTCAGGAGTTCCTGCGAAAATTTTGACAGCACTTCCATTGTTTTTCCTTTACTTTTCCAACCTACAAACCACATCAAACTCAATCCAATTCAGCCACAATTTCACACATAAATCACAAGCTATTAAACACACCTAATTAGGGTCTCAATACCCCTCATATATAGCCAATTAGTGGCTCAAATTAGAAACCCTAAAGCTGGAAATTTGGGCACATAAGTTGGAATTTCTTTAAGCAAAGTAAACTAACACAAAAACACCAAATTTCTCACATGTCAAAGCTAGTGAATCATAGCCAACCATTAATCATCATATGAGGGCAGAAAAATCTCCAATAAAATCTGAAATTTAGCAAAACTCTACATTAAACCATGAATCTTCCACAAAACAACATTTTTACCCACTATAAGTCACTAATTTACCATTAGTAGGAACAAAAATTGAGTTTCCAAGCAAAATACCTTAATTCTCAAGAGAGGTTGCAACTTACGGCTTTCTCTTCCAAAATAACTCCACAAACACCTTCAAACTTGTGAGAACTCGGAAAAAAAAATTATTATTTTAGGGTTTTATTTATTTCTGTGCGCACGTTTTCTATATTTTCTTTATTATATTCCTTTTATAGATATTTTATAAGTAAATATAGTTTCTAAATCATTTCTCTAGTATAAGTTAGTTCATGAGATATTAGGAGCGAATAGTGGACGTGGGACCCGCTAGTGCATTAAGTGAGAGAAATTCGGCCAATTAGGTTAAGTTTTGCATGAAGGGATTTAATTACTAGGTGTTAAGAGATAATTAGAGGTTAGTTAGATATTTAACCATTAGTAAGCAAGAGAATAATGATAAAATCCAAAAAGGGCCACGTGTCGCGTTCTTACTTGAAGATGACTTGCCTAACTTTCCTTACCTTTACTAAAATCTTAATTTTGACCAAAAATCATCTTCATTTGCTTCCTTTTTGGCCGAAAATTTTGAGAGAAAAAGAAGAAAGTGAGCTTCAACTTTTCCTTTCATTTCTTGCCTAAATCTCGAAATCCAACCGATTAAATCTCGAATTCCTCCGTAAAAGTGAATTACTAAGGAAGATTGAAGGTGCTTGTGGAGTTGTTTTGGAAGAGAAAGCTCTAAGTTGCTACCTTTCTTGAGGATTAAGGTATTTTGCTTGGAAACTCAACTTTTGTTCATAATAATGTTAAATTAGTGACTTGTGGTGGTTAAAGAGCTTGTTTTATGGATGATTTCATGGATTAAAGTGAAGTTAGAGGAATTTCTTATTTTTTGGGAATTTTTCTGTTTTCATATGATGATTATGGTTGGCTTGAATTGATGGCTTAATATGGTGTAAATTGGAGCTATTGTGCGTTAATTGTGGTGAATTGCGGAAAATTTCAGCTTTGTGCGGAAAATTTCAGCTTTATATGGCAAATTTCAGCTTTAGGGTTTCCAAATTTGGGGCTTTCTTATGGATGGTTATTGAGCTTATAATTGGCTATGATTGAGGGGTATTGTGACCCTAATGAAGTAGATTAACTAGCCTATGATTGGTATGTGAAATTGTGGTTGGTTTGGATGAATTTAAGTGATTTTGTGTAGGGTGGAAATGCTGAAATTTTAGGGGAAATGCTGTCCGAATGTTGTGAACATTGAGGTCTTGTGAGTCTAGGTTAAGAATGGGTAAAAGTGAAAGGCTTTGGGGTTTGCTTAGACTTTTAACCCTAAATTCGATTTATTTCCATTTTATGCTATATTTGATTTCATTTAAGAGGTACTTGACCCGTGTTTGAGTCTCAATTGCATTTTCTTGATTATTATAGGACGTGTGGGTGATTCAAGGCATCCGCCGGACGGAAATTTGTGAATTTGCCTATCTGAAGTGGTGAGTGTACTATTGCATGATTTAATTGCCTAAGTGATTACTTGCCCTTGAATTTGTGAATTGAGTAACTGTGAACTTTGTGCATGAGACGAGAGTGTACTTTATCGCTCTCGTTCTCTTACTTGTATAATTGATCTCTGATTATCTGTGAATTGGAACTGTGTATGGTTTAAAATCATGGGGCATGAGCCCTACGACTGTACTGTGACATCTGAGCTCAAACCCTAGTGGGAGTTACTCGAGTCGAGCCAGCAAGGGCCGGTCGACGAGATAACGACCATAGGATTACTGTTTGTCGAATGGAGTGAATCTCCTCGACCCTGTGGTATACTCGAGTATTACCTTCTCAATTACTGTGAGGTGTTCGGGCCCGGTAAGGGGAATGTACGGTGGAAGGTACTGGGTGTAAAGTGGGGTCTACGGTCATGTTTCTTTCTTTGAACGTTGACGGAGGGTCAACGAGATGCGATCAAGAGCTGCAATGGGGAAGCTGGCTCCTGAGAGCCACCCGTATCCTTTTATTTGAACTGTTGTGGTGCTTTTATTTTATGTTTGATGGTCATGTATAACTGAATCTGGATACATTCGTGAATTTGGGTTGCATGATTTGTTAGTACCTCATTGGGCGAAAGCTCACCCTCGTTATCTTTGTTTTCCTTACAGGAATACTTTTGGAAAAAGCATGGTTTTTGAGAAGCGAGTTGAGCTAGTTAGATAATTTTGTTTCTTTGTTTAGCTCCTCGGCCGTTAGAAACCCTAAATGTACCTCACTTGGATATTTCCTTTTGGAAATGTGAACTTTGATATCGTGCATGTATAAATGACCTTATCCCTTGGAAATGTATGTTAGCGCTATCTAAGGGTTGTTGTACTTGGTTTGGTGTGCGTGATCTCTTAGTAGTCCTGGCGAGAGTTGGGCAGGCAGTTCGCTAACCCCTAGGGTACGCCCTAGGGGAAGGTGGGGCTGTCACAGTTGGTATCAGAGCTTAGGTTAGAAATAACCTGGGCGAACCCTAAACCTGATTCTTAGAACTTTTGGGATTGTATTAGGGTATATTTAAGTGTTATTACTATATCTAAGTTGTAACCTATGTATATCCTTATAGGTCATGGACGGAGCTAGTGGGAGTGGAGGCGAGCCGCCTCGGAGGCCTTTTCGTGTTGTCGACTACGAGGAGAGACCCGGAGGACCGATTAGGCACTGGAGTACGGCCAGTCGGACTAGGCGTTGTGGTCGTTGCCAGCATTACTCTTACGCTGACCACGTGGTTGTGGCCGTCTTAGGTGAGCGGAGGAGACTTAGGCGTGCCGCCGCCCGAGATCATACCGAGCTGCAGCGAGTGAGAGGCATTGCTAGGATGCAGGCGGACCGGATTAGGGAGCTCCAGGGGGATATAGCCATGGAGCAAGAGCGGACGAATGCTCTTCGCGACCAGTTGCACGTAGTTAACGACCGCCTCACTAGGGTGGTTCGGGAGGTTAGAGACCGGTCTGGAGGTATCATTAACGAGTGTGGGGCATTGATCCAGGAGGTGATTGGCGCTCAATGCGCCAGGGGGAGTTCCGGGTAACGGGGCTCCAGGTGGAGGGAGGCGCCCCTAGCTCTAGCTCTAGCTCCGAGGAGGAGTCGATTGGCTCAGTAGAGAACTAGGATGGAGTTCCTTGGGCCATGTTTTGATCCCGTGTGAGGGGTACCTAGGGAAAGCTCTTAGTTAGCTATTTTGCACTTTTGGGGCCTAGGTTGTACATTGTACTTTTGGTTGACCCCACTGCTTTCACGGGCTTGCTTTTGTATATATTTGACTGACTGCTACTGTATGACTTGTTTGCTACATCTGTGTGTTATATGTATAGTTGCTTTTATTTGGTGTCTCTTTTGTTAAGTGTTTATTTATTCATGCCTATATATATTGCTTGGCTTTGATATCGTATATGTTTTCAACCCTAGAGTGGGTGAATCAATGGAGGGTACTCGTAGTGGACGAGGCCGTGGTCGCGGAATTAGGCAACCCTCGACTGAGGGAGGTACTCGAGAACCCGTGCCTGAACCAAACCCTGAGCCTAGAATGACCCTAACGCTCAAGTAGCTACTGCTATACAGCGAATGACTGATCTTTTGGCTCACGTAGTGGAGCATCAGGGCCAAAATCCTAACCCTCAACCCGAAAACCCTGGAAACCTTGTGGAGAGCGAGGATAGAGCTCTCGAACGATTCCAGAAGTTCTCCCCACCAAAGTTTATAGGAGGGCCAGACCCAGATGTGGCCGAAAGGTGGTTGGAGAAAATGGTTGATATTTTCGCCGCTTTGCATTATACCGAGGAGCGGCAGGTAACCTTTGCCATCTTTCAATTGGAAGGGGCAGCCCGTTCTTGGTGGAACGTTATAAGGCAGAAATGGGAACGAGAATTGACACCAAGGACGTGGGTGAACTTCATGAGAGAGTTCAACGCCAAGTTTTTCCCTCCTCTAGTACAGGAAAAGAAAGAAGAGGAGTTTATACGACTTCGCCAGGGAACCCAGACTGTAGCCGAGTACGAGAGCCAATTCACTCGGTTGTCCAAGTTTGCCCCCGAATTAATTATGACTGAGCAAAGGCGAATAAGACGTTTCATCCAGGGCTTGAATGTTGAGATCCAGAAGGACTTAGCCGTAGCCCGAATCGATGCTTTTAGTGACGCAGTGGAGAAGGCTCAACGAGTCGAGGATGCTAGGCTACAAGTGCGAACTTTCCAGGCTAGGAAACGGGGATTCACTGGAGGTAGTTCCGGATACGGAGATAAAAGTACCCCTTCCAAGTTTGGAAGGGGAAATGGTGAGGGAAGACTGCCGGGGGTGTCGAGGGGAGCCCCGTCGAGAGGTAGCCAGGTTGGTCGAGGCCAACAAAGAGGAAGTTTCCAGGGAGGTCCAGTTTCTGCATCCCGTGGTTCCTGCGGGTATTGCGGAAAACCGAATCACACGGAAGATAATTGTTGGAGGAAGGAAAGAAAGTGCTTACGCTGTGGAAGTGCGGAGCACCAAATTGCCAACTGCCCGGTCTTACCGCGAGAAGCGAGAGGGACTCCGCAGTCATCGAAGGCCAACCCTGGACAAGCCAAGGGGGAAGGGACGAGACCAAAAGTGCCAGCTCGGGTGTACTCCCTTGAGCAACATCAAGTCCCTGACTCCTCTGGGGTCGTAGAAGGTACGATCCCTGTTTTCCACCGTTTAGCTAGAATTTTAATCGACCCTGGTGCTACCCATTCCTTTGTTAACCCTGATTTTATGTGTGGAGTTGATATAAAACCTGTTAGCCTACCATATGATTTGGAAGTTAGCACTCCTACGGGGAACCAATGCTTACTTACTAGTGTAATGTATGCTAATTGTGAAATTTGGGTAGGAGAGAGAAAACTCTTTGGGAATCTTATCAGTTTAGCTCTTAAGGGGTATGACGTCATTTTGGGTATGGACTGGTTAGCTAAATATAGTGCTCAACTTGATTGTAAGAGGAAGGTGGTGGAACTTCATATACCTGGAGAGGCAACTTTAAGGTTAGATGTAAGGGGGAATTTAGCCTCATCTGCATTACTTTCGGGTATTCGGGCTAGAAAACTCCTAAATAAAGGAGCGCAAGGGTTTCTAGCTTTCCTTATAAACACTCCCACCGATAAGCTGAAGGTAGAAGATGTACCGATAGTGAGGGAATATCCGGACGTGTTTCCTGATGAGTTAGTAACCCTACCTCCGGAAAGAGAGATAGAATTCAAAATTGACTTGTTGCCAGGAACTTCACCTATCTCTAAGACCCCTTATCGGATGGCCCCTGCTGAACTTAAGGAGTTGAAGATGCAATTGCAAGACTTATTAGAGCGAGGGTTTATCCGAGAGAGTGGATCTCCATGGGGAGCTCCTGTACTATTTGTTAAGAAGAAAGACGGGAGTTTGCGGTTGTGTATAGATTACCGAGGGTTAAATAATGTGACGGTTAAGAATAAATATCCACTGCCCCATATTGATGAATTGTTTGACCAGTTGCAAGGAGCAGTGGTCTTTTCGAAGTTAGATCTCCGCCAGGGGTACTACCAATTGTTGATTAGGAAGGAGGATGTACCTAAAACTGCGTTTAATTCAAGATATGGGCATTTTGAGTTCGCAGTTATGCCTTTTGGACTGACCAATGCCCCTGCTGCCTTCATGGATTTGATGCATAGGGTTTTCAAACCTTATTTGGATCGATTTGTGGTTGTTTTCATTGATGACATTTTGGTTTACTCAAAGTCACGAGAGGAGCATGAGCAACACCTAAAACTCGTTTTACAAACCCTAAGAGAGCACCAATTGTATGCCAAGTTTAGTAAGTGTGAATTTTGGCTGGAGAAAATTTCTTTCTTAGGACACGTAATTTCACGAGAGGGCATCACAGTTGATCCGGCGAAAGTAGAAGCAGTAACTGAGTGGAAGAGACCGGAAAATCCCACTGAGTTCGTAGCTTTCTAGGGTTAGCTGGGTACTATCGTCGGTTTATTAAGGATTTTTCAAAGCTTGCCGGTCCTTTGACCGATTTGACAAAGAAAAATAGTCGTTTATGTGGGATGCTAGGTGTGAAGATAGTTTCCAAGAATTGAAGTGCAGGTTAACTAGGCTCCTATTCTAGTTTTGCCTAATGGTACGGATAATTTCACTGTATATACGGATGCCTCGAGGGAAGGTCTGGGGTGTGTACTGATGCAAAACAAGAACGTGATTTCCTTTGCCTCTAGGAAACTAAAACCTCACGAGCAGAACTACCCAACACATGACTTGGAGCTAGCTGCAGTTGTATTTGCCCTGAAAAAGTGGAGACACTACCTGTACGGGGTAACCTTTGAGGTTTATACCGACCACCAGAGCCTTAAGTACCTATTTTCCCAAAAAGAACTAAATATGAGGCAACGACGGTGGATGGAATTCTTGGAGGACTATGACTGCTCGATTAACTACCATCCGGGGAAAGCGAATGTAGTGGCCGATGCCTTAAGTCGGAAGGCTCAAATAGCTGGGTTAATGGTTAAGGAGTGGGAGATGTTAGGAGCAGTTAGTGAATGGAACCCTAGCCTGAAACGTCAAAGGGTAATCTTAGGGAATATCCAAGTAACCTCTGCTATACTAGGTCGAATTAAAGAGGCCCAGGAGGAGGATCCGATGGTACGGAAGTGGAGGGAAAAGGTGGAGAAGGGGGAAACACCTGATTTCAATTTGAGTCCTGAAGGAATTTTGAAGTATCGGAATCGGGTAGTAGTACCTAAGAATGAATCATTGAAAAGAGAAATTTTGGAAGAGGCCCATCGGTCAAAGTATACGATCCATCCAGGTAGTAGCAAGATGTACCAAGATTTGAAAGGGTATATTGGTGGGATAACATGAAAAAGGAGATTGCCCAATACGTGCAGACCTGTCTCATCTGCCAGCAAGTTAAGGCTGAACACCAAAAACCCTCCGGATTATTACAATCTCTTGAGATACCTGAATGGAAATGGGAAACATCACGATGGATTTTGTCTCTGGGTTACCAAGGACGCAAAAAGAACACGATGCCGTTTGGGTGATTGTCGATCGGTTAACCAAATCGGCCCATTTCTTACCTGTGAACATGAAGTACTCCATGGAGAAGTTGGCTCGGCTATATAGGGATGAAATTGTGAGATTACATGGGGTCCCCGTGAGTATAGTTTCAGACAGAGACCCTCGTTTCGTGTCTAGGTTTTGGCAAAAATTTCAAGAGACCTTGGGAACTAAACTCCACTTTAGCACCACCTATCACCCCCAGACGGATGGGCAGTCTGAAAGAACAATTCAAACCCTCGAGGATATGTTAAGGACTTGTATCTTGGATTTTGGGGGTAGTTGGGGACAACACCTGACCTTAGTAGAGTTTGCCTACAATAATAGCTACCACTCGTCGATTCAAATGGCACCATATGAAGCTCTTTATGGACGAAGGTGTCGATCACCAGTTTATTGGGATGAAGTGGGAGAAAGGAAGGTTTTAGATCCAACAATCATTCCATGGATGGAGGATGCACAAGAAAAGGTTAAGTTGATACGTCAAAGACTCCAGACGGCTCAAAGCCGGCAAAAGAGCTACGCCGACAACCGACGGAAGGATTTGGAGTTCGAAGTTGGAGACCGTGTTTTCCTAAAGATTACGCCATTACGAAGTGTCACGGCGGGTAGAGGAAAGAAACTCCAACCTAGATTTGTAGGACCCTTCAAAATTCTCCAAAGAGTTGGAAAAGTGGCGTATCGACTCGAACTACCATCCAGTTTGTCCAGAATCCACGACGTTTTCCATGTTTCGATGCTCAAAAAGTACTATCCTGATCCAACCCACATTTTACAACCGGAAGAGATTGAAGTAGATGAAGCCCTTACCTATGAGGAGAAACCTGTGCAATTGCTTGACCGAAAGGTTAAGGAGCTGAGAAACAAACAAATCCTCTGGTGAAGATCTTGTGGAGAAACCACGGGGTAGAAGAAGCAACCTGGGAGGTGGAGGAAGAGATGCAAAAGAGATACCCTGAGCTGTTTAGTAACCTAGGTGAGCAATTTCGAGGACGAAATTCTTTAAGGGGGAGAGAGTGTGAGAACTCGGAAAAAAAAAATTATTATTTTAGGGTTTTATTTATTTCTGTGCACACGTTTTCTATATTTTCTTTATTATATTCCTTTTATAGATATTTTATAAGTAAATATAGTTTCTAAATCATTTCTCTAGTATAAGTTAGTTCATGAGATATTAGGAGCGAATAGTGGACGTGGGACCCGCTAGTGCGTTAAGTGAGAGAAATTCGGCCAATTAGGTTAAGTTTTGCATGAAGGGATTTAATTACTAGGTGTTAAGAGATAATTAGAGGTTAGTTAGATATTTAACCATTAGTAAGCAAGAGATAATGATAAAATCCAAAAAGGGCCACGTGTCGCGTTCCTACTTGAAGATGACTTGCCTAACTTTCCTTACCTTTACTAAAAGCTTAATTTTGACCAAAAATCATCTTCATTTGCTTCCTTTTGGCCGAAAATTTGAGAGAAAAAGAAGAAAGTGAGCTTCAACTTTTCCTTTCATTTCTTGCCTAAATCTCGAAATCCAACCGATTAAATCTCGAATTCCTCCGTAAAAGTGAATTACTAAGGAAGATTGAAGTGCTTGTGGAGTTGTTTTGGAAGAGAAAGCTCTAAGTTGCTACCTTTCTTGAGGACTAAGGTATTTTGCTTGGAAACTCAACTTTTGTTCATAATAATGTTAAATTAGTGACTTGTGGTGGTTAAAGAGCTTGTTTTATGGATGATTTCATGGATTAAAGTGAAGTTAGAGGAATTTCTTATTTTTTGGGAATTTTTCTGTTTTCATATGATGATTATGGTTGGCTTGAATTGATGGCTTAATATGGTGTAAATTGGAGCTATTGTGCGTTAATTGTGGTGAATTGCGGAAAATTTCAGCTTTGTGCGGAAAATTTCAGCTTTATATGGCAAATTTCAGCTTTAGGGTTTCCAAATTTGGGGCTTTCTTATGGATGGTTATTGAGCTTATAATTGGCTATGATTGAGGGGTATTGTGACCCTAATGAAGTAGATTAACTAGCCTATGATTGGTATGTGAAATTGTGGTTGGTTTGGATGAATTTAAGTGATTTTGTGTAGGGTGGAAATGCTGAAATTTTAGGGGAAATGCTGTCCGAATGTTGTGAACATTGAGGTCTTGTGAGTCTAGGTTAAGAATGGGTAAAAGTGAAAGGCTTTGGGGTTTGCTTAGACTTTTAACCCTAAATTCGATTTATTTCCATTTTATGCTATATTGATTTCATTTAAGAGGTACTTGACCCGTGTTTGAGTTTCAATTGCATTTTCTTGATTATTATAGGACGTGTGGGTGATTCAAGGCATCCGCCGGACGAAAATTTGTGAATTTACCTATCTGAAGTGGTGAGTGTACTATTGCATGATTTAATTGCCTAAGTGATTACTTGCCCTTGAATTTGTGAATTGAGTAACTATGAACCTTGTGCATGAGACGAGAGTGTACTTTATCGCTCTCGTTCTCTTACTTGTATAATTGATCTCTGATTATCTGTGAATTGGAACTGTGTATGGTTTAAAATCATGGGGCATGAGCCCTACGACTGTACTGTGACATCTGAGCTCAAACCCTAGTGGGAGTTACTCGAGTCGAGCCAGCAAGGGCCGGTCGACGAGATAACGACCATAGGGTTACTGTTTGTCGAATGGAGTGAATCTCCTCGACCCTGTGGTATATTCGAGTTTTACTTTCTCAATTACTGTGAGATGTTCGGGCCCGGTAAGGGGAATGTACGGTGGAAGGTACTGGGTGTAAAGTGGGGTCCACGGTCATGTTTCTTTCTTTGAACGTTGACGGAGGGTCAACGAGATGCGATCAAGAGCTGCAATGGGGAAGTTGGCTCCTGAGAGCCACCCGTATCCTTTTATTTGAACTGTTGTGGTGCTTTTATTTTATGTTTGATGGTCATGTATAACTAAATCTGGATACATTCGTGAATTTGGGTTGCATGATTTGTTAGTACCTCATTGGGCGAAAGCTCACCCTCGTTATCTTTGTTTTCCTTACAGGAATACTTTTGGAAAAAGCAGGGTTTTTGAGAAGCGAGTTGAGCTAGTTAGATAATTTTGTTTCTTTGGTTAGCTCCTCGGCCATTAGAAACCCTAAATGTACCTCACTTGGATATTTCCTTTTGGAAATGTGAACTTTATTATCGTGCATGTATAAATGACCTTATCCCTTGGAAATGTATGTTAGCGCTATCTAAGGGTTGTTGTACTTGGTTTGGTGTGCGTGATCGCTTAGTAGTCCTGGCGAGAGTTGGGCAGGCAGTCCACTAACCTTTAGGGTATGCTCTAGGGGAAGGTGGGGCTGTCACAAAACTTCCTTAGCAAGTCACTTTTATAGAGGAATTCAAGATTTAATCGGTTGGATTTCAAGATTTGAGCAAGAAATGGAAGATCAAGGTTGAAGCTCTCTTTCTTTTCTCGCCTTGTGAAATTCGGCCAAGAGGAAGAAGAAATGAGAAAGATTTTTGGTCAAAATTGCTATTTAGTAAAGGTAAGAAAGTTAGGCAAGTCTTCCTCCAATCGGAACGCGACACGTGGCGTCCTTTAGGTTTTAAACTTATCTTCTTTCCTTCAATCGTTAATCTATCTAGTTAACCTCTAATTATCTTCTAACACCTTGAAAATAATATTCCAGTATATAAACTTCACCTTAAAAGAAAATTTTACCGCATTTGCCGCACTAGCGGGTCCCACGTCCTTAATACACTTCCAAACTAACCCGAACTAACTTATACTAGAAAATGTTTTAGAAAACTATATTCACTTATAAAATGTCTAGAAAATTTAGGTAGTAAAATAAAATAAAGAAAATGCATGAAAAAAATAGAATTAAATGATATAAAATAAGAAAATTTTATGGGTTCTCACAACTTTGGTATTCTCAAGAGTAAAATTGTTGAATTTACAGGTTCAGTTCTCAAAAATTAATTTTCTTTCAATAAAAACAAATGATTTTTTTTTCAGGTTACTGAAATTTTCATCATTACTATATAAATAAAATATTCTTGCATTTGTTTCATGGTTTCATTTATCTCTTCAAGTTTATCAAAAGGCAATCCCTGAGATTTATTGAATTTACCTGGATACCAAGTGTCTTATTAGCATTAGAAGAAGATGTAATGTAATTCGAGAAGCGAAATCGAGTCGGGAATTTATCAAATGGCAACCCCTGTGATTGACTAGATACCAAGGGCCTTATTAGTATAGGAAGTTGAGGAAACTTGATATAGTTCGCAGAGTAAAGTTAAATTTTCGCTACATCGGGGAAGAACGCCCAAATACTCATGTTTACACATTTCTTAAAAGTAGGATTGATCAGATGGTGGTGGCATTATCTATCATTATGAGTATTTCTCTTTTGCAGGTCCAATAATCCAATAGCACCATACTGGGACAAATTTGTTGGAAGAAGAAATCATCTGACTCTATTTTCAAAATTCTACAAAAAGTATTTTGCAAAAATCTTTTCAATTTTACGGCAGGGTCGGTTTTTATTCCGCTGACCGTTTATATCTCGTTGGGATCGGGTTTTATCCCACCAACCTCGTCAGGACCGGGTTTTATCCCGCTGACCGTTTATATCTCGTTGGAATCAGTTTTTATCCCACCAACCTCGTCAGGACTGGGTTTTATCCCGCTGACCGTTTATATCTCGTTGGGATCGGATTTTATCCCACCAATCTCGGCAGAACCGAGTTTTATCCCGCTGACCGTTTATATTTCGTTGGGATCGGGTTTTATCCCACCAACCTCGGCAGGACCGGGTTTTATCCCGCTGACCGTTTATACCTCGTTAGGATCGGGTTATCCCACCAAGTTCGGTAGGACCAGGTTTTATTCTGCTGACCGTTCATATCACATTGGGACCGGATTTTATCCCGCTGACCTTTTCATGTTTTAATTCAAGGCAGAATAACTATAGGTAAATATTTGGTGTCTACGTCTTTGTCTTGAATCTCTTCGAAACTCAGACAAAGAGGGGCAACCTGTAGACACAAAAATTTCATTTATTTGATTTTTTAGCTTTATTTCTTATTTAATTCGATTTTAGATTTATTTGTTACACTTGTTATTCTCATTTTATTTTATTTTATTGATTAAATAATAATTGGGGTTTTTAATTATTTTTATAAATTAGGTTCATTATTTTATTAAATTTCTGAAAAAGGAAAATTTTCACAAAAAAGTTGTTTTTAATCCTCTTAGATTCAATTTGAAAAACAAAAATATATAATTGACAATTGAAAATTTTCAATTTGTTTGTTTACTTAAATTGATTTTTTTTAAGAAAAGAAAAAAGGCAAGAAATAATAATGAAAAAAAAAGATCCCACGCACGCGCGCCATTTCCTTCAATACTGGTACGATAGTTTCAGCTGTTTTGAGATTCAATCCGGTCCTGCCGAGAAACCCACTTGTTCACAGCTGTTTTCCTTCAATACGACCATTTTGAGATTCAATCCCACTTGTTCTTGTTTTGTTTTTTCTTTTTCCCCAACCATTTACCACCTCATGCCCCTAATATATATCAAGATCTTTCTAGAAAAATACCATCTAATGGCTCAAGTTTTCTGTAGAAACCCACCCTTCATCCTCACCTTTGAGGTGAGGGTTTTGAGGTTGTTGGTTCCTATAAAAGGGACCCAAAAACAAAAAACGAAGCCAAGAAAGAAAAGAGGATAGAGGGAGTCGGCGGCTAGGAAAGAAATGGAGAAAAAAGGAGAGAGACCAAGCTAGGTAACTACGGCTAAGGGCGGCTGGAAAAAAGAGAAGAAACTAAGAAAAAAGCTTCAACAAGGGAAAACTAAGAAAGCTGAAGGCAAGAAAAATCGAGAGAGGGTTAGGAAAAATCTGGAATATTGAGAGAGAGAGCTAGCGGTGAAAGATCTAGGCAAGGTTAGAGCAAAAAGGAACAAACAGCTCCAGCCAGGTTGAATCGAAGCTCAAGGCGACAAACGCGTCGCTACTGGAAATTGTTGCAACGAAGAAGAGAGGGTTTTCCGATTTCCCTCCATAGATCCGCACAGATTCCATCGTTTCTCTGCCTCTGTAAGTACATCATTTAAGCCATGTTTTGAACCTTGTCTAAAGCTTACCAGACATGAGTTTTTGCTATGAATAAGCTTTTGTTGGATACCACTGCTTTTACCCCTTGTTTGGTGGATGATTTCTGATTTTGGTAGGGATCCTTGGGATGGATTTTGTAAGCAAACGGGTTTGGGGTTTTCTATAGTTTTTTATCTGATGAATCCGTGGGGTTTTTGCTTGAATCATGGCTGGTTTTGTGATTGAAAACGAGAAAGCCAGAAGATTGCAGAATTTTCTTTTCACGCAAAAGATTTGCATGTTTGTATAATGGGTTTCTGTAATTTTGATGCCTCAGAAAAATTTTGCATTTCCTCTTCATGGTTGAGTTTGTCCCTGTCTTTCCCCTGGTTCTGATTGTTAGTCTAGAAAATATCCAGCCCAAGTTTTGTGTCAAGAGGTTGCGAACATGCCGCATGATTTGCAGCCTGTGAGGGTATAGCCATGTAGTTTTCTGCTGTTTTCTTGCGTTTTCACTTGCATTTTACAGGCTAAAGTTGTTTCTTTTTATTTTACTGTTTACCTGCATTCTAGGTATAGCCATGTTTAATGGTCTTTTTTCTCTTACCATTTGGTTTCTAAAATCTGTTTTTCACCCAAGAGGCAACTACATCTGTCCTTTGTTGCGTTTCATCCGACGCTCTCTGTTGTATGGCTAGGTTTTGTTATTTAAGGAAGGGTGAGTTCTTCTGTTTTGGCTGAGAAATTCGTGGGTTTGACCTGGGTTTAGGGGACAGAAGTTTGGGGTTCACTTGTAGCTTGATTGATATATTATGTACGCATTTGCCGCAAGCCTTTTTCTTTCTGTTTTGATTGTTTTTTTTCATACCCCGTTACATAGTTGAATCTTTTAGGATAGGCAGTCGCATTTCTGTGAGATTAACAACACTGGGTTGAAGATTTTAATGGGTTTTGGCTGATTAGCTTACTAGTTGTGATTTAACTTTGTGGCTAGGTTTTGTTATTTAAGGAAGGGTGAGTTCTTCTGTTTTGGCTGAGAAATTCGTGGGTTTGACCTGGGTTTAGGGGACAGAAGTTTGGGGTTCACTTGTAGCTTGATTGATATATTATGTACGCATTTGCCACAAGCCTTTTTCTTTCTGTTTTGATTGTTTTTTTTCATACCCCGTTACATAGTTGAATCTTTTAGGATAGGCAGTCGTATTTCTGTGAGATTAACAACACTGGGTTGAAGATTTTAATGGGTTTTGGCAGATTAGCTTACTAGTTGTGATTTAACTTTGTGAAATATGTCTGAGTGGAATAAATCGAAAAATGACAGTAGGAATATTGAAGAAATCTCTTGCCGAAGATTTGCATGTTTGAATGATTGAATTTCTGTGATTTTGTTGCTCAAGATCAAAGTTCCAATGTTGGTTGTGTTTCTAGTTATGTTCTGCAAAGTGAAAGACCGCATGTAAAATCCAGCAACTAGTGGAAAGTTGTTGAATGAACCTAAATCTTTCTCTCCCTTGTATGGTATCTTGATGATGAGTTTATGAACCTGAATGAGAACTTGGAGGTCGGATCTTTGTTGTTGTTAAAATTTTTGTTTTGCCGCATAAGGTTGCTGAAGTCTCCAAGCAATGAAAGCGGTAGCAAGCTTTTGTTGCAGAAAGCTTCTTCGTAACCATTGCATGAACCTTTCATGGAAATTTTAACAAAATTGCACCTTGACCCCGAGTTTGCTAAGTAATGCTACTATGGCCCAACTAATTGGATAACTTAATCAATTTTGTCCCCTTAACATGCCATTTTTCTTTGATATGATTTAATGTGATTTTTGGATAGATTTTTAGTGAATTTTAGGATGAAATTTGAAGGTTTAATAATTTTTTATTTGGATTTTTAGTGAAATTTAGGGTAATTTTGTTGTTTAATTGTAGCAAATGGGTTTTTCATTTATTTTTTATGAATTTTAGCATTTGGTTTTGGTAGGATTCATCTTAAACCATTAATTTAATTTTGTTTTAATTTAGACCCTTAATACTTGTCATAATAATGATTTGACCCCTCAAATTTCCTTAATTCTTGCAATTGGGTCTTTGTTTATTTTAATTTGTTGAATACGGGTTGTTTACTTTTATTTGAATGTTTTGATTGATTCAATTTCGTGTTTATTCCCATTTCATGTGATTATTTGTTAATTAAAGTGATGCCTTGACCTTTTTCTTTGTTTTGGAGGATAAATAAGTAATTTCGTTTCACTAAATCACCAATTCAAGGGAGATACACTCTACTCTTTATTTTTTTTTTTACTCGACACTATATGCTCCTATGTGACTTTATGTGTGTAATTGCATTTTTTTTTGTTGAATGTTTTTATTTTATTTACTTATTTATTCGCTTTATTTGTTTTAATTTTGTATATTTATTTTAATTTAATTTTTAGTTATTTGAAAGGCATTTAAATGCCAAATTGTAATAGTTAGGGGGTTGAAGATATGTATTTTGATAGAATATGTAATAGTTAGGTATTTATTTTATTTTATTTTATTCCTTCCCCCTTTAGATTGTAGTTAGGGCCCCAAGTGTAATAGTTAGGGTTTTATTTGTTTTATTTGCCTTGTGTGTTTTGCATGTTTATGTGTTTATGTGTTACTCGCTTTCTTAGGGTCTTGCATCTAGATATCATGCTTATGTGCTACGTGCTATATGTGATTTATGTGTTTATTTGCTTGATTATGTTTTACATGATTTATTTGATTGTAATAAATGCATGACGTCACCACACTAGTCTAACGCTAGTTGTGGCCCCCTTTTTTCCGCTACCACACTAATCCAACGTTAGTTGTGGTCCCTTTTCTGATTCCACACTAATCCAACGCTAGTTGTGACCCCTTTTCCGATTTCTCACTAGTCCAATGCTAGTGAGAACTCATAGGCATGGGATAGTCCAACGCTAAACCCTTAGAGACCATCCTTGCGTTAGATCATATTTGTGTGACAATCACCACATTTTCATACATATTTTCCACTTTTTTTAGGGTTTTTATCATTTTTTGCATGACATTTCCCTTATATATATATCTCTTATCTCATATTCCCTTATATGTATATTCTTTATCCCATATTTCCCCTATATGTATATTCCTTACCCCTATGCGTGAGACACGACATTAGACTTGCATTTCATTTAAGAAAATTAGAACTAGGGTAGATCATTTGCTTGATTAGATAGGAAATACCCCTCAAATATGAGATATGGACGAGTGTGGCTTTCTAACCTTAGCACGCTCGTATTCCCTCTATTAAAGAAAAAATTAAAGTCACGAATAGGAGTTCCCCGCACCCGTTATGATGCATTCCTTTAGATCATGTATATTTGTATAATTATTATTTTCTTTTCTTTTCGTCAAGTCTCATTCTTTGCAATTTCGTGACCTCTTCAAATAATCACTTTGGGCATCGCAATTATTGCGATTTGCACCAATTAAAATTCGAAAAGACATGTTGACCCCGATACATTAGGTTTAAGATTTGCATTCATACAGTACATCCAAATGTGATGAATTCTTAGGTTAAAATAAGAAAATTTTTGACTAAATCACGCAACTAATTCTGGTTAGGTTGAAAGGGTGCCTTGAATTTTATCATTGCCTTCCCTTTCTTCAAATATGACTCCCTAACACTTTTCTCTGATTTTCGAAGATTTGGAGTCATTTAAAAAGGGTTTTTCTCTACTTTTTTATTTTAAATTCATTTTAGGTGATTTGGTACATTTTAACTCAATATCAAGTGGCGACTCCGATTTTTTTAAAAACCCATTTTTAAACTATATTTTGGGCCAAAAATCGTCGCATTTTTAAGTCCCATTTTAGGCTCATTTTCTTTATTTATTTTCTAAAGATCAAAAACTCATTTTTTTCACTCAAAATAAATCAAAAAATTCATTTTTATAAAATACTCTATTTTTTCATTTAAAAATAGGGCGTGACAGGCATCTTATCCAATTGCTCTACTATCTTGTATTCACTCATCTTTAACATCATTAAGAAATTCACAGCTTCTTTTTCAGATACAGGAGGTTTGGACGGCAAGGAACTATTCTTGGCTCTCGATTGAACATCAATCTTAGGATTTTTCACAATTCTCTCATATCAGATAATAGTAGACACCTCTTTTAAAAAATCATTCCGATTTTTTTAAAAAATCATTTTTAAACTATATTTTGGGCCAAAAATCGTCGCATTTTTAAGTCCCATTTTAAGCTCATTTTCTTTATTTATTTTCTAAAGATCAAAAACTCATTTTTTCACTCAAAATAAATCAAAAAATTCATTTTTATAAAATACTCTATTTTTTCATTTAAAAATGGGGCGCGACAGGCATCTTATCCAATTGCTCTACTATCTTGTATTCACTCATCTTTAACATCATTAAGAAATTCACAGCTTCTTTTTCAGATACAGGAGTTTTGGACGGCAAGGAACTATTATTGGCTCTTGATTGAACATCAATCTTAGGATTTTTCACAATTCTCTCAGATCAGATAATAGTAGACACCTCTTCCTTCAAAGATTTCTTATCCCCAATCAATAGAGTGGGTTTCTTGTAATTCCATGGCACCTCTTGCAAGTTATTAATAGGCATTTGTTTCGAAAATTCGAGAACAACAGGCTATGATATATCCAATTCAAAAAATGATAGATCCAAAACAAAAGGAGTTTTAGAATTTTTAGCCTTAGAAAGTCCTTCTTCTACTACAAACGGCTCCTCTTTTCCAGGTACAAAAGATTTCAACTTTCTTTCAAAGATATCATCCGTACTCTTAGTCATACACTCTTCAGCAGATAGCAACTTTCTTATTCTCACATGATCAGCCTCCATTACACCAAACACTTCAGTTTTATCTATGATGTATTAAGCAGGGTCAATAAAATATTAATCAGTAATAATAGCTCCTACAGTGCTTCCATGTTCAGGTATAGGATTTTTTCTGACATTTGGTCCCCGTTCTCTATTTCTTCTGAGGATGATGTTTTCAATGTCAATCATGTTTTGAATTTTGTGTTTTAGAGCTCAACAGTTGGCAGTTGTATGACCTGAATTTCCAAAATGGTAAGCATAAGTAGTTTGTGGCTCATAGCCAGCAGAAAAACCTTTGGGGTAGATTTTGAGAGGTACAACACCGATTTTACCTACTACTTTAAGTTGTTCATACAATTGATCAATGGGTCAGCCAAAATTGGTGAAAGTTCGAAATGTTTTTAGGATTGTCTACTACTGACTTGGAATGTGTTTTGAATAGGATTGTTGTTATTTGTGGGGTTAGTTTGGGGCTATAGATAGGATAGGGTGGTTTTGAAAGGTGGGCTGTGGGATTGAGAGTAATAATGAGGTATTCAAGTGATTTAGTCAGGAGTGATAAAATTGGGTAGTAGTGTAGTAAATCAGTTAAGAGTTAGGATAATGTAAGTAAGAGGCAGAATAGTTAGGATAGTTTTGAATTCTTGGTCTAAAGGATGGGCATGATCCCACATAAAAACAGTTTTTCCTTCTTTCTTCTTGAACGAGGGCTTCTTCCCATTATTACTCTGATTTTGTAGGGCCTGCAACTGTAGTTTTAATGCTGATACATTAACTATCTTCCCAACCTTGACAAATTCGTCATATTCTTTCAACTTATTAATAATAGTACCAAATGAACTTCCAGTCATATGAAAAATCTCTTCAAAGTAAGATGGGTCATGAGTCTTGATGAAAGTACGGATAATTTCTCCTCAATCATAGGGGATTCCACTTTGACAGCTAACTTTCTCCACCGTTTTGCATAGGTTTTGTGATCTTCTGATGATTTCCTGCTGATACATTAACTATCTTCCCAACCTTGACAAATTCGTCATATTCTTTCAACTTATTAATAATAGTACCAAATGAACTTCCAGTCATATGAAAAATCTCTTCAAAGTAAGATGGGTCATGAGTCTTGATGAAAGTACGGATAATTTCTCCTCAATCATAGGGGATTCCACTTTGATAGCTAACTTTCTCCACCGCTTTGCATAGGTTTTGTGATCTTCTGATGATTTCCTCTTAGTTCCTTCCAATGTGGTTTGTGTTGGTGCCAACTTGCAATTAAACTCATATTGCTTCACAAAAACTGTTGACAAATCCAACCAAATCTTGATCTCTCCCGGTTTCAGGTTTGAATACCAATCTAAGGCAACACCCTCTAGACTCTTTGGGAAGAGACGCATTGTGAGAACTCGTAAATTTTCTTATTTTAAACTCCTAATTCTAGCTTATTTAATTATTTATTTGGCCAATTGTCCCGAATATTATTTTCTAACCTTTTTAGCCCTAATTACATGGGTCTATAGCTTAGTTATATTTTTAAAGTGACTTGTTTCAAAATTTAATTTTTGAAATCTCGTTAAGTGTGAATAGTGAATGCGCGTTTGGAAATAATAATCTATTCGAGAATACAATAAGCTTGGAAAATTGGAGACTTGTACATTAGTCTTAAAATGGTTATTTTTAAGTTTAAATACTCAAGTGATAGTTAGTTATACTATCGTTATAAGAATTTCTTAGAGATTTCGCGTTATCGCGCACAAGTTGGAAGTTCGCATTCTCGCGTGCGCGACTAATTGGAGGATTTTAGGAATTATTTCTAGACTATTAAGAGTGAATAATATTAGTGTTAAAGTAAGTGCATTAGAGGTATAATGCACAAGTGAAACAAACTCGAGAAGAATCAAGCACGAAACGCGCGCGTGCGCGCGGGGAGAGAGTTGACTTTTGAGGCATTCTTAGTCACACATTTTAGCTCCTTAAGGAAGCTTCATTGCAACACAAAACTCTCTCTCTTAAGCTCTAAGAACAGCCGGCCAAAGGAAGGAGAAAAACAACTCCAAGTACTTCAAATTTCTTCTTCATTTCACCTTCAAATCTCCACCAAATCACACCGAAATTTAACCACACTTAGCTAATCACTTGGAGATTACATCAAGCTAGGAAAAGGGGCTGCTTTCCACGGTTTTCTTGAGCATCTTTGGACCGAAAATTTCTGCTTGGTTCATCTAAACAAGTAAGCAACGATCAACCTTTCAATTCTTGGTTTATAGAAGATATCTTGCACTTATGAGTTCATGGTTTCACATGGGTAGCTTTAAATTGTTGAAAAATTGGTGAGTGGGCTCTATGAACTCCCACTATGGCTTGATGGACTGATTTGATGAGTTTTGATGTTATTAATGTTGGTTTAGTGCTTAAATTAGTAGAAATAAGTGAGTTTATGAAGGATAGCTCAAAGGAGGTGAAGGGGAGAATTTTTCCGTTTCTGCCCCTGTGATGTCCGTGGCCCTTAGGGCAATTTTTTGTGGATCTAATGACTTAATTATGATGTATACATGTTGTGTGAGATGTGTAGAAAGTTTCATCAAAAAATTTTATGATTTGGTTGGCCAAATGTTGTGATTTCGGAAGTCAGCAAAACTGGAAATATTTCCCGTAACTGCTCTGGCAGTGTTTTGGTTTTGGCTATAACTTTTGGCTCCGATGTCAAAATCGAGTGCCGTTTGTGGAACTGGAAACTAGACATTCCCAGATTTTCAACGGTATAAAATGCACGTTCTGAGTCTACCTGAGTAGTCCATACCAATCGTTTGAACATGACTGTTCTGTTTCTCGTCTGCACTGAGAGCTCTGTTTTGAGCAGCGAATTGATGCTCAAATATGAGCTAGTTGTGGACAGATTTTGAAAACAATTTCTTCTAAGAAATTGTATCTTTATGAATCTAGTTTTCAACGCCACTGACCATGCTCAATTCCAAGTTGAATTGAGTGAGTTGTGGCCGAAGTTCGAATCTGACTCACGGATTGAAAACCCTCATTTTGGACTGATTTGTGACCACTCTTGATTTGGGACTTGTTATTTCGAGTTTCTTGGTGTTAGTCACCTACCAAATGCATCTTGGATGTTTCTCAGACTTTGCCTTCAAAAATGAACCATGTTTGAGAAAATTTCATTGGCCAAATGTTTAAGAAAGGGAAAAACAAAGTGCAAGGCAGACTGCCTTGGAAATTTTGGAAACTTTAGTGGCTTTGTTAACTAGCTTCCCGAATGAATTTTTATATGAAATTTGACAGAGAAATAGAACTTATATGGTAGTATAATACTGCCAAATTTGGTGCCATTCCGAGTCCGTTTCGATGCCCAACTAAAGTCCCAAATTTTAAGCTTCAAATCTGGAATTTGTCCAGTGAACTTCGTTTTTGCACCAACTTTGAACTACTATATCTTGGTACTCAAAACTCCGATTATTGTTCCGTTTAATGAGTTTTAAACCTTCCTCACAACTCTAATTGATTTCCAAATTTCAGAGGCTAGATCGAATTCTACGATTTTTGCCGAATTTTTAAAGTTAGCCGAAAACCAACCCAAAACTGTCTTAGTAGGCTTAAGGCAGCAACTTTGAGCTGAGTTTTTAATATCTTCCATTTGGAATCATGGAAAAGTGCCTTCTAGGAACTTTTAGTAATTTGGAAGAAGTTTCCAATGGTACCAAGTTTTCTAATTTTGGACTTGAAATGAGTGAGATACGATTTTTCAAAGATCTCGTATCAAATCTGAAATTTCCAAAACTTAAGGAATGGAGTTTTTCGAATTCTCCTTTTCCCCTCGATATCACTTGAACGTTTTACACTTGATTTCAAAGATGAAACCTCAATTTCTCTTGTGTTTTAAAATGCCACCTTTGAGCCTCGATTTACGAATAAATAGGGCTCATTTTCATGAAATTTCCTTAGATTGTACAAGTGTACAATCTTCCTTGATAATTAGAGTTTATGAGTGATAGATTATTATTAATTTGCTCAAGCACTCACGAGGACCTTCAAGAGGATCCCACGGTGAACACTTGAACTTCAAGTGACATTTCTTCTTGTTTACTTGGTGAGTGTCAAGTGCATGTCTACTTGAATTCCTGTGAACTTGATACATGCTTACTTGTTATCCATGACTTGAGATTTTGAAAATAGAGCCGAGTATGTACTTTATCGCACTCGTTCTCATTCGAAATGAATAACTCATGTTTGAAATGTTGGAATATATATCAAATGCTTGAATGACATGAATTTGTATGCTATGGCTGCATACGTCGCTGGAGTGAATCTCCTCGACAAACAAATGTTACATGGGGGACGCCCAAACTCATAGGCCGACCTTGAGACTCGAGCCGGCATGGGCTAGGTCGGGAACCTCGGTGAGTCATGAGAATTACATGATAAACTTGACCTAACGAAGAGGTCTCGCTTGGCATACTCGTGGAGTATCGTCTTATAAATGTCGTTCGGGCCCGGTGCGGTATACGGTGGACGGATGAGAAGTAAGTGGAGATCTACGGATTTGAAATACCGACCCGGTTGACGGAGAATCATCGCGGGAAGGTATACGAATGACCCTGGCAAAGCAAGTGGAACTTAGCTCCTGAGAGCTACTATATCCTTGAATTGTTTCTGTTTAATTTTCTCGCTCGCATTGTTATTTATTGAAATATTATTGCTCTACTGGTTAAATTGAGATTGCTACTTGGACTATGTGCTTGCATGTGTGTTCTTGGCCTCACGAGCGTTTTGCTCACCCTGTAGATTTGTTTTCCTTAACAGGAAAGGATCGGAAGTGAACCTCGGAGAAACCCCTTTTGAATGTACTTTTGTATTAGGGTTTTCAATGTACCTGGCTAGACTCTCGATTTTTGTATAATTTGGGATTTGATGTAACTTTTGGAAATCCGATGTAAGGATTGGATGATTATTATATATTGCTAAGGTTGAAAGTTTTCCGCATTTTCTTACTCTACTTCGTGGATGGCTAGTATTTCATTAAGTTTGAACGGAAATTGCCTTGAGTCCTGGCGAGAGCTGGGCAGGCGTCCCGCGGATACCCTCTGATTCGCCTTAGGGAGAAGTGGGGGCGTCACACGCATGTATAGCTTTCATCATCCACTGGTCTACCCAATTTGTTGGCAAACATTTTGAGATGTGTTTTAGAATTTTCAGTTCCATCATATTTATTGAATTTGGGAGTCATGAAACCCAATGGTAATTGGACATTTGGGAAAAGGCAAAGCTCATCATAGTTCAATCCACCATGTCTGCTCAATCTTTGGTTCTTCTTCATAAACTCATCAAATTGATTCAATTTAGTTTGACCCATGAAAGAATTTCAACCCTTTCTAAGAATTGATACATGCGATAAAAATGCCAACTAATACTATCGGTATTATAGAGTTTTGTCAATTTTTAACCCCAAAAAATAAATCAAACATAAGGTTAGTGATTTTCAAATCAATTTTCTTATTTTTTCTTGAGAACAAATAAATCTCTACCATGATAAGTCCATATACTAAGGGCCTCTTACTCTCCTATATTCCCTGGGATGTAAATGAGAAATCCTCTAAATGCTAGTCAAATCCATCATTCACTGTGACTCTATCAAATAAAAAATTTACATCCATGCTCTGATTTGATCATTGCACTATAGACTCTTTTAATCCGGTGAAATGATAAAATTCGGTCTTGCAAAAGTGATTGGACGTATCACTGTTGTGCCCTCTACTGACAAATTAAGAAGACCGGATACCTCTTCAATCGTCAGATCATCTCCTTGTTTCCTATCCTAAATGTTGAACAGTTAGGATCCAACAGTTGAATCAAAACCTCTACCAAGTACCCATCTGATTCAATGTCTTTGAAATCCCCAATCGGTCCAAAATAAGAGGCTACTTAATTGATTTCACTAGATGAGAGAAACCCTGGCCATTTTTGAACCTCTACTGGAACTATCAATAGTTGCTTGACTCATTGAGGTCTGTCCGTCTAAAGCATGTAATCTGGATCAAATGCCTTACCTACAGGTCTCACTTCTCCAATTTTACAAAATTTAAACATGAACATCCCATAAAGGGTTGAATACCTAGAGAAAGACAAGGTTGGCATATTCCTTGACGAGCGCCGTGTAGACATATAACAATTAGCACATTCCACAGTCAAATTTTACATTTATACATCCTAAATACCTCACACGAGATTTTTCACGAGTATACGAGTCGAGAGCGAGTATAGGGTATTAAGGGTCGAACCCACAAGGAAGATTGTTAATTACCGGTGCTACTAAAGTTTCTTTATTATTTAGACGACCAACAAATTAAAGGAAATAAAAATATGCTAAACTTATGCAAGAAAGTAGCAAATAAAAACTCTTTAGGCTATGGTATCCCTAACTATTCATTCAAGTACTATTTTTGGATCATTGAGTACTGCTATTTTTGGTTAGTTATGGCGTAATTTCCTCATGCATGTGAAACGTACTCTCGTAGTGAATCAACTATACTTATAACTAATTCATACCTACTCTCGTGGTGATGAAATTAGTTACAAGTTAAATTACATGAAATGAATCATTAAAACCACAAAAGTGCATCTCTACTCACGTGAGTGTACTCCCTAGGTTTAGCACTTCTTGAGCTAGTGTTAAATCCCAATTTTCATTGAAGAAACAATACCTTTAGATAATCACAATTAATGGTACCAAGTTAATCATGATTTCAGGAGCAAAAGTGCTAAATCACTTGCTCAAAATAAAAGCATCAAATAGCCAAGAAGTTAACACAATACAATCATAGGAAGTTCAACCAAGACCCAAGGCATAAACTTTAGAAGGCATAATAAATATAAAATCCAAACTTGTATAATAACTAAACAATAGAATCAAGTACCCTTGGGAAAGAAATGTAGCCCTTGTCACATAAGTTTATCTCCTCCTTCTTCATCTCCTTCTTCATTTTTGCCTAACTAATAAACTAAACGGATAAACTAACTAGTTAAACTATCCTATACTATACTAACCTAATACTAAGAAAATATAATAGCTACATTTTAGTAGTATTTCTAGCACTCTCCAAGCTCTTCAAATGAAGACACAAGCTCCTATTTATAGAAAAATCTTCAAGTCCTTCTCTTGCATCTTCAATGTGAACATAACTCCAAATAAGTCAACAATTTTGGCTCCAAATTATATCGCATCATTATGGAAGAAATGAGTCAACAATTGTAGCTAGAATATCCCTTTTTATAGCTGCAAATCTTGTACAGTTTATCCTTAAAATGGTGAGAAAGAAAGGAGGTAAAAATAAGTTGTGCAAGTTGGAGCCGCAAAATTTGACCAGAATCCTTCGGACAATTCCTCCAAGTTTCAGCCAGATTCCTTGGAGGGATTTGTCCCCTACTTCACCAAAAACTCTCTACCTCAAATTCCTCCAACCAATCCCTCCAAAAACTGGCCGGATTGTTCGGAGGGATTCGAGTCGACTTTCGTTTTCGACATGTTTCTTTGTTTTCTTCTTCTAACGACTCGAACCATTTTGAAACACCTCATCCTTGCGAACTTTAAAATTTCAATCATCATATTATAAGCCAATTTCTTGTCCAAAATGAAGTACATTTTCAACTCCTATAAAAAATAACTAAAAATATGCGAGTAAAAGGGACAAATTCTCATTTAAGCTTTGGATTGCACTTAGAACCAATTCTAACCAATATTAACCATTTTTTCTTATAATACAGCCAAAAAGACTAAAAGTAGAATAAAATATCATCCAAATATAACACAAAATAGTCACTTATCATTCCTGAAGTAGGATTCCTTAAGTGACGTTCTTTCTAAGATTGATGCATGATGTCAGTTTATTAAAGCGAGTAAATATGCAACACGATAATTGAAACATGACCTAAAAGTGCTCCATTTAGATGTCAGGGTAAGCGTAAAAATGACTTGCATATATACATAGTATTAATGTGCTAAACTGAAATTTAAACGTGTAACGATCTATTTATAAAAGGCGGTGCCCTAAATGAGTACGATGTCAGAATTCTTTGTTTCTAAGGCTTATGAATGCGAGAAAAGAGAAAAAATAAATTCAATTGATAAATAACACATAATACATTGAAACAACAAAATGGTATAGAAATATAAGATAAAGAAGGGTGAAATCTCTACTCTCGTGTCTAGCGCTCCTAATAGGGTAAGGTAGATTCTATCCTAAGTGATTTTTAAATGAATGGATGAGCTTGGAGTTCACTAATGCATCTAGATTCGATAAGGTTTTAGATTGTCAAAGCGAGTAAATATGCAGCATGATAATTGAAACTTGACCTAAAAGTGCTCCATTTAGATGCTAGGGTAAGCGTAAAAATGAATTGCATATATACATAGTATTAATGTGCTAAACTGAAATTTAAACGTGTAACGATCTATTTATAAAAAGGCAGTCTGCCCTAAATGAGTACCATGTCAGGATTCTTGTTTCTAAGGCTTATGAATGCGAGAAAAGAGAAAAAACAAAGTTAACTCAATTGATATATAACACACAATACATTGAAACAACAAAATGGTATAGAAATATAAGGTAAAGAAGGGTGAAATCCCTACTCTTGTGTCTAGCGCTTCTAATAGGGTAAGGTAGATTCTATCCTAAGTGATTTTTAAATGAATGCATAAGGTTGGAGTTCACTAATGCATCTAGATTCGATAAAGTTTCAGATTCTAAAACCTTCAAATCAAAAGACAAAGGGTCATCAATTCCAAAACCTTCAATCGGTGACTCGAGTGATCCCTCAAACATTGCTACGTGCACGTCATGTCACGGGCACATGTCTAAGTGGATCAATTCTAATCCTAATAGGGAAGAGTGGTATGACAACCACTAAAGAAAAAAAATAAGGGTTAAAAGGAATAGCGTATGCATATATAAAGTGCTCCTTTTAGGGGAGGAATTAAATACCATTAAACATGCATGAAATCTCTAGGGTAATATTGCTCCCCACCCCCAAAAGCAAATCATGATACGAGTAAGTAAATACAAGTAAATAAATGAAAATAACAAACCATTCATCACATACACGAAAAATGAGAAACGAATACGAGTGTGAAATATAAAAAATCTTAAAAAGAAAAATATAACCTAAGATATCCAAATATGATAAGCTAAAAGGTTAGAAAAGAAAAAGGCAACTAAACCAAGTGTTTGAACTCACTTTTTTCCAGTGGAGTTGTCAAGGTGTCGCACTCCATTTTTTGCGATAAAAAGGTTTTTGCAAAAAATATTTTTTATTTAACAAATAAGTGAAAAAGGTCTAAAATAGGACTTTAAAAAATACAATAATTTGGGTTCAAAATTTAGTCTGAAAAGAGTTTCTAAGAAAATGGGAGTCATCACTTGGTATTAAGTTTAAGTGTACCAAGTCACCCAAAAATATTTTTTAACCAAAAATAAAATGAAATAAAACCCTTGTTGATAGTTCTAGGTTTTTGAAAACAAGAGAAAATGAGTTCGGGAGTCACGGTTGAAGAAAGGAAGACAAATATTTGATCAAGTTAAATTTAAGACACCTTTTCAACCTAATCTAAGATAGTTGCGAGTTTTAGTATAAAAATTTTTCTCATCTAACCCTTAAACTTATCACATTTTGATGTTTCCTATATGGATGCAAAACTAAATTTAAAGAAAATATAGAAAGAAGGCAAAATGTCCATTCAAGAACTAATGGGTACTTATCACATTAATTGCAAAGCCCCAAAACAATTTCTTAAAGGGGTCAGGAGTATGCAAAAATGACATTCAAAGAAAAGAAAATTAAACTTTACATATAGGTGTAACTGGCCAAAGAAAAAGGAATGCAACATAATTGGTATGAGAGACAAAAACTCGTGACACAATTTTCTTTCTTATAAAGGAATTAATGGGATATTTAATCTAAAGAGGTATAATCACTCATTTCTCATATTCAAAAAGTGACTCTTCTAACATAAGTAGGCAAATGAAGTAACTTATTTTTCTAATTTTTTAAATGAAACACAAATCTAAATGATGTGGCTCATGCATATAAAAATAAAGGGATAATATAAGAGAACATATCATGTAAATAAGAAAAATTGCCTAAAATAGGAAAAATGCATAAAAATTAATGAATGACACACAAAAAATGAATATAATGCATGGATAACTTAAGGGTCTAGCGTTGAACAAGCCTATTTTTAGAAATTTTCAGTAGCGTTAGACTAGTAAGGAGGTGAGCAAGAGCCACAACTAGTGTTGGATTAGTGTGGGATTGTGCGTTCATAATACATAATAAAATAAATAAAACATGAATTAAAACAAGTAAACACATAAAAACACATAAATTACATAATATATAAGTATAATATTTAGATGCAAAATCATAAGAAAATGATTAAAACACATAAGCACGTAAGCTACATAGACACACAAAACCTATCTATTATAGTGGGGGACCTAACTACAATCTAAAATGAAAAAATATAATAAAATAAATTTATCTATTCTATCTATTACAATGGGGGACCTAACTACAATGTAAATTAGAGAAATATAATAAAATAAATCTATCTATCCTATCTATTATATTGGTCTATCTAATTACAACTTTTGCAAAGATATTACCCATCTATTACATCTTGAAGTATTTAAATACCCTTCAAATAATTACAAAATATAGATTAAACACACATAAAAGTTGAATAGAAATTTAAAATAAATAAATAACAGAAAACATATAAATATATATAAACACATAGGAGCATATAAAATTACATAATTAGAATCCAAAAAATAGAAGAGGTACTTCTCTTTTGAAGTGGTGACTAAATGAAATAAAGTCGCTCTTTGTATACTCGAAATCGACAAAAGAATCATGGCATCAATTTAATTGGAAATATTAAAAAAATATATACTAGATTCACATCATTATGTTAAAAAATATAAATAAACTCAAAACACTCAAAAATTATAATCTAAATGCAGGCAAAAGAAGCATAATTAACAACTAAAGGAAGGGAAATTTTATAATTTAGAAATCAAAAAACTATTAGGGACTAAATTGTAAAAATTAAAAATTTTAGAGGTAAAAAATATAATTTTTAAAATTTTAGGGGTCAAAATTAAATAAAGATGAAGCTAGGGGCCAAAATGTAATTAAATTAAGAATTGAAATGAAAGAAATCTAATATTTTTGGGCCTATAGTAAAATTACTTAAAAGATTAGGGATCAATTTGCAAAATTTGTTTCTTATTTGAGAAGAATGCAAACAAAACAAATTTGGGCTATTTGAGATTTGGGGCACACAATTTCAGCCCAAGAGAAAAATGAAGAATATCTTGTTAAAAAACACAATAGAACCCAACTAAAAGCCCGAGTAACCAACTAATAAATGTCTGATTAAGCATTCCAAACCCAAGTAAAAACCCAGACGAAAAATAAACTCTAACCCATATAAAATAAAAGAAACAAGCTCACCTCTTTTTTTCTTTCCTTTTTTTTCTCTTTTTTTTCTTCTTCTTCCTCCCTTTCTTCTTCTTCAACTCCGGTCACCGGCGTGTGACAACCCCACCTCCCCCTAAGACTTACCCCAGGGTTTAGCGGACCGCCTGCCCAACTCTCGCCAGGACTCACTCTCTCACGTTAAGAAAATAGGGTGCAACCTCAAAAATAAAAGAAATAACAGTTCCCAAGTTTGAAACGTACAAATACATTCATTTCTATCTCAAACATTCATACAATCCCAAATATATCACAAGATTTAAGTTCTCAATACATTCAACCCTAATTGAGAGACTAGTACGAGTACAATCGCAAAATTTCCAAAAACTAGACTATGCTAGCCTGTACCAGTCTCACGCCTCGCTCGTACCCCCTGTAAGGAAAACAAATGGCGTGGAATGAGCTAAAAGCCAGTGAGGTTCCAAATAGCAAGTTGACCACTATTTAAAAGTTTACGTATCAAAGTAGCAAAGTAGCGAGCATAACCAGTCCATAAAAATGAGCAATAACACTTCAAGTAGCAAATCTCAAAATGAGCGAGTGTAAAATTCTTTTCTAAAAGAAACAAGAACACTACAAATAACAATCAAAGTATAAGGATACAGATGGCTCTCAGGAGCCAATTTCCCGTTGCTTCACCAGAACTTGATCAAGTATTAGTTGACACTCCGTCAAATTTCAAGTAAAGTAACCAATCCAGTAGTGCTTCGCCTAACACCAATCCGTCCACCATTCAACCCCCTTACCGGGCCTGAATACCAACTAAACACTGGTGGTAATACTCGAGTATACCGATTAGTCGAGGAGGTAACACTCCACTCGACAACACTAGATACCCATGGTTCGTTATCTAATCGACCAAGCCCTTGCCGGCTCGACTCGATTAACTAGCCAGTGGGGTTGGGGTTCCCAAGAAGTCGATGAGATAACATCTCCAATCGATTGAATCAAGATAAAAGTACGGAGACGGGAATGAGAGGTACCTCCCACTCGGATCGAGTGTGGTACATACTGCCGCTCTGAACTTACAAGTCAAGCACAAGTATATCAAGTCGATTGCAACAATAAACAAGTACATATCACATTAGGGCAAGTGCGATAAAGTACACCCTTGCCCGACCATACCAATCACATTTCATTCGATCACATTAGTCAAGTATTGAAAACAAGTGTCAAGTTCAATCAGGTATTTGGAAGCACTCACCAAAGATTTAGTGCTTGTCAAAATCACGTTCAGGTGTAACTCCTTGGTTGGAGTCCAAATCTGCGATACAATATCATTTAAGAGTTTAAAATCCACTAGAATTCGAAACATAGGAGTTTCGCTTCAAGAAGATCAAGTAAATGAAACTTGTTTAAGTAGTAGTCATATGACTTCTCAAACTCTCGAAAATTCATGCTCGCTCTTTTAGTTTCGATAAAGAAGTGATTCATACTTTGAAAATCACACTTGGTATGACAAATCGAGAAAATCATGTTTTGAAGGGTCGCTACTTTCACTTGTCCAAGGGTACGAGTCTCAGCCAAATTTTAGTTTATATACCTCTACGAAAGAAGACTCGAATACCCTAAATAATCCAAGTTCAATTCGACCTCAAATCGTCACTCAAGTCGCGAGTACACACGCTTAACCCTCGAGTGAAAATTTCGGCGGCATGCCCTTTGTATTTAGCTATTTTCCAACCATTTATGGCTTCATTATTTTCCTCAACTCAGCCCAAATTCACACATAAACAATGTTAACACAATAGCCCTTCAACTAGGCTCAATATCATCCAATTACAAGACAAGTCTAGCACTACAACTATCAAAATCAAAGTTGGAACTAGTATTAAAGAAGAATAACTAAATAACAGATTTGACATCTTCCGGCGTTTTAGACACAACCGAAGCTAAGCTTATCGGATTAGGGTAAACTTTATGCCGTTTCGAAGCTAAGACATAGACCTAAATTTCTTATGAAGACATAAACATCTAGTTCGTGCATTTTCAGGGTCAAAATGTGCAATTTCAGAGAAAACAGAACACCGCCCGCGCAATAGAGCATTTGGCAGTCAGGGGTAATTTTGTCATTACACATGATACAGTACTCAGATTGAGCTGAAATTTTACAGATAACTATTTAAATCCATTCTCTACAACTTTCATGTTTTGACCTAGACCTGATTCAGCTTCTATCATACCCGAATATACTGATCAGAAACAGGGCAGATTCGACTATTAATGCTGGAATTTCCTCTAAACAAGTTAAACTAACACATAAAACCTCAATATTACACATGGCAAAGTTATAAAACCATGGCCAATCATAAAGTATCATATAAAGGCAGAAAATTCTCCAAAAAAACTGAAAATTTCCATAACACTACTTCAACCCATGAAATTTTCCCATAAAACTACCAAAACTACAACTTTAAGCTACTAGTTTACACATATATGAAGTAGAGGGAAGTTTCTTGCCAAAGTCACCTTAATCCCTATGCAAAGAGGCTGCCAAGGCCTTCCTCTTCCCAAATCACTCCACCAAAACCCTTAAACTTCCTTAGTGATCAACTTTTGTGGAGGAGTTTGCGAGATTATTGGTTGAAACTCGAGATTGAGGCTTGAAATTGAAGTGCAAGATGAAGTTTTCTTTCCCTTTCTCTCCCTTTCTCTCCCTCAAGTTTCGGCCAAGACAAGGTGAAGAAATGAAGAAATTGTGGTCAAAATTGTAGTTTTAGGAAAGGTAAGAAACCTTGGGTCAAAGTTGGTTGGATTGCCGCCACTTGTCGCAACAAGATTGAATCTTAAAATTGTCTTTTCTCTCTCTTATTCTTGGTCAAAGATTGTGGCTGGTTTAAGGGATATTTTAGGGTTAATTAGCTGAAATAAAAGCAAGGATATTAAAGTAATAAAGTAGTGTTCAAATGGTGCACTCAATCGGTAGCAAACGGTGCACGTCGGTTCGTGCCGTTTTTCCCTAACTCACGCGTACTAGTGTTTTAACTTATGATTCACTTACTTATTATTATCACTTCTAATCACACACTTTTTCTTACCTAATACTTGCTCTTATCCACCAAATTTAGTACACACACCTCACCAAGTGATCACACTACCAAAATGCACCAAAAACACACCAAAAACCCTAGTATGCACAAAAAACCCTAACTGATGTCATTCCTTTAGAAAAATCATAACTTGAGTTATAAATATCAAAAATTCATACAACTTGGCATGTTAAAAAACTAGATTTCAAATACTAAAAATCTTTAGAAGACACCTCAAAGAGATTCAGCTCATAAGTTGGTCCAAATTGAGCCATAAGCTACTACAACATTCCTATGTTTACTTGTGCAGGGCAGAATTTTCAGTCAACTTTGGAAATTTCCTAAAATTTATAGAGATTGAATCAAACTCTGAATTTTACACAGTAGGAAGCCCTATGAGTCTAGTTTCAAACGCGACAAACGAAACTGAATTCTGACTTTTCTATACAAAGTTATAGCCAATTTCCCAAAGCTGCGCAGAGCCTCCTGCGAAAATTTCTAGATTTTCTAACAACTTGAGATTATGAAACTTTTCTTAACAAAATTCACTCCTTTGACTCAAATTCAACCATTAAAGCAACCAAGAATCAAAGGTAAGTGAGTTCACATAAGGGTTATAAAGAAAAGTAAAATTTCGGGGTCTCACACGGCGTCTATGGTTGGCACTGCCGGCCACCAGTTTCCGATTGTCAACGACTTTTCTGATCGTCAAAATTTGTTAAAATATACCTCCGCACCCGGTTTTTCGCGTAGAATCCATTTCTGGGTTTGGTTTTTTCATAAAAATGCACAAAAATGGGTCAAATTGTGAATTTACAGTCGAGTTTTATTTTTTAAAAAATCACTCAAATCAATACTAAAATTCACAAAACTTACACAAAAACAATCCTTTCGGATTCTAGAGTGCAACTATGACCTTATTTTGACAAAAAAAAACAACAAAATGACATATTAAAAGCTAAACAGCCCCAAAATAAAAAAATCCATTTCATTGCCTTTTAGACTTTAGGAAAAAAATTCAAAAAAATTAATTAACCAACATTGCTAGGCCATGAATTAGTTATAATCATCTATTTTAACAAAAATATATGCACAAAATTCATTTCTTTAACTTAGTTTTCATTGAGGCATTTTATGAAACACAAACAAGGCATAACACAAAAGCCATTTCTCTTCAATCTTATTTATGTCTTGTACCGATATTTCAACAATACAATCATCAATCAGCAAAAGCAAGAGAAAGGTAAACAACAAAGCATTGGTTTAACATGATTAAAAGTAAGAAAATACCTCAATGAAAGTAAGAGTTTCTTGGTTAAAATTTTGAATGAATCCCCAAGCCTCAACTGTTTTTTGCTTGCTTTCTTTTGTGTTTGATTTGTGTTTCTTGTTGTGACAACCCGACCTTCTCCTAGGGCATACCCTAGAAGTTAGCGGATCGCCTGCCTGGCTCTCGCCAGGACTAACTCACTTACATTAACTTCAGAGATAACATTATCATTGAACAACTAAACATTCACTCTTAAGTACAACTCCAATCAGCTTGAAACATAAATTCGTCCAATAAAAGAAACACAACATATGTTCTATGTGACAGCCCCACCTCTCCCTAGGGCGAACCCTAGAGTATCAGCGGACTGCCTGTCCAGCTCTCGCCGGGACTCAGTCGATCAAAGAACTAGTAACTCAATATACTCAGTGTAATAACTTCAAATTAAACGGTACAAACCTTAATAGCAATTAATCGACAAGCCAGCTTTCCAATTTAAAAGTCAGCTAAACATCACACTTACTATTTCATACTACGAATACATAACACAAGTCAAACTTAAGTATTTAAGCTTACAAAAGTCAAGAGTAAAGTCATCTTAACAAGAGGGATTACAAGTTCAAGCAAAATAAAGCTAAGAAAGCTCTTGACCAAAAGTCCGTCCCCGATCTGTTAAGGAAACAAAGGGAGTGGGATGAGCTAAAACCCAGTGAGGTTCCAAGTAAAGCAAGTAAGCACGTAGCCAAATAAGAATATAAAATAGCCAAGTAAATACTGTGCAATACAATAATAATTTAACCACAATTCAAATTAAGGATACGAGTGACTTTTAAAAGCCAAATCCCCTTGAACTTGATCATACTGGGGTCCGTTGACTCTCCGTCAACGTTGGCATTTAATGAATATATAGTCCGTAGAACACCACTCTCCAATCCCCGTCCACCGACCAACCCCCTACCGGGCCCGCACTCCATATCAGTAGTTAGGTAATACTCGAGTATACCAGTTTCCAGTGATCAGTAAACAGTCCCCAAAGTTTATCGGCCTTCTCGACCAAGCCCTTGCTGGCTCGATAGAACCGATTCCCTTTGAGGTAGGGTACCCAAACAGTGGCAATAGTTGATGGAATATCACCCAATCCACTCAAGTACAGTCATATATACAGAGTATCACCTCTCATACAGTCACATATAGAGAGATTATATCTCATAATAACAGTATACAGAGCCACAGTGGAAAATGAGGGAGGTCGAGTGCGATAAAGTACACGCTCGCCTCCATTTTTATCAAAACATGGTTTGGTTCAAACAGTAGCAATTCAAGTATTCAGTTAGTTCACATAAGCAGGTAGCAGGTAGTGGAACACTCACCTGTCAAGTAATGTAGTAGTCAAGCGTCAAGTCGCGCGGTTCCGTTCACCACCGTTTCCCACTCCTAGGGCAACGAGGGAGTATTGTTAATAAACTAGGTTTAATTCCAAGCCAAAAGTGAGCTCATTAAGTGACTAAGTGAGTGGTTAGACCTACTCAATTCACCATGAAAATTAGGCCCAAAATGCAGTGAAATTTCATGAGGAAACAAGTTTAACAAGTGCAAGAAGGTTGGGGTAAAAGGAAAGTTTCATTCAAGCTTTAAAAGGTTCTTCGCGGGTGAACAGTCGCGCCCGCGCAGTCTCGGTAAAACGGCTATATCTCACTGTAGGAACGTCGGAATTAGGTTCCGTCAGCGGCGTTGGAAACTATACTCGAAGGGCTTTCTAACAGTACCTAGAAAACCCTCTGATTCGTCTCCTAGAAGTACCAGTAGCTCAGGGAAATCGGCTGTTTTTCCAACCCTAGATCAGTCTCAAACCCTAACAAATGCACACTAGTTCCTTATGCTATCTTCACTTGTTTTGGTTTCAAATTTACCCAAATCAGTCCTCTAATGTTCATATACAGGGGATTAATTCATTTGGTACCATTGGGGCTCAAAATACAACACATAAACATGATTAAAGGTTACCATAATAAGCTAATCATCATACAAACCTAAACCAGTCCACTTGAGCCCAAAACTACCACTTTACTTGTTCCAATCTCATTCCAATTCACACATGAGCTTAACCAATCTCTAGCCAAGTTGCTTAGGCATGATTAAGGTGTAATTAAACCACGAGAATCAAGGAAAAACCCATCCTTCACTAACCAGTCAGCCATGGCAAATGAAATCAGTCCATATTTTCCTTTAGCCATCCAATCTTCATCCTCTAATGATTTGCACTTAAACCACATATCAAGTATAGATCTAGCTCAAAAGAGGTTTAAAACATGTAAATACTTCATAAACCACCATGAACAAGACGCAAACATTTCATCAAACACTTGGTAGGGATGCTAACTACCTTAACTTCTTCTTGTTTAATTCAAGATTTCAACCCCAAATCTCAACCAAACAACATGTAGTTTGCCATCAAAACTTCAAGTACATGCTAAAGCACCATAAAACCAAGATTTAAGGATTATTTACCTTTCTTATAAGAAGCTTGGACCACCAAATCAACCCACCAAAATGAAACCTTCAAGCTTGATCCAAAGACTAGGGTTAGAGGAAAGTTTCTCACTAGCTCAAGATCTTTCTCTTTGATTTGTTTGGCTCTTGATTACTAGGGTTATTAAGCAAGGATATGAAGCTTTCTCTCTTCCCTTTTTGATGCTAAGAGGTTTGGCCAAGGTGAGGTTAAAAAGCCTCCAAGATGGTTTAAATTATTAGCTAATCTTTGGTCAAACAAGATCCATGGCTAGGGTTTTTGCCACATGGGCCCCTTTCTTGTCCAAACCTTCTCTTAATCTTTTGACTAATGGCAATTCAACCCTTCCAAGTGTACCAATCCTTATTTAACACCCCTAACCTATCTTTTAAGGTCCTTAACACAACTCAAAGCCACTTGGAAAAATATAAGTGGTGAATTATTTAAAATCAACTCAAGCAAATATTTATACTTCATGTCAAAAGAAATAAAATGCAATGTATGTAAAAGGTTATATCACATAAGGAATGTAATACAAGGACATATAATAGGTGATTTAAATCATAGGGCAAAGCAAGTAATTTTGGAAAATTGGATTTTAAAGTGAGGGTTCTCACATTCTAAACATCCATTCTTAGTATTACACCAACTCAAAACAAAAGCTTCAAACCGTCTCAAATTACAAAAGAAAACATGACTACAATATATACACACAGTAACGGATCTTCCCAAAATAACTTTCTAATTCAATCCAATCACTCTTCAATCTCTAACTCCTGTAAGGAAAACAAAGCTGAGGGGGATGAGCTTACGCCCGTGAGGTTTTCCATGCAAGCAACAATCAATAAGCACTTAAATCAGTACAATTAAGCAAGTAGTGCACATTTCACTGTACAATCAATTTCATTAAGCAACTGAGGAAACACTTCACTGCACAATCACTTTTAAAAGGATACGGTTGCTCGCATTAGAGCCACTTCAATGTCGTTGAGCATTCATTTCAGTGTCAAGAGACACTCATTCACTGTCATTGTACATTCATTTCAATATCATTGCACATTCATTTCAATATCACTGTACTTTCTCCCAATTCACCTCCTTATGTCCTCCAAAACAATAAACAATCCCCTACATTCAGTAATCAGTGCAATGATCTCCCAACCTCGTGGTAATACTCGAGTATACCGAAACATTTACCCAAAACTACCGTCCTACCCGACCAAGCCCTTTACTGACTCGAATAGTCCGTTGAACAGAGGGTTTTGGGGCCCAGTTTAGCCAGTGTGATAAAGTACACACACGGCTTACAGTCATGCACACTTACAATATCACTTGATCAATTATCAACCTTCAAGCTCAACTAAGCCGAGTGCGATAAAGTACACTCCCGACTTAGAAGGCAGGGGACAATTGAGATCCACTTTGCAATGGATCACTTAGCAATATTTCATAATACGTACATTTGTCACATAATTTCACTCAAGTACACATAAACAATTAAACACATAAATTTGGAAACACTCACCAATTATCCAAGTGAATTACTTTCGAGCCTCGGGTTTGTTTCCTGGCTCACAGCTACTTCCTGAGAAAATTAATAATTTCAATGGTAAATTTATTAATTCGTAAGTGATCACTTATCATTCTTATTTTATTATTTAAACTATTAAAATCAAGTTTGACCTTAATATATAAATTTACATTCTTAATATTCATTTATCCTTTTATTTTTCAAAACTTATTAACTTTATCATTTTCAAACCATGAAACATACCTATCTTCAAGTTTAACTTGTATACTCATTCAATCCAATATACTTTCTCAATCCATTATTAATTATGGCTTATAGATACTCCACTCCCTTTTTAAACTAACTAAACTTTAAGTTATTTGTAAATTAACTTAGTCCACAACCTTCACCTCTCACAATTTATAGTCTTTGAATTACTAAGAAAGCCAATTTTAAGCGATTAGAAGTCATTTCATGAATACGGCCATAACAAATTACTTTAGAGTTTCTAAAATATCAAATAAGTTTTAACTCATTGCCATACAACCTATCTACATAAATTCAGCAATAATACTTCAAGTTTTCATCCAATAACTTCATTTTTCACTTGATTAAATCACCAACTACTTAACTTACATTTAAATCTAAACATGAATTAGGATAAGAAACATTTAATTGTAACCAATGTTTTTGTGCAACTATGCACACAAATCAGTCTTAGCTATCACAGCTTTTAAGCAATCCCTTAGCTATGTATATATCGGTCCAATGTTTGCCGTTTCACTCAAGTTCCTCCTTCCAAGTTTTTTTTATCCCAACTAGACATGTTAACCACGTTTATTAAACTACAAATGAGCCTTGTACAGAACACAAAAGATTGTGCAGCTCACTTAGAGGAAAAGAAAACTGATCAGTCTATTTTTTTCTTCTCTCTCGGCTGTGAAGTAAGGAACTACACATTTCATAGCTTTTCCTCCCTAATTCATTCAGTTTAAACCCAATTCATTGAGTTAATATACTGATTAGACTACAAAGTATTCATCAAATGTCAGGTAAGAGAGTTCACAGAATTGAAATTGGAAAGGAAAAATGGTTCTCACTTAATTCCCTCCCTCTGCATTTTTCCAGAATTTTAGCAGCAATCACTTAACACTATTTTTTTCTCCAATAATCTCTTCAGTTCTTGCTCAAATCTTCCATGCATGTTCAGACCAAGCTATTATACATCATATATTATAGTTTAACATAGATAATCAAGACCAAAATCATGAAGACAGCTAAGAATCTGTCCATTTTCTCTCTCGGATAACCTGGAAAATTTTGCATCAGAAAGCTTCCCTCGGTTTCAATCCAAGAATCCAACTTTTCCCCAAGTTTTCTTCAACTAAACCTCCCAAACATCAGAAGCCAACGTATTACATGCAAAATCTACCATTAGTTTCCATTTTTTTTCAATAACAACAGGCTGCAACTCAGCCTACAAGCTCTCGGTTTCCAACTTCAATCCAGCTTCTATTTTTCTTCTTTAACAGATTTTTCCTTCTGTTAAAACTCGTTATTCCCTTGCTAAAACTAACATGCATTCAATCTATTCTCTGATATTTAGTAAATAAAGGGTGGTTACAGAATTTTCTTTACCTGATTTCCTTTAAAACTTAGCAGATTGCAGACGGTTCCTATGCTTAGCTTCTATTTTCCTCGAACTGCAACTGCTTGCTCTCTTCCACTCGGTGATAACTGATCAGGGATGAACTAGCAACGTTTCCTCCTCCTATCACTCCCTTAGCTCTCGGTTTAGAATGATGGAAGGAGAAAGAAATGGTGAAGCTCTCAGTTTTCTCTCGGTTGCTGCTGTCCAGAACAGAGAAAAAAAAATGCAGACTCTCTTTGGTTGCAACTTCCTATCACTCTTTCTCTCGGTCTCTCTCCCAATCGATAACTCCTAAGCTGATCTCAATCGGTGGGGAACAATTTCTAATCTCTCCACTCAGTTTTATTGCTAATATCAGACAATCCACAGCTTTCTTCACTCGGCTTTATTTCCATTGCTCAGACTACTAGCTGGCCGCATGGTATTTTGGCTAAAGTCCTATGGTCAATTCAGTCATTTGGTTGTAGTTTAATTGCTTTCCAAGGCCTGAAATCTTATGATCCCATGCATGAACTCCCAACTTTTGTTATATATATTTACACCACTCCAAAATATTTATAAATTCTTGATTTTCTTTTGTAAAGTTTAAATTTAGACATTTAATTGACCAATTATTAGTTTTAATAGCAAAATAAAAATAATACGTACCAAGCTTACTCGAAATTTTCTCGGGTTCTCACATTCTTCCCTCCTTAAGAAAATTTCGTACTTTTAATCGTAAAGGTTCTGGATATTCTTTCCGTTATTTATCTTCTATTTCCTCATCACTTCCTTCAATCATTCATATTTCCACCAGATCTTAACCAAAGATATTTGTTTCTTAGCGTTTTCTCTTTCCAATTTAAATATTGTATCGGCTACTTCCCCACGTATATAAAATTTAATTTCTTTAGTTATACAATTCAATTGGGCATTATACCTAATTAAACAATCCATACCTATGATAACATTATAAACCTGACATTATCGCTCCCTAAGCTCTATATCTCCCACAACGAGTCGATTCACAATATGTAATAATCAATCATGCATGCATACAATTGCAGTTAATTTCACTCCATATATATCATTAGTACAAAGCAATTCACGATCAAGTAAATTACACCACATAACAAAGTCAATTACAGCATATATCAAGCTCAAGTACACTTTAATAAGAAGTCAAACAAGTCTTTAGTTTAAGTACATTCAGTATCCAAACATGGCAAAGTTCCGACTCAATCATCCCAACCTATCGGTTTATTGGGTCAGTCCATTAATAGAGCTGGTAGATCCTTGAAATTCCTATCTTTATTCACAAAAGTTTGGGATTTTTTTTTAGCCTATCTCACACTAACTATCGGTTCAATATCCCAATAATATCATTCCATTCAATAGAACTATTAAGTCTTGGCTTCAACATTCGTCTATCCTTACTTCTAAATTTATGAGATGATAAATAGATTCAAATTTACTAACTTTTAAATTTTATACACGTTCTCACCCTTTCCTGTTTCTTGTCATCAATAATGGTTATATCAACTACTTATAAACATGTTACGATATGTATTTCCTTAGACCCATAAACTATAACGATTCACCATAACATCATTGTCCTAATAATCACAACCCACTCCATATATTACATTTCTTTGAATTCCACTACAAAATAATTCATTTTCTTATTTCGTCCATCTAAGTCTTGCCTTAATAGTGGAAGCACCATTAACCTGAGCTTTGGCTTAATCTTATCCATTGATGGAAGTTTATTTCATACTAACTACCATGTAAGATCATTCCAACATAGCCAAGATGGCAATCTTTTCAAGTGCATTTACTAATCCAATTACCCCATTAGTAAGACTAATCAAAATTCCTTAGTAAATTGTAGATCTACTAAGTCTAATATCAAATCAAATAATATGATCATTACTTATGTGCATCAATGCCTCTTAAGTATTCTAAATGATCTCAAACATTTCATACATTGGCTTTTCTATTGGACATTAGCCCCAAATAGTCCTCCAATAAAATTCAAAGAGCCACAATGTCATCTAGAACTCACCTATAATTGTTTGCAAATAGTAGCATACTAATCACACGGCAAATTCATCAAACTTATCTCTCCTCAATTTTGAAAACTCTCCTCCAGGTTTAGAGCCATTCACAACTGCATAGTTCTTACTTAAACTGCTATTTCACTCAAATTCTAGGTCTAAACCCACATTTTAGGGTAAGGGATGGTATATAGTTCATTTACTATCAAAAGGCTAGTAAAGCTACCAATACTGCCTCTTCACTTTTAACTTTCAAAAGCTAGACTCGGTCCTTTCAATTCTATTTTTCCAAATTTTAATCATTATTTCTAGTCACATCATAATACAATATGCTAAATTCTTCCCAATTTGCAAATACACCATTGAATGAAATATCTAGTACTCGAGTACAAGAATTTGGCGATAGGATAATTCACAGCTCAGGCTGGCCAGTCCCAAGAGTAAATCACCTATATTTGAGATTCCTACCCAACATACACATCTAATTCTCTTAGCAATAGTAATTAGTTCAACACTTAATAGGCCATTCCCCTCAATCCGAGAACCCTCTCCCGACTTGAGCTCGTTAAGAGCTCTGATACCACTTGTGACGACCCGACCTTCTCTTAGGGCATACCCTAGAAGTTAGCTGATTGTCTGTCTGGCTCTCGCCAGGACTCACTCACTTACATTAACTTCAGAGATAACATTATCATTGAACAACTGAACATTCACTCTTAAGTACAACTCCAATCAACTTGAAACATAAATTCGTCCAATAAAAGAAACACAACATATGTTCTAAACATCCATTCTTAGTATTACACCAACTCAAAACAAAAGCTTCAACCGTCTCAAATTACAAAAGAAAACATGACTACAATATATACACACAATAACGGATCTTCCCAAAATAACTTTCTAATTCAATCCAATCACTCTTCAATCTCTAACTCCTGTAAGGAAAACAAAGCTGAGGGGATGAGCTTACGCCCATGAGGTTTCCATGCAAGCAACAATCAATAAGCACTTAAATCAGTACAATTAAGCAAGTAGTGCACATTTCACTGTACAATCAATTTCATTAAGCAATTGAGGAAACACTTTCACTGCACAATCACTTTTAAAAGGATACGGTGCTCGCATTAGAGCCACTTCAATGTCGTTGAGCATTCATTTCAGTGTCAAGAGACACTCATTTCACTGTCATTGTACATTCATTTCAATATCATTGCACATTCATTTCAATATCACTGTACTTTCTCCCAATTCACCTCCTTATGTCCTCCAAAACAATAAACAATCCCCTACATTCAGTAATCAGTGCAATGATCTCCCAACCTCGTGGTAATACTCGAGTATACCGAAACATTTACCCAAAACTACCGTCCTACCCGACCAAGCCCTTTACTGACTCGAATAGTCCGTTGAACAGAGGGTTTTGGGGCCCAGTTCAGCCAGTGTGATAAAGTACACACACGGCTTACAGTCATGCACACTTACAATATCACTTGATCAATTATCAACCTTAAACTCAACTAAGCCGAGTGCGATAAAGTACACTCCTGACTTAGAAGGCGAGAGACAATTGAGATACACTTTGCAATGGATCACTTAGCAATATTTCATAATACGTACATTTGTCACATAATTTCACTCAAGTACACATAGTTTCCAGTTTTACACTAATCATAGGCTGCAACATTAGATAATAACTCTCGGTTCCTGCACTTCAATCCTGTTCCAAGTTTTTCTTCTTTAACAGATTTTTCCTTCTGTTAAAACTCGTTATTCCCTTGCTAAAACTAACATGCATTCAATCTATTCTCTGATATTTAGTAAATAAAGGGTGGTTACAGAATTTTCTTTACCTGATTTCCTTTAAAACTCAGTAGATTGCAGACCGGTTCCTATGCTTAGCTTCTATTTTCCTCGAACTGCAACTGCTTGCTCTCTTCCACTCGGTGATAACTGATCAGGGATGAACTAGCAACGTTTCCTCCTCCTATCACTCCCTTAGCTCTCGGTTTAGAATGATGGAAGGAGAAAGAAATGGTGAAGCTCTCAGTTTTCTCTCGGTTGCTGCTGTCCAGAACAGAGAAAAAAAATGCAGACTCTCTTTGGTTGCAACTTCCTATCACTCTTTCTCTCGGTCTCTCTCCCAATCGATAACTCCTAAGCTGATCTCAATCGGGTGGGGAACAATTTCTAATCTCTCCACTCAGTTTTATTGCTAATATCAGACAATCCACAGCTTTCTTCACTCGGCTTTATTTCCATTGCTCAGACTACTAGCTAGCCGCATGGTATTTTGGCTAAAGTCCTATGGTCAATTCAGTCATTTGGTTGTAGTTTAATTGCTTTCCAAGGCCTGAAATCTTATGATCCCATGCATGAACTCCCAACTTTTGTTATATATATTTACACCACTCCAAAATATTTATAAATTCTTGATTTTCTTTTGTAAAGTTTAAATTTAGACATTTAATTGACCAATTATTAGTTTTAATAGCAAAATAAAAATAATACGTACCAAGCTTACTCGAAATTTCTCGGGTTCTCACACTTGTGATGATTGAGAAAGGGCCAAGAGTTGTGCATGTGTTTTTTGGTGGAGTAGATGTATGGAAGAGTTGTAGTGAAGTGTTTGAGGCAAAATGAGAGAGGGAAAAGAAAGAGCCGAGAGATGAACTTTTTTTTTGTTAGTGTCTTATGTGTGTCTTGAGAGAAAAAAGAGAGAGACCGAGAGGGAAAAAAGGAATTGGTGGAGTGGTTGTGTTTTTGTTGAGTGTGCAAGAGAAGAAAGAAAAAATTGTATATGTTATGATTATATTTGGTGATCATTGTTTTTTGTCAAAAAAATCAACAAAAGTTATGGGAGATGATGTGTTTAAATTGGGTTAATAGTATATTTGGTGAAACAAAATGATAAGGGTATATGGTTTGATAAAACCTTTTTTTTAATAAAAAACTTTTCTAAAAATAAGAAAAACAAGAAAAACTCACATTAGCATAAATGAAAATAAATAACCAATAGACAAATAAATATCTTGACAAAATTAAGGACCAAAAACAAAAAATGAAAAATTTGATGTCTACATAATCCATATCATGAAACTATGATAGGTCTTAAAAGTGAAAACATTGTCAATTGAATTTACGTTGTTTGCTGTCTATTTGCTGGCTGTTCTTCATGGCAAAATTTTGACATGCATAGGCTATAATCTCAGGTTTTGAAACTTGGAAAGTGGAAACTTCAGTGCTGAACATGTTTTCTTTTAAATGATTTTTTTTCACTTTCATGAGGTCTATTTTTTGATCAACTTTGTCAATTATCAAATTTTGAATTCAATTTGAATTCGAATTCAATTAAAAGGAATTCAAATACGAATTCAGATATGTCCAGGTCCAAAATACCAAAACTATCAAATTCTAATTTGATGCACTCCCATAGTAAAAAGAAATTGCTAGGCTTTTTGAAAAAAGAAAAAGATGAAGTTGCCAATTGCACATGTATACATGTGTGCAATGACAAATACAAACATCCCCACTATAACATCCTCTAAAAGAAAAGAATGGGCTATAAACGCATTTGTCATCCACCACTATAACGTTCCCTGAGGGTGCATTTTGTTCATGGATTAGATGAGAGGGATTACTTATTCTCGAATTATTTATTTTGGGTTGAGTCATCAGCTGATGAGTAATCTTGTTATCTAATGTTTGGTTAACTTTATGTTAGATGGGATGTCTTAGAAAATAATATCATCATGTGTTTGGTTGAATATAGGATGGCGTGGGATTACTTATTTATAGACCAAAATACTCTTTTTGGCGGACTTACAATTAGGAATGTTAATCGGATTATGGTAAACCTAAACTAGGTTTGTAAAAAGTTATACACATATGTATGTGTGTGTGTGTGTATGTATGTGTGTGTGTGTGTATTTGTGTGTGTGTATGTATGTATGTACACATGTAAACAACACCCATATAATAGCTTTGTGCGGTTCGGAGCCAAACCAATATATACACACAAGTCTCAATTTACATGTTTAACCTTTTATGAATTATAATTAACCAAGAAAATATGGTTATGTAATTAACTAGTAGGGCCAAATCAGTATAAAATTTACTTTTGCTTTTAGTAGGGGTAAATCAATCTAAAATTTTAATAGGGCTAAATTTGTCAAAAAATTAATTTATTAATAATAGGGGTAAATTAGTCCAAAATTTAGTTATTTCATTAAAATGGTCAAATTAGTTCAAAACATAATTTTTTATTAGTAGGGGCAAATTTGTCAAAAGCTTAGTTATTTCATTAATATGGGCAAATGAGTAAAAAGTTTAGTTTTATTAATAGTATGGGCAAACCAATCCAAAATTATGTTGTATCGTTAATATGGTAAATTAGTCCAAAATTTAATATTTTTAGTAGGGGCAAATTCATCCAAAATTTTATTATGTGATTAATGGGGTCAAATTAGTCCAAAAATTAGATAATAATATAGCAAAAAGAGTAGGTTTATATGATTGTTAGAATAAAGCATTATTCTATTAGTATGGATACATAAGTCAATTATCATCATCCCATCTCTTATTCATCTCGAGATAACTCATACCACCTCCAACATCAGATTATTTTACCCCTATATGGAGGATTAATTCAGTTAGGTAGGATATCTCATCTCGTATATAAAATGCAACCAAACATGGGATAACATAAGATTAGTAATCCAATTCTATGTCATCCCATGAACTAAACGAACCCCAAAAGAAAAGAAAGGGTTGTGTAAGGATGGTAGCGGGTCAGATGCTCTCAAAAATTTCTCTTACTAAATCCTAACTCGTATATCTAAATATTTTACCGAACCCTATCAGGTAACCCTACAGGTTTTAATTCAATATCAGATTGTCCACTGGGTATCCTCTACCCACTAAACTGAATAGTTCAACAAAGAAAAATTAAATTTTTATCAAACTAAAATCAATAAATACATGATGTTTAATTAACATGCTACATTGAGTATTAAACTTGTATAAAGTGTGACAGCCCCACTTTCCCCAAAAGCGAACCAGAGGGGTCAGCGAACTGCCTGCCCAACTCTCGCCGGGGCTCACTATAATCCATAATTCAAAAACTGAAAATACTTCAAATATTTTCAATATACATTTAAAGTACTCCAAAACATTAATATTTAAAATTAGCTAACCTTCACGGTTAAATACAACCCAAAAGAATATGTACTATAGTCATTGCTATAATACAACTTGAAGTCTCCAAAAGAAAACAACTTAGTACTATTCATGAGCACTCTCGGCCTTGAACCCTGTTAAGGGAAAACAAAGTAGTGGAATGAGCTAAACAGCCCAGTGAGGTTCCAAAGCACACAAGCAGTTCTAATAAATTAAGTAAATTAAGCATAACGCACATAGGGTTCAAGGTTTCACATTGGCACATTAAAATGAGACATTTATCATTTTATAGAAATAAATACACATTAAAAGGATACGGTGTTCACGTGGAACTATTTCGGTCAGCTTCACCTTATAACTCCAATAATTCCCCCGGTTTGTCTGGCCTTCACCTTATTCCTCCAATAGTAATACTCGAGTATACCGAAACAGTGGCCCAGGGTTCCAACCTACTCGACCGAGCCCAGTCCTGGCTCAAGCAGGTTAGCAACCAAGGGCAGGGCTCAGTTCAGCTAAGAACTTACAACATGCACAAGTAATCAAATAAACCGGTAAACGGTAGAAATTCACGGTTAAATGGTAGAAAATTGTTATTTTAGTAGGTCGAGTGAGATAAAGTACACACTTGCCTTAAAACGGTGAAAAATTACATATGAGCAATTATAGGGAACACTTAACACTTAAACACACAAGAAATATGCAGTAAACATGTAGCAAAACTATTCAAGTCACAAACACATGCAAGGGACACTCACCAAATCAAAAGTGAGTGAGTAAATAAGTCCTTTAGTGTTTCGCTCCGAGGTTTCCTTCAATATCCTCTTGAGCGTCTGAAGAAATAGTGATCGATTATCACTCACATATACTCACAATCACTTAACATACAAGGAAGGAAATGTATTTGCTTAAACTTAGAACAATGCCTCAAAAGAGCTTCACTCTATTGAAATTTCAAGATTCAAAAGTGAGGATTTAAAGTCACAAGGGAAAACTCGTTTCCTCCATGAAATCAGGTTTAAAACGAACTATCAATATCAAAAGGAAATGAAAAGTTCTTAAAACTCATTTCCTACGAAATCGGAAATTTTCCGCTTTACGCGACAAAACTTGGAAAATTAGATCTTGAGTTTGGTAGGTCCAAAAATAGAAAACTTTATACCGTTGGAAACTAGATTCAAGGTACTAAAAGTTCCTAGAAGACACTTTTCCAATATTCCAAACGGAAGGCATTCATTTTTCAGCTGAAAGTTGCTGATTCAACAAGGCAAGACCGAACCAGTCTTGGTTTTCAGCAATCTTTGGAAATTCGGCAAAATTCACAGGAAGTGAATCAGCCTTTGAAATTTGTAACACAAAAATAGTCCCATACAAAGTTTCAAACACAGCAAGCGAAACTAAATTCGAGGTTTTGAGCATCAAGATATAACAGTTTAAAGTCGGCGAAATCTTGCAAACTGATTAGTAAATTTCTAGATTTGCAGAACAATCTTTGAGGCATCATTTGGATATCAAAATGGTATTGAAATTACACCAAATCTGGTACACTTAAACTTCCATATATGAACTACTACCATACTAAAATTCAGGTAAAAACTCATACGGGAAGGCAGTTAACGAAACAACCAAAGTTCGTAAAATGTTTCAAAGCTAATCTGCCCTCTTGCTTTTCTTTCCTTTTCAAACGTTTTGTCCAACACAATCAGCCCCAATTCGCTCCATTTTTTAAACCAAGATTCCAGAAACATTTAATAAGCAATCGATGGTTAAATGACACTAAAATTTTCGAAATATAACATCCCAAAACAGATTTGACCATTCGGTCAGCAAGAAAGGAAAAAGCTTCCAGTTTCCAGTTTTGTCGCGTTTTTGAAATCAAGCCATATCTAACTCTATACAAACTCAAATTGAGAATGGTTAGTGGCGTTGGAAACTAGGTTCCAAATTCCACAATTCATCAGAAGACATCATTTTGAAAATCTTTTCACAAGTGGGACAAAATCAAGCCACAAAATGCAGCTTCCAGTTTCATTCGTATGAACAGTCAAAACAGAACAGCCGACTTTGCCGACTCACTGCAGTTCACTCAAAACGAACCAGCAGGAGATTTTTATACCGTTGGAAAGCTATGAATGTCTAGTTTTGAATGCCACTAACGGCACTCAATTTCAACTTTTTTACAGAGAGTTATGTTCGAACAAAGAAGCACTGTCCGAGACCTCTGTTATCAATTTCCAGATTTGAAACTCTTCCCAAAATTCAAGTTTTGCACAACCAAATGATACGATTTTTTAAAGACACTTTATACACACAATATACAACATATATCCATCGATTTCACAGTCCACCAAGTATCAAAAATTCGAAATTAAAACAGAACAATAAGACCAGAAATTTCGGCCAGCTTGAATCCCACAAGTTTTTTCCAACTTTCTCTCGTCCTTCTAACCGTAATCTTCTCATATAACACATAAACAACAATAATCAAGCATTTTAATCCTCAAGTCAGCTGCCTACAAGCCTCCTCAAGACTACTAGCCTAGGATTAAAGCAACATAAATGGTTTTCCTCAAGCCCGCTAACCTATACGCGGTTAGGGTTTCAAACTCACGGAGATTAACCGCTAAAACTTGGAAGAAATGAAGAGTTTAAAGGGATGAGATGGTTACCCTTCAAACCCTAGTTGAAACCAGAATTTTCAACCGAAATTCCTCCAAGAAAAGTCCACAAGATCGCTCCTTGCTCCAAGATGGAAGGTTACTCCAAGTTATTTGCGATTTGGTGGAGGTTTGGTGAGTGATTTGAAGCTAAACAATGGAGTTTTTCTTCTTCCTTCTTCCTTGTCTTGCTTTGGCCGAAAATGGAGAGGTAAGAGAGAGTGTGAGATGGTTTTTTAGCTTGTCTTGGAAGCTTGGGAAGAAAAGTAAGGGTTAAGCAATCCAAAAGTCAACTAGGAATAGTTGTCGCGCGAGGGTTTCGTACCACCGTTTTCTCTAGGGTTTGATATACTTGTGCACTAATCCTCCAAGATATTTCCTTTAATATGGTAATTATTCACCTTTACTAGTCTAGTATTAAATTCTCAAATCTCCAATTAGTTGTACCGGCGCGACTTTCGGGATACTATCGACGCGTGCGCGGTAAAAGTTTAATTTAAACTCACTCACATCTAATCCTTCAATTAACTTTTCTTAGTCTACTATTAATCATCCTTAGTTCTCCAAGACTAATGTACTCTCGGATCGAATTTACCTCGAAAAACGTGTATTCGCTATTTCTCGCTAAACGAGCCGTAAAAAAATTAAATTTGTTAACGAAACGTTTTAAAAATATAAGTGAGACATTTTGCATACAAATGGACTTGAAACGGATGAAATAAATTATTTGGGGTAAACGGGTGAATAAATAGTTAAATAAGCCAGTAAAATAAAATAAAAATAAGAAAAAATTCGGGTCCTCACATAAAGTCACAGAGCTTGCATGAGAAAAATTAAAATTTAATGAAGGCTAAATCAACATTCTTCTATTTTTTATCATAATTATCTTAATTTGCATTGGGTTAGAGTTATATGTTATTGGGTTTTAAAACTCTGAAACGTGTTATCGGAGGATAAAATTGAAACCTAAAAATATGTATGTGTGTGTGTGTGGCATCAGGTATTGGATTTCTATGGTCCTTTTACCATACCTTATCGGATTACTTGTCGGCAACTTCTCATCAATACCAAACCATAATGGATAACCTAACGGTCGTCTAATCAGATTGACCATCTGGTCAAATATCCATGAGTATCGAGTTTTACCCTACCCATTTAGTCAGAAATGCATGACTCAATCTAGGCATGTCACTTAGGCTATCTTAGTTGGGTTTTAACAAGGCTAGAGTTGGCTCATATAGTTAGTACCACTTTCGGGTTTTGAGTTATGGGTTTCGGATTAATAAATATGAAACTCATACTTGGCTCGCAAAATATTCAACCTATGAGTCTGATTCAAGCTTAATCTAAACTCACCTATTGTTTCTTAATTTTCTTAATATAATTACTATAAATATTAAGTTCTAAAACCAATTTAGCATCCATAGGACCACAACATTAAAAGTATATACGAATCAGTAACAGATCATTAAAAATACATAAACAAAGAAATTTTTAACAATAATATATCTAATTAGTTTAAAGTACATGGAAAATAGTAATAAATCATGATCAACATTCAATACATCTTCAAAAAGTCCTGAATTTGCTCGTACTAAAATTTGCTCCCTTTTTTTGTTCATAGTAACCAAATTTGAATAGAAATACGATTTTTGAATCCAAATAAAAGTAAACAAATTGATTTGTCTCATGAGTCACATAAGAACTTACAAGAAAATAGACCAAGAAATTATGGTGATCAGTTCAGGTAGAATTAAAACTAGTGGAGCATACAAAAGACATGTTTTGTCATTGAAAACTATGTATGTATGTTTAGTCAAAATACAAGCAACTATTACCAAAGGTAGCGAGTCATCATCTAGGTAACATATTAGAAATATTGAGACAGCTGAACCAAGAATTTGATTACTTGGCATAAGAAGTGGCCAATATCATACCAACACAACAATTTACTAAACCAAAAAAAAGTTAGAGTTTAAGCTATGAATTACCACTATTGGCCCTAAAAAAAGCAATAGAATTATTGATTTTAACTCATAAGTATGTTTAGGATTTTGGGTTGTTACTTATGTTCTTAACCTTTTGGCATAATATTGTCTATTTGATATTTCTTATATATATTAATATATTTTGACACATAACTCATTAGTATTATATATTTAGATGTATAATTATATACGCCAAAATATGAACATATTATATATATAATTATATACTATATATAGATACAAATTAAAGAGCTGGACCTATATTGAATTTGAGCCTAATAAGGCCTAACCTCAATTGACACTTAATTTGGATCTAATATTCAGGATCAAACCCAGGCTGCCTCAATAAAAAATTAAGCTCATTGGGCTTTTTTTGGACCGAGTGGGTTGAGTGCGGATTGATCCGATTCCATCAACAGTTCTAATTTTATTAATCGTCTAATTGGATTAATCATAAGGTGGAATACCCATGAGTATAGGTGATAAACAAACCCATTTAACTAAATTTACTTATACCCGCCCATGAATAGATGGGTTTGGGCATCTTATGTTTTTACATATGGGTATAAATAGGTTATCCAATAATACTTATTTATATATATGGGTATTATTGGATAACTCACCAAACCCAATTAACCCATTTAAAGTTGTTTTCTCCAAGTCTCCTCGCTTCCCCCACCCATTTACAATTAGAAGAAATTTGAGGCCTGCTTTTGATTAGTGAACTCATTGTTGCAGATTTTCATGCATTAATGTTGTTGAAACCTTGTATACAGTGGAATATTTTATTTTTTAGGCTTAACAAACATTTGATGCATTCTTGATGCAAATAGATATCTTCCTCAATTTGTTTAAGATTTTTCATTTTGTCATCATGTGACTACTTTCGTTTCATTATTATTATTATTTGTTAATTTTATTTTATTTTCTCGTAGTTTGTTAACTTACTCACTTTCAGCATTATCAATTTATGACAAGTTTTAGCTTCCTTCCTACCTTTCCAAAATAAAATTTTAAATTTACACATGAAAAATGCTAGTAATTCAAAATTTTTGGATTAAATTTTTATGTTAACTTTCATAGTACTTAATTCAAAATTTTATATTCTTATTGTTCACTTGTTAAATAATATGTAATTTTGCGACATAAAGCATGGATGGGAAAAATTGGTACTTAGGTTTTTAGCATTATAAGTAAATATTTAAAACTAATGATGAGTGCAAAGGGTGATATAAATTGATAATTTAGTTTGTAAAAATGAATTTAAAAAAAGTTAAAATAAATGGATTATAAATGGAGAATTGGGTTATCCAACTCATTTTTTGAATTATTTATTTATACCCATTTAATTAAATAGATATAAATAAATTGATTTACTTATATTCATTACTCATTTTAACTAATCCAAATTCGTTCAAATCACTCATTTTGACGCGGGTATCAAGTTTTACTCTAGTCATTTAGTTGGAAATGCACGGTCACTTAGTAGCTCAGCCATAGTCGATAGAAAATGCAGAAAAGATAAAGAGAGAGAAAAAAAAATAACGAACAACAAATAAACACACACAAATATCAACAACAAACATCACTAATAAAAAAGTCTAAAACGTTAAAACCCTCAATAAAGCTCGAAAAAAGCTTTTCTTTCCCCACTTTCATTTTAGTCCTTTCTTCCCATTAGCTTATGCCTTCTTGTTCTTCATCTCTTTCTTCGTTTTGATCTTATTTTCTTCCATGGATCTACTTCCCCCTTCCCCAAAATCCCGTGAAAACTAGCCTCCTCATCTCAGTTGGAGTTGGATTGGAAAGTTCGATTGAGACGGAAACTAGTATAATTTTGTCGAGGAAAAATCCTTAGATTGGATAGACTTAGAAGCTGAATTGATTCAAATTGAATTATGCGGCTTCCTTGTTGTACAGTGTGTCAAAATCGATACAACGAGGATGAGCGGTGCCCTTTGTTACTGCAATGCGGCCATGGCTTCTGCAAGGACTGCCTCTCTAAAATGTTCTCTGCGTCCCTGGAAACCACCCTTTCTTGCCCCAGATGCCGCCACATCTCCACCATCGGCAACTCTGTCACTGCCTTGAAGAAGAACTATGCGATCCTTGCGTTGATCAACGACTCTTCGGCCTCTGTGACGGCCGCCAGCAACTATTTCAGCGAGGAGGAGGAGGATGAGGATGATGATGACATGGATGAACGGGGTGGGAAACTCTTCTCTTTTGGCACCAGTAATACTAATCATAGTAGCTATAATCACGATGATGAGGTGGATGACGAAGTAGCGGCAGCAAGAAGGCGGCGAAGGGGGGCCCACGCTGCCACCAGCTGCGGAAGTGGGCGGATTGAGGTGGGGATGCATCAAGGGCTGAAGTTACTGAGGAGGATTGAGGGGAATGGGAATAGGATTAATGGGGTTAGTACTAGTAGGAGGAGTGCGGTGGTGGAAACGTGGGCGGCGGTGATGGTTGGGAGCAATGGTAAATGCCGGCATAAAGTGGCAGTGAAGAAGCTGGCAGTGGGGGAGGAGATGGATATAGTTTGGGTTCAGGGGAAACTGGATGGGCTGAGAAAGACCTCAATGTGGTGCCGGAATGTGTGTGCGTTTCACGGTGCAACCAGGATGGAAGATGGGAGTTTGGGTTTAGTAATGGATAGGTGTAAAGGGTCGGTGCAGACTGAGATGCAGAGGAACGAAGGCCGCCTCACTCTTGAACAAATCCTTAGGTAGCTGTCCATCTTTCTTGCTCTGTGCATGGGAATGTATGGGTTGAATGTTGAATGTTGACTCATTTCTTTTCGTGATGATGATTCTTATTGTTTTTTGGCCAAATTTTGGACAAGCTTTCCTTGTGGTAAAATGTGCAAAAGGAAAGAAAGCGTAAGAATTGATAATTGTGGGTTCTATAGTAGCATATAATTTTATTTAATTGCTTTCAGATGCATTGGATTCTAGGTTCTTCCAAAATGACTGGAATTGTGAAAGGTTGGCATTTAGTTTTCAGTTGGGTTTGGAAGTGTTTCCTTTCATTTTGTCATAGATGTTGGTTAGGACCATCTTTGAATTCATGGTTAGCCATCTCAGCCGAGTCCAATACAACTCGGCCGAGTCATAACCGGAATGGAGGGCACCGGTACGATATTGATTCTCAAATTGTGGATAATTTCATATTCGCGCCGATTCGCTCTGACTTGGCCGATATTGACCGATTCGAATCCGTGATGCATGGAATCGGCCAAAATAGCCGAGTCAACTCGGAGTCGACTTGGATATTTTTTCAAATTGTGCTTTTTATGATATTTTTAATTTTAAGTAATTTTTTAAGATTTTTTGGAAATTTTTATGTACTATAATATGTGTATTACCCGATATCCAACCGATATACTGCGACGGATGTGGAACAACAGTGACCGCGATGCGCGACGGCGAACCATGTCTTTCATGGTTAGGAGTTTCGAAGAAACTCATGTTGGTCAAGGCATACATTTGAAGTTGTGCTCAAATTAACTAGTTCCAGCTTTTGGCTATAGCCTTTTCAATCTGATATGATATTTGTAGAGAAATTACCTTTCCCTGTTTGTGATGATGACGGTCAATCCATGGGCATCAAGCAGGGTCTTTAGGGTTTGAAACAAAGGATTTAATGGATCATTTGCTCTGAGTTATTTTTTTCACTGTTAGTGCACTATACAATTCCTTTATTTTCTATAAAAGCAGCAGGGCAATTATTATTTACAGCTTGTCATTGGATGATTGTGTAATTAGTAACACATATCTGCTTTGTTCTTAGTCTTGATGGATTATTTCAACTGAACTTTCCAGGGATCTTCTATTATGAATTTCGAATATAGTTTCTATGTAGACCTTAAAATTTAGGTAGGGCATCACTTGGTACTTCGACTGTTGTCTTACAAAATTTATTTCTGATCCTCATATTCTAAAAAATTGACTAATGAAAAAGTTATTACCAAAAAAAAGACTGTAGGAGAGATTTTTCTCTTAGTAGGTATTGACAAAATTAGTTACTACAATATCATATACAATAATCATGTTGGAGAATTATAGTAGAGCAAATCATTTTGTTCCTTGTTATGCATTAAATCAAAATTAGATGTAGGTGGGTTCCATGGGGCCTGGTTTTCATATGGCTGTTCGTTAGACTGCAGTTTATTTTCTTTGTAGCTGACTCTAACTGACATACTAATAATTTATCTCTTTTGTGGTACGGGTAACCGTTCCTGCAATAGCTCTGTGATAATGACCTTACCTACTCGAGGAAACTCGAGGAAATCTGGGTTGTGGGTGAACTTAAATGATCATTAGGCCTGTTGGGTTTTCAGAATTGGATAATTGTCTTCAATCACATTTGCACGTGTTTATTCGCTCAGAAAAATTACCTTAATCAGCTAATTTTGCCATGCCAAGAGCTGGGTTTACTGAATTGGACGATTTTCTTCTATCACTTTAGCACTTGTTTGTTTGCTCAAAAAAAATTAACTTAACCAGCTAACTTTTCCATGCCAAAGAGTTAAAAATTTACGCACTAAATGAATCAAAGGATTTATAGTTCATAGGTTGTGAAATATATTTGACTTTTGACTATACTTTTCAATCTTTTTTCTATTATTTTGTAGTTCGTATGATTGTGTCTTGACGTACTTATCATCTCTGGCTGCAGGTACGGGGCAGACATTGCTCGTGGTGTGGCTGAGCTGCATGCAGCTGGCATTGTTTGTATGAATATCAAATCATCCAATCTTCTTCTGGACTCAAATGGTCATGCTGTTGTTTCTGATTATGGGCTTCCAGCAATTCTTAAAATGCCTGCATGTAGGAAAGCTCGATCAGAGGGTGAGTCTGCAAGGGTGCATTCATGCATGGATTGCACAATGCTTAGCCCAAATTATACTGCTCCCGAGGCATGGGAGCCTGTGAAGAAATCACTTAATCCCTTTTGGGATGATGCAATTGGCATTTCTCCAGAATCAGATGCCTGGAGCTTTGGGTGTACATTGGTGGAAATGTGCACTGGTTCTATACCGTATGTCAATGAATATCTTTACTGTTGCCATTAATCTTCTACTATGTGTACAATTTAAGGGCTATGACTGCTGGAAATTCCTCGTTAACATTATTTCTGCAGGTGGGCTGGGTTAAGTGCAGAGGAAATATATAGAGCAGTTGTGAAGGCACGGAAGCAACCTCCTCAATATGCAAGTGTTGTAGGTGTTGGCATTCCAAGGGAATTATGGAAGATGATCGGTGAATGCTTACAGTTTCGGCCATCTAGAAGACCAACTTTTAGTGCAATGTTAGCAACATTTCTTCATCATTTGCAAGAGATACCTCGCAGTCCTCCTGCAAGCCCTGAAAAGTAGGAACTCTGGGATGAAATTTTTTTTCTCCCCTTATAATTTGCTCTGATGTGTTTATATACCAGTATCTAGTCAATGTTGATACTTAAACTATGTGTATGATTGCAGTTTAACAATACTAGATAATCTTGCTTTAATATTGTTTTAATTCCTCTTTAATTTATCTGTTATATGTGCTTATGATCTATATCTCATGCATTATTGCATTTCAGCTTATTGTCAACTCAGATCTGTATGGTCAATTTGATATGTAGTGACTTGGCAAAATATCCAATGGCAAATGGAATGAAATCGTCTAATTTAATTGACTTGGATCCTCACCAAGATAACACTAACCTTCTTCACCGGCTTGTCTCTGAAGGCGATCTAAATGGTGTCCGGTTAGTCCGCTTTACTCTTTATGTCTCTTAGAAAATTCAATTGATGACAATCTTTATCATGAATATTGTTATTATTACTTGCATTGGTTTTTGGACTGTCTTTTCCCTTGTTTTGCTTCGAATTTCATGGTTTGCTGTCGTTCAACTTCAATTTATCAAGAGATAGATTTTGCCTAATTATTCTTGTACCCCCTACAAATTTTCTGTAGAGAGTTGCTTGCCAGGTCTGCATCAGGACAGAATGGTAGTTTGTTATGTTCTTTACTAGAAGCACAGAATTCTGATGGTCAGACTGCTCTTCACCTGGCGTGTAGACGGGGTAGTGTGGAACTTGTTGAGGGCAATTTGGAGTACAAAGAGGCTAATGTAGATGTTCTAGACCAAAGATGGTGATCCTCCGCTGGTGTTTGCATTAGCTGCTGGATCGCCTGAATGTGTCCATGCTCTCATCCAGAAGAATGCTAATGTCAAATCTGTACTGAGGGAAGGCGTTGGACCATCAGTTGCCCATGTTTGTGGCCTATCATGGCCAACCACAGTGTATGCGAGTAGGTTTCTCTCTTTGCCTTACGTATAATACTAGTGTGGAAAAGAAGAAGCAAAAGTTTATCTGTAGGAGGGAGGGGAATAAGGAATGCATTGTGAGGTTAAATTTGTGCATTTTGCAGCATAGATTATAGTTTCAATTTAGGCCCACATTGCTTGATGTTGAAATCAAGAGGCATAAGTTCATCTGACTGTTGTTTGCTCGTTGACATTTTCTGCTTTTTGTGCTTATTGCCAAGGTTTTGGTTCATCTTTCCATGGATGATTACAGGAGTTATTATTGGCTGGGGCTAATCCAAATGCAGTAGATGATGAGGGTGAATCTGTACTTCATAGAGCTGTTGCCAAGAAATATACGGAGTGTGCTATTGTGATATTGGAAAATGGAGGATGTAAATCAATGAGTTTTCAGAACTCAAAAGATTTGACGTATGTAGAAATGATTCTTCTTTGCTTTCATTCCATGTTTCACACCACTAGTTGGTTTTTGCTTGTTAATGTGCAGGAGCCAAAACATCATAGCTGGATAGTTGGCTTCGGTTTTTTATTTGAAGTCATGATCCAAGGATGATTTAATGCATTAGTTCAAACTTTAAGTATGATATCTTAGCAGATCAGTGTCTTTCCCATTCTAATTGTGATAGTTAAATCAAAATAGTGCATGTGTCTTGAAAGAGATGCTTACTGGAGTTTACTTATTCTTCACCATGGCAATAAGGGATATACTTAATTTCCAGAAAACCTAAAAGGAACCCTTTTCTGGTTTCCAGGAGAATTCTGTGAATAATCTATGGTTTCTGTACGTGTTTGGTTTTACTTGAATGATTGGCGCTTCCCCTACTACCTTATATTTGTACTTTACCCATAGCTTTTGCATATAAAGCTTTGAGGTTAGGACAGTTTTATCATTCAAAATTGAAGCCAAGTACTGGTGGTGTCGAGCATGAAGGCTTTCTCGAGTCACAAAGACTAGCAAGGGCAAAGAAATTGGGAATAAAATGTCTGTGGTTGGAATCCCTATAGTGTGTGGGTTGTGATTTGCAACAGACGGTTCTATGATGCCAACATGTAGTCGTTTTCTGATATTCTACATTTAAGAAGAAGAATATTAAAATAGGACTGAATTTGTTGAAAGTAATGCAACAGAGTCGGTTAAAGCAGGTGTAAGGCCTGAATGTTGATAAGTATTCAGCATCAATGGATCTTTGAGTACGTACATGAATGTTATTGCAATGTTAATGTCAAGAATATTGTTTATTGATTTTATCAGTTGCTGGTGCAAATTTAAAGTCTTTTTACTTTACAGACCACTGCATTTATGCATAATGACGTGGAATGTAGCAATTGTCAAAAGATGGGTGGAGCTTGCATCCAGGGAAGAGATTGCTGATGCCATTGATATTCCAAGCCGTGTTGGGACTGCTTTATGCATGGCTGCTGCCCTGAAAAAAGAACATGAAGCTGGTAAACTAGACTACAATTTACCTTTCTTTTGTTTTTTTGATTAAGTACCTGGTACAAATGAATTGAAGTAATTTTGTTATGTTCATTTTCATTTTCTTCTTTGGTCAAGAAAAATCTCATGCAAGTTCTGTAATACTGGATTAATGCTTGTATCTAGCAGCAGGGAGAGAACTTGTACGGATGCTGCTAGCTGCTGGAGCAGATCCAACAGCTGAAGACAACCAACATGGAAGAACAGCTCTGCATACTGCAGCTATGATTAATGATGTTCAGTTGGTCAAGGTATGCATCGTGATTTTATTCAAGTAAAACAAAAAATGTAAGCAAGCTAGGTGACAGTTACATGTGGTCCATGTGGATGTTGTTTGTTCCTTTCTTGCATTTGACCCAAGTATTTTGAGATCAAATTGTGATTTACTGAATTTAGACATTACTGAATATATATTTCTAATTTTTAACTCGTGTCATACCTTTCGTGAATATCCTTGACTAGGTAATTCTTGATGATGGAGTTGATGTAAACATCAGGAACATGCACAATACGATACCTCTCCATGTTGCATTGGCTAGAGGTGCACAATCATGTGTTGGATTGCTTTTATCTGCTGGGGCAAATTGTAATCTGCAGGTTGTTTTTGTATTTCTTGCATAAAGCTTTATAAGATCTGACTTCTGTGGCACTGTGGAATGAAGCAGCAAAATGTCCTAAAGTTCAAAGAACCCAACGTGCATGTCAGGCTTAATGCCAATCGGGAACTTTGTTAAGAAGAGCTTTGCTGGGGAATGTTTACCTAGAAAGTATTAGTCTTAAGGTTTTTACATTGTTTAAGTCATTGGTAAATAACATTTACATAATGAATAAATGTACATCTTTGAATATCAAATCTCAAATAAGTCAGTAACTAATATGTAAAATTATGACTCCTTATTTGACATAATAAGGAAATAAAAATACAACATAATAATGACAAAATCTGAATTTTTTTTTATCTGGAGTTTATGTGCTATGTTTATCTTTTACATGGTGCATAGAAGACCTTGAAAGCAAGCTGCTTTGCCACAATGGGCTTCCTCAAGTAGTGGATTCCTAAAAATGACTTTCCAAAAACTTGCTTTTTATCAAAATGGACTTCTCTTTCCAGGAAGCACTTTCGAATGGATTACAGAGCACCCCCCACTACGCCCACCACTACTTTTTCTCGTTTTTACTATGCAAGGTTCATTTCCCTGAGTTCCTTTTGGCAAATAAACATAGTAATTTGAGAAAAAATTGGTTGATTTTACACCATTAAGTGTAGCATTGAAGATTTTTAAACTCTTGTTTTTACCATACTCTGCATTTTTCCAATTATACTTTCTTAGCATGATGGTTCTGCAGCAAGTAGCAGAGAAATCTTGTCTTTATGGACTAATCATTAAGCAAAGTAGCAATTTTTTAACTTGCATGTCTTGATTCCATTTCATCTTGCAGACGATTGTTAGCACAAAAAGACTAACATCTTTCGTAGATTATGGTTTTTTTTTTTTTTTTATTCTTTAACTTTTTAATTGGATGCAGCTCTTCTTAATTTACTTATGTCTGAAATTCCTACTGAAATGGTTGATGTCCAAAACAAGACTTGTTTAGATAAATTTTCCTAATTTGTGGTTGATAAGCCACTGGTTGTTTGTAGTTTGACTATCATTTTAACCTCTGGAATTGAAGATAATAGAAGTAATTGACTTTCCTTTTGTCTATTGGAGTAAACATGGTTTTGGTAATAGATGCAAATGAGGCAAGTAATATTGCACTGTCAAAATTATACCTGGATTTCAATATGCTATGGTACTGCTGGTGGCTTATCCACAACTTAAGCATTGGAGGGAATAATCTATATAGATTTTTGTAGGATTATCTTAAATAATAAGATATTTGTTTTTCCTTTTAGGGGCAGGGAACAAATCTTTTTTTTTTTCGGAGCGTAAATAATTTTCAAAATTTTGGTGTTTGTTGCTGCCTGCCGCCAACATCCACTTGGGAATTTGACTCTACTAGAATTTCACAATCAGTTTATATTTGTGAACGATATTTGCTGGACTTTCAATTCATATATACTTTTAGGTGCTCTGTTTCATGTGTTCTGTCAAATGTCAGGATGATGATGGTGACAATGCCTTCCATATAGCAGCTGATGTAGCAAAGATGATACGTGAAAATCTTGAGTGGATCATTGTAATGCTTAGGTATCCTGACACTGCTGTCGAAGCCAGGAATCATAGGTAATTCTTACCCTTTCAATGGTTTGATGCACATAAACAAAAACTCCATTTTGGAGTCCACACTCATGTTGTTTTTAGAATGGCATTTGCTGCTGAATTTGCCATATAAATGTTTTGGTGGTGCCTGGCAGTGGTAAGACATTATGCGACTACTTGGAGGCTCTTCCAAGAGAATGGATTTCTGAGGATTTGATGGAGGCACTGATGGAGAAAGGAGTACATTTGTCTCCCACAATGTAATCAGTGTCATTTGAATTTTAGTGCTATTTCATATTTTTGTCACTTTTTTATTGAAACGATGATCGGCATTTTGTTTCTGTGAATACTATGTAGTTATCAAGTTGGAGATTGGGTAAAATTCAAGAGAAGCGTTACAGCTCCTACATATGGGTGGCAAGGAGCTAAACATAAAAGTGTTGGTTTTGTGCAAAATGTCCCAGATAAGGACAATCTCATTGTGTCATTTTGTTCTGGGGAAGCACGAGTACTAGCAAATGAAGTTGTTAAAGTGATTCCTCTGGATAGGGGACAGCACGTACAACTAAAGCAAGAGGTCAAAGAACCAAGGTCTTCATTAACTGATCCCTGTTCTAAAATTAATTGTATGAATTGATAGGTGTTTAGCATTCAATAACTTTCGGTGTTGTGACTATTTGACAAACATCTCTTTAGTAACGTAAAATATTGAAGCAAGTTCTTGGCTACTACAGTGCCTGTTCTTATCATTCTCCATTTAAACATATGAACATTTTTTTTTAAGGGTTTAGCTTGATGGCTTTTCAACTGTTCTGTGATCTCTTAGATCCATGCTCATAGTTTTCTGTGAATATCACGATTCATTGATGCAGCAGCTCTTAGTTTATTGTGACTGCAGTTGAGATGGTTCATTCAGGTGAAATGGATGGTAGCATGTGTCAGAGATGTCTGGCATGTATCATGGATTTTAAGAGTTTTGAGTGGTGCAATGGTTGAAAAACTGTAAGAGCAGTCTGAAAATCTAACACAAGTAGAGTTAATGGAGAGGAGCACAAACTGACAACTTAAAAGGGGACATGAGATAATTATATATTAATAGATGTAGTTAATTTATTGTCTTCATGGCATATTAATTTCAAATGGCTAGGTATTTTAATCTGACACTGAGCAGGAGATTTCTCTTAACTTATTTGATGTAGTTATGATCCACAAACTGATACTGCTGTAACTTTTTCTGATGTACTAGGTATGTATACTCTATTGCCTAAAACTTGGTTGAACATGATAGGGACTACATTGTTGCTATCATCAGAAAATTGATCGTACATTTCAGCTTGAGCTTCAGGCTTGTTGCTATTCAATTTTGTTGGGAAATACGTGGATTAATGGTATTTTTGATATCTGGTTTCAGGTTTGGTTGGCGGGGACATTCACGTGATACTATAGGTACTGTTCTTTGTGTAGATGATGATGGGATCCTCCGCGTTGGTTTTCCAGGAGCTTCCAGAGGATGGAAAGCTGACCCTGCAGAAATGGAGAGAGTCGAAGAATTTAAGGTTGGAGATTGGGTTCGCATCCGCCCATCTCTTACCACTGCTAAACATGGATTAGGATCTGTAACTCCTGGAAGCATAGGTGTAGTATACTGTATCAGACCGGATAACAGTCTCTTATTGGAACTAAGCTATCTACCTACTCCATGGCATTGTGAACCGGAGGAAGTTGAAACCGGTTGAACCATTTAGAGTAAGGGCATTTATATTGTCTTGACTGAATCAATTAAATGTTTTCCTTTTCTCCTTTCACATTTTTTTTTCTGCAGTCGGTAGTTTTTGATGATGTTATGACTTTACAGATTGGTGATCGGGTTTGTGTGAAGCGGTCTGTAGCTGAGCCAAGATATGCTTGGGGTGGAGAAACTCATCATAGCATTGGAAAGATATCCGACATAGAAAGTGATGGCCTTTTAATAATAGAAATCCCCAACAGACCTATCCCATGGCAGGCTGATCCTTCAGACATGGAAAAGGTTGAAGATTTTAAGGTAATAATTAGCTGTTTCCTTTTACTGATCATGCCTTCCAGATACAATTAATAAGTACTTTTACCCTGTATCTTTGTTTTTCCATGAAGGTCGGAGATTGGGTTAGAGTAAAAGCTTCAGTGTCCTCCCCTAAATATGGATGGGAGGATATAAACAGGACCAGCATTGGTGTAATTCATAGTTTGGAAGAGGATGGTGATGTAGGAATTGCTTTTTGCTTCAGGAGCAAACCTTTTTGCTGTTCAGTGACAGATGTGGAGAAGGTTCTCCCTTTCGAAGTTGGACAAGATATCCATGTGATGCCATCAGTTACTCAGCCTCGGCTTGGGTGGTCAAATGAGACGCCAGCCACGGTTGGAAAAATTGCAAGAATTGACATGGATGGCACTTTAAATGTAAGCATGATTTGCTTGTCTATTTTCCTCTATTTTCCTTCCTCAACTTTATCCACGGCTTTTCTAGTTTTCGATAAGGGTTAAATTACATGGTTGCTGCCCTCTGATGCTGGTATGAGGATCTCTTTATTAAATAATTTTAGTTGAAAGGAAAAGAAGCAATTGAAAGAAGTTTTCTCAAGTAGGAACTGGTTTTCTTACTTTTACATTCTTTTGTTCTATCAGCTTGTGTTTTCACTTTACTTCCATTTTGCCTTCAAAGACTGGAATATCTAATTGGAGTTTTGCAATGTCTTTGAGTGTGCAACTATTTTAGATGAAACAAAATTGATTATATTCTCTAGCTGCTTGGGATTTGTTTTTCACGGTGTTGGCTTTGTTGTTTTGCTGATTATATCAGGTGGTGCATCAATGTAAGCATGATTTGCTTGTCTTAATTCCTCTGCTTTAGCCATAGCTTTTCTAGTATTAGATAATTATTAAATTCCATGGTTGCTACCCTCCAGAGCTGGGATGAGGATCTCTTTATTAAATAATTTAATTAGGCAGGAAGAGATAATTGAAAGAATTATTCTCAAGTAGGTACCAGTTTTCTTTTCCATTCTATTGTTCTATCAGCTTGTGTTTTCACTTTTCCTTCAGTAGACCATGTAATATGTAATTGAAGTTTTGCGTTCTCTTTGGGGGTGCAACTATCTTAGAAGAAACAAAAACTGGTTATATTGTCTAGCTGCTGGAACTTCTTTGGGCTTTGATTTACAGTATTGGTGAGTTGCTGATTTGTTGTTTTTTTTTGTTTTTTAATTTATTTATTTTGTTTGACTATCAGGTTAAAGTCACTGGGAGACATCATTTGTGGAAAGTTTCTCCTGGAGATGCTGAACGGCTTTCAGGGTTTGAGGTAGGTGATTGGGTACGGTCAAAGCCAACATTGGGTGTAAGACCAAGCTATGACTGGAACAGTGTTGGGAAAGATGGCTTAGCAGTTGTGCATAGTGTACAGGAGACGGGATATTTGGAACTAGCTTGCTGTTTTCGGAAAGGAAAGTGGATCACTCATTATTCAGATGTTGAAAAGGTACAAGGATTTAAAGTTGGACAGCATGTCAGATTCCGAGTTGGATTAGTTGAACCAAGATGGGGATGGAGAGGGGCTCAGATAGATTCTCGGGGTGTTATAACTTGTGTTAATGCAGATGGAGAAGTAAGGGTGGCATTCTTTGGTTTGCAGGGATTATGGAGAGGGGATCCAGCACATCTTGAAATAGAGCAAATGTTTGATGTTGGAGAGTGGGTCAAATTGAGAGAACAAGCTAGTTCCTGGAAGTCTATCGTGCCAGGCAGCATTGGAGTGGTTCAAGGGATTGGATGTGAAGGAAATGAATGGGATGGAAATGTTTTTGTTGGATTTTGTGGAGAACAGGACCAGTGGGTAGGTCATATTACAGATCTGGAAAGAGTTAGCAAGCTTCTTGTTGGGCAGCGCATCAGGGTTAAGAACACAGTGAAGCAGCCAAGGTTTGGGTGGTCTGGACACAACCATTCTAGTGTTGGTACCATAACATCTATCGATGCAGATGGCAAGTTAAGAATTTACGCACCTGCTGGTTCCAAATCTTGGGCATTGGATCCTTCAGAAGTTGATCTTGTGGAGGAAGACGAATTGCGCATAGGGAACTGGGTTAGAGTTAAAGCAACAGTATCTAGCCCAACACATCATTGGGGAGAAGTTTGCCATTCAAGCATTGGGGTGGTGCACCGAATAGAAGATGGAGATCTGTGGGTGGCATTCTGCTTCATAGAAAGGCTGTGGCTTTGCAAGGCGTGGGAAATGGAAAAGGTGAGACCATTTAAAGTGGGTGACAAGGTGAGGATCAAAGAAGGGCTGGTGACTCCTCGATGGGGATGGGGGATGGAAACGCATGCAAGTAGAGGTGAGGTAGTTGGGGTGGATGCAAATGGAAAATTGAGGATTAAGTTTAAGTGGAGAGAAGGAAGGCCATGGATTGGAGACCCTGCAGATATTATCCTAGATGACAATTCATCTGATAGTGGTACAACTAGCTCATGATGCCAAATATATCTGTAATATCTCAAAAGTTGTAGCCTGATGCAATTAGCTCTTATGTATCTCAACATGCTGAGAGAGAGAGTATGAAGATGTTAAAATTTACCAGATTTTAATACCTGCAGGGTATGTGACAGGCAGAGCATACCTTAATGTTTATAGGTGAGAAGAGGGTGGGTCAGATGAGCTAGAAGCAGATAAAGGAAGGCCCAAATCCATCAACCATGGGCCATTTTGTAATTGACTGTATCTATCCAAGGTGGTTGTAAGTATGCGTATCAGATACGGGTTCCTTGTTAGTTTGTACAAATTATATTATTTATTTAATTTACTTGTGCATATCGGTGAATCCTTACGTGAACTCCACGTTATGAGCTCAAAAATCAACGATATTTTGTTAAAGCAGAAGGAAACAGAAGAATGCTTTAGGCTTAACAGGGCTTTTCCACGGTATAGATGTTTATAGGAGCAAGGTACAGTCTAGGTAGTTTTTAGAAGGTCGAGCTGTGGAGGTGTTAAAAGTATGGTGTTTTTCCTTTGCTTGGGGTCAAGCCCCTTGAAATTGCATGTTTCTTGATTTCTTTTCTTGGTAAAGGTAATACTATGGTTAGATATTAGTAGAAAGTACGTAACAATGGATAAACCATTTAAAATGATAAGCTTAAATATTGAAAAAAAAAGCTTTAAGTTCCTATGATTGTAGGCATGCTCACATATTATGGGTGAATTATGATTATATTGGTAAAATTGCGAACTAAATTAAGTAATTCGAGGATTTTGTTAAAGTAACTTAAAAGTATCCATAAAAGCAAAAATAAAACAAAGAAATTGGTTTTTAAGTATGTGAAAGAGAGTAGGATAGCAGTAATCAATTTCTTAACAAAATAAGCTTTATTTTTCACACTACGAATTTAAACTTGGATCGGACAATGACTTGATTGAATTTAGGTGTCAAGAGTCAATGGATTCGACCGATTAGTTTGAGATCCTACCAAATGATGCCATAATGACGTGATAAATATATTTTAATTATTTATAAAAATAAAATAATATATAAATTACACCTTAACTTGACATATTTGGTGAGTTTATAACTAATATGAAGAATTCATTCAAAACATTGTACAAATTGAGACTAGAAATATAATTTGATAAGTTTTTGTGGTCTAGTTTATATATATATATATATTGAAACAATTCAGGGTCAATTCTAGAATCTAAAGTTCAAAGGCACGTTAATGAGCCTAAAACTTTTTAAGAGGGCAATTATTGAATAAAATTAAGGTTTATATATACAAAATACAAAAGTTAAAGTTGTAAAAGTAATTATAAAAGAAATATGGGAGTGTATTTATGATTGTCCAAAAAATAGAGGGTCAAAACACAATACTAGAATAGTTTTACACATCAAAAGGCAATTCCTTATTCTTTAGGGTAGAAAACAAAAAAGCCCCCTGTGGTAAGCTTAATACACAGAAAAGCCTCTAATGGTTTCAAAATATACAACACGACACCTCATGCTTTGAACTAAATTGTAAAGGTGATGGAATCCGTTAAACTTAACGGAAATGACTTATTGGAACCTAAAAAAAAATTTGATACCTAATTTTTATCAAATATACCTATTCTACCCCTTAACCCTAAATTCTCTCTATTTAAAGAATAAAACAAATGATTTTTTTGAGCTGTCTTTTGCTTAATTATATCAGGACATTTTGGTCATTTCGTCCATTTCCGTTAAGTTTAACGGATTCCGTCACCTTTACAATTTAGTTCAAAGCATGAGGTGTCGTATTGTATATTTTGAAACCATGGGGGGCTTTTCTGTGTATTAGATTTACCACAGGGAGCTTTTTTGTTTTTTACCCTATTCTTTATAGTCTTTTCCTTCCGTCTAGCCCGCATCATCATCAGACGGGAGGTTTCCGCCTCCTTCTGCACTCATCACTTTTTATTGGTTTCTTTTTCTGATGATTTCCCTTTTTTTTCGGTGTCTTTTCTTCAAATGGGCAGGACTTTTCCCCTTGTTCTTTATTCTCATTCTCTTTTTTTTGGTCTCTTTTTATTTAGATCTATAGATTTTAGAAAATGACAATGGTAGATTTGTAGATCTACTTTCTGTTTTCCTTTCTTATAATTTTCTTAAAACTTTTCCTTTTGATTTGCTATATATGTTACTTCCTCCATCCTATTTATTTAGCTATGTTTGGGAAATTCAACCTTTTAAGAATAGTGATTCGATTGTAATGTTTGTGCTTCTTTTTTCAATTTTACCCCTACAAATTCAAAATTTAAATTTAAATGGTAACATGCATATGATTAGAAAGAAAGATTATATTGGAAAGAGAGATTAAAAGATGTTTTAACTTTTCAAATATGATAATTGTTTTGGAACATCCCAAAATGAAAAGTATGACACTTTCAATGAGATGGAGAAAGTATAAACTATTTGTTGGAGAGATGAAATCAGGCTTTAGATATGAAGAAAATTTTTGAAAAAAAAACAAATTAGCAATGGAAAAAAAATTCAGGAAAAAAAGAATAAAATTGGGTGCTGGTTCCTGGTCAAACCCCGTTCCGGTCACTAACCGGATTTGACCAAGTTTTTGACAATCATTTTTTAAGGAAGTTTGGACCGAATGTCTAGTCGGTTCTTGATTCAATCAATCGATCTCTTGATCTGATCAAAGTTTGAAAACATAATTTCCACCAAAGCAGTTGGCTATCCCATGGTTCCTACTCCTCACATCTACCATTACGTCACTTGTGTCCTTGAAATAGAGTAGGATTGTAGCACTCCCATTTGGCCTCAATCCACCACTTCCATATTGTTGATTGAAAGTTACAACTAGCTATAAACAAATTAAGGAAAAATGTGATACGAAATATGGGCCGCTTACAGGCCATGTTTTGGGCTGCAAGAGATTGAATCTTTTAGTAATAGTTAGTAGTTCATTTTCCAGATTTCTATTTTATTTGGTAGGAATAAGTTCGGTACAAGACCTCATGTTGAGTTGGATCCGATTTATAGAGTCTAGTTTCACTATTACTTAAGTTGGTTAATTAACTTTTATATAGCCATGGCAAGAGACCTTCAAAGTCAGTTTTTGCATTAATAAAAATCGTGAGTTTTCACTTTCTCTTTCCACCACTTCCATATTGTTGATTGAAAGTTACAACTAGCTATAAACAAATTAAGGAAAAATGTGATACGAAATATGGGCCGCTTACAGGCCATGTTTTGGGCTGCAAGAGATTGAATCTTTTAGTAATAGTTAGTAGTTCATTTTCCAGATTTCTATTTTATTTGGTAGGAATAAGTTCGGTACAAGACCTCATGTTGAGTTGGATCCGATTTATAGAGTCTAGTTTCACTATTACTTAAGTTGGTTAATTAGCTTTTATATAGCCATGGCAAGAGACCTTCAAAGTCAGTTTTTGCATTAATAAAAATCGTGAGTTTTCACTTTCTCTTTCCAAGAGAGCTTCTTTGAATATTTGAGAATATTTCTCAAGTTATTCAAGTGAACTTATCAATCAAGTAACTCCTTGGTTGTGGCGTTCCTCTACCTATAGTTTGGTTCGCTAATTCGTTAAGTAGTGGATTGAGATAGTATCAATATCGTTTGCTACTTCGGGGATTAGATTGGGTTAAATTTCCGCTGCTCAAACCGTTGGTGATTGGTTGTTTAGATCGTGTCCAGTGTTTATCACATCAAAATGGATCTTCATTTAGTTATTTTATGCAAACTTTCCTTTTGCTCCAGCAGCCAAGCCAATTTGGTTTTGTTGAAGTTTCAATAGATTTCCTAGGCTGGCCTCAATGTGTGTAGCATGGTTAAGGTGGTAGCAGATCCTTATACCTTCTCCAACTATTTTAAGGCATTTTCTAATCACCTCTTATCGAGGCATGTCTCAGGGCATGCTTCTAAGATAATGACATTGACACACATTTGTTCCAAATGACTTGTTTCCTTATAATTATTTTCTAGCGGAAAACATGCATGCAAATTTTGAAGTACAATGGATTATATTCCAAAAAGCTGCAGTGAAGTGTACATTAAAAATGAGATATATGATAGGTATAAAAGACAAGGCGGTATATGAGTATGTAAGAGGGATATATTTCATAACGCGAAAGGAGGTTTTACAAGAAGTTTATACAGGAAAACATCGGCAAATGAATAGGAGGTCTATTACTTATTTGTACTTGTTTCATTCAAGAGAAAATAAGACACAGGGATCAATGCAAGTATGCCATGAACATATAAGCTAGACTAGATAAATATCAGTTAACAAAAGACAAAAAGATTGACTAGAATAAGCAAGATGCAGTTAATCGTATCAATTTGGCAAATTGGCCAAGGTCTCCTCGTGAGGATCCGAAAATTCTGTGTAAATTTCATGCTTTTATTTTAATTTTTATATACCTTATTATTGATGAATTTAAGTGTTTAATTGTTTTACCACTTGAAAAATGAATAATAGAAGTTTGTAGTGTGAGAATCCAAAAAAGTTTATGTAAATACTCTTCACGTTTTAATTAGAAATTCGAACATGTCATGTTACTTATTTATCGATTTAAATTATGTGTTTAACTGCTTTTGTTGTAAACTTATATGTTTAAGTTTTTCCTTCTTAATACTGGCTAGAATAAGAAATTAGTAGGGATAATAGTAAGATAAAATGAAAGTGCAAGGCTTAAATCTTTATTTGTGCATACAATTGACACATAGCATAAGCTTGGACATTTGTCCAACTAATAAGTAAAGCTTGTACCAGCTCATTTGCGTATCCTTTCAGTTTGACATGCAAAACCTTGACCAAAACACAAAACACATTTGCTGGTTTCTTTCCTCAAGCTTACAACCGAGAGAGAGAGAGAATTGGCATGCAAAGCTGGATCAAAACTTTCTATGTTTCTTTGTCTTACATCCGAGAGTGAGGGAATGAGAGCTAGCATTCACTTCCATAGGAATTAGGAGCAACTTTGCTGTGGAAACCGAGAGGAAGGAAGGTGAAGCTGGGAGAACCGTTTCAGCTTTTGTTTGTATAGAAATAGAGGTAAAATTCACCAATTACACACTCTATTTCTCAATCGATTCAGATACTTGTTGCATGTGGAGTTGAGGAAAAACAAAGGGGTGTTTTACTAGGAAAAAACCTGGTTTGAAGGCTGGTTTCTTGCTGGAATTTCCAGCCTTAGCCGAGAGGAAGAGGGAGTTTGGTTTTCCAGCTTTTCAACCGAAATTTTGAGTTTAGCTAGGAAATTCCTGTTATATGTTCTATCTTTTGCCTTATATGATATATAGTGTGTCTTACTTTTAATTCTAGTGAAGAGTTGTGATTTTGGATGAAAATTTTGAAAGAATTTGCTGGAAAATCTGTTGAGCTGGCCAAGTGAGGGAGGAGGAATTTTCCAACTTAGCCGATGATGAATCTTTTGATTTTGAGTGGGTATTTTGATGAAATGTGGCTAGAAAATCATGTTATATACTCAGTACAATCTTTATTTAGTGTTACATGCAAGTTTTCTTGGTGAAAACTTGATCACAAGGGCTAAAATGGGGATAAAATGATTGATTGACTGTATATTGGCTTGATAACCTGGATGATGGAGTATTAGCTGAGATTTTGGTTTAAAAACTGGAATTTGATGAGAAGTTTTTGCTGGATTTCAAAGCTACATGGTCTTGTTGCAAAGTTTATGTGAATGCATGTCGAATTTGGTTGATGTTTGATGTATTGATTGAAATTTTGGCGAAGATACATGGCTGGAAATCCCAGCTTTGAACCCGAGAATGTTGTTGTGTTTTCTCAAGCTTAGATTTCATCTTGTAACCTGAAATTCATGAATATATTGATAAAAAACATCCCCACTCCTCTGTTTTACTCTGTTTATTGTGGTTGTCCTGATCTAGGAGGAAATAATTGAATCTTAGAGAAAGAAATGGCAGCTGGTCGAGCATGCAGAACTGTTTTGGCAGTTTGGGTTGATTGGATGATTTCGATTGTATTTCTGAGTTTTTCTGGAAGTTTTAGCTAATTCTTAACCAAAAACGATCCATAATAGAATGATAGTAAAATGTACCTTGAATTTGAGGAAGTTTAAGCAAGAAAATAGCAAACTAAAGGAAGAAACTTGACTACCTATTGTTGAAAAACTATTTCGAACCATTCTAAAACAAGTGCTTAGATTTTGAGTTTAACTTTGAATTCTAAAATCGAACTTGAACCAAAACTGATCAAAACCTCTTGAAACTATCTTATAACAGTTTTACTTGTGAAAATTCATCCAAAATATAGGATAAAATCAAGGAAGTTCATATGAATACTAAGCTGCCAATCTCTAGGAAATTTATCAACTTTGAACTTTGATTTCTAAAAAGGCCCTTAGGACCTAGATTCCAACTTTTATAAGAAAATGTAAGTTGTAGCTACCACTTAATCACCTTAACTTACTATATTTTGATAAAATATAGAATTTTAAGACTTAAGGGTTTAAGTTACCTAAACTTTGGAACTAGGAGTTACTAGAATAAGATAAGTACTAAGATTTCCTCAAAACTCTATGTATGCATTTAAACATCTTGGATCATACATATAGGTTATATATATACACTTTTAGCCCATTGTATCATATTTAGTTGAGTTTAGTTAAAAGAATCAAGTAAGCCTAACAAACTAGAATAATAACTTAAACCCTTAATTTCACCAAGTATTACACTTAAACATCACTTTAGGAAATTTAATAAATAATCTAATAAATTTACAAATATCTCAAGGGCCGAGGGTGAACAAGAGGAGGTACCGAGCACCGAGGAGTAAACTCCAACTACTTTGGGTGAGTGTTTTCACATTTGTGTATTTAAATTGCCTATGTGTTACTTAAGTGATGTTTATGTGATTATGCTAGTGCTTTATTGTGAAGTGTTTTCAATTGTCTCACGTCTTCTAAGTCGGGGTGCACTTTATCACACTCTGTGAGGACCCGAATTTTATTTACTTTTAATTCTATTTTACTGGCTTATTTAATTATTTATTCACCCGTTTTTTCGAATAATTTTTTTCAACCATTTTAAATCCATTTTCATGGAACGATGTCTCGCTTATATTTTTAAAAAACGTCCCGTTAGCAAAATTAATTTTCTGCTACTCGTTTAATAAGGAATAGCGAATACACGTTTCTTGAGACAATATTCGATCCGAGAGTGCAATAATCTTGGAGAATTAGGAATGATCAATAGTAGACTAAGAAAAGTTAATTGAGGGATTAGATGTGAGTGAGTTAAAATAAAGCTTTTACCGCGCGCGCGTCGATAGCTTCTCGAAAGTTGCGCCGGTACGATTAATTGGAGATTTGAGTATGTAAGACTAGACTCATAAGTGTGAATAATTACAGTGTTAGAGGAATTGCCTTGGAGGATTAGCGTATAAGTGCAACAAACAAGAGAGAAAGTGGTAGTACGAAACCCTAATGAGTTACCATTAAGAGTTGACTTTTTGCAACTTTAAGTTAGCTTGTCCAACACCTTTTCTTCATTCTTTCTCCCCAAGAATCAAACCACAAACACTCTCTCTCTTATTTTCGGCCAGCCCTAGAAGCTCCAAAGGGAAGAAAAAAACTCCATTCTTCTAGCTTCCATTTTACTCACAAATCCTCCACCAAATCGTACACCACTTGGAGTTTCACTCTAGCAAGGAGAAAGGTGCAGGATTGTGGAGTTTTCTTGGTGGAAAATTGGAAGAAACACTCACTTATAACTAGGGTTCATAGCTTGAAGAGGTACCCCTCCATCTTTTCTTTAATCTCTCAATTTATCCAAAGAATAGAGCTTAGTTTTCATGGGTTTGAAACCCTAATCAAGTTATTAGGTTAGTGGACTTGAGGAAACATTTATCTTGCTTTAAATCCTAAGCTAGATGTCTTGAGGAGGCCTTTAGGTAGCTGACTTGAGGCTATATTACTTGATTATTGTTGTTTATGTGATGGATGAGATGATTATGGTTAGAAAGTGGAGAGAAAGTTGGAAAACTTGTGAAAGAAAGCTAGTCGAAATTCTGTTCATGTTGTTCTGCTTTTAATTCGAAATTTTGATGCTTGGTTGGCTGTTAAATTGATGGATATATGTTGTAATATGTATGTAGAAAGTGTCTTTCAAAAATCATGTCGAATGGTTGCATAAAACTGTGAGTTTTTGCCAAAATTTTGATAGAGAGGTAGTCCATATATGGAAGTTTAAGTGTACCAAATTTGGCGTAATTTCAATACCATTTCGATACCCAAATAATGCCCCAAAGATTGCTCTTCAAAACTGGAAATCCACTGATCAGGTCCTGAAAAGCAACCAACTTCAAACTGTTATATCTTGTTGTTCAAAAGTTCAAATTTAGTTTTACTTGTTGTGTTTGAAACTTTATTTGGGACCCTTATTGTGTTATAAATTTCAGAGGCTGATTCATTTCCTGTGAATTTTTCCGAATTTTCAAACATCGCTGAAAACCAAGACTGGTTCTGTCTTTTCTTCATGAATCAGCAACTTTGAGCTGAAAAATAAATGCTTTCTGTTTGGAATCTTGGAAGGGTCTCTTCTGGGAACTTTTAGTACTTTGGATCTAGTTTCCAACGGTATAAATTTTTCCATTTTTGGACATACCAAACTCAAGATTTAATTTTCCAAGTTTTGTCGCGCAAAGCTGAAAATTCTTGATTTCTTAGGATATGAGCTTTTGAGAACTTTTCACTTTCTTTCGATATTGATAGTCCGTTTTAAACCCGATTTCGTGGAGGATACAAGTTTTCCTTGTGACTTTAAATCCTCACTTTTAAATCTCGATTTTCGAGGGATTAAATGTGAGGACCTGAAATTTTATTTTTTCTTACTTTTATTTCATTTTACTGGCTTATTTAATTATTTATTCACCCGTTTACTCCGAATAATTTATTTCATTCATTTTAAACCCATTTGTACCCAAAAATTTCTTATTTATACTTTTAAAACGTTTCGCTAGCAAATTTAATTTTCGGAGGCTCATTTAGTGAGAAATAGAGAGTACACGTTTTTCGAGGTAATATTCGATCCGAGAGTGCAATATGTGAGGACTCATGTTTTATTTCTAAAATAGTTATTTTTATGATTATTTACCCTAGTATGAATTAGTTATATTATCGTTACAAGAATTTCTTTGAAGTTTCGCTTTATCGCGCGCGAATCGGAAGTTTGTGTATTTCGAGCCGGAACGGTTAAATGGAAATTTAAGAAATTTATTCTAGACTACTAAGAGTGAATAATTATAGTGTTAAAGGAATTACATTGGAGGTTTAGTGCACAAGTGTAACAAACACGAGAGAAAACGGTGGTACGATACCCCCGCGCGCGCGCACTATTCCTAGTTGACTTTTGCACAAATTTTGGCCACAAATTCCTTAAGCTTCCAAAGGAAGCTTCACAAAACAAAACTCTCTCTCTCTCCTCACTCCATAGCAGGCCAAAACAGCAAGGAGAAGAAGAAGAAAAGCTCTCTCCCATTTCACTTCAATTTTTGCTTCCATTTCACCTCTCAAATTGCAACCAACTTCAAAACTACTTGGAGATTTACTTTGGCTTGGTAAAAGACATCATCTTGGAGGATTTCTTGGAGCTTTAGTGGAGAAAATTTCTGGTTCTTCAAGGGGGTAAGAGATACACTTCAATCCTTCCTTTTAATTCAAAGATTTATGGTTGGTTGTGCAAGGGTTTGCAACCCAAAGCTTGATCTAGGTAGAGGAGTTGAGGAAATTTATTGTTCTTGCTTTTATTGTTAGGCTAGCGGACTTGGTGTGACCTCTAGGTAGCTGCCTTGAGGATTTAATGTTTGATTGATGTTGTTTACATGTTATATGAGATGATATTGGTTAGAAAGTGAAGAGAAAACCAAAGGAAAGAATGATGGCCGAATCTGTCCAGTACTTTTTGTACCTGCCTTTCGAATTTTTGTGGGTTGTTTTGCTGTGAAATTGGTTGATATATGTTGTATATGGTGTGTAGAAATTTTCTACCAAAAATCATTTGAATTGGTTGAGCAAAACTTGAAATTTCGAAATTTGAAGAAAACTGGAAAATGTGTTCAGGCAGTCTGAACAGTGCCCTTTTGATCGAACATAACTCTTTGTACAAAAGTCAAAATCGAGTGCCGTTTGTGGCATTTGAAACTAGACATTTGTAGCTTTCCAACGGTATAAAATTTACTTTCTAGTTCGAACTGAATGAGCCGTAGTGATTCGGAAAAGTTGCTGTCCTGTTCTGATGGTCTATCCGAGAGTAAGGTGGAAGCTGCATCTTGTGGCTCTATTTTCTCTCATTTGTGAACGGATTTTGAAAACGACTCATTCTGATGAAATGTACCCTTTTGATTATAGTTTCCAACCCCACCAACCATTCTCAATTTCAAGTTGTATTGAGTGAGATATGGTTCAATTTACAAACTGTGCCAAAGCTGGAAATCTGGAAAACCCTTTTGTCTTGCTAGCCGACTGGTTAGGTTTGATTTGGGACGTTTTGTTTCAAAATCTTGATGTCCATTGCTTGTGAAATGCTTATTAAGTGTTCCTAGAACCTCGGTTTCAAAAATGGATAGAATTGGAGTTGATTTCATTGGGCAAAATGTTTGAAAAAGGAAAAGAAAGCAAAAAGACAGATTTGCTTTAAGAATTGCCTAAACTTTGGTAGTTTTGTTAACTACCTTCCCGTACGATTTTTTACATGAAATTTGATAGAAGAGTAGTCCTCATATGGAAGTTGAATTGTACCAATTTGGTGTTATTCTAAGACCATTTCGATACCCAAATGATGTCCCAAAGTTTACTTTTAAAATCTGGAAATTCACTGTTTAGTAGTGAAAATTTACCGATTTTGAACTACGATATCTTGATACTCATGACTCCGAATTTAGTTCCGCTTGTTGTGTTTGAAACTTTGTATGGAACTCTTATTGCGTTACTAATTTCAGAGGCTAGTTCACTTTCTGTGAATTTTACCGAATTTCCAAAGTTTGCCGAAAAACAAGACTGAAACTGTCTTGTATGCTCAAATCAGCCACTTTGAGCTGAAATGTGAATGTCTTCCGTTTAGAATCTTGGAAAAGTATCTTCTAGAAACTTTTAGAACTTTGAACCTAGTTTCCAACGGTACAAATTTTTCCAATTTTTGGACCTACTGAGTGAAAGATCTGAAATTTCAAAGATTGTCACTTAAAACTGAATTTTACCGACTTGTTGGGAAATGAGTTTTTGGAAACTTTTCCCTATCCTTTGATATTGATTGACCATTTTAAACTTGATTTCATGGAGGAAAATAGTTTTTCTTGTGTTATTAAACCCCACTTTTGAGCCTCGATTTTCGAGTAATTAAGGCTCTCTTTAATGACATTTTCTTAGTATTGTACAAGTGTACAATCTTCCTTGTTAGCAAGGGGTTTGTAAGTAATAGTATGTGATAGTCAATTATTATTTGCTCAGACGCTCAAGGGGACCTTCAAGAGGATCACGAAGTGGACGCCAAAAAGTTTGTTTGAGCACTTACTCCCTTATTTTGATTGGTGAGTGTCAAGTGCATGTTAAATGCTTATGTGATTGAAAAATTAATTGTACAAGTGTTATACATGATACGTAAACTTGTCGAGACGAGGGTGTACTTTATCGCTCTCGTTCTCTCTCTCTCTTTTAATTATGTGATACTTGTTACCTGAATACATATGATTGGTAATTGGGCATGAATATGTTTAACTTGTGAGTTCTGAGCGGATGTATGTACCACACTAATTTGGGTGGGAGGTACCTCTCATACCGTCTCAGTGCTATAACCGATTCTCTGAGCGATAGCATGTACCACACCAATTCGGGTGGGAGGTACCTCTCATGTCGACTCAGAACCATAAACAATGATTGGTAATTGTACATGAATATGTTTAACTCGTGAGTTCTGAGCGGTAGCATGTACTACACCAATTCGGGTGGGAGGTACCTCTCATATCGACTCAAAACCATATACAATTCTAAGTCGATTGGAGCAATGTCTCATCGACTCAGTTCTCTAAACGATAGCATGTACCACACCAATTCGGGTGGGAGGTACCTCTCATGTCGACTTAGAATCATAAACAATTCTGAACGGATGTATGTACCACACCAATTTGGGTGGGAGGTACCTCTCATACCATCTCAGTGCTATAATTGGTTCTCGGAGCGATAGCATGTACCACACAAATTCGGGTGGGAGGTACCTCTCATGTCGACTCAAAACTATGAACAATTCTAAATCGATTGGAGCGATGTCTCATCGACCACTTATACTTCTGGGGGGCACCCCAACCCATTGGCCAACCGTGTAACTCGAGCCGACGAGAGCTTCCGTATCCTTATTGATTGTGTTTTGTTTTCCCTTGTGAGTTATATGAATATCATGGCTGTCTTCTTGTATAAACTTTAATGCTAGTTGTACTTATTTGTTTGCCTGCTTTTCTTGGCCTCACTGAACGTTAGCTCATCCCATTCCATTTGTTATTCCTTAGTAGGGGAGTGACGTGAAGGAAGTGATTGGAAGGTACTAGTGAAGGCTAGTCTTTTGTATAGTTTAGTATTTTGTAGCTGACCTTTGGGGACATTGTAAGATTTGGAACTCGATGTAGTTGACTTGAGATTTGTATCCTTGGATATACTTGTGCAAGGGAAAAAAAATTTTAATCGTGTTATTATTTGGCACATTTAGATGTAATCATTGGAAGTTGGTCTATTTCTCATTTAAGGACTGTAGTGAGTCCCGGCGAGAGTTGGGCAGGCGGTCCGCCGAACCCTTTGGTTCGCCTTAGGGGGGAGGTGGGGTCGTCACATTAAAGCTCTTCTAAGATATTGTCTTAAATGTTTAGCGAGTGTGCTTTCTTCTTTGTATGATAAGTGGTTGTGTGTATATGTGAGTGATGGTTGATCACTATTTCTTCAGGCGCTCAAGAGAATCTTGAAGAGAATCTCAGAGCGGTCAACTAAAGACTTTATTTGCTCACTTACTCACTTGTTTGAATTGGTGAGTGTCAAGTGCATGAATTGTTGCTAAATACTTGAATTGTTCCTTATTAATTGAGTATTTTGGAATTGTCGAGACGAGTGTGTACTTTATCGCACTCGTTCTCTTTTCGTGAATTATATTTGAATTGTGTGAAGTGAATTGCTAAGTGAATTATGTGAAGTGTTGCAATTGTAAATTATACTTGTGTTGACTATGTCGATTGGAGTGATCTCATCGACTTATACTTGCAATCATGGGGGACGCCCAAACTTATCGGCCGACCTTGCGACTCGAGCCGGCATGGGCTTGGTCGAGAAGCTTGGTGAGCCATGAGAAAATCATAAGTTTGATCTATTTGAGAGATCTAGTTTGGCATACTCGAGTAGTATCGCCTTTTCTAATTTAATGTGTGGGCCCAGGGCAGGGGGAGTAACGGTGAACGGGATTGTGAAGTAAGTGGAGTTCTACGGACTTATTACCTATCCGGTTGACGGGGTGTCATCACGTGGAAGTGTTGGATCGAGCCCCGGCAAAGCAAGTGGAATCTAGCTCCTGAGAGCTCCCGTATCCTTATTAATCGTGTTTTATTATTAATTGTGAATTACTTTGAACTTTCTAGCTTTAATTCTTGTACAAATGTTATTGTTATTTGAACTATGTGTTCGCATGTTTTTTTCTTGGCCTCACTGAGCGTTCGCTCACCCCATTAGTTTGTTTTCCTTAACAGGAGTTCGGAATGGAAAGAATTTTGAGGAAGCCGACTTGATTACTTTTGATTAGAATTTTGGGATGTAATTGATTAGTCGACTTCTAGTGATTGTATTTTGGGAAAAGTTGACGTACTTTTGGTAACTTATGATGTAAGATTTGAATGTTTTATTAAGGAAGCGACTTTTCTTTACTTCGACCTTTATTATTTGGTTGTTTATCCTTAAGTTTGAATTAGACTTGTATCGAGTCCTGGCGAGAGTTAGGCAGGCGTTCCGCGGATACCCTTGGGTTCGCCCTAGAGAGAAGTGAGGGCGTCACAGTTGGTATCAGAGTTTAGGATTCAGATCTTGTAGTGTATCCTAGGCTTGAAGTTTAGGATGCCGAACTGTGGGATTGGTTTGAAAATTAAGTGACTGCTTGTAGGGATGAAAAGTAGAGCCTATGTTTGAATTAGTGGACAATTAGGAGTCTTGATCTTGTGCGAAATATGTGGAATAGTACGAAATGATCAAATCTAGTTTATTTAGTATACTTGGATCCATCTAAACTTTTAATTTTAATTGTAAGTTATGGAAGGTAATAGTGGTAGTGAGCCGTCTCAGGGGCGCCTTACAATGGTCCATAATCGAGAAGGGCTTGGGGGAGCTCGTTGGAGATATAACCCAACCCGCCGAACTAGGACTCCATGTGACTGCCGAAAGACTTACTCGTACCCAAATAACGTGGTGTTAGCGGTAAACGATGACCGAAGACGGTTATCCGTGGAAAATAGGGCAGTTTAAGAGGATAATCGAGAACTGAAGACAACTATGGATGTCCAGACTGCTAGAATTCACGAATTGGAGACTGATTGTACTGGAGGAGCGGGAAAAAGGCTGAGACTCTTCGTAAGCAGCTTCAGGAGGCTAAGAAGCCGATTTACTAGGGGTAGTACATGAAGTTAGAGACCGGACTGAGGGATGATACCGAGTATTACCTTGGTCGAACAAGTGGAGGGATGACAAGATACTTGACGGGGGAAAATGAGGAGAAAACTTCCTAGTGCTGAAAATGAGAATGATCATACTGAAGTAGCAGAAACTCTGACTCCGCTAATCACTAAGCAAGTGATCTAGTCTACTACTTAGTAGTTTTTGTCAAGGATAGGTCGGGGTGGTGCTGTTTCAAAGACCCTTGCATTTTGTATTTGTGTTTAAACCTCCATGCTTCCTACCTTTTTGAATCAATTAAACGTTAACTTTATGAGTGCTTGACTTTATTACATCTTGACTTCAAATCTATTGCTATGGGTTGTACACATTTTACAATTATTTCGGTGGTCTCCCTTATTATTTTCGTTTTTGCATTGATCAAGAGTGTCATTTCAAACTTCGTTTATGCGTATTATTTTTACATCCATGCCTTTATCAAATGTTTAAATTTATGGGGGCGGCCAAAGACGTGAAATGGGCCCGAGGGCGGAGGGGTTAGGCAACCCCAAACTCAGGGGAGGATAAAGGAAATGCGCCACTTGGACCAAAACCAAAACCCTAGGAATGAAGGAATAACCATAGTAGCATGACTGGCTTTAACCCAATATGATGATATCTTAAGCACGGTTAGTTGAGTACCAAAGCTCTAAACCAATCAACCAACCTGAGGAACCAAGAGAGGTGTGAGGATAGAACGATTCTTGAAGTGCGCCCCATCTAAGTTTCACGGAGAATCTAAACCCGAGCAGTAGAAATTGGTTTGAGAGGATTGAAATAAGGCCACTAGTGAGAGTAAGGGTTAGGTTCTTCTCGAGCAATTTTGTAAGTGACTATTGGAGAGTGGGTTAGAGTGTAGAACTTTTATTTTAAGGAGTAAGATCTCCGTATTTTGTTATGTTTATAAGTAATGATAGTAATCTGTGGAGAGACTCAAGAGCTCGTCCATATTAAGTGGGAGAATAGTCAAGATTTATATTCTGGGGTAACCTATAAGCAAAAGAATGAAAGAGTGATATGGTCAGAGTCCATTGTGAATAGTTACTTATTTTGATCCCTTGATTTGCCTGCAGGGCTAGCAATTGACTTAAACCAACTGGTGAGATGACAAATTTGAAGAGATGCGTAAGGAAATGGACATTCTTCGAAGGAGGTGGAATTTCAAAAGAAATTGGCTGACTACTGGAAAGGATGTGGAAACAAGAATATGCAGAGAAAATTGAGTTGCTATATAGAACGTAGAACTGGGGGAAGAAATACAAAGGAGATTCTCAAACTGGTCAAGCCGTGCCTCCTCACGTAACTTGTGGATACTGTGGCAAGTTTAACCACACTGAGGTCGAGTGCTGGAGAAAGTAAGGAAAATGTCTAAGGTGCGGCAGTGCCGAACATCAGGTTTCAACTTGCCTTAGTGCCTCTAAAAAGAGGAAATACTAGTATGCTTAGATCCACTGCAAAGCAATCGAGTGCCAGAAGGAGTGATTAATGCTAATGATTGTAAGAGAATCCAAGTAGTAGAAACTCTATGAGTAGAAATGGATCGGACTCCACTCGACAGATAGGGATTGTAGTTTTACCCTATCTTAGACTGACACTTTTAGAGGTTGTAATTTTGTATAGGGGATGACATCCTTTTGTTATTTGGTATATTGCGACTTAACACGTTTTGCTATGATCTTGTTGTTTCCCCCTTTTCTTTTGAAACGATTTAATGAACTTATTCTAACTTGGTGTAACTGTTATGATCTTTTATGAAAAAAAAAATTTACTTACTTTTAATTGATTTACAGCTTATATATACATTTAACTTATTGTCTCACACTTTTAGACCTGTGATAAGATCATGAACAACACTTGAGGATAGTTTTACAAATCCCGAGGGAGCACCAACTTTGTTAAGTTCAAAAAGTGTGAGTTTTTGATCTGGAAAAAGTAGGATTTGATGAGAATTTGTCCTATGGAGAAAGGACGGGTAAAATTTTAGATTAAAAAGTGAAGGAATTAAGACGGAAACAAATCCCTCTGATAAAGGGTTATGGAGAAATTATAGAATGAAGGAAGCGACTTGGGAAGTAGAAGAGAAGATCCAGAAGAAATATCCAGAATTGTCTTTAAATCAAGGTATGAATTTCGAGGACGAAATTCTTTTAAGAAGGGGAGGATGTGAGGACCCGAATTTTACTTACTTTTAATTCTATTTTACTGGCTTATTTTAATTATTTATTCACCCGTTTTTTTCCGAATAATTTATTTCAACCATTTTTAAATCCATTTTCATGGAACGATGTCTCGCTTATATTTTTAAAAAACGTCCCGTTAGCAAAATTAATTTTCTGCGACTCGTTTAGTAAGAAATAGCGAATACACGTTTCTCGAGACAATATTCGATCCGAGAGTGCAATAATCTTGGAGAATTAGGAATGATCAATAGTAGACTAAGAAAAGTTAATTGAGGAATTAGATGTGAATGAGTTAAAATAAAACTTTTACCGCTCGCGCGTTGATAGCTTCTCGAAAGTCGCGCCGGTACGATTAATTGGAGATTTGAGTATGTAATACTAGACTCATAAGTGTAAATAAATTACAGTGTTAGAGGAATTGCCTTGGAGGATTAGTGTATAAGTGCAACAACAAGAGAGAAAGTGGTAGTACGAAACCCTAATGAGTTACCATTAAGAGTTGACTTTTTGCAACTTTAAGTTAGCTTGTCCAACACCTTTCTTCATTCTTTCTCCCCAAGAATCAACCACAAACACTCTCTCTCTCTCTCTTATTTTCGGCCAGCCCTAGAAGCTCCAAAGGGAAGAAGAAAACTCCATTCTTCTAGCTTTCCATTTTACTCACAAATCCTCCACCAAATCGCACACCACTTGGAGTTTCACTCTAGCAAGGAGAAAGGTGAAGGATTGTGGAGTTTTTCTTGGTGGAAAATTGGAAGAAACACTCACTTATAACTAGGGTTCATAGCTTGAAGAGGTACCCCTCTATCTTTTCTTTAATCTCTCAATTTATCCAAAGAATAGAGCTTAGTTTTCATGGGTTTGAAACCCTAATCAAGTTATTAGGTTAGTGGACTTGAGGAAACATTTATCTTGCTTTAAATCCTAAGTTAGATGTCTTGAGGAGGCCTTTAGGTAGCTGACTTGAGGTTATATTACTTGATTATTGTTGTTTATGTGATGGATGAGATGATTATAGTTAGAAAAGTAGAGAGAAAGTTGGAAAACTTGTGAAAAGAAAGCTGGCCGAAATTCTGTTCATGTTGTTCTGCTTTTAATTCGAAATTTTGATGCTTGGTTGGCTGTTAAATTGATGGGATATATGTTGTAATATGTATGTAGAAAGTGTCTTTCAAAAATTATGTCGAATGGTTGCATAAAACTTGAGTTTTGGTAAAGTTTGAAATTTGGAAATTCGCTAGCAGGGTAGCCGGACAGTGGTTCTTTGTCTGAACATAACGCTTTGTACAAATGTCGAAATTGAGTGCCGTTTGCGGCATTCAAAACTAGACATTCAGAGCTTTCAAACGGTATAAGATTCCCCTACTAGTTCGTTTTGAGTAAACCGTAGCAAATCGGAAAATTAGACTGTTCTGTTCTGCCTATCTGTCCGAGAGAAACTGGGAAGCTGCATCTTGTAGCTCGATTTTGTCTTACTTGTGAAAGGATTTTTTAAAATGATATCTTCTGATGAAATGTAGAATTTTGAACCTAATTTCCAACGCCATAAACCATTCTCAATTTGGATTTGTATAGAGTTAGATATGGTTTGATTTCGAAACTGTAACAAAAGCTGGAAACTGGAAAATTTTCCCTTCCCTGCTGACCGAATGGCCAAGTCTGGTTTGGGATGTTATATTTCAAAATTTTAGTGTCATTACCCATAAATAGCTCATTAAATGTTTGAGAATCTTGGTTTCAATAATGGAACGAATTGGGGCTGATTTCGTTGAACAAAACTTTTGAAAAAGAAAGAGGGATAGGGTTGGCAGATTAGCCTTTGGAAATTTCACAAACTTTGGTCGTTTCGTTAACTGCCTTCCCGCGTGATTTTTTGGCCTAAATTTTGATAGAGAGTAGTCCATATATGGAAGTTATTGTACCAAATTTGGCATAATTTCAATACCATTTCAATACCCAAATAATGCCCCAAATATTGCTTCTTCAAAACTGGAAATCCACTGATCAGGTCGCGAAAATCAACCAACTTCAAACTGTTATATCTTGTTGCTTCAAAACTCTGAATTTAGTTCTGCTTGTTGTGTTGAAACTTTATTTGGGACCCTTCTTGTGTTATAAATTTTAGAGGCTGATTCACTTCCTGTGAATTTTCCGAATTTCCCAAACCATCGCTGAAAACCAAGACTGGTTCTGTCTTTTCTTCATGAATCAGCAACTTTGAGCTGAAAAATAAAATGCTTTCTGTTTGGAATCTTGGAAGGATGTCTTCTGGGAAATTTTAGTACTTTGATCTAGTTTCCAATGGTATAAAATTTCCCATTTTGGACATACCAAACTCAAGATCTAATTTTCCAAGTTTGTTCGCGCAAAGCTGAAAATTCTTGATTTCTTAGGATATGAGCTTTTGGGAACTTTTTACTTTCTTCGAGATTGATAGTCCGTTTTAAACCGATTTCATGGGAGGATACAAGTTTCCCTGGTGACTTTAAATCCTCACTTTAAATCTCGATTTTCGAGGCGATTAAAGCTCTTCTAAGATATTGTCTTAAATGTTTAGCGAGTGTGCTTTTCTTCCTTGTATGATAAGTGGTTGTGTGTATATGTGAGTGTTGGTTGATCACTATTTCTTCAAGCGCTCAAAAGGATTTGAAGAGAATCTCAGAGCGGTCAACTAAAGACTTTATTTGTTTCACTTACTCACTTGTTTTGAATTGGTGAGTGTCAACGTGCATGAATTGTTGCTACAATACCTTGAATTTTCCCTTATTAATTGAGATATTTTGGAATGTCGAGACGAGTGTGTCTTATCGCACTCGTTCTCTTTTACGTGACATTTATATTTGAATTTGATGTGAAGTGATTGGCTAAGTGAATTACGTGGAAGTGTTGCAATTGTAAACTTATACTTGTGTTGACTATATCGATTTGGAGTGAGATCTCATCCGACTTATACTGCATCATGGGGGATGCCCAAAACTCATCGGCCGACGCTTGCGACTCGAGCCGGCCATGGGCCTGCGTCGAGAAGCTTGGTGAGCCATGAGAAAATCATAAGTTTGATCTATTTGAGAGATCTAGTTTTGGCATACTCCGAGTAGTATCGCCTTTTCTAATTTGTGTGCGGGCCCGGAGCAGGGGAGTAACGGTAAACGGGATTGTGAAGTAAGTGGAGTTCTACGGACTTATTACCTACCCGGTTGACGGAGTGTCATCACGTGGAGGTATTGGATCGAGCCTCGAGAAAGCAAGTGGAATCTAACTCCTGAGAGCTCCCGTATCCTTATTAATCGTGTTTTATTATTAATTGTGAATTACTTGAACTTTCTAGCTTTAATTCTTGTACAAATGTTATTGTTACTTGAACTATGTGTTCGCATGTTTTTTTCTTGGCCTCACTGAGCGTTCGCTCACCCCATTAGTTTGTTTTCCTTAACAGGAGCTCGGAATGGAAAGAATTTTGAGGAAGCCGACTTGATTACTTTTGATTAGAATCTTGGGATTTAATTGATTAGTCGACTTCTAGTGGTTGTATTTTGGGGAAAGTTGACGTACTTTTGGTAACTTATGATGTAAGATTTGAATGTTTTATTAAGGAAGCGACTTTTCTTTACTTCGACCTTTATTATTTGGTTGTTTATCCTTAAGTTTGAATTAGACTTGTATCGTGTCCTGGCGAGAGCTAGGCAGGCGTCTGCGGATACCCTTGGGTTCGCCCTAGGAGAAGTGGGGGCGTCACACACTCGGTTTAGTTTGAGTTTGAAGGTTGATAATTGACCAAGTGTTACTATTGGTGTGCATGACTGTAAGTCGCGTGTGTACTTTACTGCACCGGCTAAACTGGGCCCCAAAACCCTACTATTCAACGGACTATTCCGAGCTGGCGAAGGGCATGGTTGGAAGGATGGTAGCTTTAGGTAAGTGTTTTGGTTTGCTCGAGAATTACCATAGAGTAGCGGATTACTGATATGGCTATCTAAGTGAGGAAAGTGTGTATTATTTTGAGGCTATAAGGAGGAGTTTGGCAGAGTGTGTAGTGCATTGAGGTGGCTTTAATGCAAGCACCATATCCTTTTGAAAGTAATTATTCAGTGAAGTGTTCTTTATTTTATTCAATGAAGTGTTCTTTTCTTACTTAATTTTGATTACGTGTTTAAGTGTTATTGATTATTGCTTACTTGGAAAACCTCTCTGACTTTGGTCAACCCATTTAGTTTGTTTTCCTTAACAGGAGGGAAGACGAGATTGGGGGTAGGCAGAGTTAAGTCGAGACCCAAAATCAACTTGGAAGATTCCTTTTGTACTTAAATGTTATAGTTATTCTGACTTTTATCTTCAAGGGATATATATATATATTAAATGGTTTAGACTAAGACAACTTCTTACTTTTGCTGGGGTATGTACTTAAGTGTGAATGGATTGTTAATAGTTTAGTCTAAATAAATGTTATCTCTCAAATTAATGTGAGTGAGTCCTAGTGAGAGCTAGGTAGGTGGTCCGCTAAACCCTACGGTTCGTCCTAGAGTTCGGCCGGATCGTCACACTCGTCTCGAAAATCATGATTTTTTTTTTTGGTTTTTAGTTAGAAGTTATTTGTGAGAGTTACATATTTAGATTGTGTGGTGTTGTGTATTAGATTAAGACTTCTGCACCCATATAAAACAATGTAAGATGCTATTGATTTTTTGTTATGTTCCCTAGTTAGGTGATCAAAGTTTTTCAAAATAAAAAACAAAACATAAGTAGACAATAAAATTATTAATTAATTTAAAAATTATCATTAGTCTATAAGTTATTGCTCATGGCTTATTTTTATTACAATTGAGTATTTGCCATATGTCATGCACACTTGGAAGTATAGTTATCCAATAGTCAATTATGTTATTTACCATTTAATACATTGGATGATTTGGATCCACTGTTAAGTAGCTTGTAGGAGATGGAATGCAAATGAGACGCCATGATCTTCCAAGCTTTGCCGTGCGAGGGAGATGTGACGACCCTTTAAACCAGCTGGTTTTGGGAGGAGGACCGACAACTTACCGCTAGCCTAGGTGCCAATTTTCAATAACTTTGAGGGAGCTCGATAGATACACTATTTCACTCGCATTGAACTTGAACTTTGGGCTCGAAAATGTATGCCACAGCGCCACTCAACACCCACCTCAAGTCAAGACTGGCCATCACAGCCTCACCATCGATCTCTTTGCATAGGCCTATGGAAAGAAGATAAAAGTTGCATTGCCTGGCTCAGTGACCAACTTGTCCAAGTCCTGTGATTTATGTCAGGGTAGGAAGTCTTGCAAGATGGTCCAAGGATCAGTTGATAGCAATGTTTTTAAATATCGGACCGGACCGACCAGTTGAACCGCGAACTGGCCATGGCACCGGTTCGATTCTATGCTACAGTTGACTTTGTCAGAAAATCGATCAAAACCGATCAAACTCGTCAGAACCGCTGAACCGGGTCAAATCGGTGGTTCCCGGTTTTTAAACTGTCCTCTTAATGTTTTTTTAAGTTTTGCAAAATGCAGCTACCAAGGATCGAACTTAGGACCTTTGTGATAAAAAACCAATGTAGTAACCATTGTACCATTACATCCTATGAGCTTTTTAATGATAACTCATTTATCTAAAACAAACATCCATCTTTCTTTTCTCCATTTTCTCTACAAAATCTCATTCTCTTACGACTCTTTCTTTCTAATATTCAACTCTCTCTCTCCTCTTTTCTTTTGTCACTCCCTTTTTAATCAAACATCTTTAGTTTTAATTTATTAATGTTTTCTTCCATCCTTTAATTTTATTTTTGTCCATTAAATTGAAAAAAATTCAAAAAGAATTATTTTTCTTAAACCCTAAAGACTAATTATTAAATGCCACAACCACTCACTTTTATCTCATTTTTTTGTTTCTTATCAAATTTGCATTTCTATTTTCGATTCTCTTGACTTACTTTAAACTCCAAACTTCTTTTTTTTTTAAATTGCAATTTCTAAATCCCAAAAACGTAAATTAAAATTTAAACTCACAATATCTAAATTTTCATAGACGTGAATTTTGTATAATTTCAAAAATATTGTAGTATATTTTGGATTGAATTTCAGATTATTTTTGGTAAATATATTGAGATTAAGATGAAATTTATTTGTTTCAACTTATAATTTAAAAAATTTATTTTTGAAAATCCAAGTTATTCGAAATATTAAACTTTTTATCATATAAAGTTTTAAATGAGTCCATTGCATGTCTTATTTTATGCATATATATATTTATATAAATTATTTTTTAAAAAATCATTGAACCAAGGTTGAACCGATCCGATCTGTTGAACCTTGACCCGAACACCTCACTGGTTCAATTAACGGTTCGAGTTTTAAAACATTGGTTGATAGAGATTTGGTATGGCTCGGTCAACAGTGGGGTTAGGTTCTTGTGGGTTTAGAGAACGAGATCTATTGCTGGATCAGTAGTAGAGGGGAATGAGATTCCTGCAGAATTTGCTAAAGCAATTGAGGAAATAGGGTATATTGTGGGTTGGGCTCCTCAGAAAGAGGTTTTAGGCCATCTTGGAGTTGGTGGGTTTTTGACTCATAGCGGTTAGAATTCAACATTGGAGAGTACGGTGGAGGGAGTTCCAATGATAGGATGTGTAAGACTTGCCTCTCTTAGAGGTATTTGTGATCCATATGATTAATTATAAAATGATTGATATTCTAATTAATTGATTGATATTTTGTCAATGATTGATTATTATATCCTATCATTGAAGATTAATTGCTATCTTCTGTTAATTGATATTTTAAATGATCAATCAATTCAATCAATTATTCTCAGTTATGATTTATGGTAATATTTCTTTGATGGAAAGAAGCCCTAAGGATTTGATATTTACAAGTAAGGGTCCCTAGCCTAACCTATAAATAGCCTATGATAATTCATCTATTCTATGGTTTTTAATGGTTAGACATAAGCTAAGAGCTCCCTTAATTTAAATCTAAATTCTTTCCCCACTTATGTTATGCTATTAGAGAGAGAAGAAGGATACATGGAGGAAGGAGACATGTTGGATTTAATTTTTACTTGAGGACATTGGTTAGAGGTAACTGATAAAAGTTGCAAAGATTCATATAAATTTAATACAAATCAAATATAGTTTGTCATGTCATATGTAGTTTCATTGTCTTAATAATTGCAAACTAATGGTTAATCATGCGCACAATTTTTATGATGATTTTATAGCCACTTGAATTTGGTGTGGTTCGCCACTAATACTTTTAAGCCTTTGTGTTAACATGAATCATACCACATGCTAATGCTTTGTCATGGTCACAACCATCAGTTTCACCGGTTATTATTAGATACATGTTTTAAAGAATTTTTATTAATATTCAGGTAAAGAATTTTTATGACCATACACTTTCTTAAGAATTTTTATTAAGATTCATGCAAAGAATTTTTATGACCATACACTTTCTTAAATTGGATTCATCAAGATATCTATGATCCCATATGCCATTTAATATGCTATCATTTTGTTAGTAAAGTTTATGGCCTTTTACGAGTATTGAATCATTGAGTTCTCATGAGAATCATTACTAGCATGATTTTACTCAGTAAACCATATGACTTTAATATTCTATAATCATAATATTAGACTATTTACAACTTCAAAGGTATTTTTTCTAGTAATTATTGATTGCTTTCAATATCCAATTTCTTATGCCTTTAATTCCAATGATTATGTGAAATCGTATAGTGTATTTCCACGCTGCAATTATGGTCGCTTGTTTCATATTTTGATTTAAATATTTGGTGTCAATATTAGTATGGTTGACTACATCCAAATTTCATAGAATTTCCTTTATAAAGTCTTTTTTTTTTTTGCATCTCAACTATTTGATGCATGTAAGATTTTAATCACGTAGAGATTAGTGATTAAAATGACTAGAAGAAAAAAGGAAATTAAGAAATTCTTTTGTCAAAGTACAAATTAGTTGACTATTTTTAGCCTTATAAACTCTAGTACACTATATGTTCAAGAGCCACAACATCTTAGACATTTGGTGTACTATAATTTTGATTACATATGGTTCAGTGATTAAAATCAAGGATTCCTAGTCAATAAGTTGATCACTTAATTCTTATGAATTTCTATTAAAAATTTTCTTGTATAGTGTATCTAGGAGTAGCCATGGCATCTCAAATATAAGGTGTGAATAACTTTAATCACATAAACTTAACTGATTATATCAAACAAAAATGGGAAAAGGAAATTAAGCAAAGGGAGGAATGGGTTTCGGAAGTTTAGGGATATATATATATACAGCTTTCTCTTGTAAGCTATGGTGGAGGATACTTCTCTTTTATCCAAACAAAGCATTGTAGGAGGATACATCCTTGTCAAGTAGACGTTAACCCCTATGAATCAGCCAACTTGGAGACGCATGGTAAATGTCAGTCGACAAGTAGAGTTATCTATGCTAGGGTGGTGCATGAGAGGTCGTGCAGTTTTTTGGTATGACAATTGGCTGGGAAATGGAGCTTTATTCCTCAAAATTCTTGTTGTTCCTAACCTCTCTTTTGAGGATTTTATAATAAATAGGGATTGGGACTTTCATCGACTATCTCAAGTGTTGCCAATGGAATTTGTTTCCTCTATTTTGCAACAACCGGTTCCTGATGGTGGACGAGCGGATGAGGTTGTTTGGATCCCGACAAAGTTCGAAAAGTTTACTTTATCATCAGCTTTTCAAGAGGTTCGGGCAAGCTCGTAATACTTCTATTGTTTTTTCCCAAATTTGGCACTCTCGAATTCCATTAAAAGTATCATTCTTTATGTTACGATTGTTGATGGGAAGGCTACCTTTAGACGATGTTTTATACAAGATTGGTTTTCATTTGCCTTTCAAATGCTTTTGTTGTTCGATAGTTGCTGGAGAGTCCATTGAACATGTGTTTTCTATGGGACAAATTGCTTTGGAGGTCTGGAGCTATTTTTGTAGTATGTTCCGCGTAGTTTTTTCAGCTTCCACAGTTTTTTCAGCTTCCGCTTTAAGAGCGCGTTTAGTTGATTGGTGGTTTTCCTCGACTAAATCTGACAAAAGGAGGTTTGTGTTTACAATTCTTCCGAGTTTTATATGCTGGAATATTTGGAAGGCAAGGAATAAAGTGGCATTTGAAGGTGTTAAGCCACGTAGTCAAGTTATTTGCTAGGCTATCTTTGTAGATGTCAAAACAGTTTTCGAGATACAGTTTAAGCAAGTGGTTCAAGTGAAGACCTTTTCTCAATTCTATGATTTGATCTCTCAATCCACCTAGCTTATTTTGGTTTCAAATTTGGGCATTGGAAGGTGGTCGTAATTGGGGAGTTGACACTTAATACTGATGGGTGCTACAAGGGGAACCCAGGAGTGTGTGGTGGAGGTGGAGTGCTACGGGATTCCAATCACTTATTAGTAGCGTTTTCAGCATTCTTTGGTAAGACCTCCAGCTTATGTGCGGAAGTTTTGGTTCTATTGCTAGGTCTTCGACTATGCTTCCAAAAGGGATTTGAACATGTTTTTGTACAATCTGATTCTTTGATCTTAGTTGGTATACTTCAGTGGCGTTTTCTTTGTCCTTGGTGTGAGGACCCGAAAATTTCCTTATTTTTATCTTATTTTACTGGCTTATTTAAATATTTATTCACCCGTTTTCTCCGAATAATTTATTTTAACCATTTTAAATCCATTTACATGGAACAATATCTTATTTATATTTTAAAAACGTCCCGTTAGCAAATTTAATTTTTTGAGGGCTCGTTTAGTGAGGAATAACGAGTACACGTTTTTCGAGGCAATATTCAAATCGAGAGTGCAATAATCTTGGAATATTAAGAATGATCAATAGTAGACTAAGAAAAGTTAATTAAGAGATTAGAGGTGAGTGACTTCAAAAATTTCGCTTTATCGCGCGCTAGTCGAAAGTTCGCGCATTTCGCGTCGGAATGACTAAGTGAAGATTTGAGAAATTAATACTAGACTACTAAAAGTGAGTAATTACAGTGTTAAAGGAATTACATTGGAGGATTAGTGCATGAGTGTATCAAACTCGAGAGAAAACGGTGGTACGAAACTCGCGCGCAACAACTATTCAAAGTTGACTTTTGGGCAAAACTTCCTAGCTACTTTTCCCTCCAATCTTCCCTCACAAGCTAAACACTCAAACCCTCATCTTTCTCCTCTCCATTCAGCCGACCAGCCAAGAAAGAAAAGAAAGAAAACCTCCATTTCCTTTAGCTTCCATTTTGTCTACAAATCATCATCTAACTTTCTAGTTTCTTGGAGATTCATCCTAGCTTGAAGAAAGACAACATCTTGTGGAGTTTCTTGGAGAGTTTTTGGTGGGAAAAATCTGATTTCTTCTTGGTTTGGAAGGTATAAACATCTCCCACCACAACTCTTGCTTTCTTGTTTCATTTCTTGGCTTTGAAGCTTGTAGCTTCCTTCTTGTTGTTGTTGGTTGGATTTGGTTGGTTGAAGTGGCCTCTATGAACTCCCACCTTGGTTAAATGAGGGCTGCCATGATGTTTATGTGTGTGTTAGTGTGTTTGTGATGAGTTTTATGAAAGAAACTAGAAGAGGAAAAAGAAAGAGAGAAACCGTGAGAGGACAAGCTGGCCGAAAATTCTGTCCATGTTGTTCTGTTTTATTTTCAAAATTTTGATTCTTGATTGACTATGAAATTGATGGATATATGTTGTATATTGTGTGTACAAAGTGTCTTTCAAAAATCGTTTCATTTGGTTGCATAAAACTTGAGTTTTGGCAAGAATCAAATCTGGAAAACGTATAGCAAAGGCCTCGGACAGTGCTTCTTTATTTGAACGTAACTTTTTATACAAAAGTTGAAATTGAGTGCCGTTAGTGGAATTCAAAACTAGACATTCATAGCTTTCCAACGGTATAAAAATCTCCTGCTGGTTCATTTTGAGTGAACCGCAGTGAGTCGGCAAAGTTAGCTATTCTGTTTTGACTGTTCATACGAATGAAACTGGAAGCTGCGTTTTGTGGATTGATTTTGTCCCACGTGTGAAATGATTTTCAAAATGATGTCTTCTGATGAATTGTGGCATTCGGAACTTAGTTTCCAACGCCACCAACCATTCTCAATTTGAGTTTGTATGGAGTTAGATATGGCTTGATTTCGAAAGCGCAACAAAGCTGGAAAACTGGAAGCATTTTCCTTTCTTGTTGGCCGAATGGTCAAACCTGTTATGGGAGGTTGTATTTCAAAAATTTTAGTGTCATTTAGCCATCAATTGCTTATCAAATGTTTCTGGAACCTTGGTTGCAAAAATGGAGTGAATTGAGGTTGATTTAATTGGACAAAAACCTTTGGAAAGAAAGAAAGAGTGGGTTGGCAGATTTGCTTTGAAAATTTCACGAACTTTGGTCGTTTTGTTAACCACCTTCCCACGTGATTTTTTGCGTAAAATTTGATAGAGAAGTAGTCCTCATATGGAAGTTTAAATGTACCAAATTTGGTGTAATTACAATGCCATTTCGATATCCAAATGATACCCCAAAGATTGCTCTTCAAATCTGGAAATTCACTGTTCAAGTAGTGAAAATTAACCGACTTTAAGCTGTTATATCTTGTTGTTCAAAACTCCGAATTTAGTTCTGGTTGTTGTGTTTAAAACCTTGTTTGGAACTCTTATTGTGTTACGAATTTCAAAGACTGATTCGTTTTCTATGAATTTTGTCGAATTTCCAAACATCGCCGAAAAACCAAGACTGGTTCTGTCTTGCTTTCTTGAATCAGCAACTTTGAGCTGAAAAATGAGTGCCTTCCGTTTAGAATCTTGGAAAAGTGTCTTCTAGGAACCTTTAGTGCCCTGAATCTAGTTTCCAACGGTATAACGTTTTCCATTTTTGGACATGCCAAACTCAAGATCCGATTTTACAAAGATTATCGCGCAAAGCTGAAAATTCATGATTTATTGGGAAATGAGTTTTTGAGAACTTTTCATTGTCTTTCGATATTGATAGATCGTTTTAAAACTTGATTTCATGGAGGATGCAAGTTTCTCTGGTGACTTTAAATCCTCATTTTTGAATCTCGATTTTCGAGAGAATAAAGCTCTTTTAAGACGTTGTCTTAAGTTTTAAACGAATGAACTTTCGTCCTTAATTGATAGTGGTTTGTAAGTATTGGTGAGTGATAGATAATTGTTATTTCTTCAGGCGCTCAAGAGGATCTTGAAGAGAATCTCAGAGCCGACCACTAAAGATTTTATTTGCATTTGCTCACTTATTTTGAATTGGTGAGTGTCAAGTGCATGAATAATTGCCAATTATGTGAAGTGTTTCTTATTGATTAAGTGATTTACAATTGTCGAGTCGAGTGTGTACTTTATCGTACTCGTTCTCTTTTAATTGATTATATAATTGAATTGCTCATACTTGAATTTATAATTGTGGTTGAATATGCCGAATGGAGTGAATCTCATCGGCTTATAATTTGCTAAGTGAAATAAGTGAAGTGCTACAATAGTGAATTATGCTATGTTTGCATATGTCGATTTGAGTGATACTCATCGACTCATAATAGTAATTCGGGGGATGCCCAAACTCATCGGCCGACCTTGCGACTCGAGCCGGCATGAGATTGATCGAGAAGTTTGGTGAGCCATGAGAAAATATTCGTAAGCTTGATCTATTTGAGAGATCTCGCTTGGCATACTCGAGTAGTATCGCTTTTTATAATAGAAGAGCGACTCCGAGACAGGGGGTATAACGGTGAGCGGGAATTGAAGAGTAAGTGGAGTTCTACGGACTTAATACCTACCCGATTTTGACGGAGTGTCATTTCCGTGGAGGTATCTGATCGAGCCTTGGCGAAGCGAGTGGAATCTAGCTCTTGAGAGCTCCAGTATCCTTAAATTGTTTCTGCTTACTTTTCCTACTTGAAATGTTAATTACTTGAACTTTATAGTTTTATTTACTGTATAAATGTCATTGTTACTTGAACTATGTGTTTGCATGTGTGTTTCTTGGCCTCACTGAGCGTTTCGCTCACCCCATTAGCTTTATTTTCCTTAACAGGAGTTTGGAATGGAAAGAATTTTTGGAGAAGCCAGTTTGATTACTTTTGATTAGTATTTTGGGATATAATTGATTAGCCAACTTCTAGTGATTGTATTTTTGGGGAAAGTGATGTACTTTTGAAAACTTGTGTTGTAAGATTTGAAATTTTATTTAAGGAAGCGACTTTTCCTCGTTTCGACTCTTATTATTTGGTTATTATCCTGAAGTTTGAATTGAATTGTATCGAGTCTTGGCGAGAGTTGAGCAGGCGTTCCGCGAATACCCTTGGGTTCGCCCTTGGGAGAAATGGGGGCGTCACACTTGGCATATTCGTAGAGAAGTGAGACAAATATGGCATGGTTACGGACTCTTCTAGGTTCTCACATTGTTTTAGAGAGGCTAACAAAGTTGCTAACATATTGTCCAATGTGGGCGTCTCTCATCCCCAAGACCATGTTAGAGTTTACGATAATCTGCACAAGATACCTTAGTTGGCTAAAGGGGAAATACGACTGAATAGATTGGGAGTGCCTTCTATTAGGAAAATTAAGGTCACTTAAGATATTTTGGTTCTTTGATAATCTATCCTGTTAAACTTGAGAAAGGGTCTAGTCCCCCTCTTGCTCTTGTAACTTTCTATTCTATGAATAAATTTTGGGGTGGCATCTGTCCTAGAATACAGGGTTAGCCAAAAAAAAAAATTTAGTCAATATGAAGTTTTTCAACAATTGACAAATTACTAGATGTCATGCTGAAAACTTTCCTTTTATATTATATATTTTAGAGAAATCATAGCATCTCAAATATTTGATGTGAAAAAACTTTTGTCAAATACAATTTGGTGATTGAAATTATGGGCTTTAATCAGCATATTGATTAGTTGACATTTTTAATAAGTTTTCTTATAATGTCATATACTTAAGGAGTAGTCACATCATCTTAAATATATTGATGTTTCAATAAATTTTGCATTTCTTTCTCACATATTGTTTAGTGATTTAGGAAATAAAAAATGGCATTTTGATTAAGTAGCAATTAATTCATCAGATAGTTACCCTGTGACAGCCCCACCTTCCCCTAAGGCGAACCAAAGGGTTTGGCGGATCGCCTGCCCAGCTCTCGCCAGGACTACGAAGTCGAATCACACAAACCCTAACTTACGCGCGATCGAACCCAAAGAAACCCAACAATTGGAGCTTACCAAATCAAGAACACAAAGGCATACATTCATCAACAAATATACGGAGAAAACATGAATAATTACTTATATACATACGTTGGAACTTTACAAGTCAAGGGAAATACTTGTTCGAAGTAAAATTAGGGTTTTGATTACAAAAGAGCGTAACAAAAGAACATTTATACTAGCTCGACCTTTTATTCAAAATCACGCTTCAAAAGTATCGTTCCCTGTAAGGAAAACAAAGATAACGGGAAGGGAGTGAGCTTACGCTCAATGAGGTACCAAAAGTACAAGTAGTCACGAATCATGGCATTTCACATATCAATCATGCAGTTGTACACACCAGATAGGGAAAATGAATAAATACTTCAAATGGAAAGGATACAGGTGGCTCTCAGGAGCCAAAGTTCTCATTGCTTCATCGGAGCTTGATCAAATAGTAGTTGACACTCCGTCAACTTTCAAATAAAGTAACCCGTCCAGTAGAGCACCACTTTAACACCGATTCCGTCCACTAAACATACCCCTCACCGGGCCCGAACACCTCAGCAGTAATAGTGGTTGGTAATACTCGAGTATACCGGAATCCAGAGTCTCCAATACCCAAAGATTCCCTAGAGTGGACTACCGTGGTTCGTTATCTAATCGACCGGCCCTTGCCGGCTCGACTCGAGTAACTAGCCCCCGGTTTTGAGCTTAAAGGTCATAGAATGGTCGTTGGATTTAATTCTCCAAACGACATCAACAAATACAGAAAACAGGTACAGATAACAGATACAGAGAACAAATACAGATTTATACAGTATACAGGAACCAGAATAACCAGATGAGAGAAACGAGTGTGATAAAGTACACCCTCGTTTCATACGAAGCATACAAAAGTCACAGATAATCAAGTTGCAAGTTGCAAGTACAGATGAATCAGATAAGCACCAATTTAAGGGGATGGTACACTCACAACAGATGCAGTGCCTTTACACGTTGGTTTTGGGTATTACTCCGCTCTTGGAGTTCAAATCTGCGAGGAAATATTGTTTAAGAGCATTGAAAAGTAACTAAGGCTCGAAACTTACACATTTCGTTTAACGAGAATCATGTAGTTGAGACTTATTTAGAGACTATTCGTAAAACCCTTGATCACTTTTCAAACGGTGAAATTTTGAAGCCATTATATGTGTAAGATGCCGTTTGGGTCGAAGAAATGAAAGAAACGTATTTCTATCAGTTGTAAATTTCAAGGGTACAAGTTTCGGCCGAAATTTAACTTATATATCTCCACAAAAGGAAACTCGAATAACCTAGACGAATCGAGTTAGATTCGTCCTCAAAGTTTTACTCAAGATAAGTGTAACTCTACTTAAATCTCGCGTATAAATTTGGGCAGCACGCCCTTTGTGTTTACCAAATTTCCAGCCATTTATGGCTTCATTCTTTTCCTTAATTCAGCCCCACAATACACACAAGTAAGGTTACCACAATAGCCCTTCCATTAGGCTCCAAAATCATCCAAGTACAACACAAGTGCAATAGTACAAGCAAATATCAATTTTGAAGACAAAAACTAAATGGCAGATTTGGCATCTCGTAGTATTTTAGTCATAACCGGAGCTATGGTTATCGAATCGGGGTGAACCTTATACCATTTCGAAGATAAGACAGGGGGGAACAACTTTCATGAAGGCCACCTAACCTAATTTATAGTTTATCTAAGTCAAATTTGCCAATCACAGATCCAAAAGTTTATGATCAGTCTGGTTGTCAGCACTGATTTTAACCGGAAATAACTCAGGCTACACAACTCCGTTTGGGGTGTTTCCAGAGGCTTTGGAAAGCTAAAATATAGGGCTACAAGTTTTGTGTTTTGGCCAAAAGCTAATTGGATACGAATCAGGGTGAAAAATGCAGCCCAAACTGGTGAATTCACAAAACTGTTTACGAATTGCAGCTTGTGGCAGTCAGGGTATTTCGGTCATTTCACATCCTACCATGCTCCGATTGAGTTGATATTTTACCAGCAGCTAGCTAACTCAAATACCTACAACTTTCATGTTTTGAGCAAGGGCTGATTCGGTCTTCCTCAAGGACGAACATACAGTACAAAAACAGGGCAGATTACTACCATATAGAAACCCTAAGCTGGAATTTGTACATGTAATCTAGAAAATTTCTTTAGGCAGAGTATTCTATCCCACAAAACCTCAATAATTCATATCAAAAAAATAAAAACCCTCAAGTATCATATGAGATCAGAATTTTCACCATAAAACTGAAAATTACCACTAAACTACTTCAAACCATGAAATATTCTCATAAAACTACCACAACTACAACTTTAAGCCACAAATTTGGAATTATTAAGAACAAAGAGGGATTTCCTTAGCAAGTTACCTTGGAACCTCAAGAAAAATGATGACTTAGGCTTCTTCCTCCCAAAATTACTCCACAACCACCTTAGAAACTACTTTGACTAGCACTTTTATGGAATGATTTGCAAAAGCTATGGTTGAAACTCAAGATTGAGCTTGGAAATTGAAGTGCAAGATGAACTTTCTCTCTCTTTTTCTTCCTCAAAATTTCAGCCAAGAGAGCTAAGAAATGGATGGAATTTTGGTCAAAATTTAGCTTTTGGTAAAGTTGAAAGAAAGTTAGGCAAGCTTGGTCCAACCGCGACGCGACACGTGTCCCTTTTTGGATTTCTTTCTTATCCTTTAGCTTACTAATGACCAAATATCTAACCAACCTCTAATTATCACTTAGCACCTAGTAATTTAATGCCTTACTGCACAACTTAACCTAATTGGCCGAATTTCTCTCACTTAATGCACTAGCGGGTCCCACATCCGCTATTCGCTCCAAATCTCTCGTGAACTCACTTATACTAGAAAAATGTTTTAGAAAACCATATTCACTTATAAAATGTCCAGAAAATTAAGGTAATAGAATAAAATAAAGAAAATGCATGTAAAGAAATAGAATTAAACGATATGAAATAGGAAAATTTTACGGGTCCTCACATACCCAACCCACAGTGTGAGGACTCATATTTTTATTTCTAAAATAGTTATTTTAATGATTGTTTACCCTAGTATTAGTTAGTTATATTATCGTTACAAGAATTTCTTTTAAGTTTCGCTTTATCGCGTGCGAATCGGAAGTTCGCCTATTTCGAGCTGGAACGGTTAAATGGAGATTTAAGAAATTTATTCTAGACTACTAAGAGTGAATAATTATAGTGTTCAAGGAATTACATTTGGAGGTTTAGTTCACAAGTGAAACAAACAAGAGAGAAAAACGGTGGTACGATACCCGCGCACGCGCACTATTCCTAGTTGACTTTTGCTCAAATTTTGGCCACAAATCCCTTAAGCTTCCAAGGGAAGCTTCACTCAACAAACCACACTCTCTCTTCTTTCTCTTAAGCTCGGCCGAAACCCTCAAAGGAAGAAGGGAGAAAGCTTCATCATTTTTACTCCAAGTCTTGCTACCATTTCACTTCAAATTCTTCACACAACTCACATACCACTTGGAGAGCAACTTTAGCTTGGAGGAGGACACCTTCTTGCGGGTTTTCTTGGAAGATATTCGGTTAAAATTTCTGGTTTTCTTCAAAAGATAAGAGGTAGCCTTCATCAACCTTGAACCTTTCCATTTTCTTCAAAGTTGGAGCTTTATTTGCAAAGGGTTTGAACCCTAAGCATGGATTAGGCTAGCGGACTTGAGGTGTTTAATTTTTTGTTTTAAATGTTAGGCTAGCGGTCTTGTGGTGACCTCTAGGTAGCTGGCTTGAGGTGTAATTTCTTGAATATGATTGTTATGTGTGTAGATGAGAAGATTATGGTGAGAAATGAAGGAAAGGCCAAAGGAAAATTGCGCATGGATACTGGCCGAATCTGTCCTGTTATTGCCTTGCCTATATTTCGAATTTTTGATGCTCAAATGACTGTGAAACTGATGTATATATGTTGTATATGGTGTGTAGAAATTGTCTACCAAAAATCATTTAAATTGGTTGAGCAAAACTTGAAATTTCGAAATTTGAAGAAAACTGGAAAATGTGTTCAGGCAGTCTGAACAGTACCACTTTGATCGAGCATATCTCTTTGTAAAAAAGTTGAAATCGAGTGCCGTTTGTGGCATTTGAAACTAGACACTTGTAGCTTTCAATGGTATAAAATTCACTTTCTAGTTCGAAATGAGTGAGCCGTAGTGATTCGGTAAAGTTGCTGTCCTGTTCTGATGGTCTATCCGAGAGAATGGTAGAAGCTGCATTTTGTGGCTCTAGTTTCTCTCACTTATGAACTGATTTTGAGAATGACTTGTTCTGATGAAATGTAGAGTTTTGATTTTAGTTTCCAACGCCACCAACCATTCTCAATTTCAAGTTGTATTGAGTGAGATATGGTTCAACTTACAAACTGTGCCAAATCTGGAAATCTGGAAAACCCTTTCTTCTTGCTAGCCGACTGGTTAGGTTTGATTTGGGACGTTTTGTTTCGAAAATCTTGATTTCCATTGCTTTTCAAATGCTTATTAAGTGTTCCTAGAACCTTGGTTTCAAAAATGGATAGAATTGGAGTTGATTTCATTGGGAAAAATGTTTGAAAAAGGAAAAGAAAGCAAGAAGACAGATTTACTTTAAGAATTTCCTAAATTTTGGTAGTTTTGTTAACTACCTTCCCGTACGATTTTTACGTGAAATTTGATAGAGGAGTATTCCTCATATGGAAGTTGAAGTTTACCAAATTTTGTGTTATTCTAAGACCATTTCGATACCCAAATAATGTCCCAAAGTTTGCTTTCCAAATCTGGAAAATTTCTGATTTGTGCTCAAATTCCAGCCGACTTTAGACTATTATATCTCAATGCTCAAAACTCCGAATTTAGTTCTGTTTGTCCTGTTTAAAACTATGTTTGGAACTTATATTGTGTTACGAATTTCAAAGGCTAGTTCACTTTCCGTGAATTTTACCGATTTTCAAAGTTTGCCAAAAAACAAGACTGAAACTGCCTTGTATGCTCAAATCAGCCACTTTGAGCTGAAATTTGAATGTCTTCCACTTAGAGTCTTGGAAAGGTGTCTTCTAGGAACTTTTAGAATTTTGAACCTAGTTTCCAACGGTGTCAAGTTTTCCAATTTTGGAACTACTGAGTGAAAGATCTGAAATTTCAAAGATTGTCACTTAAAACTGAATTTTACCGACTTGTTGGGAAATGAGTTTGTGGAAACTCTTCCCTATCCTTTGATATTGATTGACCATTTTAAACTTGATTTTATGGAGGAAATCAGTTTTTCTTGTGTTATTAAACCCCACTTTTGAGCCTCGATTTTCGAGTAATTAAGGCTCTCTTTCATGACATTTTCTTAGTATTGTACAAGTGTACAATCTTCCTTGTTAGCAATGGGGTTTGTAAGTAGTAGTGTGTGATAGTCAATTATTATTTGCTCAGGCGCTCAAGGGGACCTTCAAGAGGATCTTGAAGTGGACGCCTAAAAGCTTGTTTGTGCACTTACTCCCTTATTTTGATTGGTGAGTGTCAAGTGCATAATTTGTTGCAATTATGTGAATTGCTTCTTATGGACTGAATGGTTTTCAACTGTTGAGTCGAGCGTGTACGTTATCGCACTCGTTCTCTTTTAACCGATTGTACAACTGAACTGTATTTGTTTGACTGGATGTCGTTGGAGTGAATCTCCTCGACTTATAACTGAACTATCTGCATGTCGTTGGAGTGAATCTCCTCGACTTATAACTGAATCTCCTCGACTTATAACTAAACTGTCTGCATGTCATTGGAGTGAATCTCCTTGACTTATAACTGAACTGTGGGGACGCACAAATCTCAATTGGCCGACCTTGCGACTCGAGCCAACAAGGACTTGGTCGAGAAGCTTGGTGAACCATGAGATAACTGTAAACTTGATCTATTGAGAGATCTTGCTTGACCTACTCGCGTAGTAGTGCCTTCTATAGAAGTTCGGGCCCGGTGCGGTGTATGGTGGACGGAACTGTGAAGTGTAAGTAGAGTTCTACGGACTTAAATACCGACCCGGTTGATGGAGTGTCATCACAGGGAGGTATTCGATCGAGCCTTGGCGAAGCAAGTGGAACCTAGCTCCTGAGAGCTCCTGTATCCTCATTGAATGTGTTTAATTGAAAACTGTGAATTGTTTGAATGTTATAGTTTTATTTCTTGCTTAAATGTTAATGCTACATGAACTATGTGTTTGCATGTTTTCTTGGCCTCACTAAGCATTAGCTCATCCCATTAGATTTGTTTCCTTAGCAGGGACCGAGACGGAAAGAGTTATGGAGAAGCCGACTTGAGACCACTTTTGATTAGGGTTTTAAATGTTTTGGAATAGACATCTTTTGGAAGTTGTATATTTTGGGAAAGTGAATGTACTTTGAAACTTGTGGTGTAAGATTGAATATTCATGTATGGAAATGACTTCTTGTTTTTATTTCGACTTTGGTTATTAGTCGTTATCCTTTAAGTTTGAACTGGAATTGTACTGAGTCCTGGCGAGAGTTGGGCAGGCGTCCCGCCGATACCCTTTGGTTCGCTTTAGGGAGAAGTGGGGGCGTCACACACAACATCCTTGGAATGTAGCTTCTGAAGTTTCTAAAGCTTTCATTTTCCCGCCACAACAGCCTTCAGTAGTTTGTGAGCCATCTATCTACAGATGTAAGCCAGCAGTTTTCTTCACTGATGATGATGCTAAGACTCTTTCTAGTCCTTTTCATTTTTCTTTAGTTGGGAAATTCTTTAAGGGGACACCGAGTATGAATGCTTTGCGCAAAGAATTTCAGGCGATAGAGTTTCAAGGGGTTTTTTCACTGGGATTATTAGACCATCAACATGTCCTTATCCAATTTGAATTGGAAGATGATTATTTGTGATGTTGGTTGAGGGGAGTCTGGTCTTTGCAAGGGTTTGTAATGAGAAATTTAAATGGACGCATTCTTTTTCTGTGGAGACTGGATCACCACTAGCTCCGATATGGGTTTCACTGCCGCATCTTCCAATTCATCTTTTTAAGAAGGGCCTTCTTTTTTCAATTACTAGATTGATTGGGGAGCCTCTGAAAGTTGATGCTTCAATGATTTCTCTTAATTGTCCCAGTGTAGCACTTTTTTGGATTGAGATAGACTTGCAACAGGCCCTACCTGATAAGATTTGGATTGGGAATAGGGCTTCAGGATTTTGGCAGATCATTGAATACGAAAATCTACCTAATTTTTGTTCTTTGTGTCAAAAGCTAGGTCATAATTCTAATTCTTGTCGAACCTCTGGAAAAGTTGTCGTAAATAAAGCCAATCAAGCCCCCCAAAAAAATTGTGACACACAATTCCAAAGCTGTTCACGATAATAATATCTGGATTGCAAAGGATAAATTGCGAAATGAACATTCGAATTTGATGCCATTCATCCAAACAATTTCCAAATTTCTATGTCCATCATCTCAATCGTGCAACTTCGGAACATTCGTTTTTACTTGTTTATTTGGTGATCACCAATAGTCTGGTCCAAAATCATTTAAGTTTCAACACATGTGGGTTAATCATCCCATATTGATGGATGTTGTTCGTCAGAATTGGAGTTTACCAGTTAAAGGTTATGGGATGTATGCCTTGGCATGTAAATTGAAATGATTGGAAACATGTTTGCAATCTTGGAATAGATCTGCATTTGGCAATGTTTTTGATAAAGTTGCTCAAGCAGAGGAGCAAGTTCATTAGAAGGAAATCAATCTTGAATTGGAAAATACTGATGCAGCTCGTCTTGAGTGGAGCCAAGCTCAAGCAACTCTCTTTCAAAGTTTTTCCACTCATCCAAAGGACACGTTTGAATGTCAGTCATATCAAAAATTCTCAAGTGGAATGGATTGATAATTTAGATGCTATTGCGGATAAGGGTATGGCTTTTTTCTAGAGGTTGCTTACCAAAGACCAGTAGGAATCAGAGGATGAACCCACTGTTCAACAACTTATGCAAAATATTCACCCACTGATTACGCCACAACACAATGGTAGTCTTGCTCAGATGGTGTCACTAGAAGAGGTATGAGAAGCAGTGTTTGGGTTAGATGGTGAAAGTGTAGCTGGTGCAGATGGGTTTTTGGGGCTCTTTTTTCATTAGTGCTGGGATATTTTGGCTCATGATGTTTTTAATGTAGTTTGAGAATTATTCATTGGAGTGCCACTTCCAAAATCAATTGCAAGTATGCTCATTGTACTTATTCCAAAGAAGGAGGCCTGTTCCTCTTTGCAAATTTTAGACCAATTAGTTTATGCACTTTTATTAATAAGGTTTTCACCAAAGTGCTATGTAATCGTTTGAAACCTTTGCTACCATCTTTAATATTAGAAGAGCAATCAGCATTTGTTCAAGGTCGTGAAATTTCTGATGATATATTATTGCCCCAGGAAATGGTGCATTTGTTGGACATGAAGGCTTGGGGACATAACATTATTTTCAAGTTGGATATGATGAAAGCTTTTGACAGGGTCTCTTGGTCTTTTTTGTCTAAGTTGCTGGAAAAATTTGGCTTTCATTCCCACTTTATTGCTCTTATTTTGAATAATTTGGCTACTAATTGGTTTTCTTTGTCGATCAATGGAAGGCCATGTGGTTTTTTCAAGCTTCTACAAGTCTGAAGCAGGGAGATCGGTTATCACCATACTTGTTTATTTTAGTATCGAAAGCACTTAGTAGAGGGCTCAATCAGCTAATTATGACTAGACCTATAGCTTGCTGTGGATTGCCACGAGGGTGCTTGCAGGTCTCTCGCTTAAGTTTCACGGATGATGTTATGATATTTACTAAGGTTGATATGAAATCACTCAAAGGTTTAATGGACTTTCTAACTGTATATGAACAGGGCTCTGGTCAATAGGTGAATAAAATGAAGAGTTACTTTGTCCTTTCTGAGAAGTGCTCAATGGCTAAAGCAAGATTTGTATCCACTATTATAGGTATGCATTTTAAGCATCTTCCTATTGATTATTTGGTATGCAAGCTTTTGAAAGAGAGGAAAAAAACAGTATATTTCTAGTCACTTGTTGACAAGCTTAATAAACGTTTTGCTGGATAGAGAGGTAAGCTTTTGACTATTGGAAGGAGAATCATGCTTATTAAGCATGCTTTGGCTACAATTCCTTTGTATACAATGGTTGTTCTGGATCCTCTAAAGCATGTTTTGAAGGAGCTTGAGAAATTGATGTCCAAATTTTTTTGGGGATCTTTAGAAGGTATAAATAAACGGCATTGGCTTTCTTGGGACAAACTATGTTATCCAGTGGAAGAAAATGGCCTTGGATTTTGAAAACTTGAAGATGTTCAAATGGCTTTCGGTTGTAAACTTTGGTGGAAATTTCGAACTGGAGTTTCCTTTTGGGGTAAATTCATGGCTTCAAATTACATTAGAGGTTTGGATCATGCTTCCTTAGTGGACGTCTAGTAATCTAATTTACAGATTTGGCAGAGAATGCTGCGAGCTAAACAAGTAATGGAGGATAATTCTCACTTGCTTATTTGAGATGGTTCATCATCTTTTTGGTTTGAAAATTGGCTGGGTGAGGGACCTCTCGTTGTTAATTTGTCAGTCATTCCTTTTTCGAATGCTCAAATTTCAGAGTTTTTCCATAATGGAGATTGGCACTTAGATGCATTGTAGCGATATATTTCTAATACCCAGCAAACTAATATAAGGAATTTTCTTTGTATAATGATATTAGTGAGCAACCCTAGGGGAAGACCCTCCTAAACCCTCCCAACTCGGTAATATCAGAGTTGGACCTTTTCTCCCAACGAAAATTGAACTCGATTGTTCTCATGAACTCAAGACCTCTGACACACGAAAGTAATTAGCAACCTTAAGCAAATAATGATGGATGAAGAGACACCACGATTAGGGAACAAACTAATCGATAAAGTCTGATTTGAATCCTAAGCTATGAACTCAAGAATTCAAGAGTAAGTTCGATCAAGAACTTGAAGGAAAATCCTCACGATTTCTGGTTGTAATTTTCTATCTCCTAATTTTTGAAAGACAAAAGCCTTATATAGGCGTGTAAAAGACCTAAACTAAGCTGCCAACAAAATCTAATCCGACTTGGAATTTCCCTTGCTAAACTCGGCCCAAGTCCAAGTGCAACTAGGAAAACCCTAATCAACTTAACACAAATAATAACGTTGGTTCTTGACTAAAGCAAGCTTATGACCAACTAGATAAGCTACTTAAGGACTAAAACTAGAGACAACATGTCCTTTGTGCGATTAACAAACTACTAAACTAAACAGCTTTAAAACAACTACTAACTAAGCTAACAAGTATGAGATCATTCTTTCACTTCAAACGTACAAGTGACCAAGGTGACTTCATAGTCCACCAAATCTTCAAACTTAGCTTGCTCCTTGCTTGTATGGTGAATGATCAAGGCTCGTAAAGCTTCCTTCACCCTCTTGGATCTTGATCTTGTCATCGGTCCATCAATGTTGACCAAAGGATCCTTGACCCAAGGTTGAAGTTGTTGCGCACCCGTATCCGCATTAGATATGAAAGATGAGCTTGTATGGTGTCCTGTTGCTTCAGGTCTTTTCCAATTCCATCCATTTTCCACGTTATTCGACAAGAGAAGCCAATAATGATTTTCAAGAGATACATTTGGAGCTCTCAGATCCATCTACGAATTTCGATCTTTATGTGGAGGCTTCTGAATAATGGCATACCCTTGCCTGATGTTCTTGATGGCTTGGGCTTTAATATGCCTTCAAAATGTTCTTTTTGTACAAATTGTGAAACGATGGATCATCCATTTTCAACATGTTCTCTAGCAGAGGAAATTTGGTCTTTTTTGAGCATTTATTGGATATTACGAGCGCGCATAATTCTGATATTCTTGTTCGAATGCGGGGTCTATGGATTAATCTTCTAATTATTCTGCGATTGATTGTCTTTTGCAGATTTTACCATCGATATTGTGTTGGGAAATTTGGAAAGCATGGAATCTCCAATTTTTGAAGGTGTTGTTATACCAGCTAGTTTGCTTTGTCGTTGAGTTATTGCTGAAGTTTAGACTATCTTGAAAGCTTGGCCTTTGGCTTATAACAAGGAATCTGATGTGAAGCTTCTTGCTATGGGTATGGTTCTTTTTCTTATTCCAAAAATTCCTAGGATAGCTAAGTCCCTGACTTGACAAGTGCCACTATTCTTTTTTTCAAATTAAATGTGGATGGTTCCTCGCTTGGGAATCCTAGACATTCAGGTGGGGGCGGTATGCTCCGTGATCATTTTGGTCATGTGATAGCTGCATTTTCTACATTCTATGGTCATTGTACCATTTTGGAGACAGAGGCAAGACCCTTATTGAAAGGTCTTGTTGTTTGCAATTCGCTTGGTCACTCTAAAGTTTTGGTTGAAATGGACTCCCAAGATTTTGTTTGATGTGGTTCAGAGGAAAGCTAAGAGTCCATGGAGCATTGATAAAGTTATTTGCCAAATTTGGGCTGCTTCTCAGAATGGATAGTTTCATTTTGTTCATGGCTATAGAGAAGTCAATTCTACTATGGATGCACTTGCACTACTTGCCAGTACCAGCTAATTGTCCACTTTTTATCATCCTCATGATTTGCCATGAATTGTAAAAGGAATAATTAATCTCGATAGGATGCATTTTCCTTATTTAAGAGTTTCATGAGCTATGTATTTTAAAAAAAAAAGTATGTGAATAAAATCCCTCTTTTGGAAAAAAATCTTAAAAAATAAGTCACCCGACCCTACAAGCAGGTAATTATTTTGGTGAGATTAATTGGCATAAGATGGTAAACAAGATATTAAGTTGAGAAGTATTTCTATGCACATAGGTACGATTTATTTCTTTAACTTATTGTTTAAGATTACTAGTTTTATTCATGTTTTGCAAACTTAGTGTGATAGCCCCACCTCTCTCCTCAAGGCGAACCTTAAGGATTAGCGAGCTGCCTGCCCAACTCTCGCCGGGACTTAGTCGACTAATGAACTAGCAACCCAAGAAAACTAATGAAATATCTTCGAAATAAAGGGGAACAAACCATAATGGAAATATAATTGCCACGCCACTTTCCAAACTTCGAAGATAGAGCTAAGAGTCAAACTTGTAACTCCAAACTTAATTTACATAGTATGCGGCAAACTTACAAATTCAAGCTTACAAGAGTCAAAGGTAAAGTCTTCTAAACAAAAAGGTTACAATCCAAAGTACAAGTTCAAGATAAAAGTTAAAGCTATGAAAGTTCTTGACCACAGTTCATCCCAGATCTGTTAAGGAAAACAAAAGAGTGGAGTGAGCTAAAGCTCAGTGAGGTTCCAAATAAACATGTAAGCACATAGCCAATTAAAGGCGTAATATAAACAAGTAAACACCGTATTGTACTATAACAATTTAATCACAGTTCAATTCAAGGATACGGGTGGCTTCCAAAAGCCAAATCTGTGACAGCCCCACCTCTCCCTAGGGCGAACCCTAGGGTATCAGCGGACTGTCTGCCCAGCTCTCGCCAGGACTACTAATCGATCACACACGATAAACCAAGTGCAAAAGACCCTAAGATAGGGCTAAACGTACAATTCCAAAGAGTAACTTCAATTACATGAACAATCTTTTACATATACACGTTATCGAGATACACAATCCAAAAGAGAATATTCACGTGGAGTACATATAAGACTTCCAGCGTTCGAGGAGCTAAACCAAGAAACAAAAGTAGCTGACTAGCTCAACTCGTTTCTCAAAGCCAAAACTTTTCCAAAAGTATGCCTGTAAGGAAAACAAAGGTAACGGGGGTGAGCTTTCGCCCAATGAGATACTAACAATCATGCAGCCCCAAATTCATAGGTAATCAAGCCCAGTTAGACAAACCATCAATCACAGAATGCAAATACCACAACTAGTTCAAATGAAAGGATACGGGTGGCTCTCAGGAGCCAATTCCCCATTGCTGTTCTTGATCGCACCTCGTTGACCCTCCGTCAACGTATAAAGAAAGTACCATGACCGTAGACCCCACTTTACTACTAGTTCCTTCCACCGTACATTCCCCTTACCGGGCCCGAACACCTCAACAGTAACAGTGGTTGGTAATACTCGAGTATACCGTAGGGTCGAGGAGATACACTCCACTCGACAAACAGTGACCCTATGGTCATTACCCAGTCGACCGGCCCTTGCTGGCTCGACTCGAGTAACTTCCATTAGGGTTTTGAGCTCAGTGATCACAGTACAGTGGTAGGACTCATGCCCATGATTCAAGTCAAACACAGTGCAGTACAGTGGTAAACAGTTATACAGTAAGAGGACGAGAGCGGTAAAATACACTCTCGCCTCATTCACACAGTTCACAGTGGTCACATTACAGTTTCAAAGACAAGTAGTCACTTAGGCATTCAAATCATGCAATAGTACACTCACCAATTCAAAAGGTAAGTTCACAGATTTCCGTCCGGCGGACGCCTTGGATCACCCACACGTCCTATACAATTAAGAAAAATGCAATTGAAACTCAATTACGGGTCGAGTACCTCTTAAACGGATCATTAAAGCAAAATTCAAATATAGCCTCAATTGTGGCTCAAAATGGACAATATATCAAATTTAGGGTTAAAAGTTCAAGAAAACCCTAAGGCATTTCACATTCGCTCATTCTTAACCTAGATTTACCAAGCCCTAAAGTTCGCGGCAATCGGACAGCATTTCCCCTAAATTTCAGCATTTCCACCCTACAAAAGAATCACACAATTCATCCAATCCAACCACAATTTCATATACCAACCAAAGACTAGTAACCACACACCATTAGGGTCACAATACCCTTCAATCATAGCCAATTATAAGCTAAATAAGCAACCATAAGAAAGCCCCAATTTCACAAACCCTAAAGCTGAAATTTTCATAGAAAGCTGAAATTTTCCGCAATTCACCGCAATTAACGCATACTAGCATCCAATTACACCATATTAAACCATCAATTCAAGCCAACTATGATAATTATGTGAAATCAGAAAAATTCCCAAGAAAATGATAAATTCACCAAACTTCACTTTAATTCACAAAATCATCCATAAACTAAGTTCCTTAACCGATATAAGCCACTAATTTGCAATTATTATGGACAAAATTGAAGTTCTAAGCAATATACCTCAATCACCAGGAAAGGTAGCAACTTAGGGTTTCTCTTTGGCAAAATCACTCCACAAGCACCTTTGATCTTACTTAATAAGCAATTCCTACGGAGGAAATCGGATTTTTATCGGTTGATTTTGCAAGATTTGGACAAGAAATTGAAGCTAAAGGTTGCAACTCTCTCTCTTTTTCTCTCCTTGAAGTTTCGGCCAAGAAGCTTAGGAAATGAAGATGATTTTGGTCAATTTTTAGCTTTAGTAAAGTTGTAAGAAAGTTAGGCAAAACTTGGCCCAATAGAAATGGGACACGTGGCACCTTTTTTGATCTTTTCCTTATCCTTTAGCTTACTAATGACCAAGCATCTAACCAACCTCTAGTTATCTCTTAGCACTCAGTAATTTAATGCCTTACTGCACAACTTAACCTAATTGGCCGAATTTCTCTCACTTAACGCACTAGCGGGTCCCACATCCGCTATTCGCTCTAATTTTCTCGTGAACCACTTATACTAGAAAAATGACTTTAAAACTATATTTACTTATAAAATACATGTAAAATGAATATAATAAAGAAAATATAGAATTTGTGTGCACGCGAATCAATAAAACCCTAAAACCCTAAAACCGGATTTTTTTTTCCGAGTTCTCACACTCTCTCCCCCTTAAAGAATTTCGTTCCTCGAAATTTCTCACCTGGATTACTAAAAAGCTCAGGGTATTTCTTTTGCCATTTCTTCCTCCACCTCCCAGGTTGCCTCTTCTATTTCATGGTTCCTCCATAAGACCTTTACTAGAGGGATTTGTTTGTTTCTCAGCTCTTTAACCTTTCGGTCAAGCAGTTGCACAGGTTTCTCCTCGTAGGTAAGGGCTTCATCTATTTCGAGTTCCTCCGATTGTAAAACGTGGGTTGGATCAGGATGGTATTTCTTGAGCATCGAGACATGGAAAACGTCATGGATCCTAGATAGGTTTGATGGTAACTCCAGTCGATACGCTACCTTTCCAATTCTTTGGAGAATTTTGAAGGGTCCTACAAAGCGAGGTTGAAGTTTCTTTCCTTTACCCCGTCGTGACACTTCGTAATGGAGTAATCTTCAGGAAAACACGGTCTCCAACTTCGAACTCCAAATCTTTCCTTCGGTTGTCGGCGTAGCTCTTTTTGTCGGCTTTGAGCTGTCTGGAGTCTTTGACGTATCAGCTTAACCTTTTCTTGTGCATCCTCCATCCACGGAATAATTGTTGGATCTAGAGCTTTTCTTTCTCCCACTTCATCCCAATAAATTGGTGAACGACACCTTCGTCCATAGAGCGCTTCATACGGAGCCATTTGAATTGACGAATGGTAGCTATTGTTGTAGGCGAACTCTACTAAGGTCAAGTGTTGTCCCCAACTACCCCCAAAATCCAAGATACAAGTCCTTAACATATCCTCGGAGGGTTTGAATTGTTCTTTCAGACCTGTCCATCTGTCTGGGGGTGATAGGTGGTGCTAAAATGGAGTTTAGTTCCCAAGGTCTCTTGAAATTTCTGCCAAACCTAGACACGAAGCGCGGGTCTCGATCCGAAACTATACTTACAGGAACTCCATGTAATCTCACAATTTCATCCCTATATAACCTAGCCAACTTCTCCATTGAGTACTTCATGTTCACAGGCAGGAAATGAGCTGATTTGGTTAACCGATCTACAATTACCCCAAACGGCATCGTGTCCTTTTTGCGTCTTGGTAAACCAGAAAACAAAGTCCATTGTGATATTTTCCCACTTCCACTCAGTATTTCAAGAGGTTGTAACAAGCCGGAGGGTTTTTGGGTGTTCAGCCTTAACTTGTTGGCAGATGAGACAGGTCTGCACGTACTGGGCAATCTCTTTCTTCATATTATCCCACCAATATGTTCCTTTTAAATCTTGGTACATCTTACTACTGCCTGGGTGGATGGTATACTTCGATCGATGAGCCTCTTCCAAAATTTTCTTCTTCAGTGATTCATTCTTAGGCCACCACTAACCGATTCCGCATACTTTAAAACTCCTTCAGGACCCAAAGTTTAAAAATCAGGGGGTTTCTCCCTTTTCCACCTTTTCCTTCCACTTTCGCTACCATCGAATCCTCCTCCTGGGCCTCTTTGATTCGTTCTAGTATAACAGAGGTTGCTCGGACATTTCCCAGAATTACCCTTTGATGTTTCAAAGCTAGGGTTCCATTCACTAACTGCTCCTAACATCTCCCATTCCCTAACCATTAACCCAGCTATTTGAGCCTTTCGACTTAAAGCATCAGCTACTACATTTGCTTTCCCCGGATGGTAGTTGATTGAGCAGTCATAGGTCCTCCAAGAATTCCACTCCACCGGTCGTAATGCCATCATGGTTTAATTCTTTTTGGGAAAATAGGTACTTAAGGCCTCTGGTGGTCGGTATAACCTCAAAGGTCACCCCGTACAGGTTAGTGTCTCCATTTCTTCAGGGCAAATACAACTGCAGCTAGTTCCAAGTCATGAGTTGGGTAGTTTTGCTCGTTGAGGTTTTAGTTTCCTAGAGGCAAAGGAAATCACGTCTTATTCTGCATTAGTACAACACCCCAACCTTCCCTCGAAGCATCCGTATATACAGTGAAATTATCCGGACCATTAGGCAAAACTAGAATAGGAGCCCTAGTCAATCGTCACTTCAATTCTTGGAAACTATCTTCACACCGTAGCATCCCACATAAAACGATCATTTTTCTTTGTCAAGTTGGTCAAAGGACCGGCAAGTTTTGAAAAATCCTTAAGAAATCGCCGATAGTACCCAGCTAACCCTAGGAAGCTTCGAACCTCAGTGGGATTTTCCCGGCCTCTTCCACTCAATTACTGCTTCTACTTTCGCCGGATCGACTGTGATGCCCTCTCGGGATATTACGTGCCCTAAGAAAGAGACTTTCTCCAGCCAAAATTCACACTTACTAAACTTGGCGTACAATTGGTGCTCTCTTAGGGTTTGTAAAACAGTTTTAGGTGTTGCTCATGCTCCTCTCGTGACTTTGAGTAAACCCAAGATGTCATCAATGAAAACAACCACAAATCTATCCAAATAAGGTTTGAAAACCCTATGCATCATATCCATGAAGCAGCAGGGCATTGGTCAGTCCGAAAGGCATAACTGCGAACTCAAAGTGCCCATATCTTGAATTAAACGCAGTTTTAGGTACGTCCTCCTCCCTAATCAACATTGGTAGTATCCCTGGCGGAGATCTAATTCGAAAAGACCACTGCTCCTTGCAACTGGTCAAACAACCCATCAATATGGGGCAGTGGATACTTATTTTTAACCGTCACATTATTTAGTCCTCGATAATCTATACACAACCGCAAACTCCCGTCTTTCTTCTTAACAAATAGTACAGGAGCTCCCCACGGAGATCCGCTCTCTCGGATAAACCCTCGCTCTAATAAGTCTTGCAATTGCAATTTTAACTCCTTAAGTTCAGCAGGGGCCATCCGATAAGGGGTTTTAGAGATAGGTGAAGTCCCTGGAAGCAAGTCAATTTTGAATTCTATCTCTCTTTCCGGCGGTAGGGTTGCTAATTCATCAGGAAACACATCCGGATACTCCCTAACTATTGTACATCTTCTACCTTCAACTTGTCAGTGGAAGTGTTTATAAGAAAAGCGAGAAACCCTTGCGCTCCTTTACTTAGGAAGTTTTCTAGCCTAATTCCCGAGAGCAATGCAGATGAGGCTAAATTCCCCCTTACATCTAACTTTAAAGTTGCCTCTCCAGGTATATGAAGCTCTACCACTTTCTCTTACAATCAAGTTGGGCATTATATTTAACTAGCCAGTCCATACCCAAAATCACATCATACCCCTTAAGAGCTAAACCAATAAGATCCCCAAAGAGTTTTCTCTCTCCTACCCAGATTTCACAATTAGCATACATTACACTAGTAAGTAAGCATTGATTTCCCGTAGGGGTGCTAACTTCCAAATCATATGGTAGGCTAACAGGTTTTATATCAACTCCACACATAAATTCGGGGTTAACAAAGGAATGGGTAGCACCAGGGTCGATTAAAATCCTAGCTAAACGGTGGAAAACAGGGATTGTACCTTCTACGACCCCAGAGGAATCAGGGACTGGATGTTGCTCAAGGGAATACACCGAGCTGGCACCTTCGATCTCGTCCCTTCTCCCTTAACTTGCCCAGGATTGGCCTTCGATGGTTGCGGAGTCCCTCTCGCTTCTCGCGGTAAGACCGGGCAGTTGGCAATTTGGTGCTCCGCACTTCCACAGCGTAAGCACTTCCTTTCCTTCCTCCAGCAGTTATCTTCAGTGTGATTCGGTTTTCCGCAATACCCGCAGGAACACGGGATGCAGAAACTGGACCTCCCTGGAAGTTTCCCCTTTGTTGGCCTCGACCAACTTGGCCACCTCTCGACGGGGCTCCCCTCGACATCCCCGGCAGTCTACTTTCGCCAGTTCCCCTTCCAAACTTGGGAGGGGACCCTTATCTCCAGATCCAGAGCTACTCCCAGTAAATCCCCGTTTCCTAGCCTGGAAATTTCGCACTTGCAGCCTAGCATCCTCAATTCGTTGAGCCTTCTCTACCGCGTCACTAAAGGCATCAATTCGGGCTACAGCTAAGTCCTTCTGGATCTCAACGTTCAAGCCCTGGATAAAACGTCTAATTCGCCTTTGCTCAGTCATGATTAGTTCAGGGGCAAACTTAGACAACCGTGTAAAGTGGCTCTCGTATTCGGCCACAGTCTGGGTTCCTTGGCGAAGGCGTATAAACTCTTCCTCTTTCTTTTCTTGCACTAAAGGAGGGAAAACTTAGCATTGAACTCCCTCATGAAGTTTACCCAGGTCCTTGGGGTCAACTCTCGTTCCCACTTCTGCCTTATAACATTCCACCACGAACGGGCGGCCCCCTTCCAGTTGAAAAATAGCAAAAGTTACTTGCCGCTCCTCAGTATAGTGCAACGCGGCAAAAATGTTCACCATTTTCTCCAACCACCTCTCGGCCACATCAGGATCTGGCCCTCCTATAAACTTTGGTGGGGCAAATTTCTGAAATCGTTCGAGAGCTCTATCCTCGCTCTCCACAGGGTTTCCAGGGTTTTCAGGTTGAGAACTAGGGTTTTGGCCCTGATGCTCCACTACGTGGGCCAGTAGCTCAGTCATTCGTTCTATAGCAGTAGCCACTTGGGCATTAGAATCATTCCTAGACTCAGGATTAGGTTCAGGCACAGGCACTCGAGTACCCTCCTCAGTAGGGGTTTGCTAGTCCCACGACCACGGCCTCGTCCACTACGAGTACCCTCCATTGATTCACCCACTATAGGGTTGAAAAATACACAATATCAAAGCAAAGCAATATGTACACATAAACAATAAACACTAGTAATCAGAGACACCAAATACAAGCAACTGTACATATATTTCACAAATATAGCAAACCAGTCATACAGTAACAGTCAGTCAAATATTTACAAAACAGGCCAGTAAAAGCAGTGAGGTCATCCAAAAGTACAATATACAACCTAGGTTCCCAAAAGTACAAAATAGCTCACTAAGAGCTTTCCTAGGTATTCTCACATAAGATCAAAACATAGCTCAAAAGAACTCTAGCCTAGTTCTCTACTGAGCCAATTGACTCCCCCGCGGAGCCAGAGCTAGAGCTAGGGGCGCCTCCCTCTCCGGAGCTCCCCCTGGCGCATTAGCGCCAATCACCTCCTGAATCAGGGCACCGCACTCATTAATAATACCACCAGACCGGTCCCTAACCTCTCGGACTACCCTAGTGAGGCGGTCGTTAACCACCTGTAACTGGTCGCGAAGGGCGTTCGTCCGCTCTGCTCCATGGCTACATCCCCCTGGAGCTCCCCAATCCGATCGGCCTGCATCCTAGCAACGCCTCTCAGTCGCCGCAACTCAGTATGGTCGCGGGCGGCGGCACGCCTAAGTCTCCTCCGCTCACCTAAACGGCCACAACCACATGGTCGGTAAGAGTAGTGCTGGCACCGTGCACGCCTAGTCCTACTGGCCGTACTCCAACGTCTCGTCGGTCCTCCAGGTGTCTCCTGGTAGTCAATAACTCGAAAAGGCCTCCGAGACGGCCCACCTCCACTCCCACTAGCTCCGTCCATATCCTATAAGAATATACATGGATTATAACTTAGAGGTAATAATCACACTTAAACATAGCCTAATATAATCCCAAAAGTTCTAAGAATCAGGTTCGCCCAGGTTATTTCTAACCTAAGCTCTGATACCAACTGTGACAGCCCCACCTCTCCCTAGGGCGAACCCTAGGGTATCAGCGGACTGCCTGCCCAGCTCTCGCCAGGACTACTATCATCACACACGAAAACTAAGTGCAAAAGACCCCCATAGGGCTAAATACATTCCAAATATTCATTACAAAACCACTACATATACATGTTACAATACACAATCCAAAAGAGATTCAAGTGTACATTAGGTTTTCCAGTGCTCAGGAGCTAAAAAGAAACAAAACTATACTAGCTCAACTCTTCTCAAACTCATAAATTCCCAAAGGTATGCCTGTAAGGAAAACAAAGGTAACGGGGGTGAGCTTTCGCCCAATGAGGTACTAACAATCATGCAGCCCCAAATTCATAGGTAATCAAGCTCAGTTAACAAACCATCAATCACAGAATGCAAATACCACAACTAGTTCAAATGAAAGGATACGGGTGGCTCTCAGGAGCCAATTCCCCATTGCAGTTCTTGATCGCACCTCGTTGACCCTCCGTCAACGTATAAAGAAAGTACCATGACCGTAGACCCCACTTTACTCCCAGTTCCTTCCACCGTACATTCCCCTTACCGGGCCCGAACACCTCAACAGTAACAGTGGTTGGTAATACTCGAGTATACCGGAGGTCGAGGAGATACACTCCACTCGACAAACAGTGACCCTATGGTCGTTACCTCGTCGACCGCCCTTGCTGGCTCGACTCGAGTAACTTCCACTAGGGCTTTGAGCTCAGTGATCACAGTACAGTGGTGGACTCATGCCCATGATTCAAGTCAAACACAGTGCAGTACAGTAGTAAACAGTTATACAGTAAGAGGACGAGAGCGGTAAAGTACACTCTCGCCTCATTCACACAGTTCACAGTGGTCACATTACAGTTTCAAAGACAAGTAGTCACTTAGGCATTCAAATCATGCAATAGTACACTCACCACTTCAAAAAAATTCACAGGATTTCCGTCCAACGGATGCTTTGGATCACCCAAACGTCCTATAACAATCAAGAAAATGCAATTGAAGTTCAATTACGGGTCGAGTACCTCTTAAACGGATCATTAAAGCAAAATTCAAATATAGCCTCAATTATGGCTCAAAATGGACAATATATCAAATTTAGGGTTAAAAGTTCAAGAAAACCCTAAAGCATTTCACATTCGCTCATTCTTAACCTAGATTTACAAGCCCTAAAGTTCTCGGCAATCGGACAGCATTTCCCCTAAATTTCAGCATTTCCATCCTACAAACAATCCCAAATTCATCCAATCCAATCACAATTTCATATCCAACCATAGACTAGTAAATACACATTAGGGTCACAATACCCTTCAATCATAGCCAATTATAAGCTAATAACAACCATAAGAAAGCCCCAATTCATAAACCCTAAAGCTGAAATTTCCATAGAAAGCTGAAATTTTCCGCAAATTCACCGCAATTAACGCATACTAGCACCCAATTACACCATATTAAACCATCAATTCAAGCCAACTATGATAATTATGGAAATCAGAAAAATTCCCAAGAAAATGATAAATTCACCAAACTTCACTTTAATTCACAAAATCATCCATAAACTAAGCTCCTTAACCGATATAAGCCACTAATTTGCAATTATTATGGACAAAATTGAAGTTCTAAGCAATATACCTCAATCACCAAGAAAGGTAGCAACTTAGGCTTCTCTTTGCAAATCACTCCACAAGCACCTTTGATCTTCCTTAATAAGCAATTTCTACGGAGGAAATCGGATTTTTATCGGTTGATTTGCAAGATTTGGACAAGAAATTGAAGAAAGTTGAACTCTCTCTCTTTTTCTCCTTGAAGTTTCGGCCAAGAAGCTTAGAAATGAAGATGATTTTGGTCAATTTTAGCTTTAGTAAAGTTGTAAGAAAGTTAGGCAAAACTTGGCCCAATAGAAATGCGACACGTGGCACCTTTTTTGATCTTTTCCTTATCCTTTAGCTTACTAATGACCAAGCATCTAACCAACCTCTAGTTATCTCTTAGCACTCAGTAATTTAATGCCTTACTGCACAACTTAACCTAATTGGCCGAATTTCTCTCACTTAACGCACTAGCGGGTCCCACATCCGCTATTCGCTCCAATTTTCTCGTGAACTCACTTATACTAGAAAAATGACTTAAAAACTATATTTACTTATAAAATATGTAAAATGAATATAATAAAGAAAATATAGAAAATGTGTGCACGCAAATCGATAAAACCCTAAAACCCTAAAACCGGATTTTTTTTTCCGAGTTCTCACAAAATCCACTTAAGCTTGATCATAATGAGAATCCGTTGACCCTCCATCAATGTTGGCATTTAAAGAATATAATGTTCGTAGAACACCACTTTCTCCAAATCCCATCCACCAGTCAACCCCTTTACCGAGCCCGAACACCTCAAACAGTATAATTAGGTAATACTCAAGTATACCAGTTCCAAATTTCAGTAAACAGTCCTCAGAGTTCATCGGCTTTCTCGACCAAACCCTTGTTGGCTCGATACAACCGACTCACCTATGAGGTTGGGTACCCAAACAGTCACAGTAGTTGATGGGATATCACCCAAACAACACACATATAGTCAAGTATAGAGAAATCACATCTTATAATATCAGTATACAGAGCCTTAGTGGAATCGAAGGAGGTCGAGTGTGATAAAGTACACGATCGCCTCAAATTTGTCAAAACAAATGTTTAGTTCAACCAGTCACAGATCAAGTATTCAGATATTTCACATAGACAGTTAACAGGCAGTGGAACACTCACCTATTAAGAAATGTAGAGTTCAATCGTCAAGTTTCGTGGTTACGTTCACCTCCGTTTCCCAGTCCTAGGGCAACGAGTGAAATCATTCACAATCTAGGTTTATTTTCCAACCCAAAAGTAAGTTCATTAGGTGACCAAGTGGGTTGTTAAATCGACTCAAATCACCATGCAAGTTAGGCCCAAAATGTTGGGAAAAGTCATAAGAAAATGAGTTTGACAAGTGCAAGAAAGTTGAGCAAAAGAAAAATCTCATTTAAATTCATAAGTGTCTTCACGGGTAAAACAGTTGCGCCCACGTAGTCTCGAGAAAATGGTCATATCTCACTGTAGAAAAGTCGGAATTATGTGCCATTGGTGGCGTTGGAAACTAGACTCGAAGGGCTTTCCAACAGTATAAAATTCAGACTCTAGTTCCTCTCCAGTAGTCCGGGGAAGTTGGCTGATTTTTCTGTTTTGATCAGCTCAAAACCCTAACAAAGTTACTCTATTTCTTCTTGCCAACTTCACTCGTATCTGCTCAAATTTAACCAATTCAATCTTCTAGAGTTCATATACAGGGGATGAAGTTATCTAGCACCAGTGGAGCTTAAAATGCAACACACAAAATGATTAAATGAACCAAAACAGTCTAGCCAACAAGGAAGAATCAAAACAGTCCACTAACTTGCCCAAAACAACCACTTTACTTGCTTCATTTCCATATCAACTCACACCTAAGCTTAAACCAATGTTTAGCCAAGATTCTTAGACTTAATTAAGGTGCAATGAGTCACAAAAATCAAGGTGAAACCTCCACTCCAAGGCCAGTCAGCAAAGAGAAAACAAAAACAGTCCACAAGTTCACATGCAACACCAACCTCCATCCTTTCATTATAGCTAACTTAAACAACATCCCAAGAGTTATCCCTAACTTTAAAAGGATCCATAACAGGTTAATTGTGACAGCCCCACCTCTCCCTAGGGCGAACCCTAGGGTATCAGCGGACTGCCTGCCCAGCTCTCGCCAGGACTCGGTCGATCAGAGAACTAGTAACTCAAAACATTCGGTAGAAACTTCAAGTAAACGGTAGAAACTCTAAAAGTAAATATTAAACAACCAGTTTTTCAAACTTAAAGCCAACTAAACGGTACATATGCCAAGACATACTACAGTTTCATAACACAGGTCAAACTGATAAAATCAAACTTACAAGAGCTACAAGAGGAAATCTCTTAAACAAAAGGTTACAAGCTTAAATAACACAAGCTAAGAAAGTTCTTGCCCCAAAAGCCCGTCCCAAACCTGTTAAGGAGAACAAAGGGAATGGGGTGAGCTATCGCCCAGTGAGGTTCCAAATAAGACAGTAAGCACATAGTCAATTAAGAGTCTAAATTCACCAAATAAGCCATATCACACCATACTAATTAAATCACAATTCAATTTAAGGATACGGGTGGCTTTCAAAAGCCAAACTCCCCTCAGCTTGTTCATACCGGGGTCCGTTGACTCTCCGTCAACATTTGCATTTAAGGAGTACATCGTCCGTAGAACACCACTTTCTATCATCTCCGTCCACCAATCAACCCCTACCGGCCCGCACTCCAAAGCAGTGGTTCGGTAATACTCGAGTATACCAGTTTCCAGTGAACAGTAGACAGTCCCCAAGGTTTATCGGTCGTCTCGACCAAGCCCTTGCTGGCTCGATCCAACCGACTCACCTATGAGGTTGGGTACCCACACAGTAGCAGTAGTTGATGGGGTATCACCCAAACAACTCAAGTACAGTCACATATAGAGAATTCATATCTCATGCAGTCACATATAAAGAGATTATATCTCATAATAACAGTAATTAGAGCCACAGTGAAAAATGGGAAGACCGAGTGCGATAAAGTACACACTCGTCTCCATTTCATTAAAACAAGGTTTGGCTCACGCAGTGGCAGTTCAACCAATCAGTTAGTTCACATAAGCAGGTAACAGGTAGTGAAACACTCACCTGGTAAGCAAAGTGGTAGTCACGTCAAGTCGTGCGGTTTCGTGCACCACCGCTTCCCCCTCCTAGGGCAACGAGTGAAACGTTAACGATTAGGTCTAATTCCAAGCAAAATGAGCTCATTAGGTGCCTAAGTGAGTGACTAACTGTACTCAATTCACCCTAAGCTTTAGGCCCAAAATGCAGTAAAAGTTCATGAATAAACAAGTTTAACAAGTGTATGAAGGTTGGGTAAAAAGGAAAATTCATTTAAGCTTTTAAAAGTTTCTCGCGGGTGCACAGTCGCGCTCGTGCAGTCTCGGTAAAACGGCCGTATCTCTCTGTAGGTAGGTCGGAATTAGGTGTCGTTGGCGGCGTTGGAAACTAGACTCGAAGGGCTTTCCAATGGTACCTCACACACTTCCTAGTTCGTCCCCTAGCAGAAACAGTAGCTCAGGAAAGTTGGCTGATTTTGCCAACCTGGATCAGTCCCAACTCTTACTTGTGCACACCCATTCCTTATGCTAACCTTATTTGTTTTGGTTCAAACTCACCCAAATCAGTCCTTTAATGATCATATACAGAAGCTTAAGTCACTTGGTATCATTTGAGCTCAAAATATAACACATCCACATGATCATAAGTTACCAAAATAAGTTAGTCACCATAAACCCTAAACCAGTCCACTAAGGTTCAATTTTACCACTTCACTTGTTTCAATCTCACTCCAATTCACACACAAGTTTAACCAACCTCTAGCCAAGTTGTTTAGGCATGAGTAAGGTACAAATTAACCACAAAAGTCAAGGAGAAATCCTTCCTTTAAAGGCTGTTCAGCCAAGCTTATTGAAATCAGTCCCAATGTTGCCTTTAGTCATTCAATCCTCTTCTTCTAATGAATTGCTCCCAATTCACATATCAAGTATAAATCTAGCCTAACAGAGGTTAAAAACATGTAAACCTATCATAAACAATCATGAACAAGGAGTAACCATTTCATCAAACACTTGGCAGGCATACAATGGCAGATTGACATCCCACAGTGTTTTAGTCATAACTGGAGTTATGTTTTTGAATCAGGGCAAATCTTATACCGTTTTGAAGCTAAGACAGAGCTCTACCATTCTTATGAAGACACCGCAACCCAGTTCTCAACCTAACTTAGTCAAATTAACCCAAACAGTCTCAGATGTTCCCAGTTCGCAGCTCACTGGGAAATTTAACTGGCAGTCCTGATTTATTGAATCATATCTCAGCATACACAACTCCAATTCAGGTGATTTCAAAGCCATTTGAAAGCTAAGTTACAGGGCTATAATTCTTAAGAAGACATCAAAAGCTAAATCAGTCATCTTCCTGGTCAAAATGACCAATTACAGAGGCAAAATATCAGTTCGGACAGAAACAGGGCATCAGGGGTATTTTGGTCATTTGACAAGCTATCTTGCTCCGATTGAGCTGAAAATTTGCAGATGTATTCTACACTCAATTCTCTACAACTTTCATGTTTTGTGTAAAAGCTAGTTTGGCCATTATCATGGTCGAACATCCAGTTGAAGTAGGCACAGAAACTGGAATTGAACTGGAAAATTTCAGCTTACTTCAAGAGATTAACTCCAAATCACAACCAATCAACATGTATTTCACCATTAACACTTCAAGCACATCATAAAACATCATAAAACCAAGATTTAAGGATTGTTTACCTTTCTTATAAGAAGCTTAGATCACCAAATCAACCCACCAAAATGAAAGCTTCAAGCTTGATCTAAAGACTAGGGTTAGAGGAAAGTTTCTCACTAACTCACAAACTCTAGCTTTGATTTGTTTGGCTTAGATTTCTATGGTTATTAGGCAAGATTGGAGAGCTTTTTCTCTTCTCTTTTTGCTGCAATAAGTTCGGCCAAGTGAAGGAGGAAGAAGGCTTCATGAAGGTCTAAATTAGTTCTAGCTTCTTGGTCAAATAACATCCAAGGTCAAAGTTTTGCCACATGGACACTTTCTTGTCCATAACCTCTTCCAAACTTTTGACCAATGCTAATTCCACCCAAACACTTATACCAATTCCTAATTAACACCCCTCAACTATCATTTAAAGTCCTCAATCCAAATCAAAGCCACTTGGAAACAACTAATTGGTGGATCATTAAAAATTCAATTCAAGTAACCATTTTTCTTCAAGTAAAAGGAATAAAAGGTCATGCATGAAAATTGTTGTACTACATGGGATATGCCATGCAATGGTATATAATAGGTGGTCTAGATTTTGGAATAAAGCATTTATTTGAGGAAAATTAGGGTTTCAAGTGAGGGTTCTCACATTAATACATCAAGAAAAACCATAAACAAAGCTCAAGCAATTAATCAAACACATGGCATGCTAAACATTCAACCCTACTTCCACTTGTTTAGCTCAAGAAATTTCACCACAAACAACCTCAACTCAACTTCTGGTTGCCATCAAAACCTCAAACACTTGATATAACACAATAAAGCTAAGAGTTAAGGATCATTTACCTTTCTTAAGTGAAGCTTGAATCACCCAAAAGTCACCAAAACCAAAGCTCCAACCTTGAATCACACACTAGACTTGAAGATAGTTCACTCAACTAACCTAGGTTCCTTCACTTTTGATTTTTGCTCAAAGATCAAGCTAGGGTTTATAAGCAAGAAAATGGAGTTTTCTCTCTTCTCTTGGAAGCTAAGGAAATTTGGCCAACATGAGGAAATAATGAAGCCAAAATGGTTTAAATTCTTCTAATTTCCTTGGTCAAATAAGATGAATGGTTAAGGTTTTGCCACATGGCTCAATCTTGGCCATTCTCTCTTTAAACTTTGCCAAATCATGTTTCTATCCTCCAAATGTTTCCAATGTCTAATATAACACCCTTAAACTATCACATAAAGTCCCAAACACAATTAAAAGGGTATTTGGTCATAGTGTATATAGTGAAATAAAATAATGCCAATTCAAGGAGATGTTTCAATTCTTGTAAAAGGCAATGAAATGCAATGCAAGGAAATGTCATAATTGATTTAGGCTTAGGGCAATACAAGTAGTTTAGGAGAATTTATATTTTTAAGTGAGGGTTATCACACTTAGCCCATAGGAAGGTTTGAATTCAATGTTTGGATTGACATAAGGTTGATTCAAAATCAAGGTAGAAACTTCATGGCTTTCTTATGCTATATGTGACAGCCCCACCTCTCCCTAGGGCGGACCCTAAGGTATCAGCGGACTGCCTGCCCAACTCTCGCCAGGACTCGGTCGATCAAAGAACTAGTAACTCAAGATACGCAGGAATAACTTCAAAATAAACGGTACAAACCCTAATGGCAAACATTAAACAAGCCAACTTTCCAAACTTAGAAATCCACTAAACGTCACACTTACTACTCCATACTACAATTATATAACATGAGTCGAACTTACAAGAGTCAAAAGTAAAAGCATTTTAAACAAAGGTTACAAGTTCAAGTAGAATAAAACTAAGAAAACTCTTGACCAAAAGTCCGTCCCCGATCTGTTAAGGAAAACAAAGGGAGTGGGGTGAGCTAAAGCTCAATGAGGTTCCAAGTAAAACAAGTAAGCACATAGCCAAATAAGGGCATAATATAATCAAGTAAACACCATATAGTACAATAACAGTTTAATCACAGTGCAATTCAAGAATACGGGTGGCTTCCAAAAGCCAAATCCTCTTGAGCTTGATCATACCAGGGTCCGTTGACTCTCCGTCAACGCTTGCATTCAAAGAATATAAAGTCCGTAGAACACCACTTTCTCCAATCTCCGTCCACCAGTCAACCCCCTACCGGGCCCGCACTCCATAACAGTAGTTAGGTAATACTTGAATATACCGGTTTCCAGTGATCAGTAAACAGTCCCCAAGGTTTATCGGCCGTCTCGACCAAGCCCTTGCTAGCTCGATCCAACCGACTCACCTATGAGGTTGGGTACCCAAACAGTAGCAGTAGTTGATGGGGTATCACCCAAACAACTCAAGTACAGTCACATATAGAGAATTCACATCTCATAATTGCAGTATACAGAGCCACAGTGGAAAATGAGGGAGGTCGAGTGCGATCAAGTACACGCTCGTCTCCATTTTATCAAAACATGGTTTGGCTCAAACAGTCGTAATTCAAGTATTCAGATATTTCATATAAGCAGATAACAGGTAGTGGAACACTCACCTGTCAAGCAAATTCATAGTCAAACGTCAAGTCGTGCGGTTACGTTCACCACCGTTTCCCACTCCTAGGGCAACCGAGTGAAAACGTTGACGACTAGGTCTAATTCCAAGTAAAAGTGAGCTCATTCAAGTGACTAAGTGAGTGATTAACTCTACTCAATTCACCATGAAATTTAGGCCTAAAATGCAGTAAAATTTCATGAGAAAACAAGTTTAACAAGTGCAAGAAAGTTGGACAAAAGAAAAGTTTCATTCAAGCTTGAAAAGGTTCTTCGCGGGTAAACAGTCGCGCCCGCGTAGTCTCGGTAAAATGGCTATATCTCACTGTAGGAAGGTTGGAATTAGGTGTCGTTGGTGGCGTTGGAAACTAGACTCGAAGGGTTTTCCAACGGTATCAAGCACACATTCTAGTTCGTCTCCTAGCACTGCCAGTAGCTCAGGGAAGTCGGCTGTTTTTCCCAACCTGGATCAGTCTCAAACCCTAACAATTGCACACTAATTCCTCATGCTAACCTCATTTGTTTTGGTTCAAATTCACCCAAATCAGTCCTCTAATGATCATGTACAGGGGCTTAAGTCATTTGGTATCATTTGAGCTCAAAATATAACACATCAACATGATCAAGGGTTACCAAAATAAGCTAATCACCATGAAACCCTAAACCAGTCCACTAATGACCAATATTACCACTTTACTTGCTCAAATTTCACCCCAATGCACACATGAGCTTAACCAATCTCTAACCAAGTTGTTTAGGCATGATTAAGGTGTAAATAAACCACAAAAATCAAGGAGAAACCCTCCCTTCACCATCCGGTCAGCCATGACAAGAGAAATCAGTCCCTATTTTCCTTTAGTCATCCAATCTTCTTCTTCTAATGATTTGCACCCAAACCACATATCAAGTATAGATCTAGCTCAAAAGAGGTTTAAAACATGTAATTGCTTCATTAACAACCATGAACAAGATGCAAACATTTCATCAAACACTTGGCATGCATACTACCTTCTTCAATTTCTACTTGTATAATCCAAGAGATTCACCCATAATCTCAACCAAACAACATGTAGTTTGCCATAACAACTTCAAGTACATGCTAAAACACCATAAAACCAAGATTTAAGAATTTTTTACCTTTCTTATAAGAAGCTTGGACCACCAAAACAACCCACCAAAATGAAGTCTTCAAGCTTGAATCAAACTCTATGGTTGGAAGGAAATTTCTCACTAACTCACAATCTTTCTCTTTGATTTGTTTGGCTTTTGATTACCAAGGTTAGAAAGCAAGAAAATGAAGCTTTTTCTCTTCTCTTTTGTGCTCAAGAAATTCGGCCAACAAGAGGAAAAAGAAGGGCTAAGGTGGTTTAAATTATTAGCTAACCTTTGGTCAAACAAGAATACTTGGCTAGGGTTTGGCCACATAGCCCTCTTCATGTCCATTACTTTTCTTAATCTTTTGACTAATGCTAATTCAACCCTTCCAAGTGCACCAATACCTATTTAACACCCCAAACCTATCATTTAAAGTCCTTGCCACTAATCAAAGCCACTTGGAACAAGATAATTGGTGAATCATTAAAAATCAATTCAAGTAAATATTCTTCTTCAAGTAAAAAGGAATGAAATGCACTGTATGAAAAATGTTGTAGTACATGAAGAATGTCATGCAAGGCATATAATAAGAGGTCTAGATCCTAGAATAAAGCATGTATTTAAGGAAAATTAGGGTTTTCAAGTGAGGGTTCTCACACTATAATTCTTGGTTGCTAATTTATATTCATTGTTTCATTCCAATGGTTTTATAGTTCCTATTAACTTGACTTTTGAATTCATTCTTTTTTTGCTTTGGGTACAAGTTTTAAATTATTCATTTTGTATATTTGGATGTATTTGCTAATATAGTGGTTGAGTATGAGAGTTTAAGGCAATTTAAATTTTGCTCTTTCTATCTCGCATACACATAAAAGTAAGGTTCAAACCCTAATTATTTGTAGTTAAATCTTGCATGAAAGCCAATTGAAAAACTCTTGCAAGTTCTGACAAGCACTCTTAGAAGGCTTTCTTTTGTGATACTTAAATATTGATGTCTTTTTTAACTTATTTTTGAAAATTTTGATAAATTTTGCTGTATTATCAACTAAATTTTGATTACTTTGAGATTTTGAGTTATTCCTATGGCATCTCATACTTGATTCTCTTATTAATGAATTTCTTAAGTATTTGTACCTTTTATAATATATATAAAGATTTACGGTTAATCATTTGATTTAACCATGTGTATTAAGAAGGATAATGAGATTAAAAAAAAAAGAGAAATGTATGAGACACTTAAATATTAATTGTGTTTCATGAAAGTATATATGCAAATAAAGGTAATTTTGTTCCCAAATATCATTTGTGAGGGAATGATATTTGATACTTTGCCTTCACTGAGAAAAAAAGCTCAAAAGAAAAATCTCAATTATTGAGTGTTATGAATTGTGATATATTTGATGAATTGATTCAAGCTTGTCAATTCACATTGCCAATATAGTATGTTTTCGATTTTATGGAAATACATAGAGAGTGAGCCAAAGTTTCTTCATAGAAATTAAATAGGTTTGCATATAGATAAGTGATGTACTATTACTCATTAAAGAAAATTCGTTTTTCTAAAACATTATTTTCTTATTACTTTAGAATTTCTATTTTCAAATTAATTACTATTGGGCATGATTTTGAACCCCATTATTGAGTGGTAGGTTTTGAAAATAGTTAAGTGATTCACTCAAAATATTTCAGTACTATCTTTTGAATTGAGTAATATACTACACTTGACTATAGTAATCATATTGGTAGTAAGTATGATTATCACTAAGAGAAACTCCTTAAATTTTGGCACATAAGATTAAAATATATCTCCATAAGAAAAAGAGTTAAAAAATCATGAATCTTTAAAGATTTTATACTTATTAAATGTGGTATTTTAAGTAGATTGCATTACAAGATTTTTGATTGTTCTCTCTCTCTCTCTCCTCTCTCTCTCGATTTTGTCACCTAGGGTTTATTGGTTCATGTACGTAGTGTGGCAGTCTCTTGGCTGCTTGATCAGAGGGTTGGGGATGGCAGATCTTCTCCAATGCTTCTAAAAACATTTTGTGGTGAAGCATCATCTACTTCTTCTACTATGCCTGATGTCAGAGTTGTTGCATCTTACAGGGGAGAGTCAGCTTTGCAGATGTCTTACCAGGAGATATTGATGATTTTCGAATCTTTCAAGAATTCTTTAGTTGGGAGATTTTGTGAGAACCCTCACTTTAAAATACAATTTCCCCCAATTACTTGCCTTGCCCTATGATTTAAATCACCTATTATATGCCTTGCATTACATTCCTTATGTGTTATAACCTTTTACATACATTGCATTTTATTTCTTTTAACTTGAAGTATAAAATTTGCTTGAGTTGATTTTAAATAATTCACCACTTATCTCTTACCAAGTGGCTTTTATTTGTGGTTGGGACTTTAAAGGATAGGTTAGGGGTGTTTAAATAAGTATTGGTACACTTGGAAGGGTTGAATTAGCATTAGTCAAAAGATTAAGAGAAGTAATGGACATGAAGTGGGCTATGTGGCAAAACCCTAGCCAAGTATTTTGTTTGACCAAAGGTTAGAAGATAATTTAAACCATCTTGGCCGAATTCCTTGGCTTCAAAAGAGAGAGTGAGAGAGCTTCATATCCTTACTTTCTAACCCTAGTAATCAAGAGCCAAACAAATCGAAGAGAAAGATCTTGAGTTAGTAAAAAACTTTCCTCCAACCCTAGTGTTTGATTCAAGCTTGAAGTCTTCAATTTGGTGGGTTGAGTTGGTGGTTCAAGCTTCCTACAAGAGAGGTAAATATTCTTTAAATGATAGTTTTATGGTGTTTTACGATGTACTTGAAGTTGTAAGGGCAAACTACAAGTTGTTTGGTTGAGGTTTGGGGTTAATTCCTTGAATTAAACAAGTACAAGTTGAGGTAGTTAGTATGCCTACCAAGTGTTTGATGAAATGTTTGCATCTTGTTCATGGTTGTTAATGAGGTGTTTACATGTTTTAAACCTCTTTTGAGTTAGATCTATGCTTGATATGTGGTTTAAGTGAAAATCATTAGAAGATGAAGGTTGGATGACTAGAGGAAAATATGGACTGTTTTCATTTGCTATGGCTGACCGGTTTGTGAAGGAAGGGTTTCTTCTTGATTTTTATGGTTTATTTACACCTTAATCATGCCTAAGCAACTTGGCTAGAGATTGGTTAAGCTCATGTGTGAATTGGAATGAATTTGGAACAAGTAAAGTGGTTGGAAGGACCACTAGTGGACTGGTTTAGGTTTTCTTAATGACTAGACTGTTATAGTCATTTTAATCATGTTTATGTGTTGTACTTTGAGCTCCAATGGTACCAAATGACTTAATCCCCTGTATATGAACATTAGAGGACTGATTTGGGAAAATTTGAACCAAAACAAATGAAGATAGCATGAAGAACTAGTGTACAATTGTTAGGGTTTAGGGCTGATCCAGGGTTGGAAAATCAGCCGAATTCCCTGAGCTACTGGCAACGCTAGGAGACGAACTAGAATGTGTACTTGGTACCTTCGAGTCTAGTTTCCAACGCCACTGACGGAACCTAATTCTGACCTTCCTACAGTGAGATATAGCCGTTTTACCGAGACTGCGCGGGCACAACTTTTTACCCGCGAAGAACCTTTTAAAGCTTGAATGAAACTTTCCCTTTACCCAACTTTCTTGCACTTGTTAAACTTGTTTCCTCATGAACTTTCACTGCATTTTGGGCCTAATCTTCATGGTGAATTGAGTAGGTCTAACCACTCATTTAGTCACTTAATGAGCTCATTTTTGGCTCGGATTTAAACCTAGTATGTTAACAATTTCACTCGTTTGCCCTAGGAGTGGGAAACGGTGGTGAACGTAACCGCACGACTAGACGCTTGATTACTACTTTGCTTGACAGGTGAGTGTTCCGCTACCTGCTACCTGCTTATGTGAACTAACTGAATACTTGAGTTACTATTGTTTGAGCCAAATCATGTTTTGATAAAAATGGAGGCGAGTGTGTACTTTATCGCACTCGACTTTTCTCATTTTTCACTGAGGCTCTGTATACTGGTATATTGAGATGTGAGTTCTCTATATATGACCGTATGAGATATGATTTCTCTATATGTGACTGTACTTAAGTTGTTTGGGTGACACCCCATCAACTATTGCTACCGTTTGGGTACCCAACCTCATAGGTAAATCGGTTCTATCGAGCCAGCAAGGGCTTGGTCGAGAAGGCCGATAAATCTTGGGGACTGTTCACTGAACACTGGAAACTGGTATACTCGAGTATTACCTCACTACTGTTATGGAGTTCGGGCCCGGTAGGGGGTTGACCGGTGGACGGAGATTGGAGAAAGTGGTGATCTACGGACCGTATATCCTTTAAAAACAAACGTTGACGGAGAGTCAACGGGCCCCAGTGTGTTCAAGCTCAAGGGGATTTGGCTTTTGAAACCCACTCGTATCCTTGATTTGAATTGTGATTTAATTATTATTGTATTGCACGATATTTACTTGGCTATTTTATGCTCTTATTTGGCTATGTGCTTACTTGTTTCACTTGGAACCTCACTGGGCTTTAGCTCACCCCACTCCCTTTGTTTTCCTTAACAGATCTGGGACGAACTTTTGGTCAAGAGCTTTCTTAGCTTAATTTTGCTTGAACTTGTAACCTTTGGTTTAAGATAATTTTACTTTTGACTCTTGTAAGTTCAAATTTAGAAGTTCGACTCATGTTATGTAATTGTAGTATGGAATGGTAAGTGTGACGTTTAGTTGGTTTCTAAGTTTGGAAAGTTGGCTTGTCTAATGTTTGCCATTAGGGTTTGTACCGTTTATTTTGAAGTTATTCCACTGCATTTATTGCGTTACTAGTTCTTTGATCGACCGAGTCCCGGCAAGAGCCGGGCAGGCAGTCCGCTGATACCCTAGGGTCCGCCATAGGGAGAGGTGGGACTGTCACAGATTTGCTTTTAGTAGACCACCCATAGAAGTGATTTAGAAATTCTTCTTGTCCTTAGGTCTGAAGGGGGATTGTTTGGCTAGTTTGCTAGATGCCAATCATATTTTAATTCGGTTGCTTTTAGAAGAGGACTAAACTTTTTGTCCATCATACATGGTTTTTTCAAAGCTCATTGATGACCATATCCAATTAGACACTGGGCTTTAAAGCTTCGCAAGAATCATCCGTTGCACCAATTTGGGTATCCTTCCTTGAGCTTCCTATCCTTTTTTTGAATGCAAGTGATACAAGCCCTAAGAGCTGCCCATCCCTTATTTCAAGATCCGCTCATGGTTCGTTGGGGTCTAATGAATAGAGTTACAAACAAGTGCACGACTTGAGTAAGAACCATGGGAACTGTGGCTTAAGACCTAGCTAAGGGTCATGGATTGGTTATGTTTATGTTTTCTAATTATTTGTTCTTCTTTAGTGAGTCATTAGTTAGTTAAGTACACGGCTAGGTCATGAGTTAATTTTTGTTTAGCTGAATTAGGTTTCGTTTAGTTAAGTCCTAGTTCTAGTTAAGTTAGGAGTTGAGTCTTGTAAGCTTATAAAAGGCATCATTTTCATTCAAATAAGGGTAGATGATTATGAATGAAAATTGAGAGTTTTTTCTTTCTTATTCCTTTGTGAACGCCCTTGATACAAAGTGAGTCGTGTCTCCTTTGTTCAAGTTTTGGCTTATTAATTCAAGATCGCGTTGAATTGTGGCGACTTCTACCCTTCTAATCAATCTCGAGTTGTCCTTGATTGGATTAGAATCCATCCAATTTTGTCCATAGCCTGATCAAGATAGATTCTTCCGCTGCCTGTGCAATTTGTTTCTTCAAGAGCAGGAGCTTGGAGATTCGAGATCATATCATCTGGTATCAGAGCTTTGGCTCTTGATTCAGGTTAATATCTCTTTTCTTTTCTTGTTATACTCATTGTTCTTCTACCAAACCCTACCTTATTTGAAACTTTTTTTTTCTGTTCATCGTTCTAGGGTTTCAATCTCCATAGTTTTATTCGTGTTTTGCTTCTAGTTGTGTTTATGTCTTGTTTTTTATTCAATTCGCAATCTTTTGGTTGTAAAAAAAGAAAAATTCCATCCATGGTTGTCAAGAAGAACCGCAAGGGTTTCTTCATGTGTTGCATCTAGTTTCTTGTTGTTCATCATGTTTGTTTCTTGTGCAATCTGTCCGACGCTTAAGTTGTTGTTTCTTGTTGGTTTTTGTCTAGAATTTTGTGTTAAATTGTGATGTTTTTTGTTGGTATTTGTTCTAGAAAATTCGACACAAAAAAAAGAAAAAAATCCCGGCTATTAGGGTTTATTGTAGTCCATTGCGTTTTGGTTCTTGTGTCTAGTTGTTTGTTTCTAACTAGATGATGTGAGGATCCGAAATTTTCTTTAACTGGTTTATTTATTTATTCATTTACTCGAATTAATTTATTTCATTCATTTTAATTGCATTTGCATGGTACATTGCCTTATTTATATATTTTAACACATTTGCCCTTAAAATTAATTTTTCTGTCGCTTGATTAGTGAAAATTAGTGAAAACACGTTTTTCGAGGTGATATTTGGTCGAAGAGTTCAGTGGTCTTGCAGAATTAAGGATGATCAATGGTAGACTAAGAAAAGCTAATTGCGGGATTAGAGGTGAGTGAGTTGAATTAAGCTCAATTAGGAGCACTAATGAACACTATTCAAATGTTGACTTTTGCACCAAAGGATTAGCTTTATGTCCCATCTTTCCTTCATCCTCTCACATCACCAAAAATTACACAAAACCTCTCTCTTCTTCCCTCCCTCTTGGCCGAACACTCACTCCCTCCATTTAGCCAAAAATTTCATCTTCATCTTCTTCATTTTGCTCACTAAAACTTGCTCCAACCTTGCTCATACTCTTGGAGCATCCTCAAGCTTAGTAGGAGACTTGGAGGAGGAGAGATTCTTGGTGGTTTAGAGCTTGATTTCTTGAAGGTTTGCTTACTACCATTGGAGGAAGGTAAACTCTCAAAGCTCCCATTTTTCTTTCATCTTTTAGTTAGTTTTTAGCTAGATAAATTTGGATTTGTTGACGGGTTCCATGAACCTTGACATTAGGTAGATGCCTTGAGGAAGATTATTAGGTAGTGACCTTGAGGATTTCTTGTTTGTTTGGTTGTTGTTTTAGTGATTTCTAGCTTGGTTTTGGTGTGAGAGTTGGAGAGAAAAATTTGAAGAGAAAGAAGAAGCAAGGCTATCCGATTTTTGCTGGTTTATTTCCCTTGTTTTAATTTCGAAATTTGTGGTTATATTGATGCAAAAATGCTTGCTACATGTTGGGTTATGTGTGTGTAAATTGTCTTCCAAAAATCACTTCATTTGATTGAGTTAAAGTTAAGTTAAAGGGAAATCAAAGCTGGAAATTTCTGATCAGTGCAGCCGACCAGTGTGTACTAAACAGCACATAATTTTTTGTACAAGAGTCGAAATGAAGTATCGGTTGTGGCATGTGAAACTAGACTCCGAGGGCTTTCTAATGGTATAAAATGCACCTACTAGTTCATTTTCTATGAGTCACAGTGAACCGCCAAAATTGGTTATTTTCCCTTACTGTTTTAACTGAGAAACAAGCACAACTGCAGTTTGTAGCTCGTTTTCACTCTTCTTACGAAATGAATTTGAAGACAGTTTCTTCTAGTGATTTTTAAAATTTTGAATTTAGTTTTTAACGCCATAAACCACGCTAATTTTGGACTTGTGTAGCCTTAGTTATGACCTGATTTAGAAATTGTGTCGGATGTTCCAAAGCTGGAATTTCGTGAATCAGGTTTCAAAAATCAGCTTTAGGAAAACTGTTGTATCTTGGTGTAGAAAAATCCAAATTGAGTTCCATTTGTTGCGTTTGAAACTAGACTTGGATTTATTTCAGTGAAATAAATTTCAAGGGCTAGTTCGATTTCTATAAATTTTGCTAAATTATCAAATTTCACTAAAATTCAAGACTGTTTTGCCCTGTTCTTACTGAAGCAGTGATTTGGAGCTAAGATTTGACTGATTTTTTATTTGAAATCTAGAAAAAGTATCTTCTAGAGAGTTTTAGTTCATTGAATCTATTTTTCAACGGTATATATATATTTGCAAATTTTGGACTTATGGAACTCAAGTTATGATTTTGAAAAAAAGTGTTGCCAAAGTCGAATTTTCCTTATAAAAGTGACAAAAACTCCAAAGTGACTTGGAAACATTTTCTAGGTTTCAAGCCTAACTTTCTTGATTATTTGCACCTCATTTCATATTTGGAAAATGGATTTCCACCTCCTAGTCTTGTACCCTCGGTTTCCATAAAAATGAACCATAAATGGAGGGTTTTAACTAGAGTAATTCTTGAGGAACTTCACTAGTTTTTATATTTGAAACTTGGAATTTTAACTTCAATATTTACTATGAAAATAAGTAGTGTTTTGATGGATTTTGACTCCATAAGTTTAGGAAAACGTGAACGCTCCTTTATATTCTAAAACTTGGACATAGGATTAGAAGTTTTAAGATATGAAAATCATTTTTCCTTTCCTCGATTTTCGTGTCAAAAATTAAGTATGGTACTCCTCTTTGGAATCGAAATTTCTTGCCATGGACTTGATTTGAAAAACGACTTTTGAAACCCTCCTTAGTGTTATTCAGTGATAACCAAGAAAGTCTCCTTTTTAACTATGATTTGAACTTGTGGCTTTGAGTATGGGTAGCAAGAGGATATTTTTCTCTTAGCCTTCGTCGAATACCTAGAAAACTGTAATTGTGCATGTCTCAGGTGCTCACGTGGACACTCGAGGAGCTCGTCTGACCTCTTGCTTTTGCTCTTGCTTTGCCCTTGACTTTTGGTGAGTGGTCAAGTGCATGCTTCATGTTGCTATGATTGAAATAATAATTGTACAAGTGCTATGTGATTCTTGTGAACTTGCCGAGGCGAGGGTGTACTTTATCGCCCCTCGTTCTCACCTTCTTGAATGCTTGCTACTTGAAATATGCATTTGTATGACTTGCACTTGTACTCGAACATGCTTTTAATTCATGAGCACTGAAGTGGCAGCATGTACCACACCCTATTCGGGTGGAAGGTGCCTCTCATCCCGACTCAGTGCTATGATCAATTTTAAGTCGATTGGAGCGTTTGTTCTCATCGACCAATTGTACTTGTGGGGATGCCCCCAACCCATTGGCTAACTCGTAACTCGAGCCGGCAAGGGCTTGGTCGATAAGCTTGGTGAACCATGGGAAATTATATAGCTTGATCTTTTGAGATCTTGCTTGGCATACTCGAATAGTATTGCCATTTCGTGCTTGTTTGGTTCCGGATCTGAGAGAGGATATGGTGGATGGAGGAAGTAAGTGGAGCTCTACGGACATGTTGCTACTTGGGTTTGATGGAGGGTCAACCAAAGATGGTTTGAACCGGTCGAGACGTGGGAATAGCTCCTGAGAGCTCCTGTATCCTTTCTACTTGTGTTTTACTGTCTACTAGATCACTTATATGAAATTTCATGTTAAGTCGCTGCTAAGTGTGCTATTTTGATTTAATTTGTGCTATTTGATTTAATTTGTGCTACTTGCTTGCTTGCTTGATTTTCTTGGCCTCACTGAGCGTTAGCTCACCCTAAGTTGTTTTCCTTAACAGGTTTTAGAAGTGGAAAGTTGGGGACTCTAGACTAGCGGTTTTTGGTTGAATCTAGTAAATCTTTTGTATGATATTTGAGATTTGAAGTGTAAATTTTGTTATACTTGGGTTTTTTGGATTGTAATTGTAAATGGTAGCCTTAGAAGAATTTTGGCTTGTATATTTGAAGTATTCTGTTAATCCTAAAATCTAATGATTGACTTGTGGGTCTCTATTCAGCTAGAAATGAGTGCGTGAGTTCTGACGAGAGTTGGGCAGGGCGCCCCGCTGATACCCTAGGGCTCGCCCTAGGGAGGGGTGGAGGCGTCACAGATGAAACTTGGAGTCGCTAATCTCTATTGATTCTACCCAGATTGTAGCATAGTTCTTGTTGTTAAATTTGTGTCCTTTTGGTCGGTGAAACAGCCTAGTGAAATTCCGAAAAAATTCAATTGATAGCTTGTCCTTGTCATGGCCAAATTAGGGTCTCTTTGTGTGTTGCTGTTCGAACAATAACCTTTGCTTGTTGTCCTTTATGTCTTGTGTCCAAAATTGGTATTTGACATTGTTCTTGATGGCAGTTAGGGTTTTGAGTTGTTAAGAAACCAATTGTGATTCTTGAGGAAGAAAATTTCTGGTTGTAGCTCTCTCAAGGAATCCAAAGTTGTGCCCTAGGGGATTCTTGATTAGAGTTTCATTGTGATTCTGGAATTTGTATTGAAAAAGTGGACTAACCATGCATAATTCTTGGAATATTGATCGAAATACCAGAACTTTTGAGTTCTTGATTGTTCAAGTAACAATCTAGAAGTTCTTGAAGCAACAGTCTTGGTTCTTGAAGATTTCCAACTCTAAAACCTGTTATGTGCCAAAACCGAGATACCTGGAGTTGTTTGGGGGGGGGGATAACCTTCAAGTTTCCGTTGTTTCTTGATTTTGGAAATATCTTGTACATTCTTTTCTGAAAATTCTAGAAATCTTTTGGGTTTTTGGGAGCCAAAAGCTATTCATACCAAAACCTGCAAAATTTCTAGGCAACTAAGCCGCTTGTTCTTGGGTTCCTTGACTGGTTTGATTTTAACCAGAGTTTGAGCCACAAAGTTTGTTGTTACAACCACAAAACTTGATCAATTAACACATCAGAAAACGCACCACATTGGTGTTTTTTGAAGGTTGACAATACGGCTGAGCAGAAATAAACCAAAAACAATAGCATCCAGGAATCCAAATCCAATTTAGATTCACCAAATTACATCAACCAGCTGTTAAAACCAATTCCTCCTTGGAAAATTCGTTGTTCCCATCCATATAAACCCTTGTTCCATTGGGAAAGGGGAGTACACATCAGTCCAAATTCAATTTTCCAGATTGTACAAATCACAACCCGTCATGAATTAGAGTTGAGGTACTTCGTCAACTTGTCTTGTGTCAAGTCTATTTTTCCAGCTATCTTGGTATCATTATTTTATTCCTTTTTTTCCAGTAATGTCTAGCCAAAATTTTTATCCTTAGAACCCAGAGAATCATTTCTACTTTCAAGTATTTTAGGTCCCAAAGTTTGAGAAATTCCAGATTGCCATGTGTTGAAATTCTAGCGTGGTTTGTGTCGATCTTCCTAGTGTTGTGTCGTATCTTTTCTAGTCCATTGAAGTTGTTAGTCCTAACTCTTTTCCAAAAATTTTGCTCATAAATTCTAGTAGTTCCAGCCACAAATAGATCCTCAAAACTCCAATTGCCGAGTGTCCCAAATTTTCTAGATTTTGAGTCAAGTCTCATCGAGTCACATTTGAGCTATTTTCTTGAAATTCTATCCATTGCCACTTGTTAATTGAATTGTTGAGCTATCTTGATCAATTGTGAACAATTCATATTGTCTCAAGGATTGTGATCAAGGACTTGAAAGAGTGGTGAGATTATTAGAGTGTGTAAATTTGAGTGATACACGAGTGATGAGCGCATACACGTGAGCTTGTGTGTTGTGAGGAATTTCTTTTCTTTGCTAACCAATTTTGCATGTCACTTAACCATGCCTCATGGAGTTGCATCTTGCTCATATAATAAAGGATTCTTGGAGAACGAGCCCTCTCAAGAGGAGGGGTTCCAAGCAAACTATTTCCTAGTACTCTAGTTCCACGCAGTCTAGTTCACAACATGAGTTTCGTTCACTTCGGGAGGAGATGGAATGTTACCATGCTTTGTGTGCATGTGAAAGATATAAGCGTACTTGTGATGAGTATGAGGAGGAGCAAAGAAGTTTGCATTGAGCATCTAAGTTGACGTTTATCCTCAAGCAAATGAGATTCATCTAAGGAATGTCGTAACAATCGAGCCATGGAGCCTAAGAATTCTCAAATTGACTCAAAGCCTCATGAACCAAAGGATAATTTCCAAAGTTGGACTAAAAACTGGGTTGATTCTACGAAGGACGAATTTAGAAAAGTGATGAATTCATATTTTGAGCAACTTAATGACGTGTCAACCGATGATAATCAAGGAGATGTTCCTTCTAGTCCACCAAGAAGATGTGAGGAAATTGTTGTAACACATGAGAGTATGAGTAATGTTGTAGAGCTTGAACATGAGGTAAAATCGAGGGCAATGAGTTAGAACAAGAGATGGGAAATTCTGATGAGTTGAGTGCAAAATCAAGTGATCTTATTGCTTTTCTAACCAACTTACCTTTGCTTTGTACAAATTAAGTGAAGTCAAGTGGAGCTAGTCATGCAATGTTCCATTCCAAAGTCACTGGTACACTTTGCGAGTTTCCATGGAGTTTGTCTTCTAGCAGTTAAATCTCTTTGGTATCAATTCAAATCTATCTGCACCAATAGAGAGTTAATTCGATCTCATCTTGAAGGGAAAATTCCAGACTTGGATTCTTGTTCTTTAACTTTGGGTCATTCATTGTTTTTTATCATATTTTGAGCATAATTTCTATTCTGACTCTGGTCATTTTTATGCAGACTTTGATGGAGAGTGTAACGAACTAGCAAAGGTTAATGTAGTTGAAGTGGTTGATGGAAGGAGACATGAAGAGCTGATACGAACCCACAAGATGGCCTGAACTCGTATCCCACACAGCACCAGATCTAGACGAAGAATCAAGTTGTAGGTTACGGAATAACCCTGACCCTTCTAAATCACAAGATTCCGAACTAAGATAAGATCTTAACCCACAATCTAGTAACTTAGCAAACCAAGATTGGATGGTAGATGATGCCACAATCTAGTGCGTTTCTAGATTGATAAGTCAATTGAAACTCATGAATCTCTCTCAAGTATTCAAGTAAAAACCTCTTGGACAAGAGAAAATGCTAACACACAAGTGTTGCTGGAAATTTCTCTATTCATTCATACTTATGGGAAAACATTGGACTTAAGGCTTATTTATAGCCTTACAAGACTCAAAAATCCTAACCTTTACAAGACTAGAATAGAAAACTAACTAACTCAAATTGGCTTAACTATGGTTAATATGACCTTAGCCTTTATTCCTCTTATTAATGACTCAAAAATAACTCAAGACTAACTCTAATTAACTAACAATTATTACTCGAAACTTAATTGAAACAAACAACACAAAAGCTAAGCATAACACAACTTCAGATCAACTAAAACTCTTGAGCTTGATCACTTGCTCCACTTGAAACAACTTGAAACTCATTGGAACTTGACACAATTGAAACTTGTTGAGGCATGATCAGCCTAGAAACTAAGAAAACTCAATCTACTTGGAATTGAAAGGGAATTCGAATCAACTTTGTTTGCATCATTCCCCTCTTCTTGAAAGTGATTTGTCTACAAATCGGCGGTACGCTTATAGGACAGCAATGTTGGAAATAGATGAATGACTAGGAGCCACGTGGCATGTCATTTGGTCAACCTCATAATGCTCTCGAACAAAGACATCCTCCAAGACCAGAACATCTCATATAAAGTTTATGAAAATTCAATAAATCACACAATTAGAAAGCATAGGTAGTGTAGACACCGAAATTTCAATTTTATTTAATTCAATTTTAGCTTTATTTTTTATTATTTATTCTTTTTTTATTTTATTTCATTTTAGTTTATAAGTTTGCCAAGATGATAGTTAGTCTTTATTTTATTTATTTTAGTAAATTAGGTTCATCATTTTTCTTTTTTAAAACATTTTTACATTAAACTTCGGAAAAAGAAAATTCTTACAAAAATTCCAATCTTTTTATCTTTTCAATTTTTTTAAAATAAAATAAAATGAATTTTGGCAAGGTAAAATAAAAAAAAAAGAAGGGGAATGAAACATTTGTTATTTATCCTAAATTTGTTTTGGAAAACAAAATTAAAAAAGGAAAATATGTGGAACACATGCATAATAGATAGGTGGAGGCCATGCAAACTAGTTAAGCGGGATAGGTAAGGGTTAGACAAGTGTCCTCATTTTTTGTTGACACCACAACTGTGACGCCCCCACTTCTCCCAAGGACGAACCCAAGGGTATCAGCGGAACGCCTGCCCAGCTTTCGTCGTGGTTCACTACAGTCCATAATTCAAAACTAGAAATACTTCTAATATTTCAATATACATTGAAAGAACTCCAAAACACAATTAGTTAACCTTCAAACTTAAATACAACCCGAAAGAATATGTACTACAGTTATCTGCTATAATACAACTTAAAGTTTCCAAAAGAAAACAACTTAGTACTATTCGCGAGTACTCTCGGTCTTGAACCCTGTTAAGGAAAACAAAAGCGTGGAATGAGCTAAACAGCCCAGTGAGGCTCCAAACTACACTAGCAGTTCTAATAAATCAAGTAAATTGAGCATAACACATGTATGGTTCAAGGTTTCACATTGGCACATTAAAATGAGACATTTATTGTGACAGCCCCACCTTCCCCTAAGGCGAACCAAAGGGTTTTGCGGACCGTCTGCCCAACTCTCGCCAGGACTACTAACGATCCCATGCACACAAATATAACGTTTTGGAAAGTATTATAACGAGTAAGGGTAACAACAAACACGCAAAACGAAAACGAAAATCGGAACTGAAATGAACAGTGCTGCCATATCACAATCCGGCCGGATTGGAGGCAGAGGCTCAACCCAAAAATTTTCAAATTCCCCTGCAAATCCGGCTAGATATCCGGCCAATAAATGGCCGGATACTCGGCCGGATTCTGATGAACAGTTCCCGCCAAAATTTTTTTCTTTCCTTTTCAAATGCCGTGCTCACCCAATCGCCCAACGGTTTCATGAAACGGTCACCAAAAGCCATAGAAGCGTAGCATCTCAAATGAATACACTTAATAGACAAGGTTAAAGCTTATACACATATTTTTACATCGAGGTCCTGAATAAATTAACTAAAGTACAAGCCAAAATATCCATACTATTCAAAGTACAATTAGGGGTTTCGGTTGCAGAAGAGCTTAACAAAATACATATACAATAGCTCGCCCCTTTTCTTCAAAAATCATGATTTCAAAGTTTGTCCCCTGTAAGAAAAACAAAGATAACGGGAAAGGGGTGAGCTTTCGCTCAATGAGGTACCAAGAATACAAGTAGTCACGAATCATGGCATTTCACTTTTAAGGCACATATGCACATATAAGGAAATAAACAATTATCTCAAGTGGAAAGGATACAGGTAGCTCTCAGGAGCCAAATGCCCAATTGCGGTACTTGATCCAAACCTGTTGACTCTCCATCAACGTATATAGAACCAACATGTCTGTAGACCCCACTTTACACCAAATTCCGTCTACCAAACATACCCCTTACCGGGCCCGAACACCTCAACAGTAACAGTGGGTGGTAATACTCGAGTATACCGGAAATCCAGAGTCTCCAATACCCAAAGATTTCCTAGAAACAGACTACCGTGGTTCGTTATCCAATCGACCAGGCCCTTGCCGGCTTCGACTCGAGAAACTAGCCACAGGATTTGAGCTCAGAGATAACAGAAAGGTCGTTGGATGCGATGTCTAAACGGCAGCAGATTAAGCATAGATAACAGATTCAAATTTTTCACAGTACATGGGCATACTGACAAGAGAACGAGGGTGATAAAGTACACCCTTGTCTCAACAGAATAAACAGATAGAACAGTCATTCAAATTACATATTGCATGAACAGAAACCAAGTTAAGCAACAAATGAGGGGAGTGGTACACTCACCAATTCAAGTAAGATAACTTCAAAAGTTTTCGCCCAAAGTATGGCTTTAATCACCGAGAAATCCTAAAATAACCAAGATAAGAAAATTAGGGTTTCCGCATTCACAAACCCAATAAACGGAGTGCACAAGTGAGACTCGACTACTAGTCGAATGCCTATACAAATGGACTACAAATGCAAAGAGATGAAATGTAACTTTTGAGTAAAAAGGGTAATAGTTGGTCCTAGGGATACGAATCAACCCCAAAATCCTTCATTCTACCAAAATCAAACTCAAATTTAAAGGAACCATATGGCCTACAAAATTGGACAGCATTACCCCTTAAATTTCATACTTTTCCATCCTACAAATCAACACCAATCTCAATTCAATTCAACCACAATTGCACATACGATTTATAGGCGATAAAATACACATAATTAGGGCCACAATACCCTTCAAATGAGCCAATTGATAGCTCTAAAATCAATCACAATTAAGCTCCACATCCATCAAATTGGAGCTACCTGGGGAGTACAACGTGAGCGCGACTTTCAATGTCGCGGATTTGAGTCCATTCTTTGACGAGGAGGATCCAGATTTGAGGGCAAATCCTTCTCAAGTGGAGGGGACTGATGTGTGCACGGACCTTGGCCCAAGTCATGACCCAGTTCGAGTGCCATTGGGCCCAGTCACACGTGCGCGGGCCAAACGCTTCAAGGAGTCCCTCCAAGCCCTAGTGCGAAGCGTGCAAGACCAACAAGGAGTCCATAGAAACATTGAAGGCTTGGAAGGGGATACTCAAAGTCATCTACACAATGATCCCAAAGCCCATGAAGAATCAAGTGGGCCTTCCAAGTGGGTTGGTCGACTAGGCCCTAGGCCTTAGTACTAGGTTTTCATCTTTTAGAGTTGGATTAGATTATTAAATTAGGTCATGGGCCGGCCCATCTTGTCCAAAGAGTGGCCGCCCCTTTTCTTGCTTTATTAGGGTTTCATTAGTCCCTTGACCTAGCCCTTAGCCTATATAAAGGGCTCACTTTGTACGGTCAAGGGGTACGCAATTTTGATAAATAAACACTGTAGTTTTGTTTTCTCTTCCATTGAGAGATTCAAATCCTTTACTTGCTTTGGCAAGGGTTTTTGAGCAATCTTGCCGCTTGCCCCATGATTGTTCCACCGACCTATCCACTTGAGTAATCACCTCGGTTGGAGTCGTCGTTCTACCACCTTTAATCAATTCGTGTCGTCCGTTTGGTTTTAGGTTCCGCAATCCAAGCGTTGGACAACCTCGCTTGATCCTTGGGCAAACGTTGCTACGTGTCTCGAAACGTGGTTGATCGAGGACCGTATCAGTTGGTTCAGAGCTTAGGTGGAGGTATTCTTCGTTATATCCTTGTTTTCATAGTTGTGTCGTTAGGGTTATAGTATAATCCGCTGCTTTGTGTCAAAAAAAAAAAAAAAAGAAAACGTACTGTTCATCCGTACTGTTCATCGATATGCTGTTCATCGGTACTGTTCACGTCCACTGTTCATCCGGCCACTGTTCATCCGAAACACAAATCTGTTTGGGTGCTGTCTTTTGTGTTTCTGTCCAAATTTTCATTCTTGGATATTGTGGTTTGAGTTGTTAGGGTTTATAAACAAGAAAACAAAAAAAAAAAATATTTGCGACGGCTAGGGTTTCACTTGTGCCGGCTAGGGTTTTGTTTGTGCAAGTTTCTTTTGTGCCAAATCTGTCCAAGTTTCTTTTGAGTCATCCAAGGTGTTTTACTTGTTTTTCAAATCTGATTTGTGGTTAACTTGGTTGGTAGTTTGTGAATCTTGAAGAGAATCTACAAGATTTTAGGGTTTCTTTGAAGTTTCTTGAAACTTTCTTGAAGTTCTTGAAATTCTTAATCGTATCTTGCTAAGTTCTTGAGGGTTGTGGTGCGAATGGTGGCTGACCAATTCTGGGAAATTTGATTCCATTCGGCCAAGGGGAGTTTGTGTTCTGTTCGTGAGTTAAAAAAAAAAAAAAGAAAAAAAAAACAGAATCGAAAAGAAAAAAAAAAAAAAAGAGGAATCGGGTAGAGGGAAGAAACACCAACAAGAAAGGGAAATCTTGTTACTTTTATTGCACCAAATCAGCCTCCATACAATTTTTGTTACCCATCCAAACAGAAAAGCACACAAAGAAAGGAATTCAAAAGTTTTGATCTACCACTTCTGAAGTTCTTGAACTTCTTGCTTCTTGGGAACTTGACTTACCTTGCGTGTGAACATCTTCTTGTACTCCCTTGCGGTGGTGAAAGGCTTTCTTGGTTTGGGGGTGAATTTCTTGGGAGTTTGAGTGGGGTTGTGTGCATCTCCTTGCTTGTTCTCCATTGGGGTAAGAGGGAACCGAAAATTCACCTTGAGTGTTTGCCAAAGAGAGCCGAACAGCCTTGCTTCTTGAAAGAGAAAAAAAAAATTTTGGGAGGACCGAATCTGATTTTTGTGTTATGTGAGAGAGTCGGATCTTGCTTGGGATTTTTAGAGCCAACCGACTTGGGAAGGGAGGCCTTAATAACCGACTTGGGGAGAGAATTTTGGGAAGAGGCCAAATCCGAATTGCCACTACTCTTGGAAGGGAATTAGGAAATTACCTAAAGTGTTCAAAGAGAAGGGTTTCTAAAGGTTTCCAAAACTAACTTGTTTTCCAAATTCTTTTAGGAAACTAAGTAGTACACTTGGATAATTCTTTTACTCCCACTTGGACACATTCCTACATTCTAGGAGCTAGGGTTTCCATTTGATTCCGTTCACACTAGCACTAGTTTCCAAATCTGTCCGCCATTAACTTCCTTCCAAAAACATCCATTTTTGTTTCCTTTTGCAATCCATCTTGTGTCTTACTTCTTGAATACTCTTGTGGAGAAAGTTGGTTGCATTCATTGGACTTGAGCAGCATCTCTCAACTACCTAAACCAACAGGTAAAGGTAATTGGTAAGATCATTAGAGTGTTTGAGTGACAAACACGAGAGTGAGTGAAACACTAAGGGAGTGAAGTGAGGTTATACTTGCATTTTTGTCTTGTTCACTAACCTTTTGCAGGACTAAGGAAGAAACATGGAGCAAGCTCAACCTACCAACGACTACTCGTTGATGTTTGCCGCCATGAAAAATGAGATCAGGCGAATTAGTGAGCAACAAATGGAGGAATTGCACACTCGCTTCGATGAACTATCCAAGAGCCTCACGAGGGGTTCTCGGTCCAGATCTCACAACCGGAGTAACCAGGGCGCCAAAGGAACACATAGTGAAGATTACTCGGCCAGTGAGGAGGAGGAAAGGCCTGAGAGGCCAAGGCGGGATACATCAAAGAGCGAGATCAAGGGGCTTAAGATCCAAGTCCCTCCATTCCAAGGCAAAAGCGACCCTGAAGCTTACTTGGAATGGGAAGGCCGTATCGAGATGGTCTTCGATTGCTACGAGTATAGCGAAGAACAAAAGGTTAAGGTAGCCACTGTTGAGTTCACCGACTACGCCCTAGTCTGGTGGGACCAAGTAAGGACTCATCGGAGGCGAATGGGAGAACCACGAGTCCGGACTTGGCGAGAACTCAAGGCTTTGATGCGCAAGAGGTTTGTTCCAAGCTATTACAACCGCGATCTCCACTCCAAGCTTCAAACCCTCACTCAGGGCAACATGAGCGTGGAGGACTACTATAAGGAGATCGAAATGGCCATGATGAGGGCTAATATTCAAGAGGATAGCGAGGCAACCATGGCAAGGTTTCTTAGAGGTCTCAACCCTGACCTACAAGAAGCCTTGGAGCTCCAACACTACTTGGACATGCATGACCTCCTTGAATTAGCTATCAAGGCCGAGAGGGGAAAGAAATTGAGGCGAGGGGCCCGCAACTACCAAACTTCCAGTTCGACTCCATGGAGGGGCAACCAACCACGGAGGGCGACCCACGAAACTGGAAATTCGGCTACACCTACTTCATCTAGCCGAGTTCAAGGTAACGCTCCTAGCCGAAATTCCCATTTTACCCCTAACAAATCTGTTGATGCATCCAGGTCCACTACTAAGGCACCCAATGAGACTCCTAAGACTAGGAGTAGGGATATAAAGTGCTTCAAGTGCCAAGGGTTTGGACATATCCAGTCCCAATGTCCGAACCAAAGGATCATGTTAGTCACTCACAATGGGGAGATCGTGTCTGATGACGACGATTGTGAGGACATGCCTGGATTGATCAAGGGCGATTGCTTGGAGGATGACTCGGCCGGGGAAGAATGTTCTCCTACCCAAGGGGAAATTGGCTGTTTGGTGGCACGACGAGTGCTAACCGCCCGAGTCAAGGAGGACGAGCAATTGCAAAGGGAAAACTTATTTTACACCCGTTGTAAAGTAAGTAATAAGGTGTGTAGCCTAATCATCGATGGTGGGAGTTGCACCAATGTGGCAAGCCTGCTCATGGTGGAAAGCTTAGGACTTCCGACAACTAGACATCCACACCCATACCGCCTCCAATGGCTGAGCGAAGAAGGAGAGGTACGTGTCTACAAACAGGTACGCGTCCCTTTTTCCATTGGCACATACATTGATGAAGTTGTGTGTGATGTAGTTCCCATGCATGCTACACATATCATTTTAGGGAGACCTTGGCAATTTGACAAGCATGTTACATTTGATGGGAGGGCAAATAAATACACTCTTTTGCACAATAGTAAACGCATGGTTCTCACACCACTCACACCTGCTCAAGTGTATGAGGACCAACTTAAACTGCAAAGAGAGTGTGAGCTGGACCGCCAAAAGAGGAAACAAAAGGCGGCCGACCCTGGCAAATGCTCCACTTCTACAAGTGAGCAATCTACCAAGGGTCAAGTGAGCACACCTAGTGTCACACATGAGCATGCACCATCTAAACCAAACACTAGGAAGCAAAACATGATAATCAAGGCTAAGGATGTGCGAAAACTTGTAAATGCTGACCAGCCTGTATTACTCATGGTTTGTAAACATGTGCTACTCAACACTGATGAGCTCGACAAGGCATTGCCTTCGAGTGTTATTGCTCTTTTGCAGGAATTCGAGGATGTATTCCCTGATGAGGTCCCTGATGGATTACCACCCATTCGAGGGATCGAGCACCAAATAGACTTGATTCCTGGAGCACCATTACCCAACAAACCCGCCTACCGCATGGGTCCGGAGGAGACAAAGGAGCTTCAAAGGCAAGTTGATGGCCTGCTAGGTAAGGGTTGGGTAAGAGAGAGTCTCAGTCCTTGCGCCGTGCCTGTGATACTTGTCCCCAAAAAGGACGGTACTTGGCGCATGTGCACTGACTGTAGAGCCGTTAATGCTATCACTGTTAAATATCGTCATCCAATTCCTAGACTAGATGATATGCTTGATGAACTTGATGGTGCCATTGTTTTCACTAAAATTGACTTAAGGAGTGGTTATCATCAAATTAGGATGAAAGAAGGCGATGAATGGAAAACGGCTTTCAAAACCAAACATGGTCTATATGAGTGGCTAGTCATGCCCTTTGGGTTGACTAACGCCCCTAGTACGTTCATGAGACTAATGAACCATGTTTTGAGACACTTTATTGGCAAATTTGTGATTGTCTATTTCGATGACATCTTGATCTATAGCCGTAATGAACATGAGCACATGGAACACCTGAGATTAGTTCTTAGCACACTTCGAGAGGCGCATCTATACGCTAACCTTAAGAAGTGCACTTTTTGTACTAATGAGCTTGTGTTTCTAGGTTATGTTGTAAGTTCACAGGGCATCAAAGTAGACGAGTCCAAGATTGAGGCCATCAAGCAATGGCCCACGCCTACGTCTGTCCCTGAGGTGCGAAGCTTCCATGGCTTGGCAGGTTTCTACCGGCGATTTGTCAAAGACTTCAGCACCATTGCTGCACCATTGACCGCCGTGACAAAGAAGAATGACAAATTCCATTGGGGAGAAGCCCAAGAACAAGCATTCCTTACTCTCAAGGACAAACTCACACATGCACCTGTTTTAGCATTACCTAACTTTGACAAAACATTTGAAATTGAATGTGATGCTTCTGGTGTAGGTATTGGAGCTGTGCTTATGCAAGACAAGAGGCCTTGTGCCTTCTTTAGCGAGAAGTTGGGGGGAGCTGCTTTGAATTATCCCACGTACGACAAGGAGTTGTACGCACTCGTGAGGGCCTTAGAGACTTGGCAACACTACCTCCGCCCAAGGGAATTCGTGATACACACCGATCACGAGTCCTTGAAGTTTCTCAAGGGGCAACCAAAGTTGAGCAAGCGACATGCCAAATGGGTTAGTTTCCTTGACACCTTCTCTTATGTCATCAAGTACAAAACTGGCAAAACCAATGTGGTAGCTGATGCACTATCTCGTCGACATTCTTTGCTTGCTGTCCTTGATGCTAAGTTGCTAGGGTTTGAGACACTTAAGGAACTATATGCACATGACCATGACTTTGGTGACATCTATGCATCCTGTACTAAGAATCCACATGGAAAGTATTTTTTGCATGATAGTTTCCTGTTCTATGTGGATAAATTATGTGTGCCTAGTTCTTCTATTCGTGATCTTTTGATTCGAGAGGCACATAGTGGTGGTCTCATGGGACATTTTGGAATTGTTAAGACTTTAGCAATGTTGCAAGAGCACTTTTACTGGCCTCATATGCGTAGGGATGTTGAACGCATGGTTGGTAGGTGTGCCACTTGCCACAAAGCCAAGTCTAAAACAAATCCATATGGCTTGTATACCCCATTACCTATTCCACATCATCCTTGGGTAGACTTGTCTATGGACTTTGTCTTAGGACTACCGAGGTCGCCAAGGGGCAATGACTCCATCTTTGTGGTAGTTGATAGATTCTCTAAGATGGCTCATTTCATCCCTTGCCACAAAACTGATGATGCATCTCACATTGCTAGCTTGTTCTTTAAAGAAATTGTCCGTTTGCATGGTATGCCTCAGACCATTGTTAGTGATAGAGATGTGAAATTCCTGAGTTATTTTTGGAAGACTTTGTGGTCTAAACTTGGTACTCGATTGTTGTTTTCTACCACAAGTCATCCTCAAAGCGATGGACAAACTGAGGTTGTCAATCGCACCCTTGGTACATTACTCAGGGCTTTGATTAAAAAGAATCTTAAGTCGTGGGAAGAGTGTTTGCCACATGTCGAATTTGCTTACAATAGAACTGTTCATAGTGCAACACACTACTCACCCTTTGAGGTTGTTTATGGCTTTAACCCCCTGACCCCCCTTGATTTGGTACCCTTACCTTCCTCTGAGCACACCAGCTTAGATGGGAAAAGAAAAGCTGAATTTGTGCGCAGGTTACATGAAGCCGTCCGAGCAAACATTGAGAGGCGTACACTGCAATACGTCCAGCAAGCCAACAAGCACCGTCGCAAGATGACTTTTGAACCTGGAGATTGGGTTTGGCTGCATCTGAGGAAAGAAAGGTTCCCTAAGCAACGCCAAAGTAAATTGTCCCCAAGGGGTGATGGACCTTTCCGTGTGCTCCAACGTATCAATGACAATGCCTACAAATTGGAGCTACCTGGGGAGTACAACGTGAGCGCGACTTTCAATGTCGCGGATTTGAGTCCATTCTTTGACGAGGAGGATCCAGATTTGAGGGCAAATCCTTCTCAAGTGGAGGGGACTGATGTGTGCACGGACCTTGGCCCAAGTCATGACCCAGTTCGAGTGCCATTGGGCCCAGTCACACGTGCGCGGGCCAAACGCTTCAAGGAGTCCCTCCAAGCCCTAGTGCGAAGCGTGCAAGACCAACAAGGAGTCCATAGAAACATTGAAGGCTTGGAAGGGGATACTCAAGTCATCTACACAATGATCCAAGCCCATGAAGAATCAAGTGGGCCTTCCAAGTGGGTTGGTCGACTAGGCCCTAGGCCTTAGTACTAGGTTTTCATCTTTTAGAGTTGGATTAGATTATTAAATTAGGTCATGGGCCGGCCCATCTTGTCCAAAGAGTGGCCGCCCCTTTCTTGCTTTATTAGGGTTTCATTAGTCCCTTGACCTAGCCCTTAGCCTATATAAAGGCTCACTTTGTACGGTCAAGGGGTACGCAATTTTGATAATAAACACTTAGTTTTGTTTTCTCTTCCATTGAGAGATTCAATCCTTTACTTGCTTTGGCAAGGGTTATTGAGCAATCTTGCGCTTGCCCATGATTGTTCTACCGACCTATCCACTTGAGTATTCACCTCAATTTGGAGTCGTCGTTCTACCGCCTTTAATCAAATCGTGTCGTCCGTTTGGGTTTTAGGCTCCGCAATCCAAGCGTTGGACAACCTCGCTAGATCCTTGGGCAAACGTGCTACGTGTCTCGAAACGTGTTGATCGAGGACCGTATAAAAAATCATACATTTTCATGGTCAAAAAATCGAAAATTTCAGAGAGAACAGAAACTGTTCCGTGAAACAAGGCTTGTGGACAGTCAGGGGTATTTCAGTCATTTCACCAGTTACAGTGCTCCGATTGAGCTGAAATTTTAGTAGTAGCTAGCCTAACTCATATACCTACAACTTTCATGTTTTGAGCAAGGGCTGATTCTGTCTCTCTCAAGGTCGACCATAACAGTGCAAAAACAGGGCAGATTATTACCACATGGAAACCCTAAACTGGAATTGTGCACATAAGCTGGAAATTTTTTTAGGCAAAGTATTCTAGTCCACAAAACCTCAATAATTCACATCAAAACAATAAAAACCCTCAAGTATCACATGAGATCAGAATTTTCACCAAAAAATGGAAATTTACCACAATACTACTTCAAACTATGATGTATGCTCATAAAAACTACCACAACTACAACTTTAAACCACTAATTTGGAATATTAAGTACAAAGAGGGATTTTCCTTATTAAGTTACCTTAGAACCTCAAGAAAAATGGTGGCTTAGGCTTCTTCCTCCCAAAAATTACTCCACAACCACCTTAGAAACTACTTGGACTAGTACTTTTATGGAGTTGCTTTGGCAAAGCTATGGTTGGAACTCAAGATTGAGCTTGGAAATTGAAGTGCAAGATGAAGTATTTCCTCTCTTCCTCTCTCCTTAATTTCGGCCAAGCAAGGTAGAAAATGAAGAAAAATTGGGTCAAAATTGATATTTAGTAAAGGTAAGAAAAGTTGGTCAAAAGTTCCAAACTCCAATCGGGTCCGCGACACTTGGCACCTTTTAGGGTTTAAGGCTTATCTTCTTTCTCTCAATGGTTAATCTATCTAGCTAACCTCTAATTGTCCCCTAGCATCTTGTAAAATAATATCACTTAATACAAAACTCCAACAAATTGTCAAAATATATCGCATTTACCGCACTAGCGGGTCCCCACGTCCATAATATAACTTCAAACTTTAATATGAACTAACTTAAACTAGGAAAATGATTTAAAACTCTACTTACTTATAAAATCTTTGGAAAAATCAAAATAATAATAGGGTATAGTGAAGAAAAATACATGCAAGAAAATAAAAATAAAAATAAAGTAATATAAAAGAAAGGAAATTTATGGGTCCTCACACTTATCATTTTACAGAAATAAACACCATTAAAGGATACGGTGTTCACGTGTAACGATTTCAGTTCACTTCACCTTATAACTCCAGTGATCCCCTCGGTTTGTCTGGCCATCACCTTATCTCTCCAGTGGTAATACTCGAGTATACCGAAACAGTGGCCCAGGGTTCCAACCTACCTAACCGAACTCAGTCCTGGTTCGAGCAGGTTAGTAACCAAGGGCAGGGCCCAGTTCAGTTTAGAGCTTACAACATGCGCAAGTAATCAAGTAATTCGGTAACGGTAGAATTCACGGTTGAACGGTAGAAATTTGTCACTTTAGTAGGTCGAGTGAGATAAAGTACACACTCGCCTTAAAACGGTGCAAAATTTCATAGAAGCAATTATAAGTAGCATTTAACACTTAAACACATAAGGAACATGCGGTAAACATGTAGCAAAACTATTCAAGTCACAAACATGTACGAGGAACACTCACCAATTCAAAATAAGTGAATAAGTGAGCAAATAAACTCTTTAGTTGTCCCCACCGGAATCCCCTTGGAAACCCTCTCGAGTACCTGAACAAATAGTGATCAATTATCACTCACACATACTCACGACCACGTAACATCCAAAGAAGAAAGTACACACGCTTAAAATTTAAGACAATGTCTTATAAGAGTTTTACTCAACGAAAATCGAGATTCAAAAATGGGGATTTAAGATCACAAGTTTGAATCAAGTTAAAGGAGTTTAAACTCACGGAAATCGAGGCAAAAAGAACTAGGGTTTTGAAGTTCATTTCTCAAGTATAAAATAAGGCGTCATTAACCCAGAAAGTTAGCAACTAAGAAAATACATCAAAAGAGGTTTATTCCATCGGGAATCGAGTTTCATAAATGAAGGTGTTAAAGTCACAAGAGAACTTGTATCATTCATGAAATCGAGTTTAAAATAATCTATCAATATCGAGATAAGAGAACGAGTTCTCAAAAAACTCATTTCCCAGGAAAGCGGAAAATTTTCAGCTTTACGCGTCAAACTTAGAAAATTAGATCTTTCACTCAGTAGGTCCAAAATTGGAAAACCTTATACCGTTGGAATCTTGGTTTGGAATACTAAAAGTTCCTAGAAGAAACTTTTCCAAGATTCTAAACGGAAGACATTCAAATTTCAGCTCAAAGTAGCTGATTTGAACTAGCAAGGCAGTTTTGGTCATGTTTTTCGGCAAACTTTGGAAATTCGGCAAAATTCACAGAAACTGAACTAGCCTCTGAAATTTGTAACACAATAAGAATTTCAATCAAGGTTTCAAACACAATAAGAAACGGAACTAAATTCGGAGTTTCGAGTATCGAGATACATCAGTTCAAAGTTGGTCGCGTTTTGCAAACTGTTCAGTCATTTTCCAGATTTGAAAAGCTATCTTTGAAGTATCATTTAGCCATCGAAATGGCATTGAAAATACACCAAATTTGGTACACTAAATCTTCCATATGTGAACTATATCTCTACCAAATTTCACACAAAAACTCACGTGAGAAGATAGTTAACAAAATAGTCAAAGTTCGGGAAAATTTCAAAGCAAATCTGCCGTCCGTGGTTCTCTTTTCTTTTCAAACATTTTGTCCCACACAATCAACCTCAATTAGCTCAAATGTTGAAACTAAGGTTCCATAAACATCCAATGAGCAATTTAGAGGTAATTGACATCAAAGTTTTCGAAACAAAACATTCCAAAACAAGTTTGACCATTCGGCCAGCAAGAGAGAAGAAACTTTCCAGTTTCCAGTTTTACTGCAATTTAAAAATCAGGCCATAACTCACTCTATACAAACTCAAATAAAGAATGGTTGGCGTTGGAAACTAGGTTCCAAAAGCTATATTTCATCAGAACAAGTCGTTTTCAAAATCAGTTCACAAGTGAGAGAAAATAGAGTCACAAGATGCAGCTTCTACCTTCCTCTCGGATAGATCATCAGAACAGGACAGCAAACTTTGCCGAATCACTACGGTTCACTAATTTCAAACTAGATGGTGAATTTTATACCGTTGGAAAGCTACAAATGTCTAGTTTCAAATTACGCAAATGGCACTCGATTTTGAATTTTGTACAAAGAGTTATGTTCAATCAAAGTAGTACTATTCAGACTGCCTGAACACGTTTTCCAAGTTCTTCAATTTTCGAAATCTTAAGTTTTGCTCAACCAATTCAAATGATTTTTGGTAGAAACTTTCTACACACCATATATATCATATATACATCAGTTTCACAGTCATTTGAGTATCAAAAATTCGAAATTTAGGCAATGCAATAACAGGACAGATTCGGCCAAGTCCATGCACCAACTTTCCTTCGATTTTCTCTTCATTTTCTATCCATAATCAACTCATCTACACACATAACAATCATATTCAAGCATTTACACCTCAAGCCAGCTTCCTAGAGGCCACCTCAAGACCTCTACCTAAGATTAAAGCAAATAAAAATGGATTCCTCAAGTCCTCTACCTAGTTTCATGCTTGGGTTTCAAACCCTTGCCATTAAAGCTCCAACTTTGAAGAAAAATGGAAAGATTCAAGGTGGATGAAGGCTACCTCTTAGCTCTTGAAGAAACCAGAAATTTTGCACCAAAAACTCCCAAAAAACCTGCAAGATGAAGCCCTTCTCCAAGCTAAAGTTGCTCTCCAAGTGGTATGTGAGTTGTGTGAAGATTTAGAGGTGAAATGGTGCAAGATTGGATGGAGTTTTCTTCCCTTCTTCTTCCTTGGGGCTGCTGGCCGAAAAATGGAGAGAGATGAGAGAGGTTTGTGTGCTAAAACTTGGGGATAATTAATGGAATAGTAGCCATAAGTGTTGGGCAAAAAGTCAACTCTTAATAGTTGTCGTACGAGGGTTTCGTACTACCGTTTTCTCTCTTGTTTGTTATACTTGTGCACTAAACCTCCAGTGTACTTCTTTTAACACTATAATTATTCACTCTTAGTAGTCTAGTATAAGTTTCTTAAATCTCCACTTAGCCCCTCCGATGCGAAACACGCGTACTTACGCGAAATGCGCGAAATTACGACGTGCGCGCGAAAAATTGAAACTTAAGAAAAATTCATGCACTACTAGGGTTATTAAATATAACTAGGGCAATTAATTATAAAAATAGCTAAATTAAGAAATGAAAACACGAGTCCTCACAACAACACTTTCTAGATTAGGTGGTAGGACACTTGTTGATTTGGGAATTTTTGGAGAAAAATCTGGAAATTAGAAAAAAGAAAACAGAGAGAGAGTAGATTGAGAGAGGGTGGCTGAGGAAAAAGGAAGGGTTTCGAACAAAGGAAAAAAGAAAGGAAGAGGAGGAGAACCTGGAAAAGAGAGTAAGAAAATGGAGACTGCGGCTGAGCAAGAAGAAAAAAAGGAAGGGAAGCTGCGGGAAAAGGGGGAAGGGAGGAAAAGAAAAGAGGTTTTTGGGGCTAAGAAGAGAGAGCTGGGGAGGCTGAAAAAGGAAAAGTTGGGGAAGAAACGGAGAAAGAAAAACAAAAGAGACCTTCGAGGGTTGGCTAAGCAAGGGGAAAAAAAACCAAGGGGAGAGCTTCAGGGGGCAGTGAAAAAACAAGGGAAAGAAAGAAACTGAAAAAAAGAAAGAAGGGAAGAAAAAAGGGTTTTCGGGAGGCAAGGAAAAAGAGAAAAACCAAGCGAGAGAGAGGAGGTTAGGAGGGAGTGGCGGCTGAGGAACCAGAAAAGGGAGGAACAAGAGAAAGAAAGAAAAAGGAGAAAAAAGGAAAGAGGAACCAAGGGAGCTGAGAGCAAGAGAGGACTGCGGGGGAAATAGAAACGCAGGAGAAAAGAACCGAGAAAAGGGAGAGAGCTTAGGGCAAAAGGAAACAGGGAGAGAGCAAGATAGCGAGAAAGAAAGAAAGGGGGAGAGAGACCGCAGCTGAGCTAAGGGAAAACGAGAGAGGAAAAGAGAAAAATCCAGAAACTTCCTCTGCAAAACCCACAACAAGGCTGACGTTTCAGCCTACTTTTGCAAGGATTTTCTCCTCCGGTTCAGCTTCATTCGTGAAGCCATTGATTTCTACACATTCTTCAACATTGAAAGAGCAACTTGCATTCAAAAATCTCGTGCTAAAAACGACTCAATGTTCCTCGAATTCAGCTCCAAAATCATTGCTGCCACACACCTGGCTCAACTAGCAACTTCGCTTAAAGCTGCTTCCATCTGCTCTTGCTCACTCAAATCTAGTCCAGAAGCACCTCTAGGTATCCCCAAAACTTTTCCTTGTTTAATCTGACGTTCATGTAAAAATCTGGGTGCACTCATGGAAGTATATGCTTATAAGTAATGGGTTTCATTGTTGCATAAATTCATGGTTTAGCAAAGATTATATGTATGCAAGTTTGTCATTTAAATGCTTTTTGGAGGTTTTTTTGGATGAGATTCGGGTTGTTTGACTGGAAAATTTTCAGATTTCATTGGATTCTCTTTTCCTTTTTGGTCTCAGATGGAAACCGAAGTCTCTTGTTGTTTTTCCTTGCCTTTCGTTTGTTTCTTGCTGCTTTGAACTCCTTGAATGAAATGTTTTGTTATGAAACTTTGTTGAGAAAATGGATTGAGGTCTGGGTGTTGATTTAGTTGACAAATTGTTGGCTTTTGTTGGAGTTTTTCTTCCCATAAATGGTCGCTGGGGTTGAAAAAAGAAAGTTGCAGAACAATGAAGAAGAAAGTTGTCTTCGTGGCTTTGCATGAAATATTTTCAAAAAAAATTGCATTTTAACCCCTCAAGTTTCCCCTTATTCTACTATGGCCCAGAAAATTGGAAAATTTAATCAATTTTATCCCTTTAAAATGTTATTTTTCTTTGGTATGTCTTAATGTGATTTTTGGACAGATTATTGGTGAATTTTAGGATGAAATTTGAAGGTTTAATAATTTTTGATAGATTTATAGTTTTGATTTGGATTTTAGTGAAATTTTGGGTGATTTTGTTGTTTAATTATAGCAAATGGGTTTTCATTTATTTTTTGTGAATTTTAGCATTTAGTTTTGGTGGGCTTCATCTTAAGCCCATAATTTTATTTTATTTTAATTTAGACCCTTAATATTTATAATAATAATAATTTGACCCCTCAAACTTCTATAATTGTTTCAATTAGGTCCTTGCTTGTTTTAATTTCTTGAATATGGGTTGTTTACTTTCATTTAAATGCTTTAATTGTTCAATTTTCATGTTTATTTCCATCTCTTATGATTATTTGTTAATTGTGGTGCCTTAATCATTTTCTTTGTGTTGGAGGGTAAATAAGGAAAAAATTTCATTTCATTAGGTCATCAATTCAAGGGAGGTACACTCTACTCCTTTATTTGATTTTACTTGATTATATGTTTCCTACGTGATCTTATGTGTGTAATTGCATGCTTTTTCGAATGTTTTTCATTATTATTTTATTTCATTTATTTATTTATTCATTTTGTATATTTATTTTAATTTAATTTTTGATTATTTGAAAGTGTGATGCCCCCACTTCTCCCTAAAGCGAACCAAAGGGTATCCGCGGGACGCCTGTCCAGCTCTCGCCAGGACTCAAATGCAAATCGATTCAAGCTTAACTATAAATAACCAATAATACAAGTCTAATAAAGAAAGTCGCTTCCATAACTAATGCTCAATAGTGCACCACGAGTACCAAAATGCATCAATCATTCAAATCTTACATTAGATTCCCAAAAGTTACATCAATCCAAATTACAATAATCCAGAGTCTAACCAGGTACATTGAAAACCATAATAGAAAAGTACATTCAAAAGGGGTTTCTCTGAGTTCACTTCCATCCATTCCTGTTAAGGAAAACAAATCTACAGGGTGAGCAAAACGCTCGTGAGGCCAAGAAACACACATGCAAACACGCAATCCAAATAGCCACAAATTACAGAGTAAGTAAAGCTATAAGTTCGAATAATTCACATTTCAAAAAAATAAACAGAAACAATTCAAGGATACTGTAGCTCTCAGGAGCTAAATTCCACGTAGTCAAGTCGGAGTCTTGATCACATCTCATGTTGACACTCCGTCAACCACATAAGTATCAAATCCGTAGATACACCACTTTTCTTCAAAACCCGTCACCATTACACCCCCTTACCGGGCCCGCTCATCAAAGTTTTGATAATACTCGAGTATATCATGGCAATATTGCACGAGTAATGCCGAGAAAGATCTCTCCAATAGATTATGCTCTACGAATATCTCATGGTTTGCTAAGCTTATCGACCAAACCCATGCTGGCTCGATTCGCAAATTTAGCCAACGAGTTTGGGCGTCCCCCGAATAGGAATACAAATACGAATACGAATATAAGTCGATGAGCAACGCTCAAATCGACGATTCCAAATAGGAATCACAAATACGAATTACATATACGAATCACAAATACGAATCACATCCACATTATTATGTATAAATCGAATATGAATTCACATAGCAAAATACGAATGTAATTTCGTTTGAAAGAAAACGAGTGCGGTAAAGTACACACTCGTCTCTAAAATTTCAAATTCACATAACGGATAAGAAACAGATAACCACTTAGCAACAAATTCATGCACTTGACACTCACCAATCAAAATAGAGAGTGGGTGCGTAAACAAGCCTCTAGGTGTTTCCCTCGAGATCCTCGTGAAGGTCTCCTTGAGCACCTGAGCAAACAATAGTGATCTATTACATACTATCACTAAAAAAAATCCTTTCTTATCAAGGGAGGGATTGTACACTTGTACAATCTAGAAAATACCATGGAATGGGGCTTTACTTACTCAAAATTCAAGGTTCAAAAGTAGTATTTATTAACACAAGGAAAAACGGATTTACTTCATGAAGACAAGTCCAAAATGGTCAATTACTATTGAAGGATAGGGAAGAGTCTCAAAAACTCAATTCCCGTCAAGTTCGAAAATTTCAGATTTGAGGTTCGATCTTTGAAAAGTTGTATCTCACTCTCCGTATGTCCAAAATTGGAAAACTTGGTACCATTGGAAACTTCTTCCAAAGTACTAAAAATTCCTAGAAGACACTTTTCCATGATTCCAAACGGAAGATATTCAAAATTTAGCTCAAAGTTGCTGTTTTAAGCTTGCAAAACAGTTTTGAGGTTGATTTTTGACCAACTTTGAAAATTCGGAAAAAAATCCCAGAATTCGATCTAGCCTCTGAAATTTGGTGCTTAATTAGAGTTGAAAACAAGGTTTAAAACACCAACAAACAGAATAGGAATTGGAGTTTTGAGCGCCAAGATATAGCAGCTCAAAGTTGGTGCAAAGACAAAGCTCACTGGACAAATTTCCAGATTTAAAGCTGGAACTTTGTGACTCTAGTTGGGCATTAAAACGGACTCGGAATGGTACCAAATTTGGTAGTATAATACTACCATATGAGGGCTATCCCTCTATCAAATTTCATGGAAAAAGTTCATTCGGAAAGCTAGTTAACAAAGCCTCTAAACTTTCTAAAATTTCCAAGGCAATCTGCCTTGTCCTCTTGTTTTTCCCTTTTCCAAACATTTGGCCAATGAAATTCCTCAAACATCATTAATTTATGAAGACAAGGTCTAAAAGACATCCAGATGCATTTGGTAGGTGAATAACACCAAAAATTTCGAAATATTAAGTCTCAAATCAAAGTGGTCACAAGTCAGTCCAAAATGAGGGTTTTTCAAACTCTGAGTCAGTTTCGAATTTTGGCCACAACTCACTCAATTCAACTCAGAATTGAGCATGGTCAGTGGCGTTGAAAAATAGATTCATAAGGTTACAATTTCTTAGAAGAAATAGTTTTCAAAATAGGTCCACAACTAGCTCATATTTCAGCATCAAGTCGCTGCTCAAAACAGGGCATTCAGTGCAGACGAGAAACAGAACAGTCAACTTTACAAGGTTGGTACGGATCACTCGGGTGGAATCAGAACATGAATTTTATACCTATGGAAATCTGGGAATGTCGAGTTTCCAGTGCCACAAACAGCACTCGACTTCGACATCGGAGCAAAAAAGATATAGCCAAAACAAAAATACTGCCAGGGCAGTGACGGGAAATTTTCCAGTTTTGCTGTCTTACGAAAATTCAACATTTGGCCAACCAAATCATGGAAATTTTTGATGAAACTTTCTACACATCTCATACAATATATAAACATCATAACTAAGGCATTAGATCCACAAAAATTTGCCCTAAAGGCCACGGACAACACAAGGCCAGAATCGGAAAAATTCCATCTTCACTACCTTGAACTTTCCTTCAACAATACAACCTATTTCCGCTAGTTTAACCTCTAATCCAACATTAACAACACTAAAACTCATCAAATCAGGCCAAAAAGTCTTAGTGGGAATTCATAGAGCCCACACAACAATTTTCAACATAAATCAAGCTACCCACATGATCATATGAACTTATAAGTGCAAGACTACTTCCATAAACCAAGATTTCAAGGTTGATCGTTGCTTACCTTAGTTGATGATTCTAGCAGAAATTTTCGGCCTCCTTAAGCTCAGCAAAACCATGGAAAGTGAACTCTTTTCCTACCTTAGGTTGTTCACCAAAGTGGTTAGCTAAGCGTGGTTAAATTTTGGTGTGATTTGGTGGAAGTTTGATGAAGAAAATTGAAGAACTTTGGTTGGTTTTCTTCCTCCTTGTGGCCGGCTGTCTTGAGGTGAGAAAATGAGAGTTTCAGCCGTGCACTTGAGGTGAGAAAAGAAGGGTTTTGATCTGGTGTGATGCTTCCATGAGAAGCTAAAATGAGTGGCTAAGAATGCCTCAAAAAGTCAACTCTCTCCCCGCACGCATTCGCGCGTGTTTCGTGCTCGATTCCTCTCGAGTTTGATTCACTGGTGCACTAAATCTCTAATGCACTTATATTTATAGTAATATTATTCACTCTTAATAGTCTAGAAATATTTCTAAAATCCCCCAATTAGTCGCGTGCGCGAAAACGCGAACTTCCGACTTGTGCGCGATAACGCGAAATCTCTAAGAAATTCTTATAACGATAATACAACTAACTATCACTTGAATATTTAAACTTAAAATTAACCACTTTAGAATTAATGTACAAGTCTCCAATTTTTCAAATTTATTGCATCCTCGAATCGATTATTATTTCCAAACGCGCATTCACTATTCACACTTAACGAGATTCCAAAAATTAAATTTTGAAAACGAGTCACTTTAAAAATATAACTAAGCTATAGATCCATTTAATTAGGTCTAAAAAGGTTAGAAAATAAATATTGGGAATATTTGGCCAAATAAATAATTAAATAAGCTAGAATTAAGAGTTTTAAAATAAGAAAATTTGCGAGTCCTCACAGAAAGGTAATTAAATGTTAAATTGTAAATAGTTAGGGTTATTATTTTATTTCATCTCATTCTTTACCCCCTTTAGATTTGTAGTTAGGGACCCCCCCGCGAATATAATAGTTAGGTCTTTATTCGCTTTTATTTTATGTGTGTTTGCATGCTTGTATGCCTATGTGTTTACTTGCTTTCTTAGGGTTGTTGCATCTAGATATCATGGCTTATATGTTATGTGCTATATGTGATTTATGTGTTTATTTGCTTTATTATGTTTTATATGATTTATTTGATTATAATAAGTGCATGACGGTCACCGACACTGAGTCCAACGCTAATTGTTGGCCGCTTTTCCCCGATTCCCACACTAATCCAACGCTAGTTGTGGCCCTTTTTCCGATTTCTCACTAGTCCAACGCTAGTGAGAACTTTTAGACATGAGTTAGTCCAATGCTAGACCGTTAGAAACTGTCCACGCGTTAGATCATATTTGTGTGACATATCATTACATTTCACGCATATTTTCTACTTTTTAGGATTCTTACCATTTTTTGCATGATATTTCCCCTGTATATATATCCCTTATCCCTACGTGTGAGACATGACATTTAGAATTGCATCTCATTTAGAAAAAAAATAGAAATAGGTTAGATCATTTACTTGACCAAAAAAAAGGAGAATTAACCCTTAAATATGGGATATGGATGAGTATGGCTTCTTAGCTTTAGCGCGCTCGTATCTCCTCTATAAAAATAAGCCTTAAATAAGCCTTGTAAAGATTTTTGAGTATGGATGAGTATGGCTTCTTAGCTTTAGCGCGCTCGTATCTCCTCTAATCAAACTTGGACACAATTAACTACTTTCCTAAACTCTAACTTGACTAGAATAGAAAGCTAACTAACTAAAATTGGCTTAACTATGGTCAACATGACCTTAGCCTTTATTCCCCTTATTAACGACTCAAAAATAACTCAAGACTAACTCTAATTTACTAACACTTATTGCTAGAAACTTAATTGAAATAAACGACACAAAAGCTAAGCATAACACAACTTCGAATCAACTAAAACTCTTGAGCTCGATCACTTGCCCCACTGGAAACAACTTGAAACTCATTGGAGCTTGACACGATTGAAACTTGTTGAGGCATGATCAGTCTTGAAACTAAGAAAACTCAATCTACTTGGAATTGAAAAGGAATCTGGATCAACTTTGTTTGCATCATTAATCTGATCAGCTAAACATTGGAAAGATAGGCTATTTGATGAGAACAAGAAGATCCAGAGTCACATTCAAGTACACAAAAATTTCGTTTACTTAAGGCTGATCACACTTTGAGTGTTGGGCTAATGCAAGTTAGTTGGGGTTCTACTTTATTAGTCATTTACTTAGTCTTTTAAATAAATGGCTAGCTCATGTTGAGCATAGTTAGTTGCCATAGCTAGAAGTAATTATGTTGCTTGAATTGGTTTCCTAATTGTTAGTAAGACTAGATAGTAAAATTCGGCCAGCTTAGGGATTGTTCAAAGCCTAATTAGTTTTCTTCTTCTTTAGGGGTTGGAAGCTATGACTTAGTTTCCTATTTAGATTAGGTTTATGTTTTGTAATCCCTATAAAAAGGGCTCATTAGTTCATCAATAAAAAAAGGAAAAGTATTATTCAGCAAACACATGTGTGGTCGGACCGGTTCAACCCGGTTCAATGAATTTTTTAAAAAATAATTTATATAAATATATATGTACAAAATAAGACATGTAATGGACTAATTTAATACTTTATATGATGAAAGGTTTATTATTTTTTAATAACTTGGATTTTTAAAAATAAATTTTTAAATTATAAGTTAAAACAAATAAATTTCATCTCAATTTCAATTATATCTAAATCCAACCTAAAAATATCACAATATTTTGAAATTATACAAAATTCACGTCTATGAGAATTTAGATATTGTGAACTTAAATTTTAATTTACGTTTTGGAATTTAAAAAAGAAAATTTGGAGTTTGAAGGAAGTCAAGAGAATTGAAAATAGAAATGTAAACTTGATAAGAAACAAAAAATGACATAAATGTGAGTGGTTGTGGCATTAAATAATTTGGGTTAAAGAAAAATAATTCTTTTTTAACGTTTTTCAATTTAATGGACAAAAACAAAATTAAAAGATGGAAGAAAACATCAATAAATTAAAAATAAAGAGGTTTGATTAAAAAGGGAGTGATAAAAGAGAGAGAGAGAGAGAGAGAGAGAGTTTTTGATTGAAAAGAAAGAGCCATGAGAGGATGGGATTTTGTAAGAAAAATGGAAAAAAGAAATATGAGTATTTGTTTTATATAAATAAGTTATCAAAAAAACTAATAAGATGTGATAGTGCAATGGTTAATACATTGGTTTTCTATTACAAAGGTCTTGGGTTCGAATCTTGATAGTTGCATTTTGCAAAAAGTAAAAAAAAAAGGGGGGGGGGGAAGTTGAAAACCGGAAACCTCCGGTTCGGCGGTTTTCGCGGTTCGACCGGTTTTTGACCGGTTTTCTGGCAAAGTCAACTTTGCCATAGAACCGGACCGGTGCCATGGCCGGTTCGCGGTTCAACCGGTCGACCCTGCCGGTCCGGTCCGGTTTTCAAAACATTGTTTCTTACCCGCAATCACCCTCTCGCAATCTCTCTGTTGTTTCACTCTCTCACGATAGCTCTCTAACCTTAGCAGCCACCAGATTCCTCTCCTTTCATGGCTGCGTCTATGATCCTTTTATAGGGAACTCAACTCCCTAAACCCTCACAGCAAGAGTGGGGGATGAAGCTGCATTTCTTATGGCATTTTGAGAGCTGTTTGATGATTCTTGTTCTGGAATATTCTTGGTGTTGAGATTAAAGCCAGCTGGCTTGGTGTTGGAATGATCAAACGGACGAGAAAATAAGTGAAAAAAATGGAGCGGAATTTTTCAGCTGGATTTTGTTCTGTACTGTAGCACTCTCCATGGCTTCGCATCAGAAGCCATGGGAAACAAAATGGCGTGCATGCTCGTGAGGCACACACTTTTTTTTTATAAATTAATAATGAAATGATTTTATCAACCAAAACGAAAATAAAACAAGATTAACCAAATTAAATGAAATGCTAAAAATTTTTTTTTATTTTGATTGATAATTTTCCTTTTATTTTATTATATGTTTTACTAATTTTCACTTAATTTAGGTAAACAAACAACTAATTTTATAAATTGAATCTAAAAGAATTAAAGCATATTTTTGTGAACAATTTTCTTTTTTTCTGTAAATTTTAATGCTAAACACGTCTTTAAAAATAAAAATTAAGAGACTAATAAGCAAAAATGAATAATAATTATCATTTAATCAATAAAAATAAAAAATAAAGCTAAATTAAAATTTTGGTATCTAAAATGCTAAAAAATGTCTAAAAACAAAAATCATGAGATTAATAAATAAAAATAAAAATACAATAAAATAAAAATAAATTAAAATTTTGGTGTCTACAAGTATATTTGGTGTCCATTTAATTAGTCACTCATCCTACCACGCTCGTGAGAATTTGATTGGTAAGTTAATTGCAACACTTGAAGGAACTCTAATTTCTTCAAGGAGCTGATCAAGGGGCCTTAAGAATATTTGGTGAGATTAATAGAGTGCTGTGTGATAAATACGAGTGTTGAGTGCATAAACAAGAGCTTGTGTGTGGTGAGGAATTGTTTCCTTTTGCTTTTTGCTAAACCATCTTTGCAGGTTTCACTCTAAGATGTCTAACCAAGATTGGAAGAGTTTAAAAGATGGAGTTTTTCCACCTCTTCATAGACGGCTTGATTGAATAGAGAAGAAGGAAGCCAAGAGGGGGGTTCCATGCAATCGAACTATGATAAAATGCCAAATCATGAGTTTCATACCCTCAAGGAGGAAATGGATTGTGATCGTGTACTAAGAGCTTATGAAAGATATCGATGCACGTGTGATGAGTATGAGGAAGAACAAAGGTGGTCACAACATGTGTCTAGAAGAAGTTCATCCTCTACAAACGAGTTTCACTTGAGGAGTCTAAGAAATCTCAAAGTAGGTTACGGCATGGTGAAAAAATGAAGAAAGGCGACTTCCTTGAAGGGAGCAGAAGATTTCACCACATTCTTCCAAGTCTCAACCTTGGGTAGAGCCATATAAGGAGAAGTCTTTGTTGGAGACTTATCAACGTCTTCTATGGGAGAAGCAAATGAAGGAGAGTGTGTGAGAACCCGAAAATTTTCACATTTTCTAAGTATTATTTTATTTCTGTGCCCACATTTTATTACTATCCTTGAAAATATTAAATGTTTTATACATTTTACAAGTAAATACAATTTTCCAATTCATTTTCCTAGCATAAGTTAGTGTACGTAACTTGAAGTGCATGCGTTCGATGTGGGGCCCGCTAGTGCGTTATAATTTTGCCGATTAGGTGACGAAATATTAAGTGACATTATATTACAAGGTGCTAGGAGATAATTAGAGGTTAGCTAGATAAATGAATCATTGGAGGTGAGGAGATAAGCTTAGAAACTTCAAGAGGCCATGTGTCGCAATCCGATTGGCCTAGACTTGCCTAACTTTCTTTGATCTTCCTAAAACCAACTTTGACCAATTTTCCTCCCATTTTTCTTTGCTCTTGGCCGAACTTCATGACAAGAAAAACAAGAGAGAGCTCTCCAAATTTCTAGCTTCAATCCTTGCTCAAAACTTGAGATTTAACCAACCAAATTTGAAACCCCTCCATACAAGTGCTAGCTAAGGTGGATTAAGGGCTTTGGTGGAGTTGATTTGGAGGAACAAGGACTAAGCTACCATTTCCTTTGAGGTCTTGAGGTAATTTGCTAAGAACATCCTTATTTGCTTCTAGTAGATGGAAATTAATGGCTTGTGGTTGTTACTTGGGTGGTTTTGTGCATCATTTCTTAGCTAAGAGTAGGGATGTGTTGATTTTCAGTTTTTGGTGAATTTTTTTGCCTGTTCTGCCCAGTGTTATTCGGTCATGATGGAGGCCGAATTGGACTTAGCTCAAAACATGAAAGTTGGAGATAATTGAGTGTAGATTATGCCTGTAAAATTTCAGCTCAATCGGAGCATGGTAGCCTGTGAAATGACTATTTTACCCCTGCTCCCCTGTTTCTGTCCGGAAATGATTTTCAGCCTCTGTAATTGGCTCATTTGGCTGGGAAGATTAATGAATTAGCTTTTGATGCCTTCTTAAGAATTGTAGCCTTGTATCTTAGCTTTTCTATGGCTTTGGAATCAACTGAATCGGAGTTGTGTGTGCTGAGATATGATTAAATTAGGGTTTGTGTGGTTGGTTGTGAAGCTTCCAATTGGTTGTATATTAAGGGTGTTTTGATAGTCTATGATTTGTATATGAGATTGGGGTTGAATGTTGTGAGTTTGGTGGCTTGTTATAGCCTGGAAAAGTAAGGAAAACAAGGGGTTATGCCGTCCGTTTATTCTCTTGAAGATTAGAGTGAATGAAATGAGATTCGAAATGTGATTTGGTGATGTATTGAACTTGTCTTGTGTAGTTGATTTTAGTTCCATTTTAGTTGTAATTTACTTGCATTTGTACACTTCCCTTTTACCATAATGTTTGGTTTCGAATGTTGAGTTTTGAACTTCAAATATGTGTTTGATTTCCTCCCAAAACAAAAGAAGTGGCCTAGGGTTTCCCAGCCACGAAAACCTAGCTTTTATAAGTAAGATTTTGGGGTGCAATAAGGTATTTTATCATCCGTTTGGATGTGAATTTTTCCCAAAACCCTTGTTATACATTAATTCGTTATAGATGTGTTAGTTTTGAGCCAAAAACACATTTTACGAAAAAGGGGAAAAATTTACTGTTCATAATCCGGCCGTGTATCCGGCCAATTCTTGGCCGGATTGTTGGCCGAATTGACAGGGGAAGAAGAAAAAAATTAGGTCGGTCTCTGCCTTGAATCCGGCCGACTATCCGGCCGGATATCCGGCCAATTCCTGGCCGGATTCTGACGTGGCAACTGTTTCAAATTTTTCCGATTTAATTTTCTAAAACCTTTTGAAGCTTAGTTTTATGTTTGATTTGGAAAACCTTTAGTTATTCATTTCCTTTGATCAAAATGTACCCTTTTCACTTCCAAAAATCATACTTCCACCTTGTACTAGTTTTATTCAGATTTTCTTTGATTTGCTTAAATATTTTGATAATTGAACCATAACATTTCTCATGATTGTTATTAGGGTTTCTTGGTGACTAAAGTTGATATCCGGAGGGATACTTTGGACGTAATTTTGCTTGAAATTAGGTGAGTGTTTTATATACGATTTGTTGCTCATGATTACGTGAATTATTGTGACTCTTTGGATTGTTACTTGAATAAGTGATTGCCGTACGTTACATTTACATTGACTATGTGGCTACTTGTGATCCTTGATTGAATGTCAAATGTTCTCAATGCTTGCCAAAAACGAATTTTGCTAGGCGAGTGTGTACTTTATCGCACTCGACCTAAATGAACGTGAAATTTTCAATGACTGAATGATTAAATGTTAATTGTGCATGAATGTAAGCCTTCGGGCTGAACTGGGCCCATGCCCTTTGTTACTGGTCGACTCGAGCCAGAAACGGACTCGGTCGAGCGATTAGTGACCCTGGGTGAATGTTTAATGTTTGGTATACTCGAGTATGACCACGAAGTTTGGGAAGGACTAGCCAGTGCGCTGGCTAGAAGGGGAAGAACGAAATGAACGAATGAATGGCAAGATGTACGGAGAGGTTTTCAATGACAAATGCAACTTTTTCTAAAACGCTTGAAGGAATGAGGAATGAATGAATGAACGAATGGCTCTCCGTGAGCCCGTATCCTTTCAATGAAAGTGTTACTCTTGTTTTACTTCATAATTGTTATCTGGATTACTTGTTATCACATGCTAATGTCCTTGTTTACTTGCTTAGTTGTGTATATAGAACCTCGCTGGGCTTTTAGCTCATTCCACGTCTTTTGTTTTCCTTAACAGGGGTTACAAGCAAGGGCGAGAGATCTGTTTAGAATAGCATAGTTTAGTCCCTTTTGTACATTATGGGCTTTTGTACTCGCTCTAGGATATGGTTAGGACTGGGTCGGACGGAGAACTGAGGACTTTTGTCTCTTTTGGATTTGTATTACCATCTGAGTTTGGATGAATGTAAGTATAAATGTTTCAAGTTGGGAATTGTTTTCATTTTTTTTTTCTCGAGGCTATATCTCATTTTGGTTTGATGTGAGTGAACGAGTCCTGGCGAGAGCTGGGCAGGCGGTCCGCCGAACCCTTTGGTTCGCCTTAGGGGAAGGTGGGGCTGTCACAGGTGGTATCAGAGCTACTTCGCGTGGTCTCTGCGCGGAGTGAGCTTGGGCCAAGTGGTGTATGGTCCTGATCTCGTGAATAAGTATGACGGATTAAGTGCTCTTTTGAGTATAAGTTATGAATCATGAATCGTTATAAGTGTAAATCCTTTTCATGGTACTTGAGGACAATAGAAATGTACGTCAGGTAGGAATCTCGATTGTAGATAATTTGTACTTGGGTCTGATCAGCTCGAGTGGTGAATTATCTCGGATTCTTGTACCCGAGTACGCGAGAGTTGAGGGTAATACTAAGGACTTGCAATCTTTTGTGGGAAGTAGGAATGGGCTAATGTTTAGTAAAAGTAAGTGTAAAGCGTTATCGGATGTCCAGTTCGGGTAGTAAGAGAAGTGAGAAATTGAACGGGGAATGTTTTAACCGAGAGTAGAACGACACGTCACGTTTACTTCCCGTTTTGCCCTGTACTGCTACTGTACGCATTTGGTTGCTACTGTATCTATTTGGCTTAAAGCTTTTCAATAAGTATGTGTATAGTACTTGCTATATTTGATTTTGCCCAACTTGATCTGTTTCCTTGCGTATTTGGTGTGTTATATTGTGCCATTGTAGTTCATTTACTTTGTTTGCATACTAAATCAAATTTTGGAAAAAAAAAAAAAAAAGAGAGAAAGAAAAGAGAGAAAAGGACATGGAAGGGAGACGTGGTCGAGGACGTGGAGTAAGTCGTGGACGAGGAATTAGTCGTGGCCGTGGGGCTAGGCAAGCCCCAGAACCAAGAAAAGAAAGGGAAACAGTAACTGAGCAAGATAGTGGACCGAGGGTTGGGGCCGGAGATCAAGTGGCGACGGCAATACAACAAATGACCAAAATTCTAGCGCGATTGGTAGATCAACAGGGCCAATTGCCAGTGAATCAACCCCAGAACCCCGAAATAAGAGAGATAGGAGAAGATAGGGCTTTAGAAAGATTTCAAAAGTTTAATCCTCCTAAATTCCTTGGAGGATCTGATCCAGATATAGCTGAACAATGGTTAGAGGTGATGATTAACATCTTTGCAGCCCTAAACTACACGGAGCAAAGACAAGTGAACTTTGCAGTATTTCAATTCGAAGGACCGGCCCGAGCATGGTGGAATGTTATTAGGGCTAAATGGGAGAGAGAACAAACTGCATGGACATGGGTGAACTTTACACGAGAATTTTACGAGAAGTACCTCCCACCCCTGGTCCAAGAAAGGAGGGAGGACGAATTTATTGGATTGCGTCAAGGAACCCTGAGTGTGGCCGAATATGAGACGAAATTCACTAAACTATCCAAGTTCGCCTCTGAATTAGTGGTTACTGAGCGAAGACGGATAAGGCGGTTCATCCAAGGCTTGAATTTGGAAATTCAAGAAGCTTTAGCGGCTGTTCAAGTTAACACCTTTACAGAAGCTCTTGAGAAAGCACAAAGAATCGAGGATGCAAAAGCACAAGTAAAAGCTTTTCAAGTGCGGAAAAGGGGCGCACCTAGTAGCATGCCTGAAGAATCTGGGGAAAAGACAACGCCCTCCAAAGTGCCAAAAGTGAACCGTTTCCCTCATCCACCCTGGACATATGGAGCACTATATGAGGGGTCTACAAAAGGAAGTCAAATAGGGCCTGAGAAGACTTCTCGAGAAAGCCAAACAGTAAACCCTCGCTTGGCTTGTGGCTATTGTGGAAAGGCAAACCACACTGAGCATGACTGCTGGAGGAAAGGACGAAAATGTTTGATCTGTGGGAGTGGTGAGCATCAGCTGAGTAATTGTCCAAAGAAGCAGCCACGAGGGGCTAGTACTCAACAAGTAAGTGAAGCCAAACCGAAGCCGACTAACGAACGAGGGAACCGAACAAAAACACCAGCTCAGGTATATGCCATAGAACCGCAACAAGCTCCAGGATTCCATGAGGAAACAGAAGGTAAAATTTCGAGGACGAAATTTCTTAAGGGGGAGAGAGTGTGAGAACCCGAAAATTTTCACATTTTCTAAGTATTATTAATTTCTGGTGCCCACATTTTATTACTATCCTTGAAAATATTAAATGTTTTATACATTTTACAAGTAAATACAATTTTCCAATTCATTTTCCTAGCATAAGTTAGTGTACGTAACTTGAAGTGCATGCGTTCGATGTGGGGCCCGCTAGTGCGTTATAATTTTGCCGATTAGGTGACGAAATATTAAGTGACATTATATTACAAGGTGCTAGGAGATAATTAGAGGTTAGCTAGATAAATGAATCATTGGAGGTGAGGAGATAAGCTTAGAAACTTCAAGAGGCCATGTGTCGCAATCCGATTGGCCTAGACTTGCCTAACTTTCTTTGATCTTCCTAAAACCAACTTTGACCAATTTTCCTCCCATTTTTCTTTGCTCTTGGCCGAACTTCATGACAAGAAAAACAAGAGAGAGCTCTCCAAATTTCTAGCTTCAATCCTTGCTCAAAACTTGAGATTTAACCAACCAAATTTGAAACCCCTCCATACAAGTGCTAGCTAAGGTGGATTAAGGGCTTTGGTGGAGTTGATTTGGAGGAACAAGGACTAAGCTACCATTTCCTTTGAGGTCTTGAGGTAATTTGCTAAGAACATCCTTATTTGCTTCTAGTAGATGGAAATTAATGGCTTGTGGTTGTTACTTGGGTGGTTTTGTGCATCATTTCTTAGCTAAGAGTAGGGATGTGTTGATTTTCAGTTTTTGGTGAATTTTTTTGCCTGTTCTGCCCAGTGTTATTCGGTCATGATGGAGGCCGAATTGGACTTAGCTCAAAACATGAAAGTTGGAGATAATTGAGTGTAGATTATGCCTGTAAAATTTCAGCTCAATCGGAGCATGGTAGCCTGTGAAATGACTATTTTACCCCTGCTCCCCTGTTTCTGTCCGGAAATGATTTTCAGCCTCTGTAATTGGCTCATTTGGCTGGGAAGATTAATGAATTAGCTTTTGATGCCTTCTTAAGAATTGTAGCCTTGTATCTTAGCTTTTCTATGGCTTTGGAATCAACTGAATCGGAGTTGTGTGTGCTGAGATATGATTAAATTAGGGTTTGTGTGGTTGGTTGTGAAGCTTCCAATTGGTTGTATATTAAGGGTGTTTTGATAGTCTATGATTTGTATATGAGATTGGGGTTGAATGTTGTGAGTTTGGTGGCTTGTTATAGCCTGGAAAAGTAAGGAAAACAAGGGGTTATGCCGTCCGTTTATTCTCTTGAAGATTAGAGTGAATGAAATGAGATTCGAAATGTGATTTGGTGATGTATTGAACTTGTCTTGTGTAGTTGATTTTAGTTCCATTTTAGTTGTAATTTACTTGCATTTGTACACTTCCCTTTTACCATAATGTTTGGTTTCGAATGTTGAGTTTTGAACTTCAAATATGTGTTTGATTTCCTCCCAAAACAAAAGAAGTGGCCTAGGGTTTCCCAGCCACGAAAACCTAGCTTTTATAAGTAAGATTTTGGGGTGCAATAAGGTATTTTATCATCCGTTTGGATGTGAATTTTTCCCAAAACCCTTGTTATACATTAATTCGTTATAGATGTGTTAGTTTTGAGCCAAAAACACATTTTACGAAAAAGGGGAAAAATTTACTGTTCATAATCCGGCCGTGTATCCGGCCAATTCTTGGCCGGATTGTTGGCCGAATTGACAGGGGAAGAAGAAAAAAATTAGGTCGGTCTCTGCCTTGAATCCGGCCGACTATCCGGCCGGATATCCGGCCAATTCCTGGCCGGATTCTGACGTGGCAACTGTTTCAAATTTTTCCGATTTAATTTTCTAAAACCTTTTGAGCTTAGTTTTATGTTTGATTTGGAAAACCTTTAGTTATTCATTTCCTTTGATCAAAATGTACCCTTTTCACTTCCAAAAATCATACTTCCACCTTGTACTAGTTTTATTCAGATTTTCTTTGATTTGCTTAAATATTTTGATAATTGAACCATAACATTTCTCATGATTGTTATTAGGGTTTCTTGGTGACTAAAGTTGATATCCGGAGGGATACTTTGGACGTAATTTTGCTTGAAATTAGGTGAGTGTTTTATATACGATTTGTTGCTCATGATTACGTGAATTATTGTGACTCTTTGGATTGTTACTTGAATAAGTGATTGCCGTACGTTACATTTACATTGACTATGTGGCTACTTGTGATCCTTGATTGAATGTCAAATGTTCTCAATGCTTGCCAAAAACGAATTTTGCTAGGCGAGTGTGTACTTTATCGCACTCGACCTAAATGAACGTGAAATTTTCAATGACTGAATGATTAAATGTTAATTGTGCATGAATGTAAGCCTTCGGGCTGAACTGGGCCCATGCCCTTTGTTACTGGTCGACTCGAGCCAGAAACGGACTCGGTCGAGCGATTAGTGACCCTGGGTGAATGTTTAATGTTTGGTATACTCGAGTATGACCACGAAGTTTGGGAAGGACTAGCCAGTGCGCTGGCTAGAAGGGGAAGAACGAAATGAACGAATGAATGGCAAGATGTACGGAGAGGTTTTCAATGACAAATGCAACTTTTTCTAAAACGCTTGAAGGAATGAGGAATGAATGAATGAACGAATGGCTCTCCGTGAGCCCGTATCCTTTCAATGAAAGTGTTACTCTTGTTTTACTTCATAATTGTTATCTGGATTACTTGTTATCACATGCTAATGTCCTTGTTTACTTGCTTAGTTGTGTATATAGAACCTCGCTGGGCTTTTAGCTCATTCCACGTCTTTTGTTTTCCTTAACAGGGGTTACAAGCAAGGGCGAGAGATCTGTTTAGAATAGCATAGTTTAGTCCCTTTTGTACATTATGGGCTTTTGTACTCGCTCTAGGATATGGTTAGGACTGGGTCGGACGGAGAACTGAGGACTTTTGTCTCTTTTGGATTTGTATTACCATCTGAGTTTGGATGAATGTAAGTATAAATGTTTCAAGTTGGGAATTGTTTTCATTTTTTTTTTCTCGAGGCTATATCTCATTTTGGTTTGATGTGAGTGAACGAGTCCTGGCGAGAGCTGGGCAGGCGGTCCGCCGAACCCTTTGGTTCGCCTTAGGGGAAGGTGGGGCTGTCACAGAGTGTTACATGCAATGCTCACGCATATTTTAAAGGGGATTTTGTTAAGGCCATTAGTGGTAAAGAGTGAGTTGATTTTGAGTGCCAACAAAAATGAGAGTGAGGGGACTTATTGCTTTCCTAATGACCTTAATTATGCTTTATTTAGTGTCTCTTCTTTTGTACAAGTTGAGCAAGGAGCCATCACCTTTATCTTTAATTGTTCAATACCTAAATCCATTGGCAAGTTCAAGAGTTTCCATGGAGTGTGTGCTTTGAGTGTTGTCACTCATTGTTATCGACTCATGATACACTTCAAGACTGGTCTACTTGTTGCGCATCATAATGAAGTGGCGAAGGGAGTAGAATGCACTCCAATCACGAAGTTTTCAAGTTGTTCGACTATTTCCAATTTCACCTCACGAAGTGCATTCAAATCTGATGCATACTTTAGTGCTTGTTGCTGTCAGTTTTGAGAGTTTTTTTCTAGCAGAAGATTGTGATTTTTCAAGCCTATTCCAGCCTCCAAAATCTGGTTTCCAATTATTCCTTTTGTCTACTTCTAGTATTGCTAGGCCTGTATGATTCATATGAAGTGGATTTCAACTCTTTGCTGCCTCATATGTTGGATGACATGGATATTTGTGTCATGCAAGATCCGGAAGATGTTCCTAACTTGTTGATTCATGCTCCTAACAATATGCAAAAAGTTTGGTTCGTTGCTCCATTTGTGCTATCTTTCCTAAGAGGGTTTCTCCTTGTTAGCTTTGAACATGGCACTTAGCTTGATTATGGCTTTGTGAAGCTAGTAGAGGTTCCTAAAGTCTTTGATCCCAGTGGAATGTATGGTGTTCATGCTATGTTCCATCCTTTTCCATTCAGATTTGAAGATAAATCTTTTCCAAGAGGAGAGGAATGATGAGAACAAGAAGATCCAGTGTCACATTCAAGTCCACGAAAATTTTGTTTACTTAAGGCTGATCACACTTTGAGTGTTGGCCTAATGCAAGTTAGTTGGGGTTTTGCTTTATTAGTCGTTTACTTAGTCTTTTAAATAAATGGCTAGATCATGTTGAGCATAGTTAGTTGCCATATCTAGAAGTAATTATGTTGCTTCAATTGGTTTCCCATTTGTTAGTAGGACTAGATAGCAAAATTCGGCAAGCTTAGGGATTGTTCAAAGCCGAATTAGTTTCCTTGTTCTTTAGGGGTTTGAAGCCGTGACTTAGTTTCTATTTAGATTAGGTTTTATGTCTTGTAATCCCTATAAAAAGGGCTCATTCGTTCATCAATAAAAAAAAGGACAAGTATTATTCAGCAAACACATGTGTGTGAGAGAGTTCTCAGTTGGCTCTTCGTGGCTACCTTTGAACATCTTAGAAGAGTTCTAAGTGTTCGCTTTGGCTTATTAATTCAAGACCACGTTGAATTGTGGAGCCATTCTACCATCAATCTTGGTTCACTAATCTGTTAAGTTGTGGGTTGTGATTAAATTTACAGTTTATAACTTCGGCGGTTTAGTGGGGTCATAGGTTTTTCTGCTGCCAAATCTTAGGTATTGTTCGTCTAGATCCGGGGCTTGTAAAATACGGGTTTCGTCTTCGACGGGGTTCATATCACTATTTATAGTCTTATAATGACTTGAAACCCTAATGTGATTTTGGGAATCACTTAAATGACTAAAAATCCAACTAAGATTTGGCTCCCTACAAGGACTAATCTGACCAAATTAATCAGTTAATTAAACTACTTAAAACAACAAGTAAATTGATGTTTAAACCCTTCACTTAACACTACTAATAAATGACATCACTTACTAACAAAACAACTACTAAACTAGCTTGCTTCTACTCTTCATGTACGACAACAAGTTGTAGTAAAGTAATGCATGGATGCTCTTCAAGTTGAAAGTCTTCAATGGTCTGCATGTCACCACCAATTCGGTCTTGAATAGCACAAACAAAGTGCTTGTAGTGATTCTTTGAACTTCCTCGTGCGTGACCTTGTGAGCGGACCACTGGGTACTTACACAACTTGATCTTTCGAAGCTTGATCAGCCCTGAACCCCCATATCAAGCTCATCCTCTGTATAAAAAGGGCTCAAGTTAGCAACATTAAAGGTAGCATGAACTCCATACTCACCTGAAAGATCAAGCTTGTAGGCATTATCGTTGATGCGCTCCACAACTTGGAATGGTCCATCACCTCTTGGAAGAAGTTTATTGTGCCTTTGAGTTGGAAAACGTTCCTTCCTCGTATGGATCCAAACCCCAATTTCCTGGTTCAAAGATCATTTGGCCACGTCCCTTATTTGCTCTTTGAACGTATTGAAAAGTTCTTTTCTCAATGTTAGCACGAACTTTCGCACTATGGCGTAAGAGGGTTAAAACCATAAATAAGTTCAAAAGGAGAGTATTGTGTAGCACTATGCACAGTGCAATTATAAGCAAATTCAACATATGGTAAACAATTTTCCCATGTTTTAATATTCTTTTTGATGATTGCTTGCAACAAAGTAGATAAAGTTCTATTAACCACCGTAGTTTGACCATTAGTTTGTGGGTGACTAGAAGTAGAAAATAACAATTTAGTACCTAATTTACACTACAAAGTCTTCCAAAAGTAGTTAAGAAACTTTTCACATTTAAATCTTGTCGTAAACCTTTTTACCACTTAGCTAATGATGTTCCATTGCTTATATGTCCAATTTCTGGTTCAAATCAAGTTGAAATTTTTTCATTTTTGTAGGTTGTAAAGCTGTCCGTGAACTTCTAGTTTTGATTAAAGGATTGCAACCTAATTTTCTGCTTGTTTCCTGTCGCAAATGAGGAGCCAAAACAAGCTACGATCCACGGTTTTTTCAGTCTCAATCAGCCTGTGGATTTGAGTAGTCTTTCTTCACCATTGATGTCTTCATCATTCCCTTATTCACATGAAGATGAAGCTGCCGAATCCATCATGTTGCTACCAATAAAAGTTTAGTTTTATTTGCAACTTGAGTTCGTGGGCATCAAGAGGTTGTCTAGACACCATGCTACTAGGATTGCCTTCATTCATGTGATTCCATCGTTATTGTGCCTTAAGCAATCCAATGATTGGAGGGAAAATCCTTTCAAGAGAAGGGGAATGATACGTGTCCTAAGAGCTGCCCGTGTCTTATTTCAAGATCTGCTCATGATTCGTTGGGGTGCAATGAATAGAGTTAAAAACAAGTGCACAACTTGAGTAAGAATCATGGGAACCGTGGCTTAAGACCTAGCTAAGGTCACTGATTGGTTATGTTTATGTTTTCTAATTTTTGGTTCATGTTTAGTGAGTCATTAGTTAGTTAAGTACACGGCTAAGTCATGTGGACCAATGTTGTTAGCCGAACTTGAGTTAAGTTTTGTTTAGCCGAATTAGGTTTAGTTTAGTTAAGTCTTAGTTCTAGTGAAGTTAGGAGTTGAGTCTTATAAGCCTATAAAAGGAATCATTTTCGTTCAAATAAGGGTAGATGATTATGAATGAAAATTGAGAGTTTTCTCTTTCTTGTTTCTTTGTGAACGCCCTTGATAAAAAGTGGAGTTGTGTCTCCTTTGTTCAAGTTTGGCTTATCAATTCAAGACTGCATTGAATTGTCGCACCTTCTACCCTTCTAATCAATCTCAAGCTATCCTTGATTGGATTAGAATCCATCCAATTTTGTCCATAGCCTGGTCAAGATTGATCCTTCCACCGCCTATGCAATTCGTTTCTTCAAGAGCGGGAGTTTGGAGATTCAAGTTCGTATCAGAATTGGATGAGGCAAGACTTGATCTTTCTTCCTTGGGGTCGAATGTGAGGACTCATGTTTTTATTCTTAAAATAGTCATTTTTATCATTATTTACACTAGGGTTAGTTAATTATATTATCGTTACATGAATTGCTTTTAAATTTTGCTTTATCGCGCGCAAATTGAGCCGGAACGACTAAGTGGAGATTTAATAAATTTATATTAGACTAGTAAGAGTGAGTAATTATAGTGTTAAAGGAATTACATTGGAGGATTAGTGCACTAGTACAACAAACAAGAGAGAAAAGTGGTAGTGCACCTCACTATTTGAACACTATTCGAGTTGACTTTTGCAGAGCTTTTTGGCCACAATTTCTTAAAGCTTCCAAGACAAGATTCACACAACCAAACACTCTCCCTCTCTCCTCTCTTTGGTCGGCCGAAACAGCAAAGGAAAAGGAAGGAAGAAAGTTCTTCATCTTGCTTCCATTTTTGCTTCCATTCTACTTGAAAATCACCATCCAACTTCTAACACTTTGGAGATTAGTTCTAGTTTGGAGAAAGACAACACCTTGTGGAGCTTCTTGGAGGATTTGTGGTGAAAATTTCTGGTTTCATCTAGGGTTCAAGAGGTACCCTTCATCTCCTTCATATCTTTCCATTTTCGCCAAGAATCATGGTTATTTTGCATGGGTTTGAAACCCTAAGCAAGAAATAAGTTAGAGGACTTGAGGAATCACATTTCTCGCATTTATCTCTAGGCTAGCGGTCTTGACCTGGATTATAGGTAGCTAACTTGAGGATTAAAATGCTTGATTGTTGTGTTTATGTGTTATATAAGAGATTTATGGTTAGAAAATGGAGAGAAAGTTGGAAAGGTGTGAGATGTGAGTTGGCCGAAAATTCTGGTCATGTTGCCCTGTTTTAATTCAAAATTTTGATGCTTGTTTGGTTGTGAAATTGATGGTTATATGTTGTATATTGTGTGTCGAATGTGCCTTGCAAAAATCATTTGATTTGGTTGCTCAAAACTAGAGTTTTCGAAAAAGAAAGAAATCTGGAAATGGTGGTTCAGGACAGTCGAACAGTACTTCTTTGCTTGAACATATCTCTTTGTAAAAAAGTCAAAATTGAGTACCGTTTGTGGAATTTGAAACTAGACATTCATAGCTTTCTAACGGTATAAAAATCACCTGCTATTTCGAACTGAGTGAACCGTAGTGATTCAACAAAGTTGACTATCCTGTTGTGACTGTCTGTCCAAGAGGAATGGAGAAGCTGCATCTTGTGGCTCGATTTTCTCTCACTTGTGAACTAATTTTGGGAACGACTCTTTCTGATGAAATGTAGAATTTTGAACCTAGTTTTTCAAGCCATAAACCATTCTCAATTTGAACTTGTCTTGAGTGAGATGTGGTCTGATTTCGAAAGTGCAACAAAGCTGGAAACTGGAAAGTTTTTCCCTTCTTGCTAGCCGAATGGTCAGGTTTGCTTTGGGATGCTTTGTTTTCGAAAATTTTGATGTCAATTACCCATCAGCTACTTATTAAATGTTTCTGGAGCCTTGGTTTAAAAACTGGAGTGGATTGTGGTTGATTTCATTGGACAAACCTTTGAAAAAGAAAGAAAGAGTGAGATGGCAGATTTGCCTTGGAAAATTTCACGAAATTTAGTCGTTCTGTTAACTGCCTTCCCATGGGATTTTTTTGCATAAAATTTGATAGAACAGAAGTCCTCATATGGAAGTTTAAGTGTACCAAATTTGATATAATTTCAATACCATTTCGATACCCAAATAACGCCCCAAAGATTGCTCAACAAATCTGGAAATTTACTGATCAGTTTGCAAGTTTTAGCCGACTTTGAACTGTTATATCTTGATGGTCATAACTCCGAATTTAGTTCCATTTGTCGTGTTTGAAACCTTTTTTGGAACTCTTATTGTGTTACAAATTTCAAGGGCTGATTGACTTTCTGTGAATTATGCCAAATTTCCAAAGATGACTGAAAAACCAAGACTGGTTCAAATCTGTCTTCTTGAAACTGAAACTTTGAGCTGAAAAATGAGTGCATTCCGTTTAGAATCTTGGAAAAGTGTCTTCTACGAACTTTTAGTACTCCGAACCTAGTTTCCAACGGTGTAGAGTTTTTCCATTTTTGGACGAACCAAACTCAAGATTTGATTTTCCAAAAAATTGTCGCGTAAATCTGAAATTTCCCGATTTCTTAGAGAATGAGTTTTTAAGAACTTGTTACATCCTTTTGATATCGATAGATCGTTTAAACTCAATTTCTTGGAAGAGGCAAGTCTCTCTTGGGACTTTAACTCCTCACTTTTGAATCTCGATTTTCGAGAGATTAAAGTTCATTTTTAAGACGTTGTCTTAGTTCTAAACAAGTGTACAGTTTTCCTTGGTTGAGGCATATTGTGAGTGATAGTTAATCGTTATTTCTTCAGGCGCTTAAGAGGATCTTCAAGAGAATCTCGGAGTGGACGCCTGAAAATTTATTTGCTCACTTACCCACTATTGACTTGGTGAGTGTCAAGTGTATGAAGTGTTGCTACGTGCTTAATTGTTCTCATTAATTGAGTATTTCGAAAGTGTCGAGTCGAGTGTGTACTTTATCGCACTCGTTCTCTTTTAAGTGAATTATATTTGAATTGTATGAAGTGAATTCGCTAAGTGAATAAAGTGAAGTGTTGCAATAGTGAATTGTACTATATTTGAATCAATGTCGATTGGAGTGAATCTCATCGACTTATATTTATAATAGTGGGGGACGCCCAAACTCATCGGCTGACCTTGCGACTCGAGCCGGCATGGGATTGGTCGTGAAGTTTGGTGAGCCATGAGAAAAAATTTTATAAGCTTGATCTATTTGAGAGATCTCGTTTGGCATACTCGAGTAGTATCGCCTTATATAAAAGAAGTACGGGCCCGGAGCAGGGGCGTAACGGTGATCGGAAGTGCGAAGTAAGTGGGGTTCTACGGACTTATAACCTACCCGGTTGACGGAGTGTCAGCTCGTGGAGGTATTGGATCGAGCATTGGCAGAGCAAGTGGAATATAGCTCCTGAGAGCTCCCGTATCCTAATCAAATGTATCTTATTGTGAATTGTGAACTACTTGAATGTTATAGTTTTAATTCTCGTATAAGTGCTATTGTTATTTCAACTATGTGTTTTGCATGCTTTTCTTGGCCTCACTGAGCATTAGCTTATCCCATTAGATTTGTTTTTCTTAACAGGAGGCGAAATGGAAAGAGTTATGGAGAAGCCGACTTGATGCACTTTTGATTAGGGTTTTGAATGTAATTGATTAGATGATTTTGAAAGTTGTATATTTTGGGGAAAGTGATGTACTTGGTATCTTGTAATGTAAGAATTGAATACTTATTAAGGAAGCGACCTTTTCTTTGTAGTTTCGACTCTTATTGTTGAATGTTATCCATGAGTTTGAATTCGTCTCGTAGTGAGTCCTGATGAGAGCTAGGTAAGCGTCCCGCTGATACCCTTGGATTCGCCCTAGGGAGAAGTAGGGGCGTCACAGTTGGTATCAGAGCACTAGGTTTAGAGATCTATTTGGGATATGTGTTAGGGACTTTACCCTTAAGAATAGGAATGAGATAACTTAGTTATACCTTAAGTAATGTTTGAGCGAATTAGTGACTTTAAGTTTCTAACCGAGAATTTGTAGTTGTTTTGTAGGGATGGAGAATGGTAATGGAGGACGCGCTGCTAATGGTTATGGTCATGCTAATGGCCACGTGGAGTCTCTTAGGCCTATTTACTATCGAGCACTTGGTGGAGGAGCTCGTGTTCGATTCTCACCTTCTTCTAGGTTTCCCCGTTGTCCCTGTAAGGCGACGCACGCGTACCTTAATGACTTAGTACTGTCCATTGACGATGAGCGTCGTTAGTTGGTGATTGCCAACAGAGCTCTACTTCAGGAGGTCGAGGAGCTGAGCGCCATGATTGATGCTCAGGATGCTAGGATTGCGGAGTTAAAGGGGACGGTAGTGGACGAGCTGGCTAGGGCTGAGGCCGCTCATGATGCGCTACAGAGGACTAGAGCTCGATTGACTAGGATAGGTGAGGAGGTCCGGGATCGGGCTTCTGGGATCTTGGCAGACACCACTATGTTGATCGATGAGGTGATGGATGCTGTTCAGAGTCCGATTCAGGAGGGCACTGAGGAGGAGTTTTTCGAGGAGAATTCGGAGGAGGTTCTACCTGATAGTCCTGCTAAGGATTAGACTAGGAGTGATGATTCTCTTTTGACTTTTGTAACTAGAAATAGATGGGGTGATGCTAGTTCAAAGGCCATTGTATTTTGTTTAATTGTGTGGCCTACTTTTGAGGCACTTGGACCTATTTTTGTCATGCATGACTAAAAGTATTTTTGTGGCACCTGTGTGTTATATTTTTGTAAATGCCCCATGACTTGCTAATTGTATAAAGGTTAAAGTGTTAATACATGTTAATTATTGTTATTTCCCAATGTTTTCATGTTGGTTTTTATTTTAAGTATTTTCTTGCGTAATGATTTTACTTCTTGCATTAGGCATAACTAGGGTCATGGATGGACGAAGGAGTGGTAGAGGTCGAGAACGTAGGGTTAGACAAACCCAACCTCAAGGGGATGATCAAGAATCGGCAATGGGGCTGACCCAAGGACAAGAAAATGTAGAAGGTAATTAAGTGGCTACTGCCATTAATCGGATGATCGATATCCTAGAACGATTAGCAGAGCGACAGCGTTCAGGGCCAATTAACTAACCCGGGGGCCCAGGATAGAGGGGAAGATAGAGCCTTGGAGAGATTTCTGAAATTTAATCCGGCTAAATTCATTGGGGGACCTGATCCCGAGTTAGCGGAGGGTTGGTTGGAAAAATGACCAATATTTCGCCGCCCTAAACTATACAGAGGAGAGGCGAGTGAATTTTGCTGCCTTCCAATTTGAGGGCGTAGCACATGCTTGGTGGGATGTGATAAGGGGAAAGTGGGAAAGAGTCCAGACCCCTTGGACTTGGGAAAACTTCACGAGGGAGTTCAATGAGAAGTTTCTTCCGCCCTCTGATCCAAGAGAAGAGGAAGACGAATTCATAAAGTTGAGGTAAGGAACCTCTAGCGTGGTTGAGTATGAGGGGAAATTCACTAAACTTTCTAAATATGCTCCAGAGTTGGTGGTTAATGAGCGGAGAAGGATAAGGCGTTTTGTGCAAGGACTTAATGTGGAGATTCAGGAAGGGTTGGCGGCAGCCCAAATCTCTACGTTCACTGAAGCCTTAGAGAAAGTGCAGAGAGTTGAAAGTGCAAGGTTGCAAGTTAGGGACTTCCATACTAAAAAAAGGAACACCCCTAGTTACACCTCTGGCACCTCTGGACAAACTAGTAAAAGTGCCCCACCTTCCAAGATGGGGAAAGGAACGGGAGGAGTAAGGACCGCTGGAGCTCCAAGAGGGGCTCTATCAAGAGGAGGTCGTAGTAGACAAGATCAAGCAAGAGGAATACCTTCTAGTGGTCAGGCCGTAACTCCTCAAGTTAGTTATGGCTTCTATGGCCAGTCCAATCATGTGGAAAACGATGTTGGAGGGAAATCGAGAAAGTGCTTGTACTGCGGTAGTGCCGAGTACCAACTCGCAAGTTGTCTGATTGCGCCAAAAGTAGGAGGTAGTACTCAACGGCCAGAGAAATCGGCATCTAAGCAGACTAGTGCCGGAGGAAGTCGACCTAAAGTGCCGGTTAGGGTTTATGTACTGGATCATCAACAAGTTCCTGATTCTACTGAGGTGGTTGAAGGTACGATCCCTATTTTCCACCGTTTAGCTAAGGTTTTAATTGATTCTAGTGCGACACACTCTTTTGTGAACCCTAACTTTATGAGTGCGATAGACGTGAAGCCAATTAAGTTACCTTATGATTTGGAGGTTAGAACACCTACTGGGGATCAAAGTTTAATCGCTAATTTGGTGTATAAGAATTGTGAGATCTGGGTTGGGGAACGGAAATTACTGGCCGATTTGATGGGTTTAGCGATTAAGGGGTATGATGTTATCTTAGAAATGGATTGGTTAATTCGCTACAATACTCAGTTGAATTGTAAGACGAAAATGGTAGAGTTGTGCATTCTAGGAGAGGCAACCCTAAGATTGGATGTAAGGGGTAGATTAGTCTCATCTGCTCTTATCTCAGGAATTCGAGTTAGAAAAATGTTGAGTAAGGGAGTTCAAGGATATTTGACTTTTCTTATAAATACTTCTAGTGATAAGGTGAGATTGGAAAATATGCCTGTAGTTAAAGGAGTATCCGATGTTTTTCCCGAAGAATTAGAGTCTTTACCTTCGGAAAGGGAAATATCTTTTAAGATTGATGTGACTCCGGGAGTGGCGCCTATCTCTAAGACGCCATACAGAATGGCTCCAGTTGAATTGAAGGAGTTGAAATTGCAATTGCAGGATTTGTTAGAGCGAAGATTTATAAAGGAGAGTGATTCACCGTGGGGAGCCTCGGTATTGTTCGTTTAAAAAGAAAGATAGGAGTTTAACACTGTGTATAGACTACCGAGACTTGAACGATGTTACTATTAAGAATAAGTACCCTTTGCCTCACATTGATGAGCTGTTTGACCAATTGTAAGGGACGGTAGTATTCTCGAAGTTGGACCTCAGGCAGGGATATTATCAGTTTGAGAATTTTGGAAAAAGATATACCCAAATCTGCCTTTAACTCGAGGTATTGACACTTTGACCTCGCAGTAATACCGTTCGGATTGACTAATGCACATGCGGCTTTTATGGATTTAATGCACTGCATCTTTAAGCCTTATCTAGATCAGTTTGTGGTAGTGTTCATCGATAATATACTGGTGTACTCTAAGACTTTGGAGGATTATGAGAAACATTTGAGAATTGTTTTACAAACTTTGAGGGAACATCAGTTGTATGCTAAGTTTAGCAAATGTGAGTTTTTGGTTGAAAGAAGTGACATTCTTAGGTTATATAATTTCCAAGGACGGAATTAAGGTGGATCCAACCAAAGTTGAAGCGGTTTCTAAGTGGAAGCAACCGAAAAACCCTACTGAAATTCGAAATTTTATAGGGTTAGCAAGGTATTACCGGAGATTCATCAAGAATTTTTCTAAGATTGCTGGACCCATGACCGAGTTGACTAAGAAAAAGTGGGAAATTTATATGGAACCCTAAGTGTGAAGAAAGTTTCCAAGAGTTAAAGAGACGTTTGACAAGGGCACCCGTATTAGTTTTATCTAATGGAAAGGATAGCTTTGTAATATATACAGATGCTCCAAAGAAGGTTTGGAATGTGTATTAATGCAAAATGATAAAGTGATAGAGTATGCCTCTAGGAAGTTAAAACCTCACGAGAGGAATTACCAACTCATGATTTGGAGTTAGCAGGTGTAGTATTTGCATTGAAAAGTGGAGGCATTACCTCTATGGGGTGATGTTGAGGTTTTCACCGACCACAAAAGTCTTAAGTATTTGTTTTTCCAAAAAGAGTTGAACTTGAGACAACGTAGATGGGTGGAATTTTTGGAAAACTATGATTGTACAATCAATTATCACCCTGGGAAAGCTAATGTGGTGGCAGATGCTTTAAGTCGTCAAGTGCAGATGGCAGGATTGATGATTAAAGAATTACACTTGTTGGAAGAGGTTAGTTGTTGGAATCCTCGACTTGAACCAAGAAAAGTGATTCTGGAGAACATTGTCGTGAAATCCACTCTGTTGGAACGTATCAAGGAAGCTCAGGAGAAGGATTTTAAAGTGCAAAAGTGGTTGGCGAAAGTGAATAGGGAGAAAAGTCAGATTTTAACTTGGGAGTAAATGACGTGCTAAGATTTCGAAATCGTATAGTGGTGCCAAAAGACGAGGGGTTAAGAAGGAAATTTTGGAAGAAGCACATCGATCTAAGTACACGGTACATCCTGAAGGGAATAAAATGTACCAAAACTTGAAAAATTTATATTGGTGGGAGAGCATGAAAAAGGAAATTGCTCGGTTCGTCCAAACTTGTTTGATTTGCCAGCAGGTTAAAACCGAACATCAGAAACCATCTGACCTACTGCAACCTTTAGAGATACCCCGTGTGGAAGTGAGAAAATATCACCATGGATTTTGTATCTGGATTACCTAGGACACAAAGAGGTCATGACGCTATTTGGATAATAGTGGATAGACTGACCAAATCTGCTCATTTCTGCCGATTAGTATGAAGTACTCAATGGAGAAGTTAGCTAAGGTGTATTTGTCGAAATATAAGGTTACATGGTATTCCAGTAAGTATTGTCCGATCGAGACCCTAGGTTTGTTTCGCAGTTCTGGCAGAAGATGCAGGAAATGTTAGGAATCAAACTGAATTTAGCACTACCTACCATCCTCAGACTGATGGACAATCGGAGAGGACAATTCAAACTCTTGAGGACATGTTGAGAACCTGTATTTTGGATTTTGGAGAGAGTTGGAGAAAGTATTTGACTTTGGTGGAATTTGCCTATAATAATAGTTTCCATTCATCCATTCAAATGGCTCCGTACGAAGCTCTATATGGTCGGAAGTGTAGATCTCCAATTTGTTGGGATGAAATAGGTGAAAGAAAGGTTTTAGACCCAACTACAATGCCATGGATTGAGAAGGTGTACGAAAAAATAAAGTTGATACGCCAAAGGATACAAACCACTCAAAGTCGTCAAAAGAGTTATGCAGATAATCGAAGGAAAGATTTAGAGTTTGCGGTTGGAGACCAAGTTTTTCTTAGGATTACACCTCTCAAAGCAAGTTTGATGACAGGAAGAGGAAAGAAGATACAACCAATATTTATAGGACCTTATAAGATTCTCTAGCGCGTAGGAAACGTGGTTTATAAGTTGGAATTGCCACCAAATTTATCTCGAATTAATAATGTTTTCCACGTATCCATGCTCAAGAAATATCATCCAGATCCATCTCATGTCCTGCAACCGGAGAATATTTGAGATCGACGAGGCACTAACCTATGAGAAGAAACCGATAAAGCTTCTAGACAGTAAGGTGAAAGAACTGAGGAATAAACGAATTCCGTTGGTGAAAGTTCTATGGAGGAATCATGGACTCGAGTAAGCAACTTGGGAAGTAGAAAAAGAAATTCGAGCAAAATATCTAGATCTATTTCCAAATCAAGGTATGAATTTCGAGGATGAAATTTTCTTAAGGGGGAGAGGATGTGAGGACTCATGTTTTTTATTTTTAAAATAGTCATTTTTATCATTATTTACCCTAGGGTTAGTTAATTATATTATCGTTACATGAATTGCTTTTAAATTTCGCTTTATCGCGCACGAGTCAGAAATTCGCATAAATCGAGCCGGAACGGCCAAGTGGAGATTTAATAAATTTATATTAGACTAGTAAGAGTGAGTAATTATAGTGTTAAAGGAATTACATTGGAGGATTAGTGCACCAGTACAACAAACAAGAGAGAAAAGTGGTAGTGGACCTCACTATTTGAACACTATTCGAAGTTGACTTTTGCAAAGTTTTTTGCCCACAATTTCATAAAGCTTCCAAGACAAGGTTCACACAACCAAACACTCTCTCTCTCTCCTCGCTTTGGTCGGCCGAAACAGCAAAGGAAAAGGAAGGAAGAAAGTTCTTCATCTTGCTTCCATTCTACTTGAAAATCATCATCCAACTTCTAAACACTTTGGAGATTAGTTCTAGCTTGGAGAAAGACAACACCTTGTGGAGCTTCTTGGAGGATTTGTGGTGAAAATTTCTGGTTTCATCTATGGTTCAAGAGGTACCCTTCATCTCCTTCACATCTTTCCATTTTCTCCAAGAATCATGGTTATTTTGCATGGGTTTGAAACCCTAAGCAAGAAATAAGTTAGAGGACTTGAGGAATCTCATTTCTCGCATTTATCTCTAGGCTAGCGGTCTTGAGCTGGATTATAGGTAGCTGAATTGAGGATTAAAATGCTTGATTGTTGTGTTTATGTGTTATATAAGAGATTTATGGTTAGAAAATGGAGAAAAAGTTGGAAAAGGTGTGAGATGTGAGCTGGCCGAAAATTCTGGTCATGTTGCCCTGTTTTAATTCGAAATTTTGATGCTTGTTTGGCTGTGAAATTGATGGTTATATGTTGTATATTGTGTGTAGAATGTGCCTTGCAAAAATCATTTGATTTGGTTGCTCAAAACTAGGGTTTTCGAAAAAGAAAGAAATCTGGAAATGGTGTTCAGGACAGCCGAACAGTACTTCTTTCCTTGAACATATCTCTTTGTAAAAAAGTTGAAATTGAGTGCCGTTTATGGTATTTGAAACTAGACATTCATAGTTTTCTAACGGTATAAAAATCACCTGCTAGTTCGAATTGAGTGAACCATAGTGATTCAACAAAGTTGACTGTCCTGTTGTGACTGTCTGTCCGAGAGGAATGGAGAAGTTGCATCTTGTGGCTCGATTTTCTCTCACTTGTGAACTAATTTTGGAAACGACTCTTTCTGATGAAATGTAGAATTTTGAACCTAGGTTTCAACGCCATAAACCATTCTCAATTTGAACTTGTATTGAGTGAGTTGTGGTCCGATTTCGAAAGTGCAACAAAGCTGGAAACTGGAAAGTTTTTCCCTTCTTGCTAGTCGAATGGTCAGGTTTGCTTTGGGATGCTTTGTTTCGAAAATTTTGATGTCAATTACCCATCAGCTACTTATTAAATGTTTCTGGAGCCTTGGTTTAAAAAATGGAGTGGATTGTGGTTGATTTCATTGGACAAAACCTTTGAAAAAGAAAGAAAGAGTGAGATGGCAGATTTGCCTTGGAAACTTTCACGAACTTTAGTCGTTCTGTTAACTGCCTTCCCATGGGAGTTTTTGCGTAAATTTTGATAGAACAGTAGTACTCATATAGAAATTTAAGTGTACCAAATGTGATGTAATTTCAATACATTTCGATACCCAAATAACGCCCCAAAGATTGCTCAAGAAATCTGGAAATTTACTGATCAGTTTGCAAGTTTTAGCAGACTTTGAACTGTTATATCTTGATGCTCAAAACTCTGAAATTAGTTCCGTTTGTCGTGTTTGAAACCTTGTTTGGAACTCTTATTGTGTTACGAATTTCAAGGGCGGATTCACTTTCTGTGAATTATGCCGAATTTCCAAAGATGACTGAAAAACCAAGACTGGTTCAAATCTGTCTTCTTGGAATTGTAACTTTGAACTGAAAAATCAGTGCTTTCCGTTTAGAATCTTGGAAAAGTATCTTCTACAAACTTTTATTACTCCGAACCTAGTTTCCAACGGAGTAGAGGTTTCCATTTTTGGACGTGCCAAACTCAAGATTTGATTTTCCAAAGATTGTCGCGTAAATCTGAAATTTCCCGATTTCTTAGAGAATGAGTTTTTTAAGAACTTGTTACATCCTTTTGATATCGATAGACCGTTTTAAACTCGATTTCATGGAAGAGGCAAATCTCTCTTGGGACTTTAACTCCTTGTAGACACCAAATTTTTAATTTATTTTTATTTTTGTTGATTATTATCTATTTTATTTATTAATCTCATGATTTTTGTTTTTAGACATTTTTTAGCATTTTAAATACCAAGTTTTAATTTAGCTTTTTTTATTATTTTTTATTTTAATGATAATTATTATTCATTTTTTTCTCATTAGTCTCTTAATTTTTATTTTAAGACATTTTTAGCATTAAATTTCCGAAAAAAGAAAAATTTTCACAAAAAATGTGTGTTTTAATCCTTTTAGATTCAATAAATGGAAATTTGCTACCACACGACTTCAGTTGGGGATTTTGTTTATCTTAAGTTGATTTTGATGAAAAGAAAAAAGAGAAAGTAATGAAAATCAGGTTTAAAAATATATCATAAAATAAAAAAGGAAAATCATCAATCAAACACAAAAATTTTAGCATTTTTATCATTTCTTTTATTCATTGGAAAAAAAAGGGGACGCTTCACGCGCGCGTGCCTACCACGCACGCATCATCTTCCTGGTTTCGTACAGAAACCAGGAAACAAGGCCATATTCACCGCAGCATTTTGTTCCATTTTTCTCGTTTATTTTGGGAATTTTCTTTTCTTTCCTCCAAGTTGAGTACAAGGACAGCTCACCTCAATAAGAATCATCAGGAAGCATTTAGAGAAGATGGATCAAACGGCTCCAAAAAAATGAACAATCCAACTTAAATCTCAGCCTTAGTTCTAAGGGTTTTGGATCCCTTTGGCTCCATATAAAAGGCAAGAGAATCTGCTGGCGGCTGAGGAGGGAGACTAGAAAAAAAGAAAAAAGAAAAACCAGAGAGGAACAAGGGAAAAAAAAGGGGTTTCGAGTAGAGGCGGCTACGAGGAGAAATGAAAAAAGGAAAAAGGGTAACGATGGTTAGACAGAAAGCAAGAAAGGAAAAGTGACGGCTAAGAGAGATCTAGGTGGCGGCTGGAGGGAAGGTAGCGTGAGATAGAGTGAGAGAGAGCCGAGAGATTGAGAAAGCTTCAAGAGAGATTGGCTCTCATCATGGCCATTTCCATCTCCCTGAAATAGTTTTCAACTGATATACTACCTTGAGTGAGAGTTTGCAATTTGTTGTAAATCTCTATGGTAGTATGCTGGAACGAAGCATGTTCTCATTACCCTTTTTAATTCATCCCATGGTCTCACCAGACATGTGAGGACCCGAAATTTTCTTTAACTGGTTTATTTATTTAATTATTTAATTATTTATTCATTTATTCTAATTAATTTATTTCATTAATTTTAATTGCATTTGCATGGTACATTGGTTCATTTATATTTTTTAACACATTTTCCCTTAAAGATAATTTTTCTGTCGCTCGATTAGTGAAAACACGTTTTCGAGGCGATATTTGATCGGAGAGTGCAGTGGTCTTGGAGAATTAAGGATGATCAATGGTAGACTAAGAAAAGCTAATTGAGGGATTAGAGGTGAGTGAGTTGAATTAAGCTCAATTAGGAGCACTAATGGGCACTATTCAAATGTTGACTTTTGCACCAAAGGATTAGCTTTATGTCCCATCTTTCCTTCATCCTCTCACATCACCAAAAAATCACACAAAAACCCTCTCTCTTCTTCCCTCCCTTGGCCGAAACTTCCTCCTCCATTTAGCCAAGAAAATTTCAGTTTTCCTCTTCATTTTTGCTCACTAAACTTGCTCCAACTTTGCTCACACTCTTGGATCATCCTCAAACTTGGTAGAAGACTTGGTGGAAGGAAGATTCTTGAAATTTAGTGCTTGGTTTCTTGAGGTTTTACTTACTACCATTGGAGGAAGGTGACCTCTCAAAGCTCCCATTTTTCTTTTATCTTTTATCTTTTAGTTAGTTTTAGCTAGACAAACTTGGGTTTGTTGATGGGTTCTATGAATCTTGACATTAGGTAGATGCCTTGAGGAAGATTATTAGGTAGTGGCCTTGAGGATTTCTTGTTTGTTTGGTTGTTGCTTTAGTGATTTCTAGCTTGGTTTTGGTGTGAGAGTTGGAGAGAAAAAATTTGAAGAGAAAGAAGAAGCAAGGCTATCCGATTTTTGCTGGTTTGTTTCTCTTGTTTTAATTTCGAAATTTGTGGTTATATTGATGCAAAAATGCTTGCTACATTTTGGGTTATGTGTGTGTAAATTATCTTCCAAAAAACACTTCATTTGAATGAGTTAAAGTTAAGCTAAAAGGAGGAAAACAAACCTGGAAATTTCTGATCAGGGCAGCCGACCAGTGTGTACTAAACAGCACATAATTTTTTGTATAGGAGTCAAAATCAAGTTCTGTTTGTGGCATGTGAAACTAGACTCTGAGGGCTTTCTAACGGTATAAAATACACCTTCTAGTTCATTTTCTATGAGCCGCAGTGAACCGGCAAAGTTGGTTGTTTTCCCTCACTGTTTTAACCGAGAAACAAGCACAGCTGCAGTTTGTAGCTCGTTTTCACTCCTCTTACGAAATGAATTTGAAGGCAGTTTCTTCTAGTGATTTTTAACATTTTGAATCTAGTTTTCAACGCCATAAACCACGCTAATTTTGGACTTGTGTAGCCTTAGTCATGACCTGATTTAGAAACTGTGTTGGGTGTTCCAAAGCTGGAATTTCGTGAATCAGGTTTAAAAAACCAGCTTTCGAAAAACTGTTGTATCTTGGTGTAGAAAAATCTAAATTGAGTTTTGTTTGTTGCGTTTGAAACTAGACTTGGAGTTCTCCCAGTGGTATAAATTTCAGGTTCAATTCCTATAAATTTTGACAAATTTGCAAAGTTCACTGAAATTCAAGACTCTTTTGCCTTGTTTTACTGAAATAGCGATTTGAAACTAAAATTTGACTGATTTCCGATTTGAATCTGATAGAAGTGTCTTCTAGAGAGTTTTATTTCATTGAGTTTATTTTCCAACGGTATAAGATTTGTAATTTTTGGACTTATGGAACTCAAGTTATGATTTTTCAAAGAATATTGCCAAAACTGAATTTTCCTTATAAAGTGACAAAAACTCCAAAGTGGGTTGGGAACATTTTCTAGGTTTCGAGTCTAACTTTCTTGATTATTTGTACCCCTTTCATACTTACGAAATAAGATTTTCACCTCCTAATCTTATGCCCTTGGTTTCCATGAAAATGAACCATAAATTGAGCGTTTTAACTAGAGTAATTCTTGAGGAATTTCACTAGCTTCGTATTTGAAACTTGGAGCTTTTAACTCCAATATTTACTATGAATTAAGTAGCGTTTTGATGGATTTTGACTTCATAAGTTTAGAAACGTGAATGCTCACTTATATTCTAAAACTTAGGCATAGGATTAGAAGTTTAAAGATATGAAAACCATTTTTCCTTTTCTCGATTTTCGTGCCAAAAAATAAGTATGGTACTTCTCTTTTGAAATCAAAATTTCTTGCCACGACTTGACTCGAAAACGACTTTTGAGTCCCTGTTGAGTATTGTTTTAGTGATTAAGTGAGAAAGTCTCTTTTAACTCGACTTGAACTTGTGGCTTTGAGTGTGGGAAGCAAGAGGATATTTTTCTTATTAGCCTTGATCGAGTACCTAGGTAACCGTGATTGTGCATGTCTCAGGTGGTCACGTGGACACCGAGGAGCTCGTCTGATCTCTTGCTTTTTGCTCTTGCTTTGCGCTTGAATTTTGATGAGTGTCAAGTGCATGCTTCATGTTGCTATGATTGAAATAATAATTGTACAAGTGCTATGTGATTCTTGTGAACTTGTCGAGGCGAGGGTGTACTTTATCGCCCCCGTTCTCTCCCTCTTGAATGCTTGCTACTTGAAATATGGATTTGTATGACTTGCACTTGTACTCGAACATGCTTTTAACTCGTGAGCACTGAGCGGCAGCATGTACCGCACCCTATTCGAGTGGGAGGTGCCTCTCATCCCGACTCAGTGCTATGATCGATTCTAAGTCGATTGGAGCGTTGTCTCATCGACCAATTGTACTTGTGGGGATGCCCCAACCCATTGGCTAACTTCGTAACTCGAGCCGGCAAGGGCTTGGTCGAGAAGTTTGGTGAACCATGGGAAAATTATATAGCTTGATCTTTTGAGATCTCGCTTGGCATACTCAAATAAGTATTGCCACCTCGTGCTTGTTTGGTTCCGGATTCGAGAGGGTGATATGGTGGATGGAGGAAGTAAGTGGAGCTCTACGGACATGTTGCTACTTGGGTTGACGGAGGGCCAACCAAAGATGGTTTGAACCGGTCGAGACGTGGGAATAGCTCCTGTATCCTTTCTACTTGTGTTTTACTGTCTACTTGATCACTTATATGAAATTTCATGTTAAGTCGCTGCTAAGTGTGCTATTTGATTTAATTTGTGCTACTTGTTTGCTTGCTTGATTTTCTTGGCCTCACTGAGCGTTAGCTCACCCTAAGTTGTTTTCTTTAACAGGTTTTAGAAGTGCAAGTTAGGGACTCTGGACTAGCGGTTTTGGTTGAAGCTAGTAAATCTTTTGTATGATATTGAAGACATTTGAAGTGTAAACTTTGTTATGTTTGGATTTTTGGATTGTAATTGTAAATGGTAGCCTTAGAAGAATTTGGCTTGTATATTCAAAATATTCCTTTAATCCTAAGTCTATGGTTGACTTGTGGTTCTCTATTAAGCTAGAATGAGTGCGTGAGTCCTGACGAAAATTGGGCAGACGCACCGCTGATACCCTAGGGTTCGCCCTAGGGAGAGGTAGGGGCGTCACAAGACATTCATCATTTCTCCTCCAACTTGTGTGAAGTTGATCCCACCAAACTGCAACAAGCTACTAGCTTGACCTTTTGGCTTTTCGAGTAAGAATTGGATTCAAAGATTAATTCCATCTTCCTTTCCCACTCCAAGTATGCCTCCAGATCGGACTTGCCTTGGAAAGGAGGAATTTTGAGCTTAATTTCTTTAATTTCATTATCTCTTCACTTGGAATTTCGTCTTGCTCCCCTATTTCAATTCTCATGCTCATCAAGGTCATCCTTATAATTCGAATCATTTGATTCATCCAAAGGAGGTTTCTTTCTGGATGAGCTCTTTGATGGACCAGATTGCTCCACTTTGTCTCCCAATGTGTCAAACCATTTGTTCAATTGGTTCAACTCGCCTTTCAACGTTTCAAGGATGAGTTTCATGTCATAAGGGTTATCACCAGTTTCATTACTTTGAGACATGTTTAATTTAACCTGCAAAAGAATAAGGGTTAGTAGTACAATTCCTCACTTCACTCCCTCACGGTGTTTCCACTCGCTCTTGTGTGTCACTCAAGTGTTTGAACACTCTAATGATCTCACCAAGTAGCTCTCTAAGTCTTTTGATCTCCCACTTGAAGAAATCAGAAACTTCTCAAGTCGTTTGTGACTTATAGCCAATAATTTCACAAAGGAAAGTGATGTAGGTAAGGTGCGGTTCGCTTAATTTGAGATGAGCTCGAATTTGGTAGGTTTTAATGACTCAAAAATTTGCAGAAGCTTGCTAGAAAATTTTGAGGTTTAGTTCGACTAAGAAAGGCACAAGAATAGAAAAATAACAAACTTGGACTAAGGAAGACTCTTGATATGATCCGGACCTCCCCTAATCCATGAAGATGTCACATGCGCAAGTTATTCAAGCCTCAAGTTGTGTCATTTATTTAGTCGTGTTAAGCAAGGGTTTTATTGTCATTTTCCTTGCTAAATAAAATTCCTTAGCTAGGGTTAAATTTCGGCCAGCACCTTGTCTTGCTCTAGCCGAGTTACTTAGGTCATTAGGGTTTCTAGTTTAAGTGAATCCAATTCACTTTAGGGTTCTAGTTTAAGTGAATCCAATTCACTTTAGGTTTTCAAGTTGTATGGCTATATATAGCCGAAGTAAGGAACATTCATGGGGAGATTTCTTTGAATAAAATTTCGTGAGTTTTCACTTCTCTTTACAAGAGAGCTCATTTGAATACTTGAGAATCTTTCTTAAGTTATTCATCCCGAACTTATCAATCAAGTACCTCCTTAATTGTGGCGTTCTTCTACCTACAATTTGGTTCATTAATTCGATTAGTTACGGGTTGAGATCATATCAATATTGTTTGTAATTCGTAGGATTATTAGGGTCAAATTTCCGCTGCCAAACCTCGGTGATAGTTATCTAGATCGTGCGCGTGAGTCACTGAGTGCATCTCACATCAGTTGGTAATCAGAGCTAGTTGACAACTACCAGGTTATATCCTTCTTTTCTTTTGTATTTCGAGTCATATACTCTTGTTTCCAAGTCAGATTCGTGTGTCAAAAAAAATTCTTAGAATCGCTAGGATTTCTTCGTTTTTCCTTGTTGTTTCGCATCTTATTGCTTGCTGTCTGAATTTCCAAATCTATTTGCATCGTGTTTTGATCTTGTTAGTGTCTTGTTGTTTCTTGAGTGTTGTCCCAAAAAAAAAAGGACTGTTCACGCTACTGTTCATCGGTACTGTAGCAATTTACTGTTCATCTCGAAGTTATTGTTCATCCGAAAAAGATTTCCAGAATATATTTTCTTGTTTGTTCTTGATGATTTTGATCCTTGACTGCTGTCCATGATTGCATCTAGTAGTTCACTAGGGTTTTTTTGTTAAGTTGTGTTGGATCTTGTGTTTCTTGCACTAATCGTGGTTGGTTCCTTTGTTTCTTGGACGTATACAAAATTTCTTGAAGTTCTTGATAACCTTTCATAAATTTCTGGAAATTCTTCAATAAATCTTGAAGTTCTTGGGTTGACAAGTAAGGTTCTTGAATTCTTGAAATCAAAGTTGATCAAATCTTGAACCTTGGACAAACCTTAGTTCTTGTTTTCTTGAACAAGAAAGTTGCGGCTGATCTTGTGCATAACTTGAGACCGAATCTTGTCCTTTGAGCATTGATCCGTAGTGAAGGAAAAGATAAAAAAAAATCTGTTTTGCGTGAAAAAAGAGAGAGGAATGCAAGAAAAGAAAGAACACACTCGGATCCTTCTTGAAGTAGAAAAAGGAAGCAAACTTGAATTGGGAAACCAAGTTGACTTGGGTTGCAAAACAAATCCTAGTTGCACTCAAATTGCCCAAATTCAGATTGCTAGTCTTTGCACATGTGAGAAACCGGAAAATCAGCAGTTAAACTACCCAAAAACAACCCAAGAAACTTTGTTTAGAACTTCCAAAAATCCAGCCAAGTGCAATTCGAGTAGAGCTCCATCTAAGGTTTCAAAATTTCGGACATTTTTACCCTTGTTTGAGTCGAAGTTGTGCAATCTGTCTCGCTGCAATTCATGCCTTTTTCTGAGTTTTTTCTGCTTTATTTCGTGTCCAAAAGGTTCCACAAACAAGTCCAAATCAGTCTTGGTTTGCGCTTAGTTGTTAGTTTCCAAATTTGGGTCAAGAGTCGAGTCAATACTTTCCTAATCTTGAAGTAATCCTTAAGGGCAGCAACCTGCAATTTTCCAGCTTATAATTCACGTATTTTTGAGTCCTTATCAGTCCATTTAACTTCAAAAAAATCTCAGCCTCAAAACGCCACCATCTTGTGTAAACTTGGTGAGAGTTTGATTGAATTTCTTGGAGAAATTCTGATTTCTTCAAAGCAAGCAATCAAGTGAATTGAGAAGTGATTGGTGAGAACATTAGAGTGTTATAAACACTTGAGCGATACACGAGGGTGAGAGAAACACGTAAGGGAGTGAGTGAGGCTTTTTACCCTAACGTTTGATTGAGTTTTTGCAGGTTTAATATGGCTCACGAAAACGACCTTACCATTGCGCAATTGGCACTAAAAATGGATGCTATGTGGACTGAGATACAAAGAAGATTTGATCGTACATTCAAGTCCATACAAGAGCAAATCGAACAAATGGATTCATCAAGGAACACCTCTAAGAGAACGAGAGGAAAATCTCCCTTGAATGAACTTAGTGACTCCAATTCAGAGAGGGAGTTTGAGGATGATGAGCAAAGGCCGAGGGAGGATCGACATCGAACTAAACATGGAGATGATCAACTCAAGGGAATCAAACTAAAAATTCCAACATTCCAAGGTAAATCGGATCTCGAAGCATACTTGGATTGGGAAAGGAAGATTGAGTTGATTTTCGATTGCAACCACTACACGGAGCCTCAAAAGGTGAAGTTGGCAGCCATAGAGTTCACGGATTATGCCGCTATTTGGTGGGATCAACTTCGCATCAAGCAAAGGAGGAACGAAGAGCCAACCATTCGAACTTGGGAAGAATTAAAACGGATCATGAGGAAGCGCTTCATACCTGGTTACTACCATAGGGATTTGCACCATAAATTGCAAACCCTTACCCAAGGTAGTATGACGGTCGAAAACTACTTCAAGGAGATGGAGATGGCAATGGTGAGGGCTGATGTTCGAGAAGATTCAGAGGCCACCATGGCTTGATTCTTGAGAGGATTAAGGGCTGAAATTGCAGACATTGTGGAGCTTCAACACTACCTTGACATGGGAGAACTATTGGACAAAACTATCAAGGTGGAAAGGAGGCTCAAGAGGAGGGGTACAACCAGAAATTATGCCTCTACTTACACTCCAAATCAACGGAATTTTTAGCCTAGGGGAGGTGATATAGTCGCTAGTCATCCAACAACGCCATGGCCGAAGCAAGAGGTATCCATCAACACTCGACCAAATGCTTCTCCGTTTGATACTAGAGGAGCTTCCAAACCTGCCAATGAGACCTTAAAACCTAGGAGTCGAGATACTAAGTGCTGGAAATGTCAAGGCGTCGGTCACATTGCAAACCAATGTCCAAATCAGCGAGTAATGATCATGCTTCCTAATGGAGACATCATCACCGATGATGAAAAGGAGTATATGTCGCCATTGATGGAGGATGACGGTGATGAATCAAGTGAAGAGGTTCCTATCGATCAACCCATTGGGTTAGGATTAGTTACAAGGATGGCATTGAACGCACAACGCATTGAGGAGGATGTGCAACGGGACAACATCTTCTATACACGATGTCTTGTTAATGGCAAAGTGTGTAGCTTGATTGTCAATAGAGGGAGTTGTACTAATGTAGTAAGTTCTCTAATGGTGAAGAAGCTACGATTGCCTACACGAGATCATCCTAGACCTTATAAACTACAATGGTTTAGTGATTGTGGTGAAGTACGTGTCTCCAAACAAGCACCTGTGAAATTTAGCATTGGTAGATATGAAGATGAGCTATTGTGTGACTAGTGCCGATGCAAGCCACTCACATCATCTTGGGACAACCATGGCAATGCGATAGGAAGGTTGTTTATGAAGGTCGTACTAACAAATATTCTTTTGTTCACAGGGATAGAAAGATTACCCTTGCTCCACTTACTCCTAAGCAAGTGCGAGAAGATCAAGACATGCTTCAAAGGGAGTGGGAGTTAGATAAAGCTGAAAGTAAACAAAGGAGCATGCGAAGTGAACAAAGTGCCAAGCAAGATGAAAAGGAAAAGGGCAAAAATCGGTCGGTCATAGTGGGGAGAAAAGAGGGAAAATTAAGCATGTTTGCACAAGCCATTTGTGCGGACGATTATTCACTTTCTACCACTTTGCACGACCAGATTTGGGAAATTTCTAGCTTCAATGAGCGTCATTATGAAGATTCTTATCTTGTGCATGTGAATGGTAAGTTGTCACATAGTTTTATACCTATGACTACTAACTATGTGATTTATTGTCTAGGTGACAATATATCAATCCAAGCCCGAAGGCTGAGTAGAGAACTTGGGATTGCAACCTGGGACTTTCACACAACTTACACAAGCTCTTTCCAATCATGGCACATGTCCCTGTTTGAGAGTCTCACCAGGTTGACCAAACGACATGCAACATGGCTCGTAGTCATTCATCTATTTCCAACATTGCTGTCCCTTAAGCGCACCGTCGATTTGTGGACAAATCGCTTTCAAGAGGAGAGGAATGATATGATCCGGACCTCCCCCTAGTCCGTGCAGATGTCACATGCGCAAGTTATTCAAGTGTCAAGTTGTGTCGTTTATTTAGTCGTGTTAAGCAAGGGTTTTATTGTCATTTTCCTTGCTAAATAAAGTTCCTTAACTAGGGTTAAATTTCGGCCAGCACCTTGTCTTGCTCTAGCCGAGTTACTTAGGTCATTAGGGTTTCTAGTTTAAGTGAATCCAATTCACTTTAGGTTTCTAGTTTAAGTGAATCCAATTCACTTTAGGTTTCTAGTTTAAGTGAATCCAATTCACTTTAGGTTTTCAAGTTGTGTGGCTATATTTAGCCGAAGTAAGGAACATTCATGGGGAGATTTCTTTGAATAAAATTTCTTGAGTTTTCACATCTCTTTACAAGAGAGCTCCTTTGAATACTTGAGAATCTTTCTTAAGTTATTCATCCCGAACTTATCAATCAAGTACCTCTTTGATTGTGTGACGCCCCCACTTCTTCCTAAGGCTAACCAAAGGGTATCCGCGGGACGCCTGCCCAACTCTCGCCAGGACTCAGTACAATTCCAGTTCAAACTTAAAGTACAAAACTAGCAATGAAATCGGAATAAAGGCACGAAGTCATTTCCATTACATAAATGTTCAATCTTACATAACAAGTTCAAGATACATCCCCTTTCCAAAATATACAACTTCCCAAAAGGATGTCTAGACAAAATACATTCCAAAATTCAAGTCCAAAGAGCCATCAAGTAGGCTTTTCCATAACTCCTTCCATTTCGGTTCCTGTTAAGGAAAACAAATCTAACGGGGTGAGCGGATGCTCGTGAGGCCAAGAAAAGCATGCAAAACACATAGTTCAAGTAACAATGGCATTTAAGCAAGAATTAAAGCTGTAACATTCAAGCAATTCACAATTTTCAATTTAACACATTCAATGAGGATACAGGAGCTCTCAGGAGCTAAGTTCCACTTGCTTCGCCAAACCTCGATCGAATACCTCCCTGCGATGACACTCCGTCAACCGGATTGGCATTTAAGTTCGTAGAACTCCACTTACACATCAAATCCGTCCACCATACACCGCACCAAGCCCGCACTTCAATAAAAGGCACTACTACGCGAATAGGCCAAGCAAGATCTCTCAATAGATCAAGCTTACAGTTATCTCATGGTTCACCAAGCTCCTCGACCAAGCCCTTGCTGGCTCGAGTCGCAAGGTCCGCCAATTGAGATTTGGGCATCCCCACAGTTCAGTTCAGTTCAGTTATGGGTCGAGGAGATTCACTCCAACGACATGCAAGCAGTTTCAGTTATAAGTCGAGGAGATTCACTCCAACGACATTCATTCAATCAATTTCAGTCCAGTCAATCAATTACAGTTCAGTCATAAACAATTCAGTATTTCAATCAGTTAAAGGAGTACGAGTGTGATAAAGTACACACTCGACTCAACAATTATCAATCGTTCAATCCATAAAAAGCAATTCACATAATTGCAACAAGTCATGCACTTGACACTCACCAATCAAAAATAAGGGAGTAGTGCTCAATCAAGTGTTTAGGCGTCCGCTGTGAGGTCCTCTTGAAGGTCCCCTTGAGTGCCTGAGCAAATAATAATTTACTATCACACGCTATCACTTATAAATCCCTTGTTAACAAGGAAGATTGTACACTTGTACAATCTAAGAAAATATCATGAAAGAGAGCCTTAATTACTCGTAAATCGAGGCTCAAAAATGGGGTTTAATAACACAAGGAAAAACTGATTTCCTTCATGAAATCAAGTTTAAAACGGTCAATCAATATCAAAGGGTAGTGAAGAGTTTCTAAATCTCATTTCCCCAACAAGTTGGAAAAATTCAGTTTTAAGTATCAATTTTGAAAAATCATATCTTGCACTCAATAGGTCCAAAATTAGAAAACTTTACACCGTTGGAATCTTGGTTCAAAGTACTAAAATTTCATAGAAGACACCTTTCCAATATTCTAAACGGAAGACATTCAAATTTCAGCTCAAAGTGGCTGACTTGAGCATACAAGATAGTTTCGATCATGTTTTTCGGTAAATTTTGGAAATTCGGAAAAATTCACAGAAAGTGAACTAGCCTCTGAAATTTGTAACTCAATAAGAAGTCCAATCAGAGTTTCAAACACAACACATGGAATAGAAATCGGAGTTTTGAGAGTCAAGATATAGTAGCTCAAAGTTGGCCAAAAATGGAGACTGTTTGGTCCATTTTCCAAATTTGAAGAACAGCTTTGGCACACCATTTGTATAACGAAACAGTCTTAGAATGACACCAAAATTGGTACAATTCAACTTCCATATGAGTACTACTCCTCTATTAAATTTCATTTGAAAACTTGTACGGGAAGGTGGTTAACAAAACTACCAAAGTTTAAGGAATTTCCATGACAAAACTGCCTTCTTGCTTCCTTTTCCTTTTTCAAACATTTTGCCCAATGAAATCAACTCCAATTTGGTTTATTGGTGACACTAAGGTCCAGGAAACATCTAATATACATTTGGTAGGTGTTTGACACCAAAAGGTTTCGAAACAACATGACCCAAGTCAAACTAGACCAATCGGCTAGCAAAATCAGGGTTTTCCAGCTTTGGTACAGTTCGGAAATTGGACTATATCTCACTCAATACAACTCAAAATTGAGAATGGTCAGTGGCGTTGGAAACTAGAATCATAAGGTTACATTTCATCTGAACAAATCGTTTTGAAATTCAGTTTGCAAATGAGAGAAAATAGAGCCACAAATTGCAGCTTCTACCTTTCTCTCGGATAGGCCAACAGAACAGGGCAGCCGACTTTGATCAATCACTACAGATGACCCTGTTCGAATTAGAAGGTGCATAATACACCGTTAGAAAACTACGGACGTCTAGTTTTGAATTCCGCTGACAACACTCAATTCTGACATCCGGACAGAGAGATATGGTCGTTCAAAGAACACTGCCAGAGGACCACTGTTACAAGAATTTTCCAGGTTTGTTCTTGCCAAAATTCAATTTGTATCCAAACCAATCCAAATGATTTTTGGTAGAAACTTTCTACACACCATACATAACATATATACATCAGTTTCAAAGTCATTTGAGCATCAAAAATTCAAACTAAAGCCACGGCAAAAAACAGGACAGATTTCGGTCATCAATCCTACGCAACTTCCTTCGATCTTTCCTTCAATTTTCTATCCAAAATCACCTTAATCAACACTTAAACAACTCAAATCAAGCATTATATCACCATATCAGCCCATACAACCAAGGTGGGAATTCATAGAGCCCACATCAACCATTCCAATCCAAGAACAACAACAATAATGAAGCTACAAGCTTCAAAGCTACGAAATAAACCCATTAAAGCCAAGAATACAAGGTTGGATGATTACCTCCTAGCTCTTAAGGGAAACCAGAAATTTTTGTCCCAAAAACTCCAAAAAAAACCGGAAATATGAAGTCCCTCTTCTAGCTTAAGTGAATCTTCAAGTGGTTTAGAAGTTGTGTGATGATTTGTGAAGGATTTGGTGCAAGCATGGAAGTGAAAATGTGAAGAGCTCTCCTTCTTCTTCCCTTGGAGATTTTCGGCCAGCCTTGGTGAGAGGAGAGAGAGAAAGAGCTGATGAATGAATGAAGCTTCTTGGAGAAGCTTAAGGGTTCTGTGGTTAAAATTTAAGCAAAAGTCAACTATGAATAGTGCGCGCACGCGCGCGTTTCGTGTCCGTTTTCTCTCGGGTTTGTTTCACTTGTGCACTAAACCTCTAATGTACTTCCTTTAACATTATAATTATTCACTCTTAGTAGTCTAGGATAAATTTCTTAAATCTCCATTGGGTCGATTTGACGCGAAAAACGCGAACTTCCAATTTGCGCGCGATAAAGCGAAATTTAAAAGAAATTCTTGTAACGATAATATAAGTAACTAATACTAGGGTAATTAATCGTAAAAATAACTATTTTAAGACTAACGCATGAGTCCTCAAATCTCCAAGATCCTTTGTGACAGCCCCACCTCCCCCTAAGGCGTACCCTAAGGGTTAGCGAACTGCCTGCTCAACTCTCGCCAGGACTACTAAAACGATCACACACATAAACCAAAATGTTCCGAAAGTATTATAGTGATTAAGGGTAGCAATGATCACGCAAAACTAAAAAACAAAAACGAAGCGGACAGGAACAGTAACTGCCACGTCACAATCCGGCCGGATTCTGGCCGGATTCTTGGCCGGATTGGGGGCAGAGGCTCAACCCAAAAATTTTTCAATTTTCCCTGCAAATCTGGCCGGATTTCGATGAACAGTGCCCGACAGAATTTTTTTTTTCTTTTCTTGCTCAACCTTCGCACTTGTCCGAAAACCAACCAAGTACAAGTAAATTTAAGTAACACACGAGAAGGTAAATTTCCAAGAAAGTGTACTTCATACATCAAGAAACATTCACATATACATAGGTTTGTGAGTTACAATCAAAAGGAAACACCACATGGAGGTACATTTAGGGTTTCCAACGGTCGAGGAGCTATACAAAAGAACAAAAGAATATCTAACTAGCTCAACTCGCTTCTCAAAAATCATGATTTCCAAAAGTGAATCCTGTAAGGAAAACAAAGATAACGAGAGTGAGCTTTCGCCCAATGAGGTACTAGCAATTCATGCACCCAAGTTCACAAATGTATCCATGCTCAGTTACACACGACCATCAAACATAGGAATATAAGCACCACAATGAGTTCACAATAAAAGGATACAAGTGGCTCTCAGGAGCCAGTTTCCCCATTGCAATTCTTGATCTCATCCCGTTGACCCTCCGTCAACGTTCGAAGAAAAGAACATGACCGTAGATCCCACTTTACATCCAGTACCTTCCACCATACATTCCCCTTACCGGGCCCGAACACCTCACAGTAACCAAAGAGGTAATACTCGAGTATACCACAGGGTCGAGGAGATAACACTCCACTCGACAAACAGTAACCTCATGGTTCGTTACCTAATCGACCGGCCCTTGCCGGCTCGACTCGATGAACAACCATTGAGGCTTGAGCTCAGATATCACAGTAAAGTAGTAGGGCTCATGCCCCAAACGACATTAAGCCAGGCACAAGTCAAATTCACAAGTATACAGTAATCAGTTATCCAAGTAAGAGAACGAGAGCGATAAAGTACACTCTCGCCTCATGCACAGAGTTCACAGTCATTCAATCCAATGATTCAGGTATAACAACCATTTAAGCACCAAACCCATGCAAAGTACACTCACCGCTTCAAACAAGCAATTTCACAAGTTTTCGCCCGACGGATGCCTTGGATCACCGACACGCCCTACAGCAATCAAGAAAACACAATTGAGACTCGAACACGATTCGAATGCCCCTTAAATGAACTACTAGGGCAAAGCCAAATATAGCTTGGAAATGGAAAATAAGTACAAGTAAAGCTAAAAGTACAAACAAGTCCAAAACCTTTCATTTCTACTTAATCCTAACCTAAATTCAAGGAAATCTAACATCCTCCACAATTGGACAGCATTTCCCCTAAAATTTCAGATTTTCCCATCCTACAACCAACCATATAAATTCATCCAATCCAACCACAATTGCACACACAATCCATAGGCTAGTCAACCCACCTCATTAGGGCTATAATACCCTTCAATCTCAATCAAACAAGAGCCATGCAACTACCTATAGCAAAGCCCTAATTCGAAACCCTAAAACTGAAATTTTCTGCAAAAACTGAAATTTTCCACAATTAACCACAATTAACCTATACTAGCTTCATTCTACAATAATACAAGCTATCATTCCAAGTGATGTGAACGCGGAAGCAATCTTAGGATCGTAGAGGACACGTTGCAAGACGAATGGAGTCGAACCCAAATTTGGACCACTCAAGGATGGATTCAACGGTAGAGGACGCCACAATCAAGTGTGTTTGCTTGATTGATAAGTCAATAAACAACCTAGGATCAACTCTAGGATGTTCAAACTAGCTTTCACAAGCTAAAGGAATTTGTCACAATTAATGGACGAAATTCTGGAATTTTTATTGAATAATATCGAAAAACTGAATGTAAACAATGACTTGGGGCTATTTATAGCCTTGTCTAACCCTAATAGAACTTGGAAAATATTAAGGAAATTCGGCCAGCCCATTGGGTCTCTCTTAACCGAAAGCTAACCTACTAATTAATTAACTTAATGACTAACTAAAGTACTAATGGACCTAAGGCCCACATGGCCGAAGTTAAGCTCAAGAAGAGCTACTTAATCGAGGCCCAATCCTCCCTTTGAGGCTTGGTCACTTGCGCCTTCAATTGTAAGCAATATCTTGGTAGTCTTACAAGGATCCTCCAAGTCAATTCCTTCAATGCTTGAGCTTGGTTTCTCTTGAGGTTATACGGCATGAACTAAGGCTTGAAGTGACTCTTTGAACCTCTTAACTTGTGCACGTGTAACGGGCCTATGTGAACACCACGGCCAGCTTGCTCATTCGCATCACCAAGGCTAACTAATAATCACCATATAAAACAGAAAAATATCCAATAAAATCAGAAATTTATCCAACTCCACTTTAATCCATGAAATCATCCATAAAACAAACTATATAACCACCACAAGTCACTAATTTACCATTATTGCAAACAAAGAATGGATTTCCAAGCAAGGTACCTTGAAACCTCAAGAAAGGTAGTGGCTTAGGGTTTTCTACTCCAAAACAACTCCACCAAGACCTTCAATCTTCCTTAGCAAGTAATTTCTATGGAGAAATTTGAGAGTTTAATGATTGGATTTCAAGATTAAGCAAGAAATGGAAGATAAAAGTTGAAGCTTTCTTTTCTCTCAAAGGGTTCAGCCAAAGGGGAGCAAAAGTGAAGATGATTTGGGTCAAAATTGGTCTTTTAGTAAAGGTAAGAAAGTTAGGCAAGTCCTCTTCGAATCACATTGCGACACGTGGCACCTTTTTATGTTTTAAGCTGATCTTCTTGCTCTCCAAGGTTAAAGGTTAATCCATCTAGATAACCTCTAATCATCTCCTAACACCTAGTAATTTAATCCATTTACGCAAAACTTAACCTAATTGGCCGAATTTATCTCACTTAACGCACTAGCGGGTCCCAAGTCCACTATTCACTCCGAAAATCTCATGAACTAATTTATACTAGAAAAATTATTTGAAAACCATATTTACTCATAAAAATGTCTAGAAAATTTATAGAATAAAGAAAATATAGAAAACGGTGCAAAGAAATAAAATAATACCTAGAAATAAAGAAAATTTTCGGGTTCTCACATCCTTACACTCTCAGATCGAATATTGCCTCCAAACGTGTATTCGCTAATTCTTACTAAACGAGCTTCCGAAAATTAAATTTACTAACGGGACGTTTTAAAAATATATGTAAGGCATATTTCCATGTAAATGGATTTAAAATAGTTGAAATAAATTATTCGGAGAAAACGGGTGAATAAATATTTAAATGAGCCAGTAATATGAGATAAAATAAGAAACTTTTCGGGTCCTCACAGATTGTGGCGTTCTTTTACCTACAATTTGGTTCATTAATTCAATTAGTTACGGGTTGAGATCATATCAATATTGTTCGTAACTCGTAGGATTATTAGGGTCAAATTTCCGCTGCCAAACCTCGGTGATAGTTGTCTAGATCGTGCGCGTGAGTCACGGAGTGCGTCTCACATCAACTCTTTTAGTCCAAGAATGACTTGGACTTATTTGGAACTACCAAGACTCAAATATAATCTAGGAATAAGACTCAAAATAGTTTACTTTGTGGTTGGACAAGACTCAAATAAAACAAGACATGAATGGCAGAATTTTTGGGATCCTAGAAAACTTCTACCCTACAAGGAGTGGCTAAAATTTGGAAACTTGTTTAGCGACCAGATTTGGAAACTTGTTTTGGGGAAACTTGGGCTCACTTTTGGGAAAGCAAGAGGTGGTTCAAGAACTTTCCTAAGTGGCTTAATCAACTCCAAGTTGGACGAGGTTAATGTGACCAGATTTAGGTTACAAACCAAGTCAACTTAGGATTCCAACTTGCAAGCTATTTCTTGAAAACTTGATCCGTATCAGATTTTTCTTTTTTCTTTTTGCACATAGATCAGATTCTTCTTGTTTCCTTTTTTTTTTCGGTTCAAGCTTGTCAATTCAAAACACAACAGCTGCAAAAGTATTCCAACAGCCGCAAGTTGGACTTTCAAGAAGATGAACTAGGGTTCAAGATTTGGAAAGTTGGCTTCAAGATTTTCGAGAACCCAAGAACTTCAAGGTTTGTTTCTGGAAATTAGTCAAAGGGCTCAAGAAATTCAAGATTGTCCAGAATTCAAGAGCTTCAAACGTTTTTCCCAAGAAAACAGGCAAGGTTAGCTACAAATTCAATAAGAAACTGGTAAACAGCCACGGATTTCCCCCAACAAGTAAAGACCAGATTTTTTTTTACTATTGACAACACAAGAATCCAAAAACAATATGACAAGACACAAATCAAGACAAAATAACTCAAACAATGGAAACAATATACAGACAGCAAGGGTGAAATGCAAACAACAAGAGATGACATTACAAACCCTAGTGACTCAATACAAAGGCATGGATAGATTTGAGAAATACACAAGAACATATTTGGGAAATGAGAAAACTTATGAGGAAGAACACAAAGAAAAGATATTCTTGATACCATCAACTAGCTCTGATGCCAAGCTGACACGAACCCACCTAGCAAGGTCTAAACTCGTATCCCATGAAGCCCGGATCTGGACGAAGAATCAAGTTGGTAAGGATGCGGAATATCCTCGACCCTTCTAAACCCCTAGTTTACAAACTGAGATGATTCTCAACCCACAAACTAACGATTTAATGAACCAAGGAGTTGGTAGATTATGCGACAACCAATTGTGGTTTATTGGTTGATAAGTCAATGAACACTTAAGAAGATTTCTCAAGTATTTAAGTGGAATCTCTTGGACAAGAGAGTTGCGGAAACACACAATTGTTTTGGCTGGAATTACCACTCTTATTAATCTATAAAAAATTGTGAACTAAGGCTATATTTATAGCCTTTACAAGACACAAGAAACCTATTCAAATTTGGAGACGACTAATGACTTTCCTAAACCCTAATTTAGCCTTATCATTGGTCAACATGACTTGGCCTTTATTTCCTTAACTAAACAACTTAACTTAACTCTTAAACTAACTCTAATTTTAACTACAAATGCTGGAAACCCACTTAATTAAATGATAAAAAGAAATTAAAGTTAAAACAGCTTCAGATTGCTACTCTTCCTTGCACCCGATTGCATGTTTATCACTTGTACTTGTATCAATGACTTGAATGAGCGTATATAAAGTGTTGGTTCTTCATGCTCAAGCCCCTGAATGCGACTTGCATCTCCAACTTGAGCTTGTACATCACGAAGTAAGGCTTGGAATGACTCTTTGAGTTTCTTAGCTCGAGCTCTTGTCATTGGACCACTTGGAACAAGTTGAGTAGCACTTGAACTCGAGACTTTTGACCCTTGAGGCATTTGATCAGCCATGGATCCGTCATCAGATTGTCTAATAACATAATAAAAAGAATTTTTTTGACTCTAGATGACATTAGGCTCCAAGAAGCAAGGTAACAAGACACGAAACAAGACAAAAGCATGACTCAAACAAGGAAACAACAATTAGACAGCAAGGAACAAATGCAGGCAGCAAGGATAAATATAGATAGATTTATACTGACATATTTGACAATCAACAAGACAAAAGGATATAATTGATACCATTAACTGGCTCTAATGCCAAGCTGATTTGAACCCACTAAGATGGCCTAAACTCGTATCCCACACAGCCTCGGATCTAGACGAAGAAAGAAGTTGAAGATTTGCAGAATAACCCTCGACCCTTCTAAATCACGAGATTATGAACCAAGTCGAACCTTAACCCACAATCTAAAAATGTGAACCAGAGTTTGAAGGTAGAAGACGCCCTAACCAAGTGCGTTTCTTGGTTGATAAGTCGATTGAACACTCAAGAATCTCTCAAGTATTCAAGTTGGATCTCTCAGAAAAAAGAGTTGCTAACACATAAGTGTTTGCTAGAAATTTCTCTTTATTGATACTTGATGAAAAAAACGTTGAACTAAGGCTCATTTATAGCCATTTTACATGACTCAAAAATCCTAATCCAACTAGGAAACACTTAACTAGATATTTGGAACCCAAAGTTGGCTGTACTTGGTCAACATGACCTAGCCGTTTATTCCACCCTGCTAACGACTCAACTAACTTCCAAAACTAACACTAATTAGTTAACTAAATGACACCAACACTAATGAACCAACTCGAGCCCCTTGAACTCGAGATGCCTTCAATTGGAACTTCAACTTCCTTTATTCTCGTAAATCTCGAGCTAAGTGTAGAGTGTTTGATCATCATATTTGAGGTCTTCAATCCCACTTGCTTGGGCAGCTTGATCATGCACCGGTGCACCAACACTTGTAATGACTCTTTGAGTTTATTCGCGCTAGCCCCAGTCATTGGACCACTTGAAACCTCCATTAATCCATCATTTGGATCACGACTAGCCTTGGTTCCTTAATCATTTTTGGTGAGATTATTAGAGTGTTTAAAACACTTGAGTGATATACAAGGGTGATTGAAACACGTAAGGGAGTGAGTGAGGTTATTTTTACTACTGACCCTTCTTTTGCAAGTAAACATGAGTATGAGTGAGAACACACTTAGAAGGCTGATCCTACACTTAAAATGGAGGGCATGTTGAGTGAATTCTATAAGAAAATCAATCTCATTGTTGAATCTTTGCATTACCGAGTTGACAAACTCAAAAACCTACAAAGTTCATCAAAGCACAGCCATGGTAAAACTCCCATTAGAGAATCCGAGGAGAGCTCTAATAAGGAAGAGTTTGATGAAAAATCAGATTATGATGAGTACGACCGATAGCCTAAGGGTGAATGACATTATAATAGGCGAGATGAAGATGCAATCAAGGGGATTAAACTCAAAATTTCCTCATTCCAAAGAAAATTGGATCCTGAAGCTTATTTGGAGTGGGAAATGAAAATTGAGACGATCTTCGAGTGCAACAACTACACCGAGAGCCAAAAGGTAAGACTTGTAGCCATTGAGTTCACTAAATATGGTGGGATTTGCTACGAACCAGTCATAGAAGGAATGATGAACATCCCATGAGAACTTGGGATGAGTTGAAGAAGTTGATGAGGAAGCAATTTGTTCCTGGCTATTACCGTCGAGATTTGCACCATAATTGCAAACTGTCACTCAAGTTGGTATGTCTATTGAGGATTACTTCAAAGGAGATAGAAGTGGCCATGATGAGAGCCAATGTGCAAGAGGACTTGGAGGCAACAATGGTGAGATTTTTGAGAGGATTAAGGTCCGAAATTGTTGAAGTAGTTGAGCTCCAACATTACCTTGACATGAATTAGTTGCTAGACAAAGCTGTCAAAGTAGAAAGATGACCCAGGAGGAGAGGTAGTGCCTCACAAATACAACATTTCAAACTGGAAATTGGAGGAATTCTCAGCCTAAAAAGGAGCAAAAGCTCTCGAGTCCAGCTTCACAATCAAAGCTGAGAGAAACCTTGGCTGAACTGGTTCAAAAGGGCAAATCAAAGGCTATACAAGAAGCTTCAAAACCGCAAAACTGAGATAATAAATGTTTCAGATGTCAAGGGTTTGGGCACATAGATTCTCAATGCCCTAATCAACGAACCATGATTATGTCATCGGATGGAGAAGTCGTGACTGACAATGAGGCTGAATATGATGAGATGTCATCTCTTATAGAAGAGAACGATAATGAGGAGATAGAAGAGTAACCTGTGCAAGACATGGTGGGAATTAATGGTGAGACGTGCACTAGCTACTCAAACTAGTAGGGATGAACTACAATGTGAAAACATTTGCTACACCTATTGCCACATCAAAGATAAGGCATACAATTTGGTGATTGATCCTGGAAGTTGTAGTAGCAACTGCATTAATGGTTGAGAAATTGAGCTTGCTTATAAGTAATCACCCTCAACCTTATAAATTACAATTACTCAACAATAGTGGAGAAGAACATGTTCTTAAACAAGTACTTATTTCATTTTGTATTGGTCATTATGAAGGTCATGTTATGTGCGAAGTTGTGCCTATGCAAGCTACTCATGTGATTATGGGTCATCCATAGCAATTTGACCAAAGAGTCAATCATGATGGTTTCTGTGAGAACCCGAAAATTTTCACATTTTCTAAGTATTATTTTATTTCTGTGCCCACATTTTATTACTATCCTTGAAAATATTAAATGTTTTATACATTTTACAAGTAAATACAATTTTCTAATTCATTTTCCTAGCATAAGTTAGTGTACGTAACTTGAAGTGCATGCGTTCGATGTGGGGCCCGCTAGTGCGTTATAATTTTGCCGATTAGGTGACGAAATATTAAGTGACATTATATTACAAGGTGCTAGGAGATAATTAGAGGTTAGCTAGATAAATGAATCATTGGAGGTGAGGAGATAAGCTTAGAAACTTCAAAGAGGCCATGTGTCGCAATCCGATTGGCCTAGACTTGCCTAACTTTCTTTGATCTTCCTAAAACCAACTTTGACCAATTTTCCTCCCATTTTCTTTGCTCTTGGCCGAACTTCATGACAAGAAAACAAGAGAGAGCTCTCCAAATTTCTAGCTTCAATCCTTGCTCAAAACTTGAGATTTAACCAACCAAATTTGAAACCCCTCCATACAAGTGCTAGCTAAGGTGGATTAAGGGCTTTGGTGGAGTTGATTTGGAGGAACAAGGACTAAGCTACCATTTCCTTTGAGGTCTTGAGGTAATTTGCTAAGAACATCCTTATTTGCTTCTAGTAGATGGAAATTAATGGCTTGTGGTTGTTACTTGGGTGGTTTTGTGCATCATTTCTTAGCTAAGAGTAGGGATGTGTTGATTTTCAGTTTTTTGGTGAATTTTTTTGCCTGTTCTGCCCAGTGTTATTCGGTCATGATGGAGGCCGAATTGGACTTAGCTCAAAACATGAAAGTTGGAGATAATTGAGTGTAGATTATGCCTGTAAAATTTCAGCTCAATCGGAGCATGGTAGCCTGTGAAATGACTATTTTACCCCTGCTCCCCTGTTTCTGTCCGGAAATGATTTTCAGCCTCTGTAATTGGCTCATTTGGCTGGGAAGATTAATGAATTAGCTTTTGATGCCTTCTTAAGAATTGTAGCCTTGTATCTTAGCTTTTCTATGGCTTTGGAATCAACTGAATCGGAGTTGTGTGTGCTGAGATATGATTAAATTAGGGTTTGTGTGGTTGGGTTGTGAAGCTTTCCAATTGGTTGTATATTAAGGTGTTTTGATAGTCTATGATTTGTATATGAGATTGGGGTTGAATGTTGTGAGTTTGGTGGCTTGTTATAGCCTGGAAAAGTAAGGAAAACAAGGGGTTTATGCCGTCCGTTTATTCTCTTGAAGATTAGAGTGAATGAAATGAGATTCGAAATGTGATTTGGTGATGTATTGAACTTGTCTTGTGTAGTTGATTTTAGTTCCATTTTAGTTGTAATTTACTTGCATTTGTACACTTCCTTTTACCAATAATGTTTGGTTTCGAATGTTGAGTTTTGAACTTCAAATATGTGTTTGATTTCCTCCCAAAACAAAAGAAGTGGCCTAGGGTTTCCCAGCCACGAAAACCTAGCTTTTATAAGTTAAGATTTTGGGGTGCAATAAGGTATTTTATCATCCGTTTGGATGTGAATTTTTCCCAAAACCCTTGTTATACATTAATTCGTTATAGATGTGTTAGTTTTGAGCCAAAAAAACACATTTTACGAAAAAGGGAAAATTTACTGTTTCATTAATCCGGCCGTGTATCCGGCCAATTCTTGGCCGGATTGTTGGCGAATTGACAGGGGAAGAAGAAAAAATTAGGTCGGTCTCTGCCTTGAATCCGGCCGACTATCCGGCCGGATATCCGGCCAATTCCTGGCCGGATTCTGACGTGGGCAACTGTTTCAAATTTTTCCGGATTTAATTTTCTAAAACCTTTTGAGCTTAGTTTTATGTTTGATTTGGAAACCTTTAGTTTTCATTTCCTTTGATCAAAATGTACCCTTTTCACTTCCAAAAATCATACTTCCACCTTGTACTAGTTTTATTCAGATTTTCTTTGATTTGCTTAAATATTTTGATAATTGAACCATAACATTTCTCATGATTGTTATTAGGGTTTCTTGGTGACTAAAGTTGATATCCGGAGGGATACTTTGGACGTAATTTTGCTTGAAATTAGGTGAGTGTTTTATATACGATTTGTTGCTCATGATTACGTGAATTATTGTGACTCTTTGGATTGGTTACTTGAATAAGTGATTGCCGTACGTTACATTTACATTGACTATGTGGCTACTTGTGATCCTTGATTGAATGTCAAATGTTCTCCAATGCTTGCCAAAAACGAATTTTGCTAGGCGAGTGTGTACTTTATCGCACTCGACCTAAAATGAACGTGAAATTTTCAATGACTGAATGATTAAATGTTAATTGTGCATGAATGTAAGCCTTCGGGCTGAACTGGGCCCATGCCCTTTGTTACTGGTCGACTCGAGCCAGAAACGGACTCGGTCGAGCGATTAGTGACCCCTTGGTGGAATGTTTAATGGTTTTGGTATAACTCGAGTATGACCACGAAGTTTGGGAAGGGACTAGCCAGTGCGCTGGCTAGAAGGGGAAGAACGAAATGAACGAATGAATGGGCAAGATGTACGGAGAGGTTTTCCAATGACAAATGCAAACTTTTTCTAAAACGCTTGAAGGAATGAGGAATGAATGAATGAACGAATGGCTCTCCGTGAGCCCGTATCCTTTCAATGAAAGTGTTACTCTTGTTTTACTTCATAATTGTTATCTGGATTACTTGTTATCACATGCTAATGTCCTTGTTTACTTGCTTAGTTTGTGTATATAGAACCTCGCTGGGCTTTTAGCTCATCCACGTCTTTTGTTTCCTTAACAGGGGTTACAAGCAAGGGCGAGAGATCTGTTTAGAATAGCATAGTTTAGTCCCTTTTGTACATTATGGGCTTTTGTACTCGCTCTAGGATATGGGTTAGGACTGGGTCGGACGGAGAACTGAGACTTTTGTCTCTTTTGGAATTTGTATTACCATCTGAGTTTGGATGAATGTAAGTATAAATGTTTCAAGTTGGGAATTGTTTTCATTTTTTTTTCTCGAGGCTATATCTCATTTTGGTTTGATGTGAGTGAACGAGTCCTGGCGAGAGCTGGGCAGGCGGTCCGCCGAACCCTTTGGTTCGCCTTAGGGGAAGGTGGTGGCCTGTCACAGGTGGTATCAGAGCTACTTCGCGTGGTCTCTGCGCGGAGTGAGCTTGGCCAAGTGGTGTATGGTCCTATCTCGTGAATAAGTATGACGGATTAAGTGCTCTTTTGAGTATAAGTTAATGAATCATGAATCGTTATAAGTGTAAATCCTTTTCATGGTACTTGAGGACAATAGAATGTACGTCAGGTAGGCATCTCGATTGTAGATAATTCATGTACTTGGGTCTGATCAGCTCGAGTGGTGAATTATCTCGGGATTCTTGTACCCGAGTACGCGAGAGTTGAGGGTGAACTAAGGACTGTGCAATCTTTTGTGGGAAGTAGGAATGGGCCTATGTTAGTAAAAGTAAGTGTAAGCGTTATCGGGATGTCCAGTTCGGTGTAGTAAGGAGAAGGTGAGAAATTGAACGGGGATGTTTAACCGAGAGTAGAACGACACGTCACGTTTACTTCCCGTTTTGCCCTGTACTGCTACTGTAACGCATTTGGTTGCTACTGTATCTATTTGGCTTAAAGCTTTTCAATAAGTATGTGTATAGTACTTGCTATATTTGATTTTGCCAACTTGATCTGTTTCCTTGCGTATTTGGTGTGTTATATTGTGCCATTGTAGTTCATTTAACTTGTTTGCATACTAATCAAATTTTGGAAAAAAAAAAAAAAAAGAGAAAGAAAAAGAGAGAAAAGGACATGGAAGGGAGACGTGGTCGAGGAACGTGGAGTAAGTCGTGGAACGAGGAATTAGTCGTGGCCGTGGGGCTAGGCAAGCCCCAGAACCCAAGAAAAGAAAGGGAAACAGTAACTGAGGCAAGATAGTGGACCGAGGGTTGGGGCGGAGATCAAGTGGCGACGGCAATACAACAAATGACCAAAATTCTAGCGCGATTGGTAGATCAACAGGGCCAATTGCCAGTTGAATCAACCCCAGAACCCCGAAATAAGAGAGATAGGAGAAGATAGGGCTTTAAGAAAGATTTCAAAAGTTAATCCTCCTAAATTCCTTGGAGGATCTGATCCAGATATAGCCTGAACAATGGTTAGAGGTGATGATTAAACAATCTTTGGCAGGCCCTAAACTACACGGAGCAAAGACAAGTGAACTTTGCAGTATTACAATTCGAAGGACCGGCCCGAGCATTGGTGGAATGTTATTTAGGGGCTAAATGGGAGAGAGAACAAACTGCATGGACATGGGTGAACTTTACACGAGAATTTACGAGAAGTACCTTCCCACCCTGGTCCAAGAAAGAGGGAGGACGAATTTATTGGATTGCGTCAAGGAACCCTGAGTGTGGCCGAATATGAGACGAAATTCACTAAACTATCCAAAGTTCGCCTCTGAATTAGTGGTTACTGAGCGAAGACGGATAAGGCGGTTCATCCAAGGCTTGAATTTGGAAATTCAAGAAGCTTTAGCGGCTGTTCAAGTTAACACCTTTACAGAAGCTCTTGAGAAAGCACAAAGAATCGAGGATGCCAAAGAGCCACAAGTAAAAGCTTTTCAATGGGCGGAAAAGGGGCGGCACCTAGTAAGCCATGCCTGAAGAATCTGGGGAAAAGTACAACGCCCTCCAAAGTGCCAAAAGTGAACCGTTCCCTCATCCACCCTGGACATATGGAGCACTATAATGAGGGGTCTACAAAAGGAAGTTCAAATACGGGCCCTGAGAAGGACCTTCTCGAGGAAGCCAAACAGTAAACCCTCGCTTGGCTTGTGGCTATTGTGGGAAAGGCAAACCACACTGAGCATGACTGCTGGAGGAAAGGACGAAAATGTTTGATCTGTGGGAGTGGTGAGCATCAGCTGAGTAATTGTCCAAAGAAGCAGCCACGAGGGGCTAGTACTCAACAAGTAAGGTGAAAGCCAAACCGAAGCCGACTAACGAACGAGGGAAACCGAACAAAAACACACAGCTCAGGTATATGCCATAGAACCGCAACAAGCTCCAGGATTCCATGAGGAAACAGAAGGTAAAATTTCGAGGCACGAAATTTCTTAAGGGGGAGAGAGTGTGAGAACCCGAAAATTTTCACATTTTCTAAGTATTATTTTATTTCTGTGCCCACATTTTATTACTATCCTTGAAAATATTAAATGTTTTATACATTTTACAAGTAAATACAATTTTCTAATTCATTTCTAGCATAAGTTAGTGTACGTAACTTGAAGTGCATGCGTTCGATGTGGGGCCCGCTAGTGCGTTATAATTTTGCCGATTAGGTGACGAAATATTAAGTGACATTATATTTACAAGGTGCTAGGAGATAATTAGAGGTTAGCTAGATAAATGAATCATTGGAGGTTGAGGAGATAAGCTTAGAAACTTCAAGAGGCCATTGTGTCGCAATCCGATTGGCCTAGACTTCGCCTAACTTTCTTTGATCTTCCTAAAACCAACTTTGACCAATTTTCCTCCCATTTTTCTTTGCTCTTGGCCGAACTTCATGACAAGAAAAACAAGAGAGAGCTCTCCAAATTCTAGCTCAATCCTTGCCTCAAAACTTGAGATTTAACCAACCAAATTTGAAAACCCCTCCATACAAGTGCTAGCTAAGGTGGATTAAGGGCTTTGGTGGAGTTGATTTGGAGGAACAAGGACTAAGCTACCATTTCCTTTGAGGTCTTGAGGTAATTTGCTAAGAACATCCTTATTTGCTTCTAGTAGATGGAAATTAATGGCTTGTGGTTGTTACTTGGGTGGTTTTGTGCATCATTTCTTAGCTAAGAGTAGGGATGTGTTGATTTTCAGTTTTTGGTGAATTTTTTGCCTGTTCTTGCCCAGTGTTATTCGGTCATGATGGAGGCCGAATTGGACTTAGCTCAAAAACATGAAAGTTGGAGATAATTGAGTGTAGATTATGCCTGTAAAATTTCAGCTCAATCGGAGCATGGTAGCCTGTTGAAATGACTATTTTTACCCCTGCTCCCCTGTTTCTGTCCGGAATTGATTTCAGGCCTCTGTAATTGGCTCATTTGGCTGGGAAGATAATGAATTAGCTTTTGATGCCTTCTTAGAATTGTAGCCTTGTATCTTAGCTTTTCTATGGCTTTTGGAATCAACTGAATCGGAGTTGTGTGTGCTGAGATATGATTTAAATTAGGGTTTGTGTGGTTGGTTGTGAAGCTTCCAATTGGTTGTATATTAAGGGTGTTTTGATAGTCTATGATTTGTATATGAGATTGGGTTGAATGTTGTGAGTTTTGGTGGCTTGTTATAGCCTGGAAAGTAAGGAAAACAAGGGGTTATGCCGTCCGTTTATTCTCTTGAAGATTAAGAGTGAATGAAATGAGATTCGAAATGTGATTTGGTGATGTATTGAACTTGTCTTGTGTAGTTGATTTTAGTTCCATTTAGTTGTAATTTACTTGCATTTGTACACTTCCCTTTTACCATAATGTTTGGTTTCGAATGTTGAGTTTTGAACTTCAAATATGTGTTTGATTTCCTCCCAAAACAAAAGAAGTGGCCTAGGGTTTCCCAGCCACGAAAACCTAGCTTTTATAAGTAAGATTTTGGGGGTGCAATAAGGTATTTTATCATCCGTTTGGATGTGAATTTTTCCCAAAACCCTTGTTATACATTAATTCGTTATAGATGTGTTAAGTTTTGAGCCAAAAACACATTTTACGAAAAGGGGAAAAATTTACTGTTCATAATCCGGCCGTGTATCCGGCCAATTCTTGGCCGGATTGTTGGCCGAATTGACAGGGGAAGAAGAAAAAAATTAGGTCGGTCTCTGCTTGAATCCGGCCGACTATCCGGCCGGATATCCGGCCAATTCCTGGCCGGATTCTGACGTAGCAACTGTTTCAAATTTTTCCGATTTAATTTTCTAAAACCTTTTGAGCTTAGTTTTATGTTTGATTTGGAAAACCTTTTAGTTATTCATTTCCTTTGATCAAAATGTACCCTTTTCACTTCCAAAAATCATACTTCCACCTTGTACTAGTTTTATTCAGATTTTCTTTGATTGCTTAAATATTTTTTGATAATTGAACCATAACATTTTCTCATGATTGTTATTAGGGTTTCTTGGTGACTAAAGTTGATATCCGGAGGGATACTTTGGACGTAATTTTGCTTGAAATTAGGTGAGTGTTTTATATACGATTTGTTGCTCATGATTACGTGAATTATTGTGACTCTTTGGATTGTTACTTGAATAAGTGATTGCCGTACGTTACATTTACATTGACTATGTGGCTACTTGTGATCCTTCGATTGAATGTCAAATGTTCTCAATGCTTGCCAAAAACGAATTTTGCTAGGCGAGTGTGTACTTTATCGCACTCGACCTAAATGAACGTGAAATTTTCAATGACTGAATGATTAAATGTTAATTGTGCATGAATGTAAGCCTTCGGGCTGAACTGGGCCCATGCCCTTTGTTACTGGTCGACTCGAGCCAGAAACGGACTCGGTCGAGCGATTAGTGACCCTGGGTGAATGTTTAATGTTTGGTATACTCGAGTATGACCACGAAGTTTGGGAAGGACTAGCCAGTGCGCTGGCTAGAAGGGGAAGAACGAAATGAACGAATGAATGGCAAGATGTACGGAGAGGTTTTCAATGACAAATGCAACTTTTTCTAAAACGCTTGAAGGAATGAGGAATGAATGAATGAACGAATGGCTCTCCGTGAGCCCGTATCCTTTCAATGAAAGTGTTACTCTTGTTTTACTTCATAATTGTTATCTGGATTACTTGTTATCACATGCTAATGTCCTTGTTTACTTGCTTAGTTGTGTATATAGAACCTCGCTGGGCTTTAGCTCATTCCACGTCTTTTGTTTTCCTTAACAGGGGTTACAAGCAAGGGCGAGAGATCTGTTTAGAATAGCATAGTTTAGTCCCTTTTGTACATTATGGGCTTTTGTACTCGCTCTAGGATATGGTTAGGACTGGGTCGGACGGAGAACTGAGGACTTTTGTCTCTTTTGGATTTGTATTACCATCTGAGTTTGGATGAATGTAAGTATAAATGTTTCAAGTTGGGAATTGTTTTCATTTTTTTTTCTCGAGGCTATATCTCATTTTGGTTTGATGTGAGTGAACGAGTCCTGGCGAGAGCTGGGCAGGCGGTCCGCCGAACCCTTTGGTTCGCCTTAGGGGAAGGTGGGGCTGTCACAGTTTCACCAATAAGTCTTCCTTTGTTCATTGTAATAGAAAATTCATACTTGCACCTCTTATACCACAGCAAGTGTATGAGGATCAAGCTAGACTTCAAAAAGAATATGAACTTGAGTGTGAAAGGAGGAAAAATCCCAAGGACAAGAAAAGAGGAGAGGCCAAAGTAAAACAAGAGAGGAAAACGGCTATGAGTGATTTGGCCATAGAGGTAAAAAAAATGAGGGAAAGCAAATGCTTATTGTAAAGCAAAGATGTGAGGAGAGCCTTGTTTTTTAACTAACCTCTTTTTTGTTACTCATGTGCAAAGAGGTTCTTGTTACTAACAATCTTGATGTTTCTTTGCCTAGTGTTGTTGCTAACCTTTTGCAGGAATATTGATTAGCATTTATTTTACCTATTCTAGTTAGGTTTTAGTATAAGTTTTTGGTGTGTTTTAAGTTAAAATGGAAGAATTGAATTCTTTTATAAGTTACTTTTCATACAAATAGTTTTAATTAACAAAACATGCAAAAGTATGGGTTAATATACAAATTTATGTTGTTTTTTTAGTTTTGGTATCCTTTGAATTAAGCCAAGACAAGAAGAGATTGATAACTTTGACGCACCTTCGTATTTTGGCCATATCTTGAGTTACAAACATCGGATTGAGATGATTCATGAGCCATTTTGAAGCCAAGGCATAGATTTACAATTCTTATGAAGACATCAAAATCCAACTCTTTGATTTTCTTAGTCAAAAAGCCAAAATACAGTTGGAAAAATTTCTGTCAAAAGTTGAAACAGAACATTGATCAGTTAGGGGTATTTTGGTCATTTATTAGCATACAGAGATCCAAATAAGATGATTCTTAATGCATTCAAAAGCTAACTCAAAGACTATAACTTTCATTTTTGTGCAAGAGTTAATTTGGCTTTCATCATCAAGAAAAATGCAATTGAAGTTGGTCCAAAAATAGAGTAAAGTTGAGATTGGAGCAGAAAGTGTAAAATTAAATACAAAGAAGATCTGTGAGGTGTACCTCACGGATCTAGGCTCATGGATCCCTGGAAATAGCTGCAACTTGCACTCATTTTACAATACTTTGTGGATCAACTTCTTTGACAGAATCCGGCTGGAACCAGCTAATCTTGAGTTGGAAAAGTGAAGAACAATTTTATGACAACATTATGAGCACATTTTCTCATCCAAAAACATCTATAAATACCCCTTGTTTCTCATTCATTTGAGGAATCTTTTGCCGTCTTTTAGCATCTTGTAGCACATTGTAGAATAGAGTAGAAGTACAAATAGAAGTAGTTTGGCTCTAGTTTCATATTGAGAGTTTCTTTCTTAGTTTAAGAGTTTTGAGAGAAAGGTGAAAATACTCTTGTATCAAACTTATTTGAGAGATCAACTTGTGAAGGAATTCAAGGATTCAAACTTCAAGATAAACTTTGTCTCTTGTTCTTATTTGTCATGTTTTGTTACAAGTTTGTGTCATGCCTAAACTTTTTCATATCCTAGGGTAAAGATAAATTTTTTATAGTTTTGATTTGAAGTAGTAAGGGGATGGTTATGCTTTTTCATGATTTGTTATTTTGAGAACTTGTGTTTATGCTTGATAGTTGTTTGATCATCAACTATGAATGATTTGATAATTGTTGAGTAATGAAGTTGCCTTCAATAGATCTAAGTTCTTAAACACTAGCCTTATTCTCACGAAAGTAGTGAATAATAGTTGGTTGGATTCACACAATAACTTCATTGAGTTTAATTAATTTGTTTCTTATCTTTTCTCTATGAACATAGGTGAAAGATGATTCAAGAAGTTAAAGAAATTGGCAAAGTCAATTTCGAGAGGAATTGCTACTCCTTTTCAGTTTGCTTTGGTGGGTAAATTTTCTAGGGGTCGCCCGTTCATAGAGAACTTACGCAAATTTTTTCGAGCGTTAGATTTAAAGGATGAGTTTTCTCTTGGATTGTTGGATCGCAGGCATGTTCTCATTCGGTTAACAAATGAGGCTGATTATTATCGCGTGTGGGCTAGAAATATCTGGTATATCAATGAGGTTTCGATGAGGGTTTTTAAATGGTCCATTGATTTCCATGTGGATAGGGAGTCTTCAGCCGTGCCTGTTTGGTTTGCGTTGCTGAAGCTGCCTCTACATCTGTTCCAGAAAGAATGTCTATTCTGCATTGTTGCTTGCCTAGGTCAGCCGTTTTGTGTGGACGTTGCAACTGCACGGGGTTCGCGACCAAGCGTGGTAAGGGTGTGCATTGAGGTGGATCTATTGACAGAACTGCCGAGTTGGGTTTGGATCTCTGTTGGAGATAGGATGGGTTTCTGGCAGCCTCTGATACCTGAAAATCTGCCCAAGTATTACTGTCATTGCTTTCACCAGGGTCATCATGAGGATGAATGCAAAATTAAACACCTGGAATTGAGGACGGATATTCCGGATCCTGCAACGGGGGAGAGCAGGAAGATGGTGAGGGTTTACCAGCCGAGGTCTATTCCAACGTCTGGGAATGCAGATGGAACGACTGAGGATAGAACCACAGACCCACAGAATGATAAAACTGGAAATGGTGATGTTGCAGCGACTGCTACAGGAAATGCAGGCGTGGTTGTTGATTCGGCAGGAGAGGAGGACCACTTGCTCCAGAATTTGGAAACTGCTGTAGTGGGGTTAGACTCTACCAGTTCGAAAGATATGGTAGTTTCTCATCCATTGGTCCCAAATGCTGATCGACAATTGGTGCCAAGCAGTTGTCTCGGAGAGCAGGTGACGAAAGGCTCCTCGCCTGCCTTGGTTTTCCTCGATTTCCAGTCATGTGTGCGCGTTGTCAGGATGGAGGCTGACGGGGGAAGTGCTGTAGGGGTTGGCCGTCATGATGTGCCTGGGCATATGGTCGAAGTGACTATCCAGAAGACGGCAGTGAAGGAAATTGAACGAATAGCTGATCTGGTCTGTGAAAAGAAAGTGGAGGTGGGGTCGCTTGATATGTTGGAGGGCGTACGTGATGGGGTGGCTAAAGAAATCACACAGAAGCAGGACATGATGGTAGATGAGATGAATCTTTCCCCTAGGAAGGTGTCCACGGTGAGGCAGTCAATGGAGGCACTTCGTAATAGATTGGATGGGCTAAGATCGTGTGACGAGTGGCAAACAATTGATCGTCGTAACAAGAAGAAAGGTTCTTCTTCTTCCCAAGCTTCTACTTTGCTGTCTAAATGATTAATTCCCTATTCTGGAATGTTAGGGGTGTGGGTAACAAGCCTACTTTAGCGAGATTATGCAAGTTGTGTCGTTTGCATGTATTGTCATTGGTTGCATTATGTGAGCCTTTACTTGACTTGTCTCGGTTGGAATACATACGTGTAAGGCTGAATTTTCGTCATGCTTTGGCAAATATTGAAGGTAGGATTTGGGTGTTCTTTGATAACTCTTTTTCTGCTGTGGTTGTTGCTCAAACTGCTCAGTTTATTGCTTTGCGAATGTCTCACTCCTGTATTAGACAGGAATTTATTGCAGTTTTTGTTCATGCGGCTTGTGATAAGGATGCTAGGAATGAATTGTGGGGGGAACTGGCCTTGATATGTTCATGTGGTCTTCCTATACTTCTAGTAGGAGACTTTAACGTGATTGTGGCTGCTGACGAGAAAAAGGGTGATAGACCTTTTGCAACTTTGGAGGCAGTAGAATTTATACGATTTATTGAAACTTCGGAGTTGTGTGATGCAGGATTTTTGGGGTCTAAATTTACTTGGTGTAATAATAGATTTGGGAAGACCAGCGTGTGGAAGAGGTTGGATTGGCTTCTGCTAAATTCGGCCTGGGATAAACTGAAGGTCATGGTTTCGGTTATGCCTTTGATTCGGTCAATGTCGGATCACGCCCCACTCTTGATCTCTTCAAAAAACCTAGACGTTCTCCCTGCCCGAAGCTTTAGATTTCTGAATGTCTGGAGCTCGCATCACCAATTCTTAAGTGTCATCAAAGAAGCCTGGGTGCAGCCGATGCAAGGACGGCCCCTTCGGAGATTGTTATGGAAATTGAAAAACGTTAAAACTGCATTGAGCGCCTGGAATAGGGAGGTCTTTGGAAATATTGCTGATAGGGTTAAAGAAGCGGAGGAGGCAGTGAGATTGAGAGAATTGGCTCTAGAAGAGGACTTTTCTGAAATTAATCAAAGCCTTCTAAATCAAGCCCAAGCACAGTTGAAACGGGAGCTATGTATGGAGACGGATTTTTGGAAGCAAAAGGCCAAGCTTAAATGGTTACGGGAGGGAGATGCGAACACCAAGTTCTTCCACGCTACGGTGTGGCAGAGACAAGCACGATTGTATATTCATCGGATTAAAAATCAAGATGGTTGCTGGGAGGAGGATTTCGACCAAATAAAGGTTTTGGCGGAACAGTTCTTCTCTGCAATATTCTCGAGGCCAACATCTGCTGATAGACCGGATGGCTCTAGATTGTTAAGGATCATCCCTAAGCTGATTGGGGAACCGAAGAATGACATTTTACAAGGGGTTCCGAATAAGGACGAGGTTAAAAACATTATCTTCTCCATGGATAGGGAGTCTACACTAGGGCCAGATGGTTTTACGGGGAAGTTTTTTATGGCCTCTTGGGAAATTGTGGGTGATGACATGGTTTCTGCGGTTCAGGATTTTTTGGTTGGGGCGGATTTGCCGGTGGGATTTACGTCCACTCTGCTTGTTCTCATCCCCAAGGTCGTTAATCCAGCTCATTTTTCGGATTTTCGACCTATTAGCTTGTGTAATTTTATCAATAAGATTATTTCTAAACTACTGGCATCTCGATTGGAGGGAGTATTGGTTAAGATTATTTCCCCCCAACAAAGTGCTTTTGTGAAAGTTAGATTGATTTCTGATAATATCTTACTGGCACAAGAGATGATTTTAGCAATTAATAGAAAGGTCCGTGGGACTAATGTAGCGCTAAAATTGGATATGGCTAAGGCATATGATAGAGTCACATGGATATTTCTAATTTCGGTTCTACGAGCTTTTGGGTTTAGGGAAGTTTTTATTGATATGGTGTGGCGCTTGATCTCCAATTGTCACTTCTCGGTTTTGGTTAATGGCCAGCCATGCGGCTTCTTTAAATCCGCCTGTGGGTTGAGACAAGGGGATCCTTTCTCTCTAGCGCTATTCATTATTGTAGCAGAGATGCTTTCATGGGGTTTGAATGCGCTAACTGAGGAACCGGGTTTCACTCCATTTTCCGTGGATAGAAAGTCGGGTCCTATTACGCATCTCACATATGCTAATGCTATTATTGTTTTCTCTCGAGGGGATGTGCGTTCTATTCGGTGCGTAATGAGAGTTCTTCAAGAGTATCAAGATTGTTCAGGTCAACTAATCAATAAAAGCAATAGTTGCTTTCTTACATCAAGTAAATGCTCCTCCCCCAGGCGTGTTTGGGTTGCTAGGGAAATGGGTTACACATTTAAGGCGTTTCCGGTTAAGTACCTAGGATGCCCTTTATTTATTGGAAGGAAAGTTACTCCTTTGTTCTCGGAACTAGTGGATTCTATTGCACGAAGGATAAGGAGCTGGTCATCTAGATGGCTATCGTTTGGTGGGCTTGTGGTCCTGATAAAATCAATCTTGCTATCAATGCCAATATACCTGCTCTCGATTTTGGGCCCACCTAAGGGTGTATTAATCATATTCATCGGCTGCTGGGAAATTTCTTATGGGGGGTAGTAGATGGAAAGGAGACACGACACTGGTTCTTATGGACACGATTATGTAAGCAGTGGGGGAAAGGGGGTTTGGCTTTCCGCTCACTTCATACTATGGTGCAGGCTTTTTCGTGCAAGATGTGGTGGAGGTTTAGAAAAGGAGGATCTCTGTGGTCGGATTTCATGCTAAAATGGTACTGTAAGGGATTTCATCCGAACCAGGTGCAGGCTACGTCTAGTGCATCGGGGGCATGGAAGCGAATGTTGTGGGCAAGAACTTTGGTGGAGCTTCATACTATTTGGGATTTGGTAGCAGGCCGGGTATCTTTTTGGTGGGATAATTGATTGGGCGACGGCCCTCTTGCATGGCAGTTCCCCCACCTTGCCAGTGATAAAGAAGTTTCGTGTTATTGGTTGGATGGAGTCTGGGATTTTAGGAAGTTAGGTAACGTGGTACCAGACGACATTCGAAGAAAGATCGAGGAGCGATTTTATTGCTAGCATGAGGGTGGCCAAGATGTTCCTCTTTGGTCTAGTACACAATCAGGGAATTTTAATATTAGGATTGTAACTCAATCAATTGCATCGACTTCAGCGGTGTCTTGGGTCTTCAAGAAAATATGGGTGAAAGGGCTGCCCTAACTTCTCCTATTTGTTATGGCATATAATGCACTCCAACATTCCAGTCTCGGATGTACTTTTTAAGTTCAATGTCCATGGACCTTCACGTTGCTTTTGTTGTAGTGATCATAAACTAGAAACGATGCAACATATTTTCTCGCTAGGAGATATTCCCACGAAGATTTGGAGACGATTTGAATTGCCATTTGGATTCTCTTCCCGAGGCAGGAATATACGCGATCGGTGTATGTGTTGGTGGCTTACTCCTTCGACACATTGGATACTGCGATGGGTGCTACGGGTGGGGCCGGCGGTCATCTTGTGGCATCTATGGCGGGCGAAATGTTTGTTTGTATATGAGGGACAGGTCCTCTCGGCTGATATCCTTTCATACATGATCATGGGAGACTTAAGAGATTTACTTGTTTTACAATTTTCGGTCCTTCAACGCGATTTCCAGGGAAACAGTTGGCAAGAGGTTGTTCATCGTCTTGGTAAGATCCCTCTTCCCGTTCAGGCGAGGTATATTCATTGGGCTTGCCCACAGGCGGGAGTTGTTAAACTGAATTTTGATGGATCTGTTACGTCCCACTCTCAGGCTCGAGGTGGCGGGGTGCTGAGAGATTCAAATGGACGGTTGCTTTTTGCTTTTTCTGAGTCATATACAAATGTGACGTCATTGCAAGCTGAGGCCAAGGCGTTGTGCACGGGGCTGGAATTGAGTAGGTTGTTTTGCCATGGCCCCATCATGGTTGAGGGTGATTCTAAGATCCTTATTGAGGCAATACAAGGATATGGGGGTGTCTCGATATGTTTACTGGCAATCCTCCATCGTATTCAGCAAATCTCGGCTGCGGTATCCTCCTATCGGCATATTCATCGGGAAGGAAATGCTGTTGCTGACTCTCTGGCATCCTTTGGAAGTCGCTCTAATAGATTTTGTCTGTTTTGCTCCTTCCAATCCTTGCCAAAATTGGCGCGGGGCTTGTGTCATGTTGATAGGCTATGGATTGGACGCTTTAGGTTTTCCAAGCGGCCAAATATGGTTAATTGCTAGGTTGGGAGGTGTCGCATAACGCCCTATCATGTACTTTCACAGTTTAGTTCAATAAAGATTGAAGTTTTTACTCTTAAAAAAAAGGTTTCATGTAAAAAAAAAATTCTAGAGGAATTAGCCAAGGTGGTTTCTCTTAAGATTGTCCATTGGCGAAAGCAAGGACATCCATTTGGAAGTTATTCATGGAAGTATAAGTATAATCACCTTAACTAACTTCCAATCATGACATAACAAAGGATTTTAATCCCTAGGACTCTCACTTAATCTTTAAGTGATTTTTAATCTAACTTGTCTTTACTTTTATTTACTTTCTTACAACATACCACCTAAATGATTGGTTTTACCACCTAATGGCTGATTTTATATTTATTACTTATATACTATGGCCTGTTGTACAGTCTAAGCTAACAATTTCTATGGACAGTTGTACTACATAAGCTAATATCTTTCATGGCTGGTTTTACAGCCTAATTTCTTAGTTTTTACTTTCTTAAATTTTGATTGTTTAGATAATAAAGCAAGTGATTAAACTCAAGTGATTGCCATATTCTAAGTCTCTGTGGGATCGACATATATTATCCCTATATTCAATAAACGAACCATGCACTTGCAGAAATAGAGTAATAAGGCTTTAAAATTTGTAGTGAGTGAAAAGACCCTATCAAATATCAATACGTGTTTCCAAGGGGAATACCTAATAGTTTTACTTCCTTTAAGGGGAATTGAGCGTCAAATTGATCTCATCCCTAGAGCTTCATTGCCAAATAAACCACCGTATAGGACTAATCTTGAGGAGACTAAAGAGACGCAATGCCAAGTAGAGGATCTCTTGGAGAAGGGCTCGATTTGCAATAGTCTAAGCCTATGTGCTGTACCAGTTCTACTTATGCCAAAAAAGGATGGAACTTGAAGGATGTGCACTGGCTGTAGAGCTATTAACGCCATAATGGTAAAGTATCACTATCTTATACCTCGACTTGATGATATGCTTGATGAGCTGCATGGTGCTATCATATTCACTAAATTGATTTAAAGAGTGGGTATCATCAAATAAGAATGAAAGAGGGAGATAAATGGAAGACTGCATTCAAAAACTAAACATGGATTGTATGAATGGTTGGTTATGTCTTTTGGTTTAACTAATGTACCTATTACATTCATGTGTTTAATGAATCATGTCTTACGTCCATTTTTTGGTAAATTTGTGGTCATCTACTTTGATGATATCTTGGTGTATAGTAAGAGTCTAGATGAATGTCTTGAGCACTTGTGAGTTTGTTTTGGAAGTCCTTCGAAAGGAAAGGCTCTATGCTAACTTTAAGAAGTTTACTTTCTGCACTAACCAAATTGTATTCCTAGGCTATGTTATAAGTGCGCAGGGTATTCATGTTGACCAAGATAAAATCAAAGCCATAGAGGAGCCAATTCCAACTAATGTGAGTGAAGTGAGGAGCTTCCATGGCTTGTGTGATGAGGGCTCGAGGCTGTCCAAGTTTTGCATGATAAAGTTGTCCAAGTTCCAAGTGGTTCGCTCACTCGGTCGCGCGCAAGGAAGCTCAAGGAGTCGCTACAAGCACCTGTTTGTCCAGTTCAAGATCGAGTTGGTAGCAACACAAGGATCATTAAAGGTCTTCAACATGAGGAATCTACTTTCTACACTTTACTCCAAGTTTTAGGTGGAAGCCTTCAAGAAGCTGATTATTAGTTCATTGTCTAGCTAATTAGTTAAGTGCCGTTTATTAGTAATGTCAGTGATATGAACGTCACCAACTTTGTGACGAAACCTATAAAAGACAAGCCTAGGGCTCTAGAATATGGTATCAAAATTTGGAAGTGAAAGATCTAAACCCGTTAATCACGTGGTTAACAAACTTTGGTATTATGTAGTGGACGCCACAATCAAATGCGTTCTTTGATTGATAAGTCATTGAACACCTAAAGTTGCTCTAAGATGTTCAAGAAGCTCACGATGAAGCCAAGAGAAGAAACTCCCAAATTTGCATCTATTTTTGAATGGTAAAAAATGTCACTTAAAAGGCTGTATTTATAGCTTTACAACTAAAACCCTAATGTGACTTGGAAAAGACTAAACAGGACTTAGTTTCTTGACTAAACATGACACTTGAATCGGCTCAAGTAAGCACTTGACTGGCTGAATATTCTTCTAAATAAAATGGCTATATAACTATTAGAAAATACTCTAAACAACACAACTAATCAAATTAAAACATCAGCAAGGAGTCGAATTTAGCTTGGAGTCGAATTTAGCTTGAAGCCGAATCACCTATGGCTTGAACCATCGACCTCTTCCTTCACTTGAATAAGGTGAACAAGCTTCAAATCATCATGCTCAAGACCTTCAATCAACTTCGGAATGACTTCTTGACTTTGAACTCCACGAACCAGCCTTGAAGTCCTTCACGTAATTTTTTAGCTTGAGCTCGCATGACGGGTCCTAATGGAACTTGAATCTTGTTCGATGGCATAGCTTGAGCCGCATCATTCCCCTCCTCTTGAAAAGGATTTGTCCTCAAATTAGCCTCATCATCTGCCAGAAAAGGGGAAAGATCAGCCATATTAAATGAGGCACTAACATTATACTCACCAGGAAGATTAAGCTTATATGCATTGTCATTGATGCGTTCCACGACTTGAAATGGTCCAATCTCCTCGTGGAAGTAACTTATTTTATCATTGTGTAGTAAATCTTTCCTTACGCAAGTACAACCACACCCAATCACCAGGTTCAAACACCATACGTCAACGTCCCTTGTTAGCTTGTTTAGCAATTTGGCCATTCGTTGTTCAATGTTCAAACGAACTCGTTCATGCAAGTTCCTCACGAATTCAGCCTTCTAGCACCATCTAAATTAACACACTCAGATAAAGGCAAAGGTGACAAATCTAATGGTCAAAAGAAGAAAATCGAGTGGAATTATGCATAGTTCGGTTGTATGCAAACTCAATGTGTGACAAATACTCTTCCCAAGTTCTAATATTCTTTCTAATGATTGCACGTAAGAGTGTAGACAATGTCCTATTGACAACCTTAGTTTGGTCATCAGTTTGTGGATGACTAGTGGTAGAAAAGAGTAACTTAGTTCCCAACTTCCCCCACAAAATTTTTCAAAAGTAATTTAGGAATTTGACATCGCTATCAGAGACAATCATCCTAGGCATGCCATGCAACCTCATAATCTCTTTGAAAAATAAGTCAGCAATATGAGATGCATCATCCGTTTTGTGACAAGGAATAAAATGTGCCATTTTGGAAAACCTATCAACAACAACGTAGATGCTATCATTATCCCTTTTTGACCTAGGTAAACCAAAACAAAGTCCATAGAGATATCAGTCCAAGATTGCTTAGGTAGAGGTAAAGGACTATAAAGACCATAGGGCTGAAATTTGGACTTAGCTTTGTGACAAGTAATGCACTTATCCACCACACATTCTAGATCTCTTCTTATCTTTGACCAATGAAAGTGTCCTTGAAGGATGGCTAAAGTCTTTAACACACCAAAGTATCCCATCAAACCAGCTCCATATGCTTCCCTAACAAGCAAAGAACGTATAGAACAGTTAGGAATGCACAGTTTTATTAAGGTAAAATAGGAATCCATCAAGGATGTAGAATTTACCTTACATAGCCGAACCACAAGAAGAATAAATATGATAAAATCTGGATCATTGGAGTACAATTCCTTAACTAACTCAAAACCTAACAACTTAGCATCAAGCATGGTAAGCAAGGAATGCCTACGTGATAGTGCATCGATAACCATATTAGTTTTCTCAACTTTATACTTGATCACATAAGAAAATGTATCAATGAATGCAATCCACCTAACATGATGCTTATTTAACTTTTGTTGGGACTTAATGTGCTTAAGCGATTCATGGTCAGTGTGTATAACGAATTCTCTGGGTCTCAAGTAGTGTTGCCAAGACTCTAAAGCCCTAACCAATGAGTACAACTCTTTATCATACGAGGAATAATTCAAAGCTGCCCCATTTAGTTTTCACTGAAATATGCAATTGGCTTACCTTCTTGCATTAAAAACTATGCCAATACCCACTTCTGATGCATCATACTCAATCTCAAACATTTTGTCAAAACTAGGCAAAGCAAGTAATGGTGCATGTGTGAGCTTGTGTTTAAGCAATTGAAATGCATTTTCTTGGGTCTCTCCCAATGCAAACTTTTCATTCTTTTTAATTACATCAGTTAAAGGTGTTAAAGGTGCAGCCAATGATACTAAAATCTTTAAAAAAAATTGTCTATAGAAGCTTGCAAGACCATGAAAGCTACGCATCTCGCCAACCATTTTTAGGTGTTAGCCACTCTTGGATGGCTTTCACCTTGTTTTCATCTACTTTGTGATACGAGTCAAGCTATGCCATCGGATAAGGTTCAAGTCCCACTAGGACTGGTTACGCGAGCTCGAGCTAAGAAACTACGAGGGGCACTTCAAGGGCTAATTCGTGATGTCCAAAGTCAAGAAGTTATTCCAAAAACCATTGAAGGGATTGAGCAAAATGATTTGAAGCTTGTTCATATTATTCAAGTGAAGGAAGAGGTTGATGGCTCAGTTTCTTGTTCATTCAGCTTCATCTCAGCAAAGTCATTATAAGGCATGGGCACGCTTTATAAGGACAAGTCTTTTGCCATTTAATTAATTCACCGTAGCAAAGTCGTTATAAGGCGTGGGCACGCTTTTTAAGCACAAGTCTTCTGCCCATCTACTTCATGCGGTCTTTACATGTTGATGTTTTTGTTCGATTAGTTGTGTCATTTAGAGTATTTTCTAGTAGCAATCTAGTCACTTCATTTTAGTGTAAAAATCGGCTTTTATAAACTCTTAAATAGCCGATTTTTACACTAAATAAAGTGACTAGATTGCTACCCTTTTGGTTCGCCTTAGAGGGAGGTGGGGTCGTCACAGTTGGTATTAGAGCGCTAGATTTGAAATACTTGGAATCAGGTTAGGAGTTTTTAGTCGTGAACTTTTGGTCATAGAAATTCGTGATAAAGTTTAAACTAAATTTTTGAATGGCACCCAATGATCATAAGGTCCTAACCTTTAGTTTTATGGGTTAATTATAGGTCATGGAAGGAAATGGTGGAGATGGGTCACCTCTGAGGTACCTTCCCGCGATTCGTTATCAAGAGAGGCCTTGGGGCCCTCTTTGGCAGTGGACCCCAGTTCGTCGAACTAGGCCTTCATATGATTGTTGGAGGACTTACTCGTACCTTAATGATGTGATGCTAACGGTAATCGATGATCGGAGGCAGTTATCCGAGGAAACTAAGGTAGTTCGAGAGGATAATCGAGGACTGAGGGCGACTGTGGATGTCCAAACTGCTAGAATTCATGAACTGGAGACGGATGTACTTGAGGAGCAGAAAAAGGCTGAGGCTCTTCGTGAGTAGTTTCGGGAGGTTAAGCGCCGACTTGCTAGGGTAGTACATGAAGTTAGAGACCGGACTGAAGGGATGATGGCTGAGTGTGTTATCTTGGTCAAACAAGTGGTGGGTGGCAAGATACTCAACGAGGGACATGAGGTAGAAACTTCTAGTGCTGAAGATGAAGATGATCCTACTGAAGTAGTAGAGACTGCTGGCTCCGCCAATCACTAAGCTAGTGATTTAGTCTATTTTGGTAGTTTTGTCAAGAATGGTTGGGGTTTACTAGTACGGTTCTCTTACATTAGTGATCTCCTGACCTTTTGACTTTTTGCTAAGGACTTAGCAGGGGTGATTCTCGCCTTGAGACCTTTTGTATTTTGTTGCATGTATCCCTGTATTTTGAGGCACTTGGATGCCTATATCCTGTATTTGATATTATTGACTTGTTGTATACATTCTTGACATGACTTTTAATTATGTAAAGATCTATGTTTTGATTTTAAAGTATTCTTGCAACTTGTACATGTTTTTAAATTTCTACGCTTATTTTTTCCTCTTTTAATTATGCGTTTAGAATCTTGCTATATGGATCAGCGAGAACATGGAAGGGGCGTGGGCGTGGGTTTCGGCAACCCCACACTCCCGAGAGAGGTGAGGATCTACGACTGGCCCGAATCAAAACCTTAGGAATGAAGGGAATGGACCAAGTGGCTACGGCCCTTAACTGCATAACGGATGTTCTGGAGCGTTTAGCTGAGCGCCAAGGCCCTGAGCCAATCAACCAACCTAGGAACCTAGAGAGGGGTGAGGATAGAGCTCTAGAGCGCTTCCTGAAGTTCGCCCCACCTAAGTTTCATGGAAGGCCTGATCTCGAGGTAGCGAAAAATTGGTTTGAAAGGATGGTAGAGATTTTTGCTGCTTTAGATTATGTCGAGGAAAGGCAAGTGAATTTGCCGTTTTCCAGTTTGAGGGAGCGGCACGCTCGTGGTGGAATGTTGTAAGGGCGAAATGGAAAGAGAACAAACCCCCTGGACTTGGGCCAACTTTGAGAGGGAATTTAATGTCAAGTTACTCCCGCCAATGATACAAGAAAAGAGGGAGGGCGACTTTATTAACTGAAGCGAGGGTTACTAAGTGTGGTCGAGTATGAGGAGCGGTTCACCAAATTGTCCAAATTTGCCGCTGAGCTAGTGATCACGGAGCGCAAAAGGATAAGAAGGTTTATTCAAGGGTTAAATGTAGAAATTCAAGAATCTCTAGCAGCCGCCCAGATCACCACTTTTACAGATGTCTTGGATAAGGTACAGAGGGTAGAAAATGCTAAGTTTCAATCTAAAGTTTTTCATGCTAGAAAGAGGGGTAACCTAAGTGATACCCCTGGATAGTCCGAGAAGTCTACCCAATCCCTTAAAATGGGAAGAGGGGCTGGAGGAGTGAGGATGCCCGAAAAATCCGGAGGAACTCCATCAAGGGGAGCCCCGCCAAAAGGAAATCAGAGTGGGCGAGATCAGCAAAAAGGGAATTCTCAAACTGGTCAGTGCCGTGACTCCTCACGTAACTTGTGGATATTGTGGCAAGTTTAATCATACTGAGGCCGAGTGTTGGAGAAAACAAGGAAAATGTCTGATTTGCAGTAGTGCCGAGTATCAGGATTTCGAATTGCCCTAGTGCTTCTAAGGGAGGAGGAAATTCTCAGCAGCCTGCTAGGTCCACTGCCAAGCAGTCGAGTGCCAGAGGGAGTAGTTAATGCTAATGGCTGTGAGAGGGATCTAAGAAGTGGGAATCCTACGAGAGGGGATGGATCTAACTTCACTCGGGAGATAGGTGTGACAGCCCCACCTTCCCCTAAGGCGAACCAAAGGGGTTGGCGGACCGCCTGCCCCAACTCTCGCTAGGACTACGAAGTCGAATCACACAAACCCTAGATTACGCGCGATCGAAACCAAAGAAAACAAACACTCGGAGACTACTACGCCGATTACACACAACTAAAATGGTCCGAATGATTACAAGTAGTATCTCAAACGAATACACGTAATATACATGCTTAAACACTTAAGTACATACATAGAAAGTTGTACAAGTGAAAACGTGATACTTGATAAAAGTAACTAGGGTTTTGATTACAAAAGAGCGTAACAAAATAACATTTACACTAGCTTGACACTTTCTTCAAAATCATGGTTCAAAAGTGTTGTTCCCCTATAAGGAAAACAAAGATAATGGGAAGGGGTGAGCTTACGCTCAATGAGGTACCAGAAGTACAAGTAGTCATGAATCATGGCATTTCACGTATCAATCCATGCAGTTATACACACCAGATAGGAATAAAATAACATTTCAAAGAGAAAGGATACAGGTGGCTCTCAGGAGCCAAAATGCCCAATTGCGATACTTGATCCAAACCCGTTGACTCTCCGTCAACATAGATAGAACCAACATGTCCGTAGACCCCACTTTACACCGAATTCCGTCCACCAAACATACCCCTTACGGGCCCGAACACCTCAACCGAACAGAAGGTGGTAATACTCGAGTATACCGAAAATCCAGAGTCTCAATACCCAAAGATTTCTCAGAAACAGACTACTGTTGGTTTCGTTATCTAATCGACCAAGCCTTTACCGGCTCGACTCGAATTAACTAGCCACAGGAATTTGAAGCTCAGAGATAACAGAAAGGGTCGTTGGATTTAATTCTCCATAATGACATCAACAAATACAGAAAACAGGTACAGATAACAGATACAGAGAACAAATACAGATTTAATACAGTATACAGGAACCAGAATAACCAGGTGAAGCAGAAACGAGTGTGATAAGGTACACCCTCGTTTCATACGAAGCATACAAAAGTCACAGATAATCAAGTTGCAAGTTGCAAGTACAGATGAATCAGATAAGCACCAATTTAAAGGGGATGTACACTCACAACAGATGCAGCGTGCCTTTACACGTTGGTTTTGGGTATTACTCCGCTCTTGGAGTTCAAATCTGCGAGGAAATATTGTTTAAGAGTATTGAAAAGTAACTAAGGCTCGAAACTTAAACATTTCGTTTAACGAGAATCAAGTAATTGAGACTTATTTAGAGACTATTCGTAAAAACCCTTGATCACTTTGAAATTTTGAAGCCATTATATGTGAAAAATGCCGTTTGGGTCGAAGAAATGAAAGAAACGTATTACTATCAGTTGTAAATTCCAAGGGTACAAGTTTCGGCCGAAATTCAACTTATATATCTCCCACAAAAGGAAACTCGAATAACCTAGACAAATCGAGTTAGACTCGTCCTCAAAACCGTACTCAAGACAAGTGTAATTCTACTTAACCCTTGAGTGCAAATTTGGGCAACACGCCCTTTGTGTTTACCAAATTTCCAGCCATTTATGGCTTCATTCTTTTCCTTAATTTAGCCCCACAATACACACAAGTAAGGTTACCACAATAGCCCTTCCATTAGGCTCCAAAATCATCCAAGTACAACACAAGTGCAATAGTACAAGCAAATATCCATTTTGAAGACAAAAGCTAAATGGCAGATTTGGCATCTCGTAGTATTTTAGTCATAACCAGAGCTATGGTTATCGAATCGGGGTGACCCTTATACCATTTCGAAGCTAAGACAGGGGGGAACAACTTTCATGAAGGCCACCTAACCTAATTTATAGTTTATCTAAGTCGAATTTGCCAATCACAGATCCAAAAGTTTATGATCAGTCTGGTTGTCAGCACTGACTTTAACCGGAAATAACTCAGGCTACACAACTCCGTTTGGGGTGTTTTCAGAGGCTTTGGAAAGCTAAAATATAGGGATACAAGTTTTGTGTTTTGGCCAAAAGCTAATTGGATACGAATCAGGGTGAAAAATGCAGCCCAAACTGGTGAATTCACAAAACTCTTTACGAATTGCAGCTTGTGGTAGTCAGGGTATTTCGGTCATTTCACATCCTACCATGCTCCGATTGAGCTGAAATTTTACCAGTAGCTAGCTAACCCAAATACCTACAACTTTCATGTTTTGAGCAAGGGCTGATTCGGTCTTCCTCAAGGACGAACATACAGTACAAAAACAGGGCAGATTACTACCACATGTAACCCTAAGCTGGAATCTTGTGTACAAAGCTGAAATTTTCCGCAAGTAACCACAATTAACACACACTAACTCCAATTCTATACCATATTAAGCCATCAATTCAAGCCAACTATGATCATCATATGAAAACAGAAAAATTCCCAAGAAAATAAGAAATTCACCTAACTTCACTTCAATCCATGAAATCATCTACAAAACAAGCTATTTAATTACTACAAGCCACTAATTCACCATTTATTATGAACAAAAGTTAAGTTCCAAGCAAAAATACCTTAACCTCAAGAAAGATAGCAACTTAGAGCTTTCCTTTGCAAAATCACTCCACAAGCACCTTCAATCTCACTTAATAAGCGATTTCTACGGAGGAATTCGGATTTTTATCGGTTGGTTTTCAAGATTTGGACAAGAAATTGAAGCCAATGGTTGAAACTCTCTCTCTTGTCTTTCCCTTCAAGTTTCAGTCAAGAGGATGCTAAAATGAAGATGATTTTGGTCAAAATTAGCTTTTGGTAAAGTTAAGGAAAAGTTAGGCAAAACTTGGCCCAATCCCGTCGCGACACGTGGCACTTTTGGATTTCTTTCTTATCCTTTAGCTTACTAATGACCAAATATCTAACCAACCTCTAATTATCACTTAGCACCTAGTAATTTAATGCCTTACTGCACAACTTAACCTAATTGGCCAAATTTCTCTCACTTAACGCACTAGCGGGTCCCACATCCGCTATTCGCTCCAAATCTCTCGTGAACTCACTTATACTAGAAAAATGGCTTAAAAACTATATTTGCTTATAAAATATATGTAAAATGAATATAATAAAGAAAATAAAAAAAATGTGTGCATGAAAATCGATAAAACCCTAAAACCCTAAAATCGGATTTTTTTTTCGAGTTCTCAATAGGGGTTGTGGTTATACCCTAGTCTAGGCTGGCACTTTTTGAGGTTGTAATCTTTTGTATAGGGGATAAAGTTCTTTTGTTGTTTTGTACATTTGCGACTTAGCACGTTTTGCTATGATTTTGTTTGTCTCCCCTTTCTTTTGAAATGATTTGATGAATTTATCCTCACTTGGTGTAACTATTATGATCTTTTATGACATATAAAAAAAATTTACTTTGCTTTTAAGTGATTTACGGCTCATATATATATTTAATTTATTGTCCCGCACCTTTAGACCTGTGAAAAGATCATGAACGGCACTTGAGGATAGTTTTACAAACCCTGAGAGAGCGCCAACTTTTGCTAAGTTCAATAAGTGTGAGTTTTCATTGGAAGAGATAGAAATTGATGAGAAATTGTCATATGAGGAAAGGCCGGTGAAGCCTTTAAGACTCAAGCAAATTCCTCTAGTGAAAATTTTATGGAGAAATCATGAAATCGAGGAAACAACTTGAGAAGTTGAAGAGGAGACTCGAAAAAAGTATTTACAGTTATTTGTAGATCGAGGTATGAATTTCGAGGACGAAATTCTTTTTAATGGGGGAAGGGTGTGAGGACCTGAATTTTACTTACTTTTTATTTTATTTTACTGACTTATTTAATTATTTAATTATCCCTTTTCTCCAATTAATTTATTTCATCCATTTTAATTTCATTTACTTGGAGCAATGTCTCACTTTATATTTTAAAACATTTTGCTAGTAAATTTAATTTTTCTACGACTTGTTTAATGAGAAATAGCGAATACACGTTTTTCGAGGCAAATTCGGTCCGAGAGTGCAATGATCTTGGAGAATTAAGAATGATCAATAGTAGACTAAGAAAAGTTAATTGAGGGATTAGAAGTGAGTGAGTTAAATTAAGCTCAATTAGGAGCACTAATGGCCTCCTATTCAATTGTTGACTTTTGGGTACCAAAGCACTTTTATGCCATTCTTCCTTTCACTCCATCAAATCACCAACTAGCACCCAAAACCCTTTCTTCCTCCTCTCCTCTTGGCCGATTCCCCCTCCCCCAATTTCTCACTAAAAAATTTCAGCTCCTTGTCTTCCATTTTTGCTCCAAGAAAACACTCCAAACTTGCTTCTTTTCTTGGTTCATCACCCAAGCTTGAAGGGTGGCTTGAAGGAGGAAGGAACTTTGGTGGTTTAAGAGCTTATACACTAGTGGTTGGTCTTCATTCTTGGAATCAAGGTAACCCTCCAAGTTCTCATCTTTTCCTTCTCAACTTATAGTAATTAGTTAGTTAATCTAGTTAGTCTTTGGGTTATTGATGGGTTCACAAGAACCTTGACACTAGGTAGAGGATTTGAGGTGGCTTCATAGGTAGAGCCCTTAAGGATTATTGTGTGTTTACTTGCTTGTTTGATTGTTGTTTTGATGGATTATGGCTTAGTTTTAGTTAGGAAGTTGAAAAGAAAACTTGAAGAATGGAGGATGCTTGCTGTCCGAATTTTGGCTGGATGAATCCCTCATGATAATTTCTAATTTTGATGTTATTTTGGTGCTATAATGTTTGTTATATATTGGTGTTTTTGTGTGTTAAATATCTCCTTAAAAGCATTTTAATTGGTTGAGTAAAAGTTGGGTTGAAGTGAGGAAGAAATTTGGAAAATTGCTAACCAGGATACCATTCTAGTGCACACGTTTCAGTCCATAACTTTTGGTCCAAGAGTCGAAATTGCATGCCATTTGTTTCAAATGAAATTAGATTCCGAGAGCTTTCCAACGGTATAAAATGCACCTCCTAATTCGTTTTCTATGAGCCATAGTGAACTGGCAAAGATGACTGATTTTCCTCACTGTTTTCATCCAAGAAACAAGTGTAGCTACAATTTGTAGCTCATTTTCTCCTATCTTGCCAAACGAATTTTAAGACAGTTTCTTCTAGTGAATTTTATCATTTTGAATCTAGTTTTCAACGCCATAAACCACGCTAAATTTTGAGTTGTGTGGTTTTAGTTATGACCAGATTTTGAAACCCTATCAAATACTTCAAAACTGGAAATTCCGTGAAACAGATTCCAAAAGTCAGCTTTCTTAAAACTGTTGTATCTTGGTGTATAAAGGTCCAAATTGAGTTCTGTTTGTTGTATTTAAAACTATATTTGAATTTCTATTATTCGTGTAAATTTCATAGGCTGATTCTATATCTATGAATTTTTCCCAATTTCCAAATTTTACTGAATCTGCAAGCCTGTTTTGCTCTGTCCTGTCTGGAACAGTGACTTTGACCTAAGATTTGAACGATTCAAATTGGAGTCTGGGAAAAGTATCTTCTAGAGAGTTTTAGTGCATTGAGACTAGTTTCCAACGGTATAAAGTTTCTAAATTTTGGACTTACAGAACTCGAGATATAATTTTTCCAAATAGTGTCGCACCAAGCTGGAAATTTTCTGGTTTCAAACAAAGTACTCTTTTAAGAACTTTCAACCTTTCTTTGAGATTGTTGGTCCATTTTGAGTTTAATTTCATGGTTGGATACAAGGTCTCTTTGAACTTTAAACCTTCATCTTGAATCTTAGTTTCCAAAGGATTAATCCCTTTTGATGATTCTTCTTGGTTGCCTAACTTCCTTGGTTAATGACACCTCTTTTCATACTTGAGAAATGGACTCCAACCTCTAGTCTTATGCCCTCAATTTCCATGAGATTGAACTTTAAAAAGGGAACGTTTTGACTAGAGTAATTTTTTGAGAATTTCACTAGTTTTATACTCGAAACTTGGAACCTTTAGTTTTGACATTTACTATGAAAATGAGTGGAGTTTTGGATGAGTTTTGACTCCATTAGTTTGGAAAATGTGAACTCTCTGTATATTCTAAAGTTTGGACATAAGAATAGAAGTTTTGAGAGATGAAAACCATCTACCTTTTCTCGATTTTCGTGCCAAAAGTATATATAATACTTTCTTTTGGAATTGAGATTTCTTGTCACGACTTGAATCGAAAACACCCTTTGAATTCTCTTCGAGCATTATTTCAATGATTTAACGAGAAAACCTCCTTTAATTTGACTCGACTTGTGACCTTGAGAGTGGGTAGCAAGAAAATATTTTTCTTTATAACCTTGGTCGAGTACCTAAATAATCATGATTGTGCATGTCTCAGGTGGTCACGAGGACGCCGAAGAGCTCATCTGACTTCTCGCTTTACTCTTGTTTTGCCTTAACTTTTGGTGAGTGTCAAGTTCATGTTCAATATTACTATGATTGAATTGGTATTTGTACAAGTGCTATATGATACATGAACTTGCCGAGGCGAGGGTGTACTTTACCACCCTCGTCCTCTCTCTCTCCTGATTACATGATACTTGTTAAATGAATATATATGACTTGCATTTGTACATGAACATGTTTAAATCGTGAGCACTGAGCGGAAGCATGTACCACACCCTATTCGGGTAGGAGGTGCCTCTCATACCGACTCAGTGCTATGATCGATTCCCTGAGCGAAAGCATGTACCACACCCTATTCGGTGGGAGGTGTCTCTCATACCGACTCAGAGCCATAAACAATTCTAAGTCGATTGGAGCGATGTCTCATCTACCACTTATACTTCTAGGGACACCCCAATCCATTGGCTAACCTCGTAACTCGAGCCAGCAAGGGCTTGCTCGAGAAGCTTGGTGAACCATGGGAAATTTTATAGTTTGATCTTTTGAGATTTTGCTTAGCATACTCGATTAGTATTGCCACCTCATGCGTGTTTGGTTCCGGATCCGAGAGGGTGTTATGTTGGATGGAGGAAGTAAGTGGAGCACTACTGATGCGGTTGAGCACGAGACCCATGGTACTCAGGTAGACCTTGTGAAGGTGCCCCAAGGCCCAGTGACACGAGCACGAGCCAAAAGATTCAAGGAGTCACTTCAAGCCTTGGTTCATGCCGTCCAAGCCCAAGAGAAACCGCCCATTGAAGGTATTGAGTTGGAAGATCCTTGCAAGAGCATTAAAGTGTTGCTTACAATTGAAGATGCAAGTGTTCAAACTCCAAACGGCAATGTGGGGCGCTGAGCTGTACGGGGGTCTCGCTGGCCGAATTTTCCTTAATGTTTTCCAAGCTTTATTAGGGTTTAGTCAAGACTATAAATAGTCTCAAGTCATGTTCTACATTCAGTTTTGCGATATTATGAATAAAATTCCAGAATTTCGTCTTCCATTAAGGCAAATTCCTTTAGCTTGTGAAAGCTAGTTTGAACATCCTAGAGTTGATCCTAGGTTGTTTATTGACTTATCAATCAAGCCAACACACTTGATTGTGGCGTCATCTACCGTTGAATCCATTCTTGAGTGGTCCAAGTTTGGGTTCAATTCCATCCATTACCCAACGTGTCCTCTACGATCTAATCTTTGCTTCCGCGCTCACATCAACTACGGTCATGTTACTACTTAAGTTGACGGAGAGTCAACCCCAGATGGCTTGAAGTGGTCGATGTGACGACCCCACCTCCCTCCCCAGGGCTCACCCTAGGGTTTGGCGAGTCGCCTGCCCAGCTCTCGCCAGGACTCACTCACTAGGGCTCGAGAAAGAAAACGTACATCCATTTCTAGTAAATACCGCAACAAGTTCAAACTTAATATACATTCATTGATGTTCAAATCCGATACAAGACTCTACACACCTTAATCTAAACAACTCGAGTACAACAAACTATAGTCAGGTGCTAGCGCGATTACAACTTCAAAATTTAAAACATCTAGACTACGCTAGTCTGTATAACTCTCGCGCCACGCTCGTACCCCCTGTAAGGAAAACAAAACTAACGGAGTGAGCTAAAGCTCAGTGAGGTTCCAAATATCAAATTGTTCATCAAATAACGTAGAAATAGCACAATAGCGAAATAATGTTCAAACAGGTCAAGAAGTGAGTAATCATATTCCATATAGCCAAATAATAACTATTCACATTTCACAATAAGGATACAGTTGCTCATGTATCGGCTCCACCATAGCTTGATCGATTGGTAGTTGACACTCCGTCAACTTTCAAATAAGGAAACTAGTCCAGTAGAACACCACTTAACTCCAACCTCCGTCCACCGACCAACCCCTTACCGGGCCCGAACTCCACAGTAAACACTGGTGGTAATACTCGAGTATACCGATTAGTCGAGGAGGTAGCACTCCACTCGACAACACTAACTACCCAGGGTTCGTTATCTAATCGACCAAGCCCTTGCCGGCTCGACTCGATTAACTAGCCACAGGGTTTCTGGAATTCCAGATAATCACAATTCATATGCACGTATATCATTAAATGGAACTCAAAGATCGAGAACAAGTCATATTAGGGCAAGTGCGATAAAGTACACGCTTGCCCTCTCAATCCATTCATATAACATGTAAGCATCTCATTCAAGTATTAAATACAAGTATCAAGTGCAATTAGGTATTTGAAGCACTCACCAAAAGATGTAGTGCTTTTAGTGATCACGTCCAGGTAGTACTCCTGGCTTGGAGTCCAAATCTGCGATAAAATATCGTTTAAGACTTTGAAAATCGATTAAGGTTCGAAACTTAGACGTTTCGTTTAACGAGAATAAAAAAACTGAAATTCATTTGGAGCATATACGTAAAACTCTTGCTCGCTATACACACTGTGAAACTTGGTAGAAATTCTACTTTGAAATACCATTTAACATCGAAGGAACGAGGAAAAGATATTTCATTAGTTGTAAATTTCATTTTTCCAAGGGTACACGTTTCGGCCGAAATCCAACTTATATACCTCCATAAAGGGAATTCGAATAACCTAGGCAATTAGGGTTAGATTCATCCTCAATTCCTTACTCAAGTCGCGAGTATCGCTACCTAGTCCTTAAGCGAAAATTTGGGCAGCACGCCCTTTGTTTTACCAATTTTTCCAGCCTTTATGGCTTCTTCTTTCTTAATTCAGCCCCACAAAACACAGAAGTAATGATACTAACATAGCCCTTCCAATAAGCTCCAAAATCACCCAAATACAACACAAGTGCCATAGTACAAGCAAATATCAATTTGAAGACACAAACTGAACGGCAGATTTGATATCCCGTAGCATTTTAGTCATAACTGGAGCTACGTTTATCGAATCAGGGTGAATCTTATACCGTTTCGAAGCTAAGACAGAGGGGTACAACTTTCATGAAGGCATCTTAACCTAATTCAGTTATCTAGGTCGAATTGCAATTCCCAGATCCAAAAGTTCGTAATCAGTCTAGTTGTCAGCACTGACTTTAACCGGCAATAACTCAGGCTACACAACTCCGTTTGGGGTGTTTTCAGAGGCGTTGGAAAGATAAAACATAGGGCTACAAGTTTTGTGTTTTGGCCAAAAGCTAATTGGATACGAATCAGGGTGAAAAACGCAGCCCAAACTGCTGAATTCACAAAACTGTTTACAAATTGCAGCTTGGGCAGTAAGGGTATTTCGGTCATTTCACATCCTACCGTGCTCCGATTGAGCTGAAATTTTACAGGCAGATATAAACATCATTTCCTACAACTTTCATGTTTTGAGCTAAGCCTAATTCGGCCTCCATCATGGCCGAATAAAACTGGGCAGAACAGGGCATCATGGAAGTTCAAATCTGGAATTTTATGAATTCATAGTGCAAACCTTCACTTTTCTAACTTGAATCATTACTTCAACCTCCAAAACAAGATTATAAACACCATATACCATCTAAATAACAGGATTTATGTTGGAAAAACTCCAAAACCCTAACTCCAATAAAGACCCTAACTCAAACAAGAACCACCATAAGTCTCAAAACCATGGAAATAACTATCATTAGCCACAAATATAGGTTGTTCTACAAATTAGGCAAGGGTAGAGAAGAAATAAAAGAAGAGAGCTTTAATACCTCTTTAAGATGCTTACAAGTGCAAATCCTTCACCTTTCCTTTCAAAAATTTTGCCACACAAAGCTTTAATCTTCCCTAAAGAGCAACTTATATGGAGTAGTTTGCAAAATTTCTGGTTGGAGTTCAAGATTGAAGCAAGAAAGGATGGTGCAAGATGAAGTCTTTCCTCTCTTCTCTCTCCCTCAAGAATCGGCCAAGCAAGGTGTAAATGCAGAAAATTGGGTCAATTTTTTGTTTTAGGAAAGTTAAAACAAGTTGGTCAAAGTCCAACTTCCAAAGGGGTTATGACACTTGTTTTTCTAGACTTTCTCTCATTTCTTTTGGTCAAATATTATGGCTGATTTGAGAGATATTTTTAGGGTTAATTATCTGAAATAAAGTGAGAAGATTAAGGTAATAAAGTAGTGTTCAAGTGGTGTACTCACTGGTAACAAACGGTGCACGTCGGTTCAAGCCGATTTTCCTTAACTCGCGCGTACTAGGGTTTTAACTTTAATTCACTAACTTATTATTATCACTTCTAATCACACATTTAATATCATCTAGAATGTACTCTTAATCACTAAATCTAGTATACGCTTCGTACCGATTACTCGCACCACAAAAAAACGAAAAACCCTAGTTTGTCGTAACGGTGAAAGTAAAACGGAAACCCTTGGTTCTAAGATTATTTGTGGCTATTTGGGAAGTGAGTGTGTAGTAAACCTATTGTAAAGTAATAATTTCCAAATTAAAGGGAATTTAAGAAAAATATAAGGGATTTTACGCGTCCTCACACTCTCTCCCCCTTAAGAGAATTTCGCCCTCGAAATTCGTACCTTTTGTAAACAGGTCTGGATACTTTTCTTGCATGTCTTTCTCTAGCTCCCAGGTTGCTTCCTCCACTTCATGGTGTTTCCATAGAACCTTCACTAATGGAATCTGCTTGTTTCTCAAGTCCTTCACCTTTCTATCCAGTACTCGAATGGGTCGTTCCTCATAGGTTAATGACTCGTCTAGTTGAATATCTTCTGGTGGCAAAATGTGAGTCGGATCCGGATGATACTTCTTAAGCAAAGAAACGTGAAAAACATCATGGATCCGAGACATACTAGCTGGTAACTCCAGTCGATAAGCCACCTTCCCTATTCGCTGGAGTATACTGAAAGGTCCTATGTATCTCGGTTGCAACTTTTTCCCTTTTCCAGCTTTAAGTTTTCCTTTTAATGGAGTAATCCTAAGGAACACTTTGTCTCCTATTTCAAACTCCAAATCCTTCCTCCGATGATCGGCATAGCTCTTTTGTCGGCTTTGGGCCGTTTGAAGTCTTTGACGAATCACCTTTACCCTTTCGTAGGCTTCCTCAACCCATGGTATTGTAGCCGGATCTATGATCTTCCTCTCTCCTACCTCATCCCAATGGATTGGCGATCGACACCTTCGTCCATACAATGCTTCATAGGGGGCCATTTGGAGAGACGAGTGGTAACTATTATTATACGCGAATTCAACCAGGGTTAAGTATTGGCTCCAACTTCCTCCGAAATCTACTATACAGGCTCTCAGCATATCCTCAAGAGTTTGAATGGTCCTCTCAGATTGTCCATCAGTTTGGGGATGATACGCTGTACTATAGCTCAACTTAGTTCCTAGAGCCTCTTGCAGTTTCTGCCAGAATCGAGAGACAAATCGGGGGTCTCGATCGGATACAATACTCACTGGTACCCCATGTAGTCTCACCACTTCATCCATATAGAGTTGGGCAAGTTTCTCCAAAGAATATTTCATATTAACTGGTAGAAAGTGTGCGGTCTTAGTTAAGCGGTCTACTATTACCCAGACCGCATCATGCCCTTTTTGAGTTCGTGGTAACCTGATACGAAATCCATCGTTATATGCTCCCCACTTTCCATTCAGGGATCTCTAAAGGCTGTAACAGACCCGACGGTTTTTGATGCTCAGCTTTCACTTGTTGGCATGTAAGACACTTTTGTACAAATTGGGCAATCTCCGCCTTCATATTCTCCCACCAATACAGACTTTTGAGATCCTGGTACATTTTACCACTACCTGGATGCACCGTGTACCTAGAACGGTGAGATTCCTTCAAAATCCTCTCTCAGTTCTTCATTCTTAGGTACCACAACGCGATTTCGAAACTTTAAAACCCATCAGGCCCTAGGTTGAAATCAGGCAATTCTCCCTTCTTTACTCGTTCCACCCACTTTTGCACCGTTGGGTCTTCCATTTGACCCTCTTTGATCCGATCCAATAGTGTCGATTTCACCTCAATATTCCCAAAAATAACTTTCGTGGCTCCAAACGAGGGTTCCATTCGCACACATCCTCCAACAAGCTCCACTCTCCTACCATTAAACTTGCTAATTGAGCCTTTCGACTTAGAGCGTCTGCTACGACGTTGGCCTTTCCTGGATGGTAATTAATCGTACAATCGTAGTCTTCTAGAAACTCCACCCACCGACGTTGTCTTAGATTCAGCTCCTTCTGGGAAAATAAGTACTTAAGGCTCTTATGATCCGTGTATACCTCAAATGTTACCCCGTATAAATAATGCCGCCATTTCTTCAAAGCAAACACAACAGCTGCAAGCTCTAAGTCATGGGTTGGATAGTTTTGCTCATGAGATTTTAACTTCCGAGATGCGTAGGCAATCACATTCTTATTCTGCATTAAAACACACCCTAACCCTTCTCGCGAAGCATCAGTATAAACCGTATAACTATCCTTCCCGTTGGGCAAAGCTAATACTGGAGCCATGGTCAATTGTTTCTTAAGTTCTTGGAAACCACTCTCGCACTTAGCATCCCAAATATACTTTCCTTGTTTCTTTGTCAAGTTAGTTAGGGGTCCCGCAATTCTCGAGAAATTCTTGATAAACCGGCGGTAGTACCCCGCTAGACCCAAAAAACTTCGCACCTCAGTAGGGTTCTCCGGCCGTTTCCATTTAGCGACAGCTTCCACTTTGGCCGGGTCTACAGTGAGTCCATCCTTTGAAATTATATGGCCTAGGAACGCCACTTTTCTAACCAAAATTCACACTTGCTAAATTTAGCAAACAACTGGTGCTCTCTTAGGGTTTGTAATACTATTTTCAAGTGTTGTTCATGCTCTTCCCTTGTCTTCGAATACACCAGAATATCATCAATAAATACCACCACGAACTTGTCCAGATAGGGTTTAAACACTCGATGCATTAGATCCATGAATGCTGCTGGGGCATTAGTTAAACCAAAAGGCATTACTGTAAAACTCGAAATGCCCGTATCGAGTGTTAAAGGCCGTTTTTGGCACATCCTCCTTTCTAATCCTCAATTGATAATACCCTTGTCGAAGATCCAACTTAGAAAACACCACAGCCCCTTGTAATTGATCAAACAACTCGTCGATGTGGGGTAACGGATATTTATTCTTAATAGTGACTGCATTCAATCCCCGATAATCAATGCATAATCTTAAACTCCCGTCCTTCTTTTTAACAAATAGCACTGGAGCGCCCCACGGTGATTCGCTCTCATGTATGAATCCCCGCTCCAACAGGTCTTGAAATTGAAATTTCAACTCCTTAAGTTCAGCGGGTGCCATTCGATAAGGTGTTTTTGAAATGGGAGCAGTTCCAGGTGCTAGATCCACCTTAAATTCAATTTCTCTTTCAGGTGGCAATGACACTAACTCATCTGGGAACACATCCAGCTACTCATTGATTACCGGCATATCCTCCAGTTTTATCTTTTCTCCCGGGGTATTAACTAGAAAAGCTAGGTAACCCCGTGCCCATGATTAAGCAATTTCCTAGCCCTTATCCCCGAAATGAGAACAGATGAGGCTAACATACCTCTCACGTTTAATTTGAGAGTTGCCTCACCTAGTACACAAAACTCGACCACCTTCATCCTACAATCTACCCGAGCATGATAATGAGCTAGCCAATCCATACCTAGAATAACATCGTACCCCTTAATGGCTAGACTTATTAGGTCAACTACTAACTTTCGCTCACCAACCCATATATCGCAGTTTCTATACACCTCATTCGCAAGTAAAATTTGATTACCTGTAGGTGTTCTTACTTCTAAATCATATGGTAGCCTTTCAACTTTCACATCAATTCCAAACATAAAGGTGGGGCTAACAAAAGAATGGGTGGCACCAGGGTCTATCAAAATTTTGGCTAAACGATGGAAAACAGGAATCGTACCTTCCACTACCTCCGTCGGCTCAGGTAGCGATTTCTGGTCCAAAGAGTACACTCTGGCTGGCACCCTCGACCTGGTTCCTCCTACATTGGTCGGTTTCGGGTTTGATTTACCAGCCGACTGAGTATCGCTGATTAGTGGGCAATTTGCAATCTGGTGCTCTGTACTCCCACACCTTAAGCACTTTCGACCTTTTCTCCAACAGTTATCCTCGGTATGGTTTGATTTCCCACAGTATCCACACGATACTCGGGGAGCGGATGTTTGACCTCCCTGGGAAATACCTCTCCCCTGTACTCTGCCACTTTGGCCTCCCCTCTGAGTACCTCCCCTCGACGTACCCGTAAATCTTCCACCTCCAGCTCCACGACCGGCTTTAGAGGGTGGCATGTTTCGATCACTCTGTGCCGGCCCCTGATGTCCACCAGGCCCCCCTCTCCGTTTTGCGTGAAAATTTCTTACTTGTGCCCTGGCAATCTCTATTCTTTGGGCCTTCTCCAAAACTTCCGTGAAAGTGTTAATTTGGGCCGCCGCTAAGGCCTCCTGTATCTCTACATTGAGCCCCTGCACAAATCTCCTTACCCGCCTTTGCTCCGTAACTATCAATTCGGGAGCAAATTTGGATAATTTCGTAAATTGGGTCTCATACTCGGATACACTTAAAGTTCCCTGACGGAGTTTAATGAAATCGTCCTCTCTCTTCTCCTGGACGATAGGTGGGAGATATTTTTCATTAAATTCCCGCACAAAGTTCAACCAGGTCCATGCGGTTCCCTCTCTCTCCCACTTGGCTCTAACTACATTCCACCAAGCCCTGGCGGGACCCTCAAATTGGAAAATAGCAAATTGCACTTGTCTATCCTCCGCATAGTTTAAAGCGGCAAATATATTGATCATGGTTTCTAACCATCTCTCCGCTCCCTCAGGGTCCGGTCCTCCCAAGAATTTAGGAGGAGAGAACTTTTGGAATCTTTCTAAAGCCTTATCTTGCCCCATTTCAGGATCTCTAGGTTGATTCACTGGGGCCTGACCTTGTTGCTCTACTAAACGAGCAAGGATATTGGTCATCTGTTGAATTGCAGTGGCCACCTGATCCCCCCCTTCCGCTCGGGGTCCAGGTTGCGGTCCAACAGTTTCCTCCCTTTCCCCTCTCGGTTCATGCACTGGTTCTTGTGCCCGTCTACCCCCACGGCCACGATTAGGGCCACGCCCTCGAGTAGCTCCCTGGTCCTGGCTTCTCCTACCTTCCATGGTTCTCAACTAACCAACCAGATGAATATAAACAAGGTAAGGTATGCCTCAAATAAGGCGTGTTCAAAACATAAACCAAAGCAAGAAAACACATTCGAAATAAACATTTCCTTTATATACATAGCAAAATAAGTCATATAACAAGTTAGCAAGTACTATACATGTCAACCTAGTCGAGTCAATAGCAAAATAAGTCATATAACAAGTTAGCAAGTACTATACATGTCAACCTAGTCGAGTCAAAAGCTTATACCAGCCAAGGGACATAGAACAAAACAAACCCTATCTACATCCACCTTAACACGTCAAACTCAAAAACAAAAGGGGACGTGTCGACCCACTATGTCCCTAACTACCTCACAAAAACCTCTCAACTCGGAGCTAGAAGCCTAACTAGATGCCGATCCGACTGACTCTGTAGGTGCAACCGGCTCCTCCTCTGGATCCTCCTCAAGGTCACTAGGGGCCGCAGGTCCTTGACCCTCCTCGGCCAAGTCCTGAGCCACATCATCAACTAGAGCCCCGCACTCGGTCAGGATACGATCAGTCCGGTCTCTAACATCCTCAACCACCCGTACCAGACGTCCAAAAGTCGCCTGAGGCTGCTCTCGGAAGGCGTTAGTCCGCTCCTGCTCCTCTAGAATCGTAGCCTCAAGCTCTCGGATCCTGGCACTATGTACTCGGAGGGCTGCTTGGAGACGCTCTATCTCCGACTGGCACCTACGATTGGCACTACCCAATCGTCTACGCTCGTCGTCTATGGCCAATACGACTCGGTCAGGGTAAGAATAGGTCTTCCAACAGTCGCAACGCTGGATCTTGCGTGCCGGGGACCACCGACACACAGGCCCACCAGGGTGCTCCTGATAAGAAAGTACACGGCAAACAGGCCCCTCAAGGTGAATCTCGTCGGCAGGTGCAGGGTGAGATGGCCCGGCACCCCCAGCAGCATCTTTACCCTCCATAGCCTACAGTACAAGTAACAGTGCAAAAGTAAGCAAATTAAACATAGAAATCGAGGCTAACGGTCTATTCGCAAGCGTAAAACCCTAGCCTATCATAACCAAACTATAACCAAGGAATATCCAGGATAAATCACTCAATCTACCCAGATTAATTCAAACCTAGGCTCTGATACCACCTGTGACGACCCCACCTCCCCCCCCAAGGCTCACCCTAGGGTTTTGGCGAGTCGCCTGCCCAACTCTCGCCAGGACTCACTCACTAGGGCTCGAGAAAGAAAACGTACATCCATTTCTAGTAAATACCGCAACAAGTTCAAACTTAATATACATTCATTGATGTTCAAATCCCGATACAAGACTCTACACACCTTAATCTAAACAACTCGAGTACAACAAACTATAGTCAGGTGCTAGCGCGATTACAACTTCCAAAATTTAAAACATCTAGACTACGCTAGTCTGTATAACTCTCGCGCCACGCTCGTACCCCCTGTAAGGAAAACAAAACTAACGGAGTGAGCTAAAGCTCAGTGAGGTTTTCAAATATCAAATTGTTCATCAAATAACGTAGAAATAGCACAATAGCGAAATAATGTTCAAGACAGGTCAAGAAGTGAGTAATCATACTCCATATAGCCAAATAATGACTATTCACATTTCACAATAAGGATACAGTTGCTCATGTATCGGCTCCACCATAGCTTGATCGATTGGTAGTTGACACTCCGTCAACTTTCAAATAAGGAAACTAGTCCAGTAGAACACCACTTAACTCCAACCTCCGTCCACCGACCAATCCCCTTACCGGGCCCGAACTCCGCAGTAAACACTGGTGGTAATACTCGAGTATACCGATTAGTCGAGGAGGTAGCACTCCACTCGACAACACTAACTACCCAGGGTTCGTTATCTAATCGACCAAGCCCTTGCCGGCTCGACTCGATTAACTAGCCACAGGGTTTCTGGAATTCCAGATAATCACAATTCATATGCACGTATATCATTCAAATGGAACTCAAAGATCGAGAACAAGTCATATTAGGGCAAGTGCGATAAAGTACACGCTTGCCCTCTCAATCCATTCATATAACATGTAAGCATCTCATTCAAGTATTAAGTACAAGTATCAAGTGCAATTAGGTATTTGAAGCACTCACCAAAAGCTGTAGTGCTTTTAGTGATCACGTCCAGGTAGTACTCCTGGCTTGGAGTCCAAATCTGCGATAAAATATATTTTAAGAACTTTGAAAATCGATTAAGGTTCGAAACTTAGACGTTTCGTTTAACGAGAATAAAAAAAAACTGAAATTCATTTGGAGCATATACGTAAAACTCTTGCTCGCTATGCACACTGTGAAACTTGGTAGAAATTCTACTTTGAAATACCATTTACATCGAAGGAACGAGGAAAAGATATTTCCATTAGTTGTAAATTTCATTTTTCCAAGGGTACACGTTTCGGCCAAAATCCAACTTATATACCTCCATAGAAGGGGATTCGAATAACCTAGAATTAGGGTTAGACTCATCCTCAATTCCTTACTCAAGTCGCGAGTATCGCTACCTAGTCCTTAAGCGAAAATTTGGGCAGCACGCCCTTTGGTTTTACCTATTTTCCAGTCCTTTATGACTTCATTGTTTCTCAATTCAGCCCCAACAAAACACACAAGTAATGTTACTACCATAGCCTTTCCATTAAGTTCCAAAATCATCCAAGTACAACACAAGTGCCATAGTACAAGCAAATATCAATTTGAAGACACAAACTGAACGGCAGATTTGATATCTCGTAGCATTTTAGTCATAACTGGAGCTACGTTTATCGAATCAGGGTGAATCTTATACCGTTTCGAAGCTAAGACAGAGGGGTACAACTTTCATGAAGGCACCGTTTGGGGTGTTTTCAGAGGCGTTGGAAAGATAAAACATAGGGCTACAAGTTTTGTGTTTTGGCCAAAAGCTAATTGGATACGAATCAGGGTGAAAAACGCAGCCCAAACTGCTGAATTCACAAAACTGTTTACAAATTGCAGCTTGTGGCAGTAAGGGTATTTCGGTCATTTCACATCCTACCGTGCTCTAATTGAGCTGAAATTTTACAGGCAGCTATAGAACATCATTTCCTACAACTTTCATGTTTTGAGCTAAGCCTAATTCGGCCTCCATCATGGCCGAATAAAACTGGGCAGAACAGGGCATCATGGAAGTTCAAATCTGGAATTTTATGAAATCATAGTGCAAACCTCACTTTTCTAACTTGAATCATTACTTCAACCTCCAAAACAAGATTATAAACACCATATACCATCTAAATAACAGGATTTATGATGGAAAAACTCCAAAACCCTAACTCCAATAAAGCCCCTAACTCAAACAAGAACCACCATAAGTCTCAAAACCATGGAAACAACTATCATTAGCCACAAATATAGGTTGTTCTACAAATTTAGGCAAGGGTAGAGAAGAAATAAAAGAAGAGAGCTTTAATACCTCTTTAAGATGCTTACAAGTGCAAATCCTTCACTTTCCTTTCAAAAATTTTGCCACACAAAGCTTTAATCTTCCCTAAAGAGCAACTTATATGGAATAGTTTGCAAAATTTCTGGTTGGAGTTCAAGATTGAAGCAAGAAAGGATGGTGCAAGATGAAGTCTTTCCTCTCTTCTCTCTCCCTCAAGAATCGGCCAAGCAAGGTTGTAAATGCAGAAAATTGGGTCAATTTTTTGTTTTAGGAAAGTTAAAACAAGTTGGTCAAAGTCCAACTTCCAAAGGGGTTATGACACTTGTTTTTCTAGACTTTCTCTCATTTCTTTTGGTCAAATATTATGGCTGATTTGAGAGATATTTTTAGGGTTAATTATCTGAAATAAAGTGAGAAGATTAAGGTAATAAAGTAGTATTCAAGTGGTGCACTCAATCGGTAGCGAACGGCACACATCGGTTCGGGCCGTTTTTCCTTATTTCACACGTACTAGGGTTTTAACTTATAATTCACTAACTTATTATTATTACTTCTAATCACACACTTAATATCATCTAGAATGTACTCTTAATCACTAAATCTAGTATACGCTTCGTACCGATTACTCGCACCACGAAAAAACGAAAAAACCCTAGTTTGTCGTAAAGGTGAAAGTAAAACGGAAACCCTTGGTTCTAAGATTATTTGTGGCTATTTGGGAAGTGAGTGTGTAGTAAACCTATTGTAAAGTAATAATTTGCAAATTAAAGGGAATTTGAAGAAAAATATAAGCGATTTTACGCGTCCTCACAGTCGAGACGTGGAAATAGCTCTTGAGAGCTCTTGTATCCTTCCTTGTGTGTTTATTTCCTACTTGTGCACGTAAATGAAAGTTCATGTTAAAGATGCTTTCAAACATGCTATTCGGTTAATTGGTCCTATGTGCTTGCTTGCTTGCTTGTTTTCTTGGCCTCACTGAGCATTAGTTCATCATCCCTTTAAGTTTGTTTTCCTTAACAGGCTTTAGAGGTGGAAGTTGGAAGCTCTAGACTAGCGATTTTTGGTTGAAGCTAGTATGCTTTTGTATGTTATTGGAGACCATTAAAGTGTAAATTTGGTATACTTGGGTATTTTGGATTGTAATTGTAATGGTACACTTGAGAGTTTGGAGTTGTATATTCGAAATATTTCTTAATTAAGTCGATGGTTGACTTGCGATCCTTTATTAAGCTTGAATGAGCGCGTGAGTCCTGACGAGAGTTGGGCAGGCATTCCGCTAATACCCTAGGGTTCACCTTAGGGAGAGGTAGGGTCACAGTTGGTATCAGAGTTTTAGGCTTCAGATCTCTGTAGTGTATCTTAGGTTAAAAGTTTAAGATGCCGGACTGTGGGACTGGTTTGAAAGTTAAGTGACTGCTTGTAGGGATGAAAATCAGACAAGTGGGATTAGAGTGACTCTCAGTGCTTGATTGACTTTCAAGGACTATCTTGACCTGATTAGTACGAGTTGGAATGTCGAGGATGACATTCTCTCAAGGGGGAGAGATAGTGACGCCCCGAAAAAAAAATTCAAGATATTTTCGAAATGTATTTTTTAAAATTTTCTACATTGAATGAATTGTATTTCTTAGTGATTGGAAAATGATTTATATATGATTTTATACCTTCTTGTTTCCCTCCAATAATTTTAAAAACATTTGCAAGGGTTTAATTGAACTAGTCAAGCTTATTTGGATGTGCAAATTATATTTGAGTGGAAATGAAGGGTTTATTGGCAAGATTTCAAAGATATTTTGATTGACATTTGTCAAAATTCCATTCAAGACTTGACCAACCCATTTTATTTATAAACCAAAGAAGCTACCAACTTGTTCCATCTTCTTCCATTTTTCCTTCTTGGTGGCCGGATGATAGAGAGAGAAGGGGGAGGAAAAGCTTCATTTTCCAGCCATGATTTCTTGCTCAAACAAGAGAGGAAACATGTTTGCTCCATAAACTCTTGAATCAAGCTTGGAGAGGAGCCTTGGAGGAAGAACTTTCTTGAGCTTCTTGGTGGCTTTCCTCTTAGGTTTTGATGGGAAAATGAGGTAAAAGTACTAGCAACCCACTAATCTTTGAAGATACTTGAATTTATATGATTGTATGTTGGATTTGAGCCATGGAAAGTTAAGTTTTGTTGAAAACCTTTCTTGTTTCCCAATTATTTCTTTGCTGCCAACTTTATTCCAGATTTACACTCACCACTTGAACTGCATATTCGTCCATGATAAAGGCCAAATCCATTTTTGCTCAAAACATGAAAGTTGCAGGGATTTGAGTTGTCTTTTTACCCAAAACATTTCAACTCAATCGGACACTATAACTTGTGAAATGACTAAAATACCCTTGACTGCCCAAATGTCCTGTTTAACCGATAGCTTTCTGTTTTCTCTGAGATTTCAATTTTTGACCATGAAAATGCATGATTTGGCTTTGGAGGTCTTCATAATAAATGTAGGCCTATGTCTTAGCTTCGAAACGCCATAAGATTCATCTCAATCCGATAAGTGTAGCTTCAGCTGTGATTAAAATGCCAAAAGGTGAGAGGAACTTGATGATTTTAGAATTTCCTTTGCTTGACATGATATTTGTGATCTAGGGCTTGGACTTGAGCAAGAAAACTATCTAAGATGGATGAGAATCATGAGCTGTGGTTGGTGAGTGATTCCAAAACTGTTTCCAAAGTTACTTTTCGAACTATTTCTTGCACTGTTTACTCGATTGCATATCATGTGTGCTTGCGTGTGTGCCATGCAATGATTTGGCTCAAATGAGTGCTTGGAAGTCTTGTGCTTAACACCAACGTCTCCACCTTAATGACACTTGACTTGCCTTGAATGTTGTAGCACCGATGGCTCCCTTGTATTGCTTGACTATTACTTGATCTATTTGAGCGTTGGATGTTTAAGTACAATGATTTCACTGGCTCACAAGAGCAATAAACTTACATTTGATCACTGATTCATGACATCATCTAAATGCACTATTTAAAAATTATTTGATTATTGATTTTTACTGGACACTCGCTGAGTTTTTAGCTCACCTCAAAATATTTATTTCCTCTCCACAGGGCTCGAGGTAAAGGAAGCACTTGTATTAACTTATTAGTGTGACTGGATGGAATATCTCATGTATATTTTGAATTTCGATTCACTTGTGGTATGTAAATTCGTGGAGTATTTGATGTAATATTTGAGATTTACATTGTAGCTTATTTGAGGACTGTAGTGAGTCCCGGCGAGAGCTGGGTAGGCGGTCCACCGAACCATTTTGGTTCGCCTTAGGGGGAGGTGGGGTCGTCACAGAGTCCTGGCGAGAGTTGGGCAGGCAGTCCGCTAAACCCTGGGGTACGCCCTAGGGGGAGGTGAGGTTGTCACATTCAAATTATCAATTCCCTGGTGCATCACCTCCAATTTCTAGTCCATAATACGCCCCAAATCTCCTGTTAGGCCCGAAGACAACCTAAGAGGGGGGTGAATTAGGTTGATTAAAAAAAACTAATCAGGTTATGGGCACTTTTTGCTCAATGCGAAATTTATCCTCTTTTCTAAATGATCACACAATGAATCAATCAATAAAGGAGTAATATCACTTGAGAGAAGTAGAAGAGATGTGCAATTTAAGGATCACAAGATGATAAATAAATAAAAAGAGAAGAATTGCAAACCAATTGACTACCAAGCTCCTCTTAAGTTCGAAAATCAATTCACAAAACAAGCTTATTCAAATTGATGAAATACAACCAATCTTGTGTACAAGGGAAGGCTCACTTTCTCCTTGCCCCAAGCTTCACTCGGTCAAGGTAGGAAGTTTTACAATCCCTCAGGATAACCTTTACAAAACTACACTATTGAAGTATTCTCTCACAAATGAAAAACTTACAAAGAATCTTACACCACAAAGAGTATAAATGTTCCTTTGAGAGTATTTTCTCACTAAAACTACTCTTGATCTTTTGTATTCTCAGTGTACAAAAAAAAATTGTTTTGAAATTTCTGACCATGCACTATTTATGGGAGACCAAGAAAGTGTTTCATTAAAACTTCCAACAGATAGAAGGTAACCGAAGAGTCAACTAGCCATTGGGAGTATTGGACGTTCGATACTTCTGATGCTTGCGTCCGAAAGCGGACAGAGAGATTGAAAAATCATTTCAATTCTTTCGGATGTCTAGTGATGATGTTCTTCGTCCGATATGATTGTCCGGTACCTGCCTTGTCTATCGGACGTCCGTATTGTCATTGTGAGCGTCCGGCAGCTTTCAACTTCCTTTTTCTTTTTTCAATTGCTTTTTGAATCAAATTTCTTCAGAGTTGAAAAGCTTTCTCATTGAAAAAATATTAGTTTGAATTATCCAATTATTTTGTAAACATCAAAAAATCGGGATCAAAATCATGATTCTCCCTCTTTTTGATGATGACAAAACAATGGATGATATTTTGAAAAAAAATTTGAGCAAAAACTCCCCCTTACACATAGCATCCATAACCAATTCAAAATCATTCAATACCAACATGAGTAAAGCCATGAGCAAAGTAATTTCCATCATAGTCAACATAATATCATCAAAAACTCCCCATTCGACATAGCATACACAACCAATTCAAAACCATTCAGTAATTTCTCCCCCTTTTTGTCATCATAAAATCAGAAAGTAATTGCCATCAAAAGTAACATCATCAGTTAACATCAAAATCAATCAATGGCAACCATCACCAACCAATATCAACAGAAAAATAATATCAAAAGATATCAATGAACATCAATGATACCAACATTCATATCAACCAAAATCCATTAATGGTAACATTCAAATACGTTAAAGGAAACACAATGCGGAACATCAAAAATATTACAAAAGAAAAACTGAAAATGCATCCTAATATGAAGTGCAAATGACCCTAGAGTGCCTAAAATGTGATCTTAGACAATCCGAGCCTTCTCCTTGCAAGACAAAACGGAGAGGGATCCAATTCGTCTTCAGTCTCTTCATCATCTGCTTCACTTCCTTGAATGGCTGGAGCCTTGTCTTTTTTTGAAGTTGGGGGATCACAAGGAGTAGACTAAGAGCTCGAGGCATCTACTTCAGCAGTGGGAGGAATGGACTCAGTTAGTGGCTCCTTTTCATATGTAGGTTCTTCCTCTTGTGGGACAGGAGGCATAAGCAAATTTCTTTTATCCAAAAATGTAGCTTGTTGCTCAGGTGTCATGGTCATCATTAGACCATTTTCAAGAAGAAGAACATGATTCTTGAGATCCTCAAATAGCCCAATGACTCGTTAGTGGATGAAGTGGGTTGAGAAGAGAATTTGCGAGGATGAATGGCTGTTTGGAAGGTCTGGGAGTAACAGAGGTTTCATGACGACTTTTAGTTCGAGACTCCAAGATAGCTTCCTTATAACACCAGTGGCCATAACAAAATCTGATGTTTGTTTTCTCAAAATATGCTTTGGTGAAAACAGAAGAGGAAGTTTCCTTTGGAAATACTCCAGTGAAAGGAATTTTGAAATGAGCAAAAATTGGAGTTAAAAACTTCCCATAAGAAAGTTTCCTACGGCAGTCAATACTAAGTTTGAACAGAAATTTACACTTGACGAAACCAAAGTCAATTCGGATTTTCTCAATAAAGCAATAAAACAAGTAAAGTTTCATTTTGTTTGCATCAGTTTTGTGACCATCAGTGGGAACCAACAGATTGGAAATGAATGTAAAAATCATCAGATTTTGAAAACTAAGATCCTCCAATTTGGCCTCAGCAGGTGTGTTAAAGCGAGTATGAAAGTAAGTCATCAGTTTTTCAATGTAAAAATGATGATAAGCAGTTGGAAATTCTTCATATGAGAAAAAATTCACAACTTTACTATGACAGTCATCTTCAATTTTTGTTCTCAAAACAAGATTGACAATATCAGAAGTAAGAAGAATGTCCACTCTATTAACACGAGAAATGAGTTCAGTACGAGAGCTACCCTTCCTAAGATTGGCAAAAAACAAATGTAACATCTCAGGATAGTAGGTGTTAGGCAGGGACAGAATATGAGACCATTTTTTGAAATCAAAAAGTTTAAGAACAGGGTCTAAATCAAGCTTATGGAATTCAGAAGGAATGAAGAAACCTTTTTGTGAAATCTACTCAAATTTATCTCTGGCATCATCATCGATGAATTCGGGCAATGTAGTACATTGTGGCTCGGTTTGATCAGTCCGTTTCTTTTTATCACTGGAAATGTGTTTCTCAGACCAACGAGCAGATTTCCTTGTTGATGGCACCTCAATTTCTTCATCTCTGAGTGAGGTTGTGCGTCCGGCACTGGAAAACCCGCCTCTCAATCGCACCATAGTGAAATGCCGAGTAATTTTCTTGCAGAATGTGATGAGAATGTCAATAAAATGGACTAATTGTGCTATCTAGACGAAGATGAATGCTCGAATCTGTCAAAGTGGGTAAGTTTTTTAAAACTAGATTTTTTGATGAAATTTGGGATCGGATGAATATTTGACAGTTAGAAGAAAATTTAGATGCTAATCTATTTGCAAAGAGGTTGTGAGATTATTTGTGGAATCAATTTTAGAAATTTTTCTTGAGAAGAAATGAATTTGAACTTTTGAAGTTTAAGGGAAAAGAAGAGGTGCGTCCGAGAGAGAGAAAGTATATCTGAACCAAATGAAAGGAAGAACCCTTTATAATACGTCATTTTTGAGTGTCGGACTGCTGAACGAAGAGAATCATCTGACACTACCGTCTGATGCAAAACATTTCTGGAAAATAGCTTAGAACACTGTCAGATGCCCATTCATCAACTATCGAACGTTCGATAAAGTTTGGTCGAAAAATTTTTAGATAGTCTTTTCCAAAACACCTAATTTTGTCCTTAAAAATATAAACTGATCCAAAGGTAAAGCTTTTCTAAGAATATCAACAATTTGGTCTTTTGAACAAACATATTTTACAGAAATTTCATCCTTTTGGACAAGATCACGAATGAAATGATGCTTTATGTCTATGTGCTTTGTCCTAGAGTGTTGAATGAGATTCTTTGTCAAATTTATGGCACTCGTGTTATCACAATACATAGGCACACAATCATACACTAGTCCAAAGTCATTCAAAGTTTGTTTCATCCATAACAATTGAGCACAACATGCACCGGCGGCTACCTATTCTGCTTCCGCCGTAGATAAAGAGATAGCATTTTGTTTCTTGCTAAACCATGATATCAAGCAATTACCAAGAAAATGACATGTACCACTAGTACTTTTTCTATCTATCCTACACCCACCAAAATTAGCATCCGAAAAATCACATAAGGCAAATTCATGACATTTAAAATATCAAAGACCATAATTCAAGATTCTCTTTAAATATCTAAAAATTCTTTTAACAGCATTTAAATGAGATTGTTTAGGACAAGATTGGAAACAAGCACACAAGCAAACGACAAACATAATATCAGGTCTACTTGTGGTTAAATAAAGTAAACTACCAATCATACCTCTATATTTCTTCTCATCAATTTTCGTACCTTTTTCATCTTTGTCAAGTTTGGTGGATGTACGCATAGGCGTTTCAACTTGCTTAGAATCCTCCATTCCAAATATTTTGAAAAGTTTCTTTGTATATTTTGTTCGATTAATGAATGTACCCTCTTAAGTTTGAAGCACTCGGAGCCCAAGGAAGAAATTTAACTCTCCTATCATACTCATCTCAAACTCATTTTGCATAATAGTGGAAAAATCCTTCTATAAACACTCATTAGTAGCACAAAAAATAATATCATCCACATATATTTGCATAATTAGAAGATCATTGGAGTTTTGTTTAGTGAAAAGAGTGGTATCCACAATACCCCTTTTAAAATCATTCTTAAGCAAAAAATCACTTAAACGTTTATACCAAACTCTTGGAGCTTGCTTTAACCCATACAAAACTTTTGAAAGTTTAAATACATGATTTGGATATGTCTCATTTTCAAAATCGGGAGGTTGGCTAACATAAACCTCTTGATCAATAAATCCATTTAAGAAAGTACTTTTAACATCCATTTGGAATAATTTAAAATTCTTGAAACATGCAAATGCGAGAAACATTCTAATTGATTCTAATCTAGTTACGGGAGCAAATGTTTTATCAAAATCTATTCTCTCTTCTTGAACATACCCCTTAATCACTAGTCTAGCCTTATTTCTCATAATTTCACCTTTATCATTCAATTTATTTCTAAAGACCCATTTTGTACCAATAATAGGATGACTTTGAGGCCTTTTAATTAGTGTCCAAACTTTGTTTATTTCAAATTAATTTAGTTCCTCTTGCATGGACAAAATCCAATTTTCATCTTTCAAAACATCATTAACACTCTTAGGCTCAAAATGAGAGATTAAAGCAAAATTATCCACTAATTGTTTAGATGAAGAGCGAGTTCTTACCTTTCCGAATGGATCACCAATAATGAGTTCTTTGGAATGATTTTGAAAAAACTTCCAAGGTTTTGGAAGATCTCTAGGTACATTAACACCCTTGTCATTTTCTTCTAACTCTTAATTTTCTTGAAGATCATCTTCCTTTGATTTCTCTTCTAATGGAGTATTTTATTCATCTTGAATCGTGAGCTTCTTAAATCCTTCTTGAACACCTACATCATCATCATTCTTACCAACATCTCCTACTCCAATTGTTTTAGCTTTCATATCATCTCCAAATGTTACTTTGCCACTTGATTTGGCTTGAGTTTAATGAATTGTGATGGATCACCGGTCATGTGCCTTGAACATCCACTATTTATGAACCACGTTGATTCCTTAATGATGTTTACCAAATTCACCTACACAAGAGTTTAAGAAATAATATTTGGTACCCTTTAATTTTTGGGTCCTTGAGAGTTAGTATCATATCTAACTATCCACATGCATTTTATGCCTTTTCTCATGTTCTTCCTCACATAACAATCACTTTTCATGTGACCTTTTTGACAACAAAAGCTACACATAATCAAAGAGTTAGTTACATGAAAAGGTTTAATAGATCTTACTTCTCTTCTCTTATGAATAGTAAATTCATTTGCACCAGAATTTAATTTCTTTTCATGAGTGCCAAGATGAGACTTTGATCCATTTCCTTGAATATAGTTTTATTTTTTATGTTGGAGAAACTCATTTAGATTGTCCATTCTTCTTTTCAAATCACCTTGTTCTTCTTTGAACATTTCACAAAGTCTTGTTTTTCTATCAAGATCATTTTGTAGATCAATCTTATCCTTTTTCAAGTTATCATTTTTAGTTTTCAGCTTTTCTTTTCTTGAAAAAGACGTGCATTATTCTGAAGAAGAAAACTAATTTTGTGTTTTAATTCCTTATTTCTAGCATAAGATTCTTTTAAACTATCATGCAATTTTTCTATGAAGGATTCAAGATCATCATCACTTTCAAGTTGAGGGTTACAAGTTGTTACCTCATTATCTTCAATGGCCATAAAAGCCATTTGAACAGATTATTCTTCCTCTTCAATTTCACCATCGGAGTTGCACTCAATCCATGTGATTTGGAAGTTGTTAAATCTTGATTTTATGAGGACTCATGTTTTTATTCTTAATTTAGTCATTTTTATGATTATTTGCCCTAGTGTTATTTAATTATACCAGTATTGCATGAATTTTTCTTAAATTTTGCTTTATCGCGTATGCGTCGAAAGTTTTTCGAAAGTCGCGCCGGTACGACTAATTGGAGATTTGACAATTTAATACTAGACTAGTAAGTATAAGTAATTGCAATGTTAGAGGAATTACCTTGGAGAATTAGTGTATAAGTGTAGCAATCAAGAGAGAAGGTGGTAGTGCAATACACTATTAAGCACTATTGGAAGTTGACTTTTTTGCACAACACTTATGGTTACTTTTTCTTCATTCTTCCTCCACAAGATTCACAACACAATTCACTCCCTCACTCTCTCATCCTCTCGGCCGATCAAGGAAAGAAAAAGGAAGAAGAGAAAGCTTCATCTTCTTGCTCCAATCTTACTCAAATTCTTCATCTAACCATCGAACCTCTTGGAATTTGGCTCTAGCTAGAAGAAAGGTGTAAGTTTGTGGTGTTTCTTGGTGAAAAAATTGGTGAAAGTCTTACCTTCATCTAGGGTTTAAGAGCTTCAAAGGTAACCACTTCATCCCTCCTTTTCTCTTCAAATTTTACCAAGATTAGTGGTTGGATTTCATGGGTTTGAAACCCTAATCAAGATTCTAGGCTAGTGGACTTGAGGAAACTTTTATCTTGCTTTATATTCTAAGCTAGTGGCCTTGAGGTAACCTATGAGGTAGCTGACTTGAGGTTATTTCTTGATTGTTGTTGTTTATGTGAATTATAGCTTGATATTGGTTTGATAGTGGAGAGAAATTGGAGGAAAACCGTTAGGGGAGCTGGCCGAAATTTGCTGTTCTTGTTGTCCTACTTTGAATTCGAATTTTGTTTCTTATTTGGCTGTTAAACTGATTGATATATGTTGTATGATGTGTGTGGAAGTTGTCTTTCAAAAATCATTTCGATTGGTTTCATAAAACTTAAGTTTTGGTGAAAGGAAGAAATCTGGAAAATGGTCTCCAGGATAGTTGACATGGGTACTTTGTCTGAACATAACTCTTTGTACAAAGGTCGACATTGAGTGCCGTTTGTGGCATTCGAATCTAGACATCAAGAGCCTTCCAACGATATAAAAGTCCCCTACTAATTCGTTTTGAGTAAACCGTAGCGAATCGGCAAAGTGGACTGACCTGTTTTATCTATTTGTCCAAAAGAAACTGGGAAGCTGCATATTGTGGCTCGAATTTGTCCCATTTGTTAAAGGATTTTGGAAATGATTTCTTCTGATGAATTATAGAATTTTGAATCTAGTTTCTAACGCGATAAACCATTCTCAATTTGGACTTGTGTAGAGTTAGATATGGTCTGATTTCAAAACTGTGTTGAACCTTGGCGACTGGAAATCTTCTGAACAGGTTGCGAAAATCAGCCAAATTCAAACTATTGTACCTTGCTGCTCAAAACTCCAAATTTAGTTATACTTAGTGTGTTTGAAACTTGACTTGAAACTCTTGTTGCATTATAAATTTTAGAGGCTGATTCTGTGAGGACCCGAAAATTCTCTTATTTTAATCGTAATTCACTGGCTTATTTAATTATTTATTCACCTGTTTTCTCCGAATAATTTATTTCAACCATTTTAAGTCCATTCGTATGGAACAATGTCTTCCTTATGTTTTTAAAACGTCCCGTTAGCAAATTTAATTTTTCGGAGGTTCGTTTAAGTGAGGAATAATGAGTACACGTGTTTCGAGGCAATATTCTATCCGAGAGTGCAATTTTTCTTGCAGAATTAAGAATGAACAATAGTAGATTAAGAAAAGTTAATTGAGGAATTAGAGGCGAATGAGCTCTAATTAAGCTTATACTGTGTTCGCGTCAAAAGTTTTCAAAAATCGCACCGTGTGACAGCCCCATCTTCCCCTAAGGCGAACCAAAGAGGTTGGCGGACCGCCTGCCCAACTCTCGCCAGGACTACGAAGTCAAATCACACAAACCCTAGATTACGCGCGATCGAAACCAAAGAAAACAAACACTCGGAGACTACTACGCCGATTACACACAACTAAAATGTTCCGAATGATTACAAGTAGTATCTCAAACGAATACACCTAATATACATGCTTAAACACTTAAGTACATACATAGAAAGTTGTACAAGTCAAAACGTGATACTTGATAAAAGTAACTAGGGTTTTGATTACAAAAGAGCGTAACAAAATAACATTTACACTAGCTTGACACTTTCTTCAAAATCATGGTTCAAAAGTGTTGTTCCCTGTAAGGAAAACAAAGATAACGGGAAGGGGTGAGCTTACGCTCAATGAGGTACCAGAAGTACAAGTAGTCATGAATCATGGCATTTCACGTATCAATCATGCAGTTATACACACCAGATAGGGAAATAAATAAACATTTCAAAGAGAAAGGATACAGGTGGCTCTCAGGAGCCAAAATGCCCAATTGCGATACTTGATCCAAACCCGTTGACTCTCCGTCAACATAGATAGAACCAACATGTCCGTAGACCCCACTTTACACCGAATTCCGTCCACCAAACATACCCCTTACCGGGCCCGAACACCTCAACCGAACAGAAGGTGGTAATACTCGAGTATACCGAAAATCCAGAGTCTCAATACCCAAAGATTTCTCAGAAACAGACTACTGTGGTTCGTTATCTAATCGACCAGGCCTTTACCGGCTCGACTCGAATAACTAGCCACAGGATTTGAGCTCAGAGGTAACAGAAAGGTCGTTGGATTTAATTTTCCAAACGACATCAACAAATACAGAAAACAGGTACAGATAACAGATACAGAGAACAAATACAGATTTATACAGTATACAAGAACTAGAATAACCAGATGAGAGAAACGAGTGTGATAAAGTACACCCTCGTTTCATACGAAGCATACAAAAGTCACAGATAATCAAGTTGCAAGTTGCAAGTACAGATGAATCAGATAAGCACCAATTTAAGGGGATGGTACACTCATAACAGATGCAGTGCCTTTACACGTTGGTTTTGGGTATTACTCCGCTCTTGGAGTTCAAATCTGCGAGGAAATATTGTTTAAGAGCATTGAAAAGTAACTAAGGTTCGAAACTTAAACATTTCGTTTAACGAGAATCAAGTAATTGAGACTTATTTAGAGACTATTCGTAAAACCCTTGATCACTTTTCAAACGGTGAAATTTTGAAGCCATTATATGTGAAAAATGGCCGTTTGGGTCGAAGAAATGAAAGAAACGTATTACTATCAGTTGTAAATTCCAAGGATACAAGTTTCGGCCGAAATTCAACTTATATATCTCCACAAAAGGAAACTCGAATAACCTAGACAAATCGAGTTAGACTCGTCCTCAAAACCGTACTCAAGACAAGTGTAATTCTACTTAACCCTTGAGTGCAAATTTGGGCAGCACACCCTTTGTGTTTACCAAATTTCCAGCCATTTATGGCTTCATTCTTTTCCTTAATTCAACCCCACAATACACACAAGTAAGGTTACCACAATAGCCCTTCCATTAGGCTCCAAAATCATCCAAGTACAACACAAGTGCAATAGTACAAGCAAATATCCATTTTGAAGACAAAAGCTAAATGGCAGATTTGGTATCTCGTTGTATTTTAGTCATAACCGGAGCTATGGTTATCGAATCGGGGTGACCCGTATAACATTTTCGAAGCTAAGACAGGGGGGAACAACTTTCATGAAGGCCACCTAACCTAATTTATAGTTTATCTAAGTCGAATTTGCCAATCACAGATCCAAAAGTTTATGATCAGTCTGGTTGTCAGCACTGACTTTAACCGGCAATAACTCAGGCTACACAACTCCGTTTGGGGTGTTTTTAGAGGCTTTGGAAAGCTAAAATATAGGGCTACAAGTTTTGTGTTTTGGACAAAAGCTAATTGGATACGAATCAGGGTGAAAAATGCAGCCCAAACTGGTGAATTCACAAAACTGTTTACGAATTGCAGCTTGTGGGCAGTCAGGGTATTTCGGTCATTTCACATCCTACCATGCTCCGATTGAGTTGAAATTTTACCAGTGGCTAGCTAACTCAAATACCTACAACTTTCATGTTTTGAGTAAGGGCTGATTCGGTCTTCCTCAAGGACGAACATACAGTGCAAAAACAGGACAGATTACTACCACATGTAACCCTAAGCTGGAATCTTGTGTACAAAGCTGAAATTTTCCGCAAGTAACCACAATTAACATACACTAGCTCCAATTCTATACCATATTAAGCCATCAATTCAAGCCAACTATGATCATCATATGAAAACAGAAAAATTCCCAAGAAAATAAGAAATTCACCTAACTTCACTTCAATCCATGAAATCATCTACAAAACAAGCTATTTAACTACTACAAGCCACTAATTCACCATTTATTATGAAAAAAAGTTAAGTTCCAAGTAAAAATACCTTAACCTCAAGAAAGATAGCAACTTAGAGCTTTCCTTTGCAAAATCACTCCACAAGCCTCTTCAATCTCACTTAATAAGCGATTTCTACGGAGGAATTCGGATTTTTATCGGTTGGTTTTCAAGATTTGGACAAGAAATTGAAGCCAATGGTTGAAACTCTCTCTCTTTTCTTTCCCTTCAAGTTTCAGCCAAGAGGATGCTAAAATGAAGATGATTTTGGTCAAAATTAGCTTTTGGTAAAGTTAAGGAAAAGTTAGGCAAAACTTGGCCCAATCCCGTCGCGACACGTGGCACTTTTGGATTTCTTTCTTATCCTTTAGCTTACTAATGACCAAATATCTAACCAATCTCTAATTATCACTTAGCACCTAGTAATTTAATATCTTACTGCCACAACTTAACCTAATTGGCCGAATTTCTCTCACTTAACGCACTAGCGGGTCCCACATCCGCTATTCGCTCCAAAATCTCTCGTGAACTCACTTATACTAGAAAAATGGCTTAAAAACTATATTTACTTACAAAATATATGTAAAATGAATATAATAAAGAAAATTAAAAAAAATGTGTGCACGAAAATCGATAAAACCCTAAAACCGGATTTTTTTTTTCGAGTTCTCACACACCGCGCGACAAATTTAAGGCTTGAGGAATCAATATGTGTGAGTACTCATAGTTTTATTTTCTAAAATAACTATTTTTATGATTAATTACCTTAGTATTAGTTAATTATACTATCGTTACAAGAATTTCTTAGAAATTGCACTTTATTGTGCATAAGTCGGAAGTTCGCGTTTTCGCGTGCGCGATTAATTGGAGGATTTTTGAAATTTTTGATAGACTACTAAGAGTGAATAATAATAGTATTAAAATAAGTGCATTAGAGGTTTAGTGCACAAGTGAAACAAACCCGAGAGGAAACGAGCACAAAACGCGCGCGTACGCGCACTATTGGAAAGTTGACTTTTGCACCTTGGAGCCTCTACCTACCAAGCTTCTTCAAGAAGCCTTTCCACCAACCATTTCTCTCTCCTTTCTCCCTCAAGACAGCCGAACCTCAAGCCAAGAAGAAGAACCAAATTTCTTCATCATTTCACCTCAATCCAACCATTCATTTCACTTCAAACTTGCAACTTAAACTCAAGACCACTTGAAGATTCACTTAGGCAAGGAGAAGAGCTTCATTTCTACGGTTTCTTGGAGCTTTCTTGTGGCAAAAATCTGACATTTAGCAATCTTAGAAGGTATCAAATGATCTAACCCTTGAAACTTGTTATTTATGAGTTAGATTGAGCTTTAGAAGCTTGTAGCTTCTTGTGGATAACTTTGTTTGGTTATAAATCATGTGAGTGGGCTCTATGAAATCCCAAATTGGACTTGATAGGCTGATTGATGATTTTTAGATGTTAAATGTGTTGTTTTAGTGCTAAAACTAGTGGATCTAAGTTGAGAAAGTGGAAAGAAATCAAAAGAAAAATTTGAAGGAGAAGGGGCCGAATCTGCCCTGATTTTGCCGAGGCTTTAGTTCGAAATTTTTGTGGTTAAATTGGCCTTGATTTTGATTTATATATGTTGTATAGGTTGTGTAGAAAGTTTCTACCAAACATTACTTGATTTGGCGGGGTAAAAGTTGTATTTTCGAATATGATTGAATCTGGAAAACGTGTCCAGTGGTGCTCTGGCAGTGAATTTTAAATGACCATAACTCTTTGCTCCGATGTTGAAATCGAGTGTCAATTTGTGGCATTAAAAACTAGACACTTTCAATTTTCCAATGGTATAAAATGTACCCCCTGATTCGACCTGAGTGAACCGTACCAATTGTTCAAAGTTAGCTGTCCCGTTTCGTTGCTCTGCTAGAGAGTCAATGAGATGCTGGAACTTGTGGCTAAAATTTGAGCTAGTTATGGACAGAATTTTAAAATGATTTCTTCTGAGAAACTGTAGCCCTATGAGTGTAGTTTCCAATGCCACCAACCATTCTTAATCTCAAGTTGAATTGAGTGAATATGCCCTAATTACAGACCTGTGTCAGTGATAGAAAACCCTAGTGTTGGGATAGGTCAAAGGCTTGTTTCGAATTGGGACTTGTTATTTTGAAATCTTGGTGTTAATCACCTATCAAATGTATCTTGAATGTTTCTTGGACCTTCGCTTCATAAATGAACCATGTTTTGAGATGATTTCATTGGCCAAAGGTTTCAAAATGGGAAAATGAAAGCCTAAGGCAGAAATTGCCTTGGAAATTCTTGGAACTTTAGTGGTCTTGTTAACTGACTTCCCGTTCCAATTTTTACTTGAAATTTGACAGAGGAATATCCCTTATATTTTAGTGTATCATACCAAATTTGGTGCCATTCCAAGTCTATTTCGATGCCCAACTAGAATCCCAAAGTCTATGTTTCAAATCTGGAAAATTGCCCAATGGTCTTCATTTTGTAACCAACTTTGAGCTGCTATATTCTTGGCGCTCAAGACTCCGATTCTTGTTCTGTTTGTTGTGTTTAAACTTTTATTGTAAACTCTAATTTATTTTTAAAATTTGAGAGTCTAATTCGAATTCTGTGAATTTTGCCGAATTTCCAAAGTTCGCCAAAAACCAACCTCGAATCTGTCCTAGGAGTTTAAAACAAGCAACTTGAAGCCTACATTTGAGTGTCTTCCATTTTGAATCTTGGAAAAGTATCTTCTAGGAACTTTTATTACTTTGGAAGTAGTTTTCCAATGGTGCCAAGTTTTCCAATTTTGGACCTACAGAGAGTGAGTTATGATTTTTTCCAAAAATGCACCTTAAATCTGAAAATTTTCAAACTTGACGAGAATTGAGTTTTTGAGACTCTTCCCTATCCTTCAATACTAATTGACCATTTTGGATTGTTTTCAAGAAGGAAATTAGTTTTTCCTTGTGCTATTAAACACCACCTTTGAACTTGGATTTTGAGCAACTAAGGCTCATTTTCATGAGATTTCTTAGGATTGTACGAGTGTACATCTCTTTCTTGATAATTGGGAATTCAAATGATAGTGTGGTAATAGATACCTATTGTTTGCTTAGCCAATTAAGGGGACCTTCAAGAGGACCTCACAACGGACGCCTAAGTACTTGAATTGTGCTATCTACACTCCTTTTGTTTAGGTGAGTGTCAAGTGCATGTTTTGTTGCAATTATGTGAATTGCTCATCCTGAACTGAAAATTTATAACTGCTGAGTCAAGTATGTACTTTATCGCACTCGTTCTCATTTAAATGAATTGAAATTGAATTTGCCTGAACTGAACTAAATTGACTTGAATTTCCTGACCTGAATTGAAATTGGAATTATATGCTATGGCTGCATATGTCGCTGGAGTGAATCTCCTCGACTCACACCTGACCTTGGGGGACGCCCAAACTCATCGGCCGACCTTGGTCTCGAGCCGACATGGGCTTGGTCGGGATCTTTGGTGAGCCATGAGACAACCTGTATAAGCATGATCTATTGGAGAGATCTTGCTTGGCCTGCTCGTGCAGTAGCACCTTTATCGCAGTTCGGGCCCGGTGGGGAGGGGGTTGTAAGGTGGAAGGACCTGTGCAGTTAGTGGAGATCTACGGACTTAAACATATCGACCCGATTGACAGAGTGTCATCGCGGGAAGGTATTCGATCGAGGTTGGCAAAGCAAGTGGAAACTCAGCTCCTGAGAGCTCTTATATCCTTGGAATTGTTTTCTGTTTACTTTTCTTGCCCGAATTGTTATTTACTTGAATTATAATTGTTTACTCGCTATATGGGATTGTTTCTTGACAACGTACTTGCATGTGTGTTTCTTGGCCTCACGAGCAATTGCTCACCCCGTAGATTTGTTTTCCTTAACAGGAATGGACCTGAGGTGAAACTGGAGGAATCTTTGGGATGAACTTTTGTAATAGGGATTCGATTGTAATCGAATGGACCTTTTGGGCAGTTGTATCTTTTGAAAATTGATGTATTTTGTACTCGTGGTGTAAGACTGGATATTTATATATATAAGTATGGAAGCGACTTTTCTTTATTAGATTGTATTATTGGTTATTATAGTTAAGCTTGAATCGAATTGTCTGAGTCCTGGCGAGAGCTGGGCAGGCGTCCCGCGGACCCTTTGGTTCGCCTTAGGGAGAAGTGGGGGCGTCACAGTTGGTATCAGAGCTTAGGCTTTAGATCTTTGTAGTGTATCCTAGGCTTAAAAGTTTAGGATGCCGGACTGTGGAACTGGTTGGGAAGTTAAGTGACTGCTGTGGGATGAAAATTAGAACCTAGGTTTGAATTAATGGACAATTGGGAGTCTCGATCTTGTAAGAGATATGTGGGATAGTATGAGATGATCAAATCTAGTTTATTTAGTATACTTGGACCCATTTAAGTTTTTAATTTTAATTGTAAGTTACGGAAGGTAACGGTGGTATTGAACCGTCTCGGGGACGCATTCCGGTGGCCATTGTCGGAAGGGCCTAGGGAGCTCGTTGGAGGTATAACCAACTCGCCGAACTAGGACTTCATGTGATTTTCAGAGGACTTACTTGTACCTAAATAACGTGTGTTAGCTGTAATCGATGACCGGGGCGGTTGTCTAAGGAAACTGGATGTTCGAGGATAATCGAGAACTGAGGGCAATTGTGGATGCCCAGACTACTAGAATTCTGAAGTGGAGACTGAGGTACTTGAGGAGCAAGGAAAAGACAAAGGCTCCTAGTGAGCAGCTTCAAAAAGCTAAGAACTGACTTGCTAGGGTAGTACACGAAATTAGAGACAGGACGGATAAGTCGATGGCTGGGTGTGTTACCTTGGTTGAACAAGTGGAGAATGACAAGATACTCGATAAGGGACATGAGATTAAAACTCCTAGTGCAGGAAATGAAAATGATCCTACTGAAGTAGCAGAGACTTCTGGCTCCACCAATCACTAAGCTAGTGACTTAGCTACTTTAATGGTTTTGTCAAAGTTAGTCGGGGTGATGCTTATTCAAAGGCCATTGCATTTTGTGTTTTGCTTGACTATGTTTACTACCTTGTAAAGCAATTGAACGTTACTTATGAGACGCTTGATTTTATTGTTTTATGATTTCAAATCTATGATTGGGTTGTACACATTTGCGATTATTTCGGTGTCTTCCCTTTTATTTTCGTTTTGCATGATCAAAGTGTCACTTTTCAACTTCGTTTTATGTGCACCCATATTACGTCATGCCTTTATAAATGTTAAATTTATGAGCGGCCAAAGAAGTGAAAAGGGATCGAGGGCGAGGGGTTAAGCAACCCCAACTCAAGGGGATGATTAGGGAGCGACTGCTGGACCGAACCGAAACCCTAGAAATAAAGGAAAACAATCACGTAGCTACTGCTATTGACCATACGATTGATGTCCTAGCACGGTTGGTTGAACACCAAAGCTCTAGACCAATAAGCCAACCTAAGAGTCAAGAGAGGTGTGAAAATGGAATGATTCTTGAAATTCGCTCCATCTAAGTTCACGGAGAATCTAACATCGAAAGTAAGATTGATTTGAAAGGATACAATAAGGCACTAGTGAGAGCAAGAGGTTATGATTTCTTCTCGAACAACTTTGTAGACAAGTATTGGGAGTGAACTAAGACATGGAATTTTTATATTAAGGAATAAGGTTCCCGTATCTTGTTGTGTTTGTAAGTAATGATAGTAATCTCGTGGAGACTTAAGAGCTCGCCCGTATTAAGCAGAGAATGGTTAAGATTTATATTCCGGGGTAACCTATAAGCAAAAGAATGAAAGAGTAATATGGCTCGAGCTTCCATTATGAATAGCTACTCATTTTGATCCTTTGATTTGCCTGGCAGACTAGCATTTGATTTGAGCCAATGGTAAGATGACAACTTTGGAAGAAATGTGTAAGGAAATGGACATTCTTCGAAATGAGGTAGAATTTCAAAGGAAATTGGCTGACTACTGGGAAGGACGGTGGAAACAAGAATATGCAGAGAAAACTGAGTTGCTACGCAAGAACGTAGAACTGGAGAAGAAATATAAAGGAAATCCTCAAACTGGTCAAGCCGTCACTTCTTCACGCAAATTGTGGATACTGTGGCAAGATTAACCACACTGAGGCCAAGTGCTGGAAAAGCAAGGAAAATGTTTGAGTGTGCGGTAGTACCGAGCATAAGTTTTCGAATTGCCCTGTACCTAAAAAGAGAAAATACTCAGCGGCCAGTAGATCCACCACAAAGCAATCGAGTGCCAGAAGGAGGTTATTTAGTGATAATGGCTGTGAAGGGGCCCAAGTAGTGGAAGTTTTATGAGTGGAGATGGTTTGACTTCAATCGAGGGATAGAGGTTGTAGTTTTACCCTAAACTAGACTGGCACTTTTGGAGATTTAATCCTTTGTATAAGGGAAAGTCTTTTGTTATTTTGTATCTTGGCAACTTGGCACGTTTTGTTATAATCTCGTTATTTCCCTTTTCCTTTTGAAATGATTTGATAAACCTCTTCCAACTGGATGTAATTATTATGATCCTTATGACATATGAAAATTGATTCATGACTTACATGTATATTTAAACTTTGTCCCATACCTTTAGATTAGTGTGAGACATGAACGGTAGTAGACATGGTCGAGATTGTACTTGAGAATATAGACGCCCCGAGGTCTGGAGGCGACCAGGGATCGGGACCAAATTGAGAACTTAGTGATGAAGTTGGGACCCAATATTTGATTGCCAAATTGATATATTAAAGTTGTGAGATTTGGGTTAGTGAACGGAAATTTTTGATAGATTTGATGAACCTAACAATTAAGGGACAGGATATGATATTTGGAATGGAAGTTTGAGACTGTACATAGACTATCGAGACTTGAACGATGTGACTATTAAGAACAAATGCTCCGTCACCTCACATAAACGAGAATTTTGATCAATGGCAAGGGGCCGTGGTATTATTCAAGTTGAATTTAAAGTAGAGCTATTACCGGTTGAGGATTCTAAAAACTGATGTGTTTAAGACCACTCCCAATTCAAGATGGGGACACTTTGAATTTTCAGTTACGCCCTTTGGATTGACTAATGCACTAGCAGCAATTATGGCCTTAATACATCGGGGTTTTAAACGTATTTGGATCAATCTGTGGTGTCATTTATTGATGATATATCGGTATACTCTAAGTTTGAGAAGATCATGAAAAACACCTGATGATAGTTTTACAAACTCGAGAGAACGCCAACTTTCGTTAAGTTCAATAAATGTGAATTCGATTGAAAGAAATAGCCTTTCTAGGTTATACAATATCTAAGGAAGGAATTGTTATTGACTCGCTAAGTGGAAGCTGTTTAAGAGGAAAGACCAGAAAATCCTAGAAATTGGAGTTCTTAGAATTAGCCGAATATTACCTTTGGTTTATCAAGGATTTTCTAAGAGTGCAAGACTTGGCAAGTTATTTGGGATTCTAAATGTGAGGAAGAATTTTAAAAGTGAAAAGTGTTTAACCGATGCACCTGTGTTAGCCTTGCCGAGCGGAGGAGGTAGTTTGTGATTTATACAGATGCTTCAAAGGATGGTTTAGAATGTATATTAATAATACATGATGAGGTGATTGATTGTATATGCCTCTAGAAAGTTAAAATATCACGAGGGAAAGTAGCCAACTCATGATTTGGGGTTAGTGGCTATAATATTTGCATTAAAGAAGTGAAACATTACCTATATGAGGTAGACATGAAACTGATTAAGCTGCCATATGACTTGGAAGTTAAAATGCCTATTGGGGAAAATCAAGGTTTGATTGCTAGTGGGATGAATAGAAATTGTGAAGTATGGGTTGAAAAACGTAAGTTAGTGATTGATCTGATAGGCTTAACCATGAAGGGAATGATATTGTCCTAGGTGTGAATTTCGAGGGCGAAATTCTTTTAAGGAGGGAGGATGTGAGGACCCGAAAATTTTCTTATTTTAATCGTAATTCATGGCTTATTTAATATTTATTCACCTGTTTTCTCCGAATAATTTATTTCAACCATTTTAAGTCCATTCGTATGGAACAATGTCTTCCTTATGTTTTTAAAACGTCCGTTAGCAAATTTAATTTTTCGAGGTTCGTTTAAGTGAGGAATAATGAGTACACGTGTTTCGAGAGATATTCTATCCGAGAGTGCAATTTTCTTGGAGAATTAAGAATGATCAATAGTAGATTAAGAAAAGTTAATTGAGAATTAGAGGCGAATGAGTTCTAATTAAGCTTATACCGTGTTCGCGCCAAAAGTTTTCAAAATCGCACCGCGCGACAAATTTGAGGCTTGAGGAATCAATATGTGTGAGTACTCATAGTTTTATTTCTAAAATAACTATTTTTAATTAATTACCCTAGTATTAGTTAGTTATACTATCGTTACAAGAATTTCTTAGAAATTGCACTTTATCGCGCATAAATCGGAAGTTCGCGTTTTCGCGCGCGCGACTAATTGGAGGATTTTAGAAATTATTTTATAGACTACTAAGAGTGAATAATAATAGTGTTAAAGGAAGTGCATTAGAGGTTTAGTGCACAAGTGAAAAAACCCGAGAGGAAACGAGCACAAAACGCGCGCGTACGCGCACTATTGGAGAGTTGACTTTTGCACCTTGGAGCCTCTACCTACCAAGCTTCTCCAAGAAGCTTTTCCACCAGCCATTTCTCTCTCCTTCTCCCTCAAGACAGCCGAACCTCAAGCAAGAAGAAGAACCAAATTTCTTCATCATTTCACCTCAATCCAACCATCCATTTCACTCCAAACTTGCAACTTAAACTCAAGACCACTTGAAGATTCACTTAGGCAAGGAGAAGAGCTTCATTTCCATGGTTTCTTGGAGCTTTCTTGTGGCCAAAAATCTGACCTTTAGCATCTAAGAAGGTATCAAATGATCTAACCCTTGAAACTTGTTATTTATGAGTTAGATTGAGCTTAGAAGCTTGTAGCTTCTTGTGGGTAACTTTGTTTGGTTATAAATCATGTGAGTGGGCTCTATGAAATCCCACATTGGACTTGATGGGCTGATATGATGATTTTAGATGTTAATGTGTTGTTTTTAGTGCTAAACTAGTGGATCTAAGTTGAAAAAGTGGAAAGAAATCAAAGGAAAAATTTGAAGGAGAAGGGGCCGAATCTGCCCTGATTTTGCCGAGGCTTTAGTTCGAAATTTTTGTGGTTAAATTGCCTTGATTTTGATGTATATATGTTGATAGGTTGTGTAGAAAGTTTCTACCAAAAAACTTGATTTGGTGGGTAAAAGTTGTATTTTCGAAATATGATTGAATCTGGAAAACGTGTCCAGTGGTGCTCTGGCAGTGAATTTTAAATGACCATAACTCTTTGCTCCGACGTCAAAATCGAGTGCCGTTTGTGGCATTAGAAACTAGACACTTTCAGTTTTCCAACGGTATAAAATGTACCCCTGATTCGACCTGAGTGAACCGTACCAATTGTTCAAAGTTCTGTCCTGTTTCGTTGCTCTGCTAGAGAGTCAATGAGATGCTGGAACTTGTGGCTGAAATTTGAGCTAGCTATGGACAGAATTTTAAAATGATTTCTTCTGAGAAAGTATCCCTATGAGTCTAGTTTCCAACGCCACCAACCATGCTTAATTTCAAGTTGAATTGAGTGAATTATGGCCTAATTACAGACCTGTGTCAGTGATAGAAAACCCTAGTTTTGGGCTAGTCAAAGGCTTGTTTCGAATTGGGACTTGTTATTTTGAAACTCTTGGTGTTAATCACCTACCAAATGTATCTTGAATGTTTCTTGGACTTTTGCTTCATAAATGAACCATGTTTGAGATGATTTCATTGGCCAAAGGTTTGAAAATGGGAAAATGAAAGCCTAAGGCAGAATTGCCTTGGAAATTCTTGGAACTTTAGTGGTCTTGTTAACTGACTTCCCGTTCGATTTTTGCTTGAAATTTGACAGAGGAATAGCCCTTATATTAGTGTAATCATACCAAATTTGGTGCCATTCCAAGTCTATTTCGATGCCCAACTAGAATCCCAAAGTCTATGTTTCAAATCTGGAAAATTGCCAATGGTCTTCATTTTGTACCAACTTTGAGCTGCTATATCTTGGCGTTCAAAACTCTGATTCTTGTTATATTTGTTGTTTTTTAAACTTTGATTGTAACTCTAATTGATTTTCAAATTTTAGAGGCTAATTCGAATTCTGTGAATTTTGCCGAATTTCCAAAGTTCGCCCAAAACCAACCTCGAATCTGTCTTAGGAGTTCAAAACAGCAACTTGAAGCCTAAATTTGAGTGTCTTCCATTTTGAATCATGAAAAAGTTCCTAGAAACTTTGGAAGTAGTTTCCAATGGTACTGCGTTTTCCAATTTTGGACCTACAGAGAGTGAGTTATGATTTTTCCAAAAATGCACCTTAAATCTGAAAATTTTCAAACTTGACGAGAATTGAGTTTTTGAGACTCTTCCCTATCCTTCAATACTAATTGACCATTTTGGACTTGTTTTCAAGAAGGAAATTAGTTTTTCCTTGTGCTATTAAACACCACCTTTGAACCTTGGATTTTGAGCAACTAAGGCTCATTTTCATGAGATTTTCTTAGATTGTACGAGTGTACAATCTCTTTCTTGATAATTGGGAATTCAAAATGATAGTGTGTAATAGATACCTATTGTTTGCTTAGCCAATTAAGGGGACCTTCAAGAGGACCTCACAACGGACGCCTAAGTACTTGAATTGTGCTATCTACACTCCTTTTGTTTAGGTGAGTGTCAAGTGCATGTTTTGTTGCAATTATGTGAATTGCTTGTCCTGAACTGAAAATTTATAACTGCTGAGTCGAATGTGTACTTTATCGCACTCGTTCTCATTTAAATGAATTGAAATTGAATTGCCTGAATTGAACTAAATTGCCTGAATTGACTTGAATTTCCTGACCCAAATTGAATTGAATTATATGCTGTGGCTGCATATGTCGCTGGAGTGAATCTCCTCGACTCACACCTGACCTGGGGGATGTCCAAACTCATCGGCCGACCTTGGTCTCGAGCCGACATGGGCTTGGTCGGGATCCTTGGTGAGCCATGAGACAACCTGTATAAGCATGATCTATTGGAGAGATCTTGCTTGGCCTACTCGTGCAGTAGCGCCTTTATCGCAGTTCGGGCCCGGTGGGGGGTTGTAAGGTGGAAGGACCTGTGCAATTAGTGGAGATCTACGGATTTAAACATACCGACCCGGTTGACGGAGTGTCATCGCGGGAAGGTATTCGATCGAGGTTGGCAAAGCAAGTGGAACTCAGCTCCTGAGAGCTCTTATATCCTTGAATTGTTTCTATTAACTTTTCTTGCCCGAATTGTTATTTACTTGAATATAAATTGTTTTAACTCGCTATATGGGATTGTTTCTTGGACAACCATGCTTGCATGTGTGGTTTTCTTGGCCTCACGAGCTATTGCTCATCTCGTAGATTTGTTTCCCTTAACATGAATGGACCCTGAGATGAAACTCGGAGCGAATCTTTGGGATGAACTTTTGTAATAGGGATTTGATCGTAATCGAATGGGACCCTTTTGGGCAGTTGTATGACTTTTTGAAAAATTGATGTATTTGTACTCGTGGTGTAGACGGGATATTTATATAGATAAATATGGAAGCGACTTCTCCTTATTAGACTTGTATTATTGGTTGTTATAGTTAAGCTTGAATCGAACTATCCTGAGTTCTGGCGAGAGCTGTGCAGGAATCCCGCGGACACCCTTTGGTTTCGCCTTAGGGAGAAGTAGGGGCGTCACATATTCACTTCCTGTGAATTTTACCGTATTTCCAAATATTGCTGAAAAAACCAAGACTGGTTCTGTCTTGTCTTCATGAAATTGTAACTTTGAACTAAAATTCGAATGGTTTTTTGGTTGGAATCTTGGAAAAAGTATTTTCAGGGAAGTTTTAGTACTTTGAATCTAGTTTCCAACGGTATAAATTTTTCCATTTTTTGGACCTTCCAAACTCAAGATACGATTTCCTCAAGTGTCGTCGAGTAAAGCTGGAAAATTTCTGATTTCCTAAGAAGTGAACTTTAATGAACTTCTAACTTCCTTTTGAGGTTGATGGTTCGTTTAAACTCAATTTCATGAATGATACGAGTTCACCTGAGACTTTAAATTCTCATTGTTGAATCTCGATTTTTCGAGGGATTAAAGCTCTTTTAAGCCATTGTCTTAAGATTTAAGCGAGTGCACTTTTCTTCCTTGAATGTTAGTGGTCGTGAGTATATGTGAGTGATGGTTGGTCACTGTTTATTCAGGTGCTCAAGAGGGTTCGAAAAGAATCCCGGTGTGGACAAGTGAAGGGCTTTGTTTACTCACTTACTTTTGAATTGGTGAGTGTCAAGTGCATGAATTGTTGCTAAATACTTGAATTGTTCTTGTTAATTAAGTAATTTGGAAATTGTCGAGACGAGTGTGTACTTATCGCACTCGCTCTCTTTTACCGCGAATTTATAATTGAACTGTATGAAGTGAAAGTGGATAAGCTGAAATTGAAGTTGAAATTTGGCATTGTAAACTTGTACATCTGGGGACGTCCAAAACTCATTGGCCAACCTTGGCACTCGAGGTCGCGCCATGGGTTTGGGGTCAGAAGGCCCTGGTGTGACCATGAGAAAAATCATAAGTTTGATCTTTTGAGGATTTTGCTTAGCATACTCGAGTAGTATTGCCCTCCCAGTGAGTGTTTGGTTACGGATTCGAGAGGGTGAAGTGAAGGATGGGGGAAGTAAGTGGAGTTCTAGCGGACTTGATACCTATCCGGTTGACGGAGTGTCATCATGTGGAGGTATTGGATCGAGTTTCGGCAAAGCAAGGGGAATCTAGCTCGTGGAGAGCTCTCGTATCCTTTTAAGTGTTGCTTTTATTGGCTAATTGTGAATTATTGAACTTTCTATCTATATTTCTTGTACCAGTGTTATTGTTATCTGAACTATATGTTTGCATGCTTTTCTTGGCCTTACTGAGCGTTAGCTCACCCCCGTAGTTTGTTTTTCTTAACAGGGGCTCGGAAATGGAAAGATATTTTAGAGAAGCTGACTTGGTTACTCTTTTGATTAGAATTTTGGATGTAATTGATTAGTCACCTTTTGGTGGTTGTATTTTGGAAAAAGTTGATGTAACTTTTGGTAACTTGCGATATAAGATTTGAATGTTTATTTAAGGAAAGCGAACTTTCTGTGCATCTACTTTTATTATTGGTCGTTGACCCTTAAGTTTAAATTTGATCTGTATTGAGCCCTGGCGAGAGCTAGGCAGGCGACCCGCCGATACCCTAGGGTTCACCCTAAGGAGAAGTAGGGTCGTCACAGTTGGTATCAGAGCGCTAGGTTTAGAGATCTATTTGGGAGATGTCTTAGAGGCTTTACTATTGAGAATAGGAATGAGATAATGATACGCTCCTCGGTCAAGTTGTTCCGAGACACGTACCACGATTGCCCAAGGATCTAGACGGATGATCAATCGTTTGAATTGCGGAACCTAGAACCAAGATGGACGACTCAACTTGATTTAGATCAGTGACTCTATTTGAGGTGATTACTCAAGTAGATAGGCCGGGATGAACAACCAAAGACATCACGCGAGATTGCTCAAAAACCCTTGCCAAGCAAGTAAGAAAGTTGCACACGATTGTGGGGACAACTAACGTAATGTTTATTCTCAAAAGTTTGTAACCCTTTGTTCGTACAAGAGGTGCCTTTTCATAGGCTAAGAAACTAATGCCAAATTTGATTGGAACAAGGATTGGCGGACCTCTACTCTTACCTAAACTAAGACATTGATTCGGGCCTCACTTATTCATAAGTGAGCCCACTTATTTAACAAGCCGAAACCAATAAACTCAAACGAATAAAACTAAGTAAAACCGAGACACTAAGACGAACTAACAACCCAATATAAGTGTCCTAAGTAGCTACGGACACGCGGGCCCATCACTTGCGGCTTCATTGGCTTGGAGTATCTTGTAGACAACTCGGTTAGCCACTTCCAAACCTTCAATGTTCCTATGGACCCCTTGTTGGTTTTGAACACTTCGAACAATGGCTTGAAGAGACTCTTTGAAGCGCTTTGCCCGTGCACGTGTAACCGGTCCAAGTGGAACCCTCACTAGTTCATGGTCATCATTCGGTCTTGAGTCATCCGTGCACACATCAAATAGCTTAGTTATGCCTTAAGTTTGATGTTTGAGCGAGTTAGTGACTTTATGTTTCTAACCTTGAGTTTTGTGGTTGTTTTGTAGGAATGGAGAACGGTAATGGAGGTCATGCGGCTAATGGTAATGGAGCCGCTAATGGTCATGTGGAGCCTCTTACACCTACCCGCTATCGGACTCCTGGGTGGAGCATCTCGTGTCTGATACTCCCCTTCCTCAAGATTTCCCCGCTGTCCCTGTAGGGAGACACATGCCTACCCTAATGATCTTTGTGGTGTCCATTGATGATGAGTGCCGGTAGTTGGTGGTTACTAATAGGGCATTACTTCAGGAGATTGAGGAGCTGAACGCTATGGTGGATGCCCAGGGTGCTAAAATCGTAGAGCTCGAGGGGACAGTGATAGATGAGCAGACTAGAGCTGAGGCCGCTAGTGACGAGCTTCAGAGGACTAGGGCTCGACTAGTTAAGGTAGTCAAGGAGGTCCGGGATTGGGCCGCTGGAATTTTAGCTGACACTACCATGCTAATAGAGGAGGTGATAGAAGCCGTCGAGAGCTCGGTTCATGAGGGCACTCTTTAGGAGGAGCCTTTTGAGGAGGACCTAGGGGAGGAGGTCCAGGCTAACGGTTCGGCTGTGAACTAGGCTAGGATTGATGAACCTTTTGACTTTTGTAGCTGGGGTGATGCTTGTAAAGCTCATGACTTTTACTGCATAACTGATTGTACTTTTGTGGCACATGTGTGCTATATTTTTATAAATGCCCCATGACTTGTTGATTATGTGATACGAGCGCGGAAGCAAAGAATTGGATCGCAGAGGACACGTTGACAATGGACGGAATTGAACCCAAACTTGGACCACTCAAGATCGGATTCAACGGTAGAGGACGCCACAATCAAGTGTGTTTGCTTTGATTGATAAGTCGAGAAACAACCTAGGAACCACGCTAGGGTGTTCAAACTAGCTTTCACAAGCTAAAGGAATTTGCCTCAATGGAAGACGAAATTCTGGAATTTTATTAAAAATATCGCAAAACTGAATGTAAACAATGACTTGGGGCTATTTATAGCCTTGTCTAACCCTAATAGAACTTGGAAAATATTAAGGAATTCGGCCAGCCCATTGGGTCTCTCTTGGCCGAAAGCTAACCTACTAATTAATTAAATTAATGACTAACTAAAGTACTATTGGACCTAAAGCCCACATGGCCGAAGCTAAGCTCAAGAAGAGCTACTTAATCGAGGCCCAATCCTCCCTTTGAGGCTTGATCAGCTTGCGGCTTCAATTGTAAGCAATATCTTGGTAGTCTTGCAAGGATCCTCCAAGTCAATTCCTTCAATGCTTTTGGCTTGGTTTCTCTGAGCTTATACGGCATGAACTAAGGCTTTGAAGTGACTCTTTGAACCTCTTAACTTGTGCATGTGTACGGGCCTATGTGAACACCACGGGCCAGCTTGCTCATTCGCATCATTATGTATGAACCTTGAAATGTTAATCTATGCCAGTTATGTGTAATTTCAAATGTTTCCCGTGTTGACTTTTGTTTTTAAGTATTCCCTCAAATAATTGTTTATGTTCTTGCATTTAGACATAACTAAGACTATGGACAGCTATAGAAGTGGAAGGGGTTGAGGGCATGGGATTAGGCAACTCCAAACCCATGGGGATGATCAAGGATCGGCAACTGGGCCGACCCAAGGACAAGGAAATGTAGAGGACAACCAAGTGGCTACTGTCATTAACTGTATGACGGATATTTTAGAACGGTTAGCAGAGCGTCAAGGTCCAGGACCTGTTAACCAACCCGGGGCTCAGGAGAGAAGGGAGAATAGAGCCTTGGAGCGATTTTTGAAATTTGCTTCACCTAAGTTCATTGGGGGATCTGATCCTGAATTAGCGGAGAACTGGCTGGAGAGAATGACCAATATATCGCCGCCTTAGATTATATTGAGGAGAGGCGAGTGAACTTTTCCGCCTTTCAATTTGAGGATGTAGCATGTGCTTGGTGAGATGTGATAAAGGGAAAATGGGAAAGAGCGCAAACCCCTTGGACCTGGAAAAAACTTTACAAGGGAGTTTAATGAGAAGTTTCTCCCGTTTCTGATTCAAGAGAAACGGGAGGATGAATTCATAAAGTTGAGACAGGGGGCTTCTAGCGTGGCTGACTATGAGAGGAGATTCACTAAGCTTTCTAAGTACGCTCCGGAATTGGTGGCCAATGAGCGGAGAAGGGATAAGGCGATTTGTACAAGGACTTAATGTGGAGATTCAAGAAGGTTAGCAGCAGCCCAAATCTTTACGTTCATTGAAACCCTAGAGAAAGCGCAGAGAGTCGAAAGTGCAGGTTTCAAGTTAGAGACTTTCACACCAAGAAAAGGGGGCGCGCCTAGTCACTCTCTTGGACAAGGAAGTAAGAGCGCCCCACCTCCCAAGATGGGAAGAGGAACGAGAGGAGTAAGGACTGCTGAAGCACCAAGAGGGGCTTTATCAAGAGGAGGCCGTAATGGGTAAGGTCAAGCGAGAAGGAACACCTTCTGGTGGTCAGGCCGTGACTCCTCAAGTTGATTGTGACTACTGTGGCAAGTCCAACCATGCGGAGAATGATTGCTGGAAGAAATTGGGGAAGTGCATGTATTGTGGCAAGTACGACGAGCACCAGAGTCTCAAAATACCCAAGTATACCAAAAGAGGGAGGTAGTACTCAAAGGCCAGAGAAATCAAGCATCTAAGCAGTCTGTGCTGGAGGGAGTCGACCTAGAGGTGCCCGACTAGGGTTTATGCATTGGAACCATCAATAGATTCCTGATTCTACTGAGGTGGGTTGAAGGTACGATTCGTATTTTCCACCATTTAGCTAAGGTTTTAAATTGATCCTGGTGCGACACACTCCTTTGTAAACCCTAAATTATGAGTGGAGTAGATGTGAAGCCAATTAAGTTATCTTATAAGTTGGAGGTTAGAACGCCCTACCGGGGAGCAAAAACTTAATTGCCTAACTTGGTGTATAGAAACTGCGAGATATGGGTTGGAGAGCGGAAATTATTGGCCGATTTGATGAGTTTTAGCTATAAGGGGTATGATGTCATCTTAGGTAATGGACTGGTTAGTCCGCTACCATGCTCAGTTGAATTGTAAGGCGAAAACGGTAGAGCTGTGGTATTCCGGGAAAGGCAACCCTAAAATTGGATGTAAGGGATAGACTAGTCTCGTCCGCCCTTATTTCAGGAATTCAAGTTAGAAAGATGTTGAGTAAGGGAGCTCAGGGTATTTGACTTTCCTTACAAATACTCCTAGTGACAAGGTGAGATTGGAAGATATGCTAGTAGTTAAGGAGTATTCAAATGTTTTTTCTCGAGGAACTAGAGTTCTTGCCATTGGAAAGAGAGATAGCCTTTAAAATTGATGTGACTCCAGGAGTAGCACCTATCTCTAAGACACCCTATAGAATGGCTCCACCTGAATTGAAAGAAGTGAAATTACAATTGCAGGATCTTCTATAGCGAGACTTTGTAAGAGAAAGTGATTCCCCATGGGGAGCTCCAGTATTATTTGTTAAAAAGAAAGATGGGAGTTTAAGGTTGTGCATAGACTATCGAGGCCTGAATGATGTTACCATTAAGAATAAGTACCCTTTACCCCATATTGACGAATTGTTTGACCAATTGCAAGGGATGGTAGTATTCTCAAAATTGGATCTCAGGCAGGGTTATTATCAATTGAGGATCTTAGAAAAAAATATACCTAAAACTGCCTTTAATTCGAGGTACGGGCACTTCGAGTTTACAGTGATGCCGTTCGAATTAACTAATGCTCCTGCAGCTTTTATGGATTTAATGCACTGAATCTTTAAAACCTTATTTAGATCAGTTTGTGGTGGTGTTCATTGACGATATACTGGTGTACTCTAAGACTTTGGAAGATCATGAGAAACATTTGAGGATTGTCTTGCAAACGTTGAGGGAACATCAGTTGTATGCTAAGTTTAGTAAATGTGAATTTTGGTTGAAGGAAGTGACTTTCTTAGGTCATATAATTTCCAAGGAAGGATTAAGGTGGATCCGACCAAAGTTTGAAGCAGTTTCTAAGTGGAAGCAACCAGAAAATCCTACTGAACTTCGAAATTTCTTAGGGTTAGCAGGGTATTACAGGAGGTTTATTGAAGATTTTTCTAAAGATTGGCGAAACCCCCTGACTGAGTTTGACTAAGAAAAGTGGGAAGTTTATATGGAGTTCTAAGTGTGAAAAAAAGTTTTCAGGAGTTAAAGAAACGTTTGACAAGGGCACCTGTTTTAGCCTTACTTAATGGAAATGATAGTTTTGTGGTCTATACAAGATACTTCAAAGGAAAGGCTTGGGGTGTGTATTGATGCAGAATGAAAGGGTGATTGTGTATGCCTCTAAGAAGTTAAAACCTCACGAGAGAAATTATCTAACTCACGATTGGAGTTAGCGGCTGTAGTGTTTGCATTGAAGAAGTGAAGGCATTACCTATATGGGGTGACGTTTGAGGTTTTTACAAATCACAAGAGTCTTAAGTACTTGTTTTTTCAAAAAGAGTTGAACTTGAGACAGCGTAGATGGGTGGAGTTTTTAGAAGATTATGATTGTACGATCAATTATCATCTTGGGAAACCTAATGTGGTAGCTGATGCATTAAGTCTTCAAGTACAAATAGCATGATTGATAATCAAAGAGTTACACTTGTTGGAAGAGGTTAGTATTTGGAACCCTGGTCTAGAGGCGGCAATCAGGTCCAAATCGGGTTGGCGGGTCGGGTTGAGACTCGGGTATAACAGAAAATCCGCTGACCCGAACCTGACCCCTCAACCCGAAACAGGTCATGATACCTAACCCGAACCCGAAAATTTCGGGTTGGCGGTCGACTTGAAATGACCCGAAACTTCATTTTAATTTATTAATTTATCACTGTAATTTCTAATAAAACCAATTTCGCACAAAACTAATTACATAATCAAGTAATTAAAATTTAAATAAAATAATCCCAAAACCAAATCTAAAATAAATCAAAACACCGTAAAAGTGATTTATCCAAACTAAATATAAAATAAATTAAAAACATATAAAATTAAAAATATATAATACATTATTTCTCCAAATATAATAATTTCAACTTCACACAAGTTAAATAAATTCATTTAGGATTAAGTGATTAATGCCTTTGGAAAAAATGAATAAACTTGTTTAGTTAGATAAAATAATTTTGATACTTATTAAATTATTTTTAATTCGTAAATAAGTTATTGGGTCATATCGGGTCACTCACAGGGTTGACCCGAATTCGACCCGTTTTCTTTTCAGGTTCCACCCGATTCCTGACCCGATCCAGCGAAACCTGCAACCCAAACCCATTAATTTCGTGGTTAGGTTTCGTGTCAGAAATTGCCACCCCCTACCCTCCGTCTTGAACGCAAGAAAAATGATCTCTGGAAACAATTGTCGTGTAAAATCTAACTCTACTTAAGATCATATCAATGGAGGCAACAAGAGAAGGATTCTGAGTACAAACAGTGGTGGAGGAAAGTTAATAAGGGGAAAAAGTCGGATTTTAATTTGAGAGTAAATGGTGTATTAATGTTTCAAAATTGCATAGTAGTGGCAAATGATGAAGGGCTAAAAAGGGAAATTTTAGAAGAACTCACCGTTCTAAGTATACGGTATATCTTGGAGGAAATAAAATGTACCAAAACTTGAAGAACTTGTACTGGTGGGAGAACATGAAGAAGGAAAATTGCTCAGTTTGTCCAGACTTGTTTGATCTGCCAGCAGGTTTAAGCTGAGCATCAGAAACCATCTGGTTTATTGCAACCTTTAGAGATACCCGAGTAGAAATGGGAAATATCACTATGGATTCTGTATCTGGATTACCGAGGACACAGAGAGGGCATGATGCCATTTGGGTAATAGTGGATAGACTGACCAATCTGCTCATTTTTTGCCAATTAGTATGAAGTACCCGCGCTGGAGAAACTAGCTAAGCTATATTTGGATGAAATTATAAGGTTACACTGGGATACCTGTAAGTATTATATCTGACCGAGACCCTCGATTTGTTTCTCGGTTCTGGCAGAAGATGCAAAAAATGTTAGGGACCAAATTGAATTTTAGCACTACCTACCACCCCCAGATTGATGGACAGTCAGAGAGGACAATTCAGACTCTTGAGGACATGTTGAGAACATTTGTTTTGGATTTTGGAGAGAGTTGGAGTAAATACTTGACATTGGTGGAATTTGCTTACAATAATAGCTTCCAATCATTCATTCAAATGGCTCCGTACGAAACTCTTTATGGCCGGAAGTGTAGATCTCCGATTTGTTGGGATGAAATAGGTGAAAGAAAGATTTTAGATCCAACTGCAGTACCATGGATTGAAGAGGCGTATGAAAAGGTGATGTTGATATGCCAAAAGATTCAAACGGTTTAGAGCCGTCAAAAGAGCTATGCAGTTAATCGAAGGAAGGATTTAGAATTTGCGGTTGGAGATCAAGTTTTCCTTAAGATCACTCCTTAAAAGCAATTTGATGACAGGAAAGGAAAGAAGTTGCAACCAAGATTTGTAGGACCTTATAAGATTTTCCAACGTGTGGGAAACGTGACTTATAAGTTGGAACTGCCACAGAGTTTGTCTCGAATTCATAATGTTTTCCATGTGTCTATGCTCAAGAAGTATCATCCAATCCCTCCCATGTACTGCAACTAGAAAATATTGAGATCGACGAGGCACTGACTTATGAGGAGAAACCAGTGAAGCTTTTGGATCGTAAGGTGAAGAAACTAAGGAATAAGCGAATCCCTCTGGTAAAAGTTCTATGAGAAATCACGGAATAGAGGAAGCAACTTGGGAAGTAGAGGAGGAGATTCGAGAGAAATATCCAAACCTATTTCCGAATCAAGGTATGAATTTCGTGGACGAAATTCTTTTAAGGGGGGAGGATGTGAGGACTCATGTTTTTATTCTTAATTTAGTCATTTTTATGATTATTTGCCCTAGTGTTATTTAATTATACAGTATTGCATGAATTTTCTTAAATTTCGCTTTATCGCGTACGCGTCGAAAGTTTCTCGAAAGTCGCGCCGATACGACTAATTGGAGATTTGACGATTTAATACTAGACTAGTAAGTATAAGTAATTGCAATGTTAGAGAATTACCTTGGAGGATTAGTGTATAAGTGTAGCAATCAAAAGAGAAGTGGTAGTGCAATACACTATTGAGCACTATTGGAAGTTGACTTTTTGCCCAACACTTATGGTTACTTTTTCTTCATTCTTCTCCACAAGATTCACAACACAATTCACTCCCTACTCTCTCATCCTCTCGGCCGACCAAGGAAGAAAAAAGGAAGAAGAGAAAGCTTCATCTTCTTGCTCCAATCTTGCTCAAGTTCTTCATCTAACCATCGAACCTCTTGGAATTTGGCTCTAGCTAGAAGAAAGGTGAAACTTGTGGTGTTTCTTGGTGAAAAATTGGTGAAAGTCTTACCTTCATCTAGGGTTTAAGAGCTTCAAAGGTAACCACTTCATCCCTCCTTTGCTCTTCAAATTTTACCAAGATTATGGTTGGATTTCATGGGTTTGAAACCCTAATAAGATTCTAGACTAGTGACTTGAGGAAACTTTTATCTTACTTTATATTCTAAGCTAGTGGCCTTGAGGTAACCTATGAGGTAGCTGACTTGAGGTTATTGCTTGATTGTTGTTGTTTATGTGAATTATAGCTTGATATTGGTTTGATAGTGGAGAGAAATTAGAGGAAAACCGTGAGAGGGAGCTGGCCGAAATTTCTGTTCTTGTTGTCCTGCTTTGAATTTGAATTTTGTTGCTTATTTGGCTATTAAACTGATTGATATATGTTTATTATGTGTGTGGAAGTTGTCTTTCAAAAATCATTTCGATTGGTTCATAAAACTTGAGTTTTGGTGAAAGGAAGAAATCTGGAAAACGGTCTTCAGGACAGTGGACAGGGGTACTTTGTCTGAACATAACTCTTTGTACAAAAGTCAAAATTGAGTGCTATTTGTGGCATTCAAAACTAGACATCAAGAGTTTTCCAACAGTATAAACCCCTGCTAATTCGTTTTGAGTAAACCATAGCGAATCGGCAAAGTGGACTGACCTGTTTTATCTATTTGTCCGAAAGAAACTGGGAAGCTGCATATTGTGGCTCGAATTTGTCCCTTTTGTGAAAGGAGTTTGGAACAATTTCTTCTGATGAATTATAGAATTTTGAATCTAGTTTCTAACGCCATAAACCATTCTCAATTTGGACTTGTGTAGAGTTAGATATGGTCTGATTTCAAAACTGTGTTGAAGCTTGGTGATTGGAAATCTTCTGAACAGGTTGCGAAAATCAGCCAACTTCAAACTATATCTTGCTGCTAAAACTCCAAATTTAGTTCTACTTGTTGTGTTTGAAACTTGACTTGAAGCTCTTGTTGCGTTATAAATTTCAGAGGCTGATTCACTTCCTGTGAATTTTACCGAATTTCCAAATATTGCTGAAAAACAAGATTAGTTCTGTCTGTCTTCATGAAACTGTAACTTTGAGCTGAAATTCGAATGGTTTCTGGTTGGAATCTTGGAAAAGTGTCTTCAGGGAAGTTTTAGTACTTTGAATCTAGTTGCCAATGGTATAAATTTTCCATTTTTGGACCTTCCAAACTCAAAATACGATTTCTCAAGTGTCGTCGAGTAAAGCTGGAAAATTTCTGATTTCCTAAGAAGTGAACTTTAATGAACTTCTAACTTCCTTTTGAGTTGATGGTTCGTTTTAAACTCAATTTCATGAATGATACGAGTTCACTGAGACTTTAAATTCTCATTTTTGAATCTCGATTTTCGAGGGATTAAAGCTCTTTTAAACCATTGTCTTAAGTTTTAAACGAGTGCACTTTCTTCCTTGAATATTAAGTGGTTGTGAGTATATGTGAGTGATGGTTGGTCACTGTTTCTTCAGGTGCTCAAGAGGGTTTCGAAAGAATCCCGGTGTGGACAACTGAAGGGCTTTGTTTACTCACTTACTTTTGAATTGGTGAGTGTCAAGTGCATGAAATTGTTGCTAAATACTTGAATTGTTTCTTGTTAATTGAGTAATTTGGAATTGTCGAGATGAGTGCGTACTTTATCGCACTCGTTCTCTTTACGTGAATTTATAATTGAATTGTATGAAGTGAGTGATAAGTGAATTGACAATTGTAATTGTACATCTGGGGATGCCCATATTTTCTTGGCCAACCTTGCGACTCGAGCCGGCATAGGCTTGGTCGAGAAGCCTAGTGAACCATGAGAAAATCATAAAGTTGGATCTTTTGAGATCTTGCCTTGGCATACTCGAGTAGTATTGCCCTCCCAGTGAGTGTTTGGTTACGGATCCGAGAGGGTTAAATGAAGGCATGGGGGAAGTAAGTGGAGTTCTACGGACTTGATACCTACCCGGTTGACGGAGTGTCATCACGTGGAGGTGTTGGATTGAGTCTCAACAAAGCAAGAGGAATCTAACTCCTAAAGAGCTCCTGTATTCTTATTAAGTGTGCTTTATTGTTAATTGTGAATTACTTGAACTTTCTATCTATATTTCTTGTACCAGTGTTATTGTTATTTGAATTTTTGTGTTGCATGTTTTTCTTGGCCTTACTGAACGTTGCTCACCACGTATTTGTTTTCCTTAACAGGGGTTCGGAAATGGAAATATTTGGAGAGCTGACTTGGTTACCTTTTTTATTAGAATTTTGGATGTAATTGAATTAGTCGCCTTTGGCTGGTTGTATTTTGGGGAAAGTTGATGTACCTTTTGGTAACTTGCGATGGTAAGATTTGAATGTTTATACGCTTTCTGTGCATCTACTTTTATATTGGTCATTACCCTTAAGTTTTAAATTTGATCCGTATTGAGCCCTGGCGAGAGTTAGGCAGGGCGCCCACCGATACCTAGGCTTCGCCTTAAAGAGAAATGGGGTTTGTTCACAGATTTCTTTCAGATTTTCCTTCTTTTTTCTTCTTCATTGGACACTTACTCGTGTAGTATCCAATTGGCCGCATTCATAGCATTTGTCACATTGTTTTTTGTTGGCCTCTTGCTTTCCTTTGTTTCTTGCATTGTTGAAATTGATTGAAATTCGAATTGCTAGGTCCTCCTTTTCTGAATTTCCTTTTGTTGAGGATTCTCTTGAACATTTTTGTGATGAGAGTTAGGTCATTGTCATCAACATCTATATCTTCACCATCCAATGAAACCGAGTCATCTTCATCTTGAGATGCTTTTAGAGCAATGTTCCTTTTTTACTTTTGCATCTTCTTCTTCTTGTACCTTGGTCAAAAGGTTCAACTCATAAGATGTTAGAGAGTTTATAAGAGATTCAATTAGCATTGAATTCAAATCTTTCGCCTATTCAATAGCAGTCACTTTACTTTCCTAATCTTTAGATAAAACAATTCAAGATTTTTCTGTTTTTCTTCCTAAGGAGTATTCCTTTTCCAGAACCTCTGATGAGAACAAGAAGATTGTCCAAGCAAATCAATTTAGTTTAGCTAAATTGTGTCTTTATTTGGTGTTGCTAAGCAAGGGTTTTAAACCGTCTATTTGCCTTGCTAATTTAGTCTAAATAATTCGACCAGGGTTTTGTCCTTAAGTGGCCAAATTCTAGTTGTTAGTTTTAGGAAAATAAGTGATTCCAAATCACATTAGGTTTTCTAGGACATTCCAAGTCACATTAGGTTTTGAGTCCATGTAAGGCAATAAATAGCCTATGTCTTGTTCATCATGATTGGTCAGATTTTATACAAATTTTTCGTGAGTTTTCACACCTTCTCTTTTCCAAGAGAGCCCCCTTTGAATACTTGAGAGGTTATCTTGAGCTATTCGACCGAACTTGTCAATCAAGTACCTCCTTGATTGTGGCGTTCTTCTACATACAACTTGGTTCATTAATTCGATTAGTTATGGGTTGAGATCGTATCAATATTGGTTCATAACTCGTAGGATATTAGGGTCAAATTTTCGCTGCCAAACCTTCGGTGTAGTTGTCTAGATTATTCGAGTGAGTCACGAGTTTCGTCTTCAACGGAATTCGTGTCACATTAGTTGGTGATCAGAGCTAATTGACAACCACCAGGTTATATCCTTTTTTTCTTTTGTGTTCGAGTTCATATACTTTTGTTTCCAAGTCAGATTTGTGTGTAAAAAAAATTCTTAGCATCGCTAGGATTTCTTCATTTTTTCCTTGTGTGTTTTGCGTCTTGTTGCTTGCTGTCTGAATTTCCAAATCTGTTTGCATCATGTTTTGATCTTTGTTGTTTCTTGAGTGTTGTCCAAAAAAAAAAGGTACTGTTCATGCTACTGCCCATCGCACTGTAGCAAAATTACTGTTTCATCTCGAAGTTACTGTTCATCCGGAAAAAAAATTTCAGAATATATTTTCTTGTTTGTTCTTGATGATTTTTGATCCTTGAGTGCTGTCCATGATTTTATCTAGTTAGTTTGCTAGGGTTTTCTTGTTCAGTTGTGTTGGATCTTATGTTTCTTGCATTGATCGTGGTTGGTTCCTTTGTTTCTTGGAAGTATACAAAATTTCTTGAAGTTCTTGATAACTTTTTTTTTTTTCAATGGCTAACCCACGCACGGGAAGTTCTTGATAACCTTTCGTGAATATCTGGAAAATTTTCAATAAATCTTGAAGTTCCTTGGGTTGACAAGTAAGGTTCTTGAATTCTTGAAATCAAAGTTGGATCAAATCTTGAACCTTGGACAAACCTTAGTCCTTGTTTTCTTGAACAAGAAAGTTGCAGCTAATCTTGTGCATAACTTGAGACCGAATCTTGTTCTTTGAGCATTGATCCATTGTGAAGGAAAAGATAAAAAAAAAATCTGTTTTGCGTGAAAAAAAAAAGAGCAACGCAAGAAAAGAAAGAACACACTCAATCCTTCTTGAAGTAGAACAAGAAAGCAATCCGAAATTGGGAATCCAAGTTGACTTGGGATTGAAAACAACTCCTAGTCACACTCAACTACCAATTCGGACTTGCCAAATTCTTGCACATGTGAAAGCCCTCACAAATCACACCCTAACCTTCCCAAAAACAAACCCAAGAAACCTTGATTAAACTTCCAAAAAATTCCAGCCAAGGTACAAATCAGGTAGAGTAATTTCTAGGATTTCAAAATTTCTGCCAATTGCTTGTTGTTCTAGCCATGATTAACAATCTGTCCAGCTTTAAAAGTCAGTGTTTTGAGTCTTTTTCCTGTTTAAATTTTGTGTTTATAAGTCCCAAAAGGAGTCCAAATCAGTCTTGGCTTCCAATTAGTCGTTAGTTTCCAAATTTGAGTCCATGTCGATGCCAAACACTTCCAAATCTTGAGTTACCTTTTGCGAACCAAAACCTGGGATTTTTTCAGCATGTTTTTGCTGCCTTTTTGAGTCACTATAACAGTCCAATCAACCCTAAATTTCTAGCAAGTAATATGCACATTTTGGGTGATACTTGCGTGAAAGGTTTGATTGATACCTATTGAGAAAATTCTCATTTCTTCAAGAGAAGCAATCAAGGGACTCGAGCAGTGATTGGTGAGGATCATTAGAGTGATTAATACACTTGAGTGATACACGAGCGGCAGTGAAACATCTAAGGGAGTGAGTGAGGCATTTTCTATTAACGTTTGTTGAGTTTTGCAGGTTTAAAACATGGCAAGTGGAGATGAAATGACTATTGCTCAATTTGCTCTAAAATTGGACATCGTGATAGCAGAATTTCAAAGAAAGCTTGATCTTAAGTTAGAGACAATCCATAAATGCATTGATAATCTAGAAACTTTAAGGAATTCCTCTAAGAAATCTCGAGGGAAACAACCTTTGAATGAGTCTAGTGATTCAAATGTGGACACCGAGTTTGACGATTGGGAGCAATGGTCGAGGAAACACAAACATAAACCCAAGCGAGAGAACGAATCTCTCAAGAGGAGGGGTTCAACCAACCTCTTTAAAGCCAATTTATACAAGAGGTGACAAGAAGATTCATTCAACATCTTCTAGGCCTAAACCTATAGTTGAACCAGCTCATGAGGAGTCATTTTGGGAGACATATCAACTTCTTCTACACCAAAAACAAATGGAGTCAAATTGATGCCATCAAAGTAAGTCTTCTAAGAAGGAGGTAGCCGAGTCTATTTCTAACAAAGGAGTATCTCATCCTATTGAACCATTTGTTGAGGAGGTTGATAATAAGGGAAACAATCGAGGGCATTGAGCTAGAAAAAGAGATGGAAAAATCTGATGAGATGAGTGGTAAAAAGGAAGAAAAGAGAGAAAATGACCTGATTTTGAGCAAAGATGTGAGGGCTTATTGTTTTCCTAACGAATTTATCTTTGCTTCGTTTAGTATTTCTTCTTTATGCAGATCAAGCAAAGTCAAGTAGAGTTGATCTTGGTGTATTCCATTCCAAAGTCAATTGTAGACTTTGCAAGTTTCCATGCAGTTTGTCTTCCAAGAGTTAAATTCCTTTGGTATCAATTCATGGAACAATGTCAACTCAAATCTGTCCACACCAATGGAGAATTAATTCGAGCTCATCTTGAAGGGAACATTCCAAATTTTGGGGCTGGTTGTGTACCAAGGGTTCGTTTGAAGAACGAGTACCTCAATGAACATTGCAACTACAATTGTCATCTTGCTCTTAGTCCACATGAAGCTCCAACTTCACCAAATCTGCCGTGGTGTCTTGCAAGTGTATTTGAGCATGAATTTGATTTCATGGGATACATTTCACACCACTTTGAGGATCCTTACCTCATGACCACAAACGACCAAGTTGAGCATACATTAAAGCTGGTTTGTGAGATTCAAGGTTCGACAAGGGTTATTTTTTCAACTTAGCAAGTGGTTTTTACATTGGATGACATTTGTAGTCATCATAACAAGATTGACTCGAAGGCGTGTTGTGACAGCCCCACCTCTCCCTAGGGCGAACCCTAGGGTATCAGCGGACTGCCTGCCCAGCTCTCGCCAGGACTGCCGGTCGATCAAAGAACTAGTAACTCAATATACTTAATGGAAAAACTTTAAATCAAAGAGTACAAACCCTAATAGCAAGTAATCGTTCAACCAAACTGTCCAAACTTAAGAAGTCAAACTAAAAAGTCACACTTACCACTTTGTACTATAATTACTTAATATAGGTCAAACTTAAGTATTGAAACTTACACAAGTCGAAAATAAAGTCATTACAACAAAAGGATTACAAGTTTTAATCAAAAGGGAAGCTAGTAAGGCCCTTGATCCTAAGCCGTCCCCAGATCTGTTAAGGAAAACAAAGGGAGTGGGGTGAGCTAACGCCCAGTAAGGTTCCAAGTAATACAAATAAGCACATAGCCACATATGAGTATAATTAACCGAATAAATCGTACCACACAATAATAATTAAATCACAATTCAATTTAAGGATACGCGTGGCTTTCAAAAGCCAAACTCCCCTTAGCTTGATCATACCGGGGTCCGTTGACTCTCCGTCAACATTTGCATTTAAGAAATATACAGTCCGTAGAACACCACTTTCTATCATCTCCGTCCACCAATCAACCCCCTACCGGACCCGCACTCCAAAGCAGTGGTTCAGTAATACTCGAAGTATACCGGTTTCCAGTGATCAGTAAACAGTCCCCCAAAGGTTTACCGGCCTTCTGCGACCAAGCCCTTGCTGGCTCGATAGAACCGGTTTGCCTATGAGGTAGGGTACCCCAAACAGTAGCAGTAGTTGATGGGGTATCACCCAAGCAACTCAAGTACAGTCACACATATAGAGAATTCACAACTCATGATTGCAGTATACAGAGCCACAGTGGAAAATGAGGAGGTCGAGTGCGATAAAGTACACGCTCGCCTCCACTTTTATTAAAACAATGGTTTGGCTCAAACAGTAGTAATTCAAGTATTCAGTTATTTCATATGAGCAGGTAGCAGGTAGTGGAACACTCACCTGTCAAGCAAGGTAGCAGTCCAGCGTCAAGTTGTGCGGTTACGTTCACCGCCGTTTCCCCCTCCTAGGGTAAACGTGTGAAAAGGTTAACGACTAGGTTAATTCCAAGCAATAATGAGCTCATCAAGTGACCAAGTGAGTGATTAACTCTACTCAAATTCACCACAAAATTTAGGCCAAAATGCAGTAAAAGTTCATGAGTAAACAAAGTTTAACAGGTACAAGAAATTTGGCCAAGAGAAAAGTTTTATTCAAGTTTGCATAGGTTCTTCGCGGGTAAACAGTCGCGCCCGTGCAGTCCCGGTAAAATGGTCATAATTCTCTGTAGGAAGGTCGGCATTAGGTGCCGTCAGCCGGTGTTGGAAACTAGACTCGAAGGGCTTTCCAACGGTACCTTGCACACTTTCTAGTTCGGCTTCCTAGAAGAAACAATAGCTCAGGAAAATTGGCTGATTTTGCCAACCTGGATCAGTCTCAAACTCTTACTTGTGCACACCAATTCCTCATGCTAACCTCATTTGTTTAGGTTCAATTCACCCAACTCAGTCCTCTACTAATCATATACAGGGCCTTAAATCATTTGGTATCATTTGAGCTCAAAATACAACACATAAACATGCACAAGGGTTCCATAATAAGCTAGTCATCTAGCAAAACCCAAACCAGTCCACTAATGGTCCTTCTAGCCATTTTGCTTGTTCCAAATTCATTTCAATTCACACATGAACTTAACCATTCTCTAACCAAGTTGTTTAGGCATGCTTAAGGTGTAATTAAACCACAAAAATCAAGGAGAAACTCTTCCTTCAAAGGCCGGTCAGCCATGGCACAAAAACAGTCACAGTTTTCCCCAATCATGTCACCAACCTTTATCTTCTAATGATTCTCACTTGAATCACATGTCAAGCATATATCTAACTTAAAAGAGGTTTAAAACATGTAAATCCATCATAAACAACCGTGAACAAAGGGTAAACATTTCATCAAACACTTGGTGTACATACTTTTCATCAAACACTTGGCAGGCATACAATGGCAGATTTGACATCCCATAGTATTTTAGTCATAACTGGAGTTATGTTTATTGAATTAGGGCAAACCTTATACCGTTTCGAAGCTAAGACAGAGCTCTACAATTCTTATGAAGACATCTCAATCCAGTGCTCAACCTAACCTAGTCAAATTTACCCAAACAGCCCCAGATTTTCCAGTTCGAAGTTTCACTGGGAAATTTAACTGGCAGCCCTGATTTATTGAATCATATCTCAGCACACACAACTCCACTTCAGGTGATTCCAAAGCCATTTGAAAGCTAAGTTATAGGGTTATAATTATTGAGAAGACATCAAAAGCTAAATCAGTCATCTTCCTGGTCAAAATGACCAATTACAGAGGCAAAATATCAGTTCGGACAGAAACAGGGCATCAGGGGCATTTTGGTCATTTCACAAGCTATCTTGCTCCGATTGAGCTGAAAATTTGTAGGCGTATTCTACACTCAATTCTCTACAACTTTCATGTTTTGTGTAAAAGCTAGTTTGGCCATTATCATGGTCGAACATCCAGTTGAAGTAGGTACAGAAACTGGAATCAAGCTGGAAAAATTTCAGCTTACTTCAAGAGATTAACTCCAAATCTCAACCAAACAACTTGTAGTTTGCAATTAAAACTTCAAGTACATGCTAAAACACCATAAAACCAAGATTTAAGGATTGTTTACCTTTCTTATAAGGAGCTTGGACCACCAAATCAACCAACCAAATGAAGCCTTCAAGCTTGAATCTAACACCAAGATTGGAAGGAAAACTCTTACTAACTCTCAAACTTTTCCTTTGATTTGTTTGGCTTTGATTTCTATGGTTATTAGGCAAGGTTATAGAGCTTATTCTCTTCTCTCTTGGAGCTTAAGGAATTCGGCCATAAGAAGGAAAAAAAAAAAGCTTCATGAAGGTTTAAATTAGTTCAAGCTTCTTGGTCAAACAACATCTAAGGCCAAAGTTTTGCCACATGGACACTTTCTTGTCCATAACCTTTCCTAAACTTTTGACCAATGCTAATTCCACCCAAACAATTGTACCAAAACTTAATTAACACCCCTCAACTATCATTTTAAAGTCCTCGATCCAAATCAAAGCCACTTGGAAACAATTAATTGGTGGATCATTAAAATTCAACTCAAGTAACCATTTTTCTTCAAGTAAAAGGAATAAAATGCCATGCATGAAAAATGTTGTACTACATGGGAAATGCCATGCAATGGTATATAATAGGTGGTCTAGATTTTCGAATAAAGCATTTATTTGAGGAAAATTAGGGTTTCAAGTGAGGGTTCTCACACGTGTAACTCTTTTGGTCATCATTCGTGCTTCAATTTGTGGGCAAATTGCTTTCAAGAGGAGGGGAATGATGAGAACAAGAAGATTGTCCAAACAATCGATTTAGTTAGCTAACTTGTGTCTTTATTTGGTGTTGTTAAGCAAGGGTTTAACCGTCTATTTACCTTGCTAATTTAGTATAAATAATTCAACCGAGGCTTTGTCCTTAAGTGGCCAATATTTCTAGTTGTTAGCTTTAGGAAGATAATGATTCCAAATCACATTAGGTTTTCTAGATAATTCCAAGTCACATTAGGTTTTGAGTCCATGTAAGGCTATAAATAGCCTAAGTCTTGTTCGTTCATGATGGTCAGATTTTGATACAAATTTTCGTGAGTTTTCACACCTTCTCTTTTTCAAGAGAGCCCCCTTTGAATACTTGAGAGTTATCTTGAGCTATTCGACCGAACTTATCAATCAAGTACCTCCTTGATTATGGCGTTCTTCTACCTACAATTTGGTTCATTAATTCGATTAGTTATGGTGAGATCGTATCAATATTGTTCGTAACTCGTAGGATTATTAGGGTCAAATTTTCCGCTGGCAAACCTTCGGTGTAGTTGTCTAGATCATGCGAGTGAGTCACGGGTTTCGTCTTCAACGGAGTTCCTGTCACATCAACCTTTAAATCCTTAATAAGATCATTAAATCTACAATACATTTTATCAATATTTTCATGAGATTCCATCTTAAACGACTCATATTTAGTAACTAAGATAGACTTCTTTTGTTCTCTAACATTCTCACTATCTTCATGAATTTCTCTCAAATCTCTTTAGCCGACTTACAGCCTTTGACCCTAATAGATTCATTTGAGTCTAAAGCACTATGTAACACAATCATAACTTTTGCATTTAAGGTGAGATGAGCTCTATCCTCTGCAATCAATTCATTTCTTGTTTTCCGTCTAGGTCTATGCGTATTTTCATCTTCTATTGAGGCATCATATGGACCTTCATTAACAGTAAACCACAATTCAATGTCAATCGATTGCAAGAACATAATCATTCTCTCTTTCCAACTCACATAATTTGACCCATTAAACATTGGAGGTTTAGTTATAGATTGTCCTTCAAAAAACATGACATTGTTGGTTGTCATCTTTGCTCATAAGCCGCTTGAGCTTAATTTCTAGGAGACCAACCTCTGATACCAATTGTTAGACCCGACAATAACTTAAAAGCGGGGTGAATTAGGTTGATTAAAAAAACTAATCAGGTTATGGGCACTTTTTGCTCAATACGAAATTTATCCTCTTTTCTAAGTGATCACACAATGAATCAATCAATAAAGGAGCAATATCACTTGAGAGAAGTAGAATAGATATGCAATTTAAGGATCACAAGATGATAAATAAATAAAAAGCGAAGAATTGCAAACCAATTGACTACCAAACTCCTCTTAAACTCGAAGATCAATTCACAAAACAAGCTTCTTCTAATTGATGAAATACAACCAATCTTGTGTACAAAGGAAGGCTCTGATACGAACTCGATTCTCCAAGGACCGCTCGAGAAGAAATCGAATTGATCAGGCAGCGGAAGAATCTATCTTGATCAAGTTATGGTACAAAAGACGGATTCTAAACCAATCAAGGACAACTCGAGATTGTTTAGAACGGTAGAATGGCGCCACAATTCAACATGGTCTTGAATTGATAAGCCAAAACTTGAATAAAGGAGATTCGACTCACTTTGTATCAAGGGACGTTCCCCAAGAAACAAGAGAAAACTCTCAATTTTTATTCATAATTATCTTTCTACTGAAAATATCATAAGCTTGGCTATTTATAACCTTACAAGACTTAAAAACCTAATCTAAGTTAGAAACAATACAAGTTTCCTTATTTGACTTGCCTTCTAAACTTGACACAATTTTCTAAATAAATTTGGAAGCAATTAACTATTTTCCTAAAATAACAAGACAGTTAAAATCGACTCTCAAAAGCATGCAAGCTGGCCGAATTATTTCTTGAATTAAAATGACTAAGAAACGACTAGAAAATACTCCAAATGACTAACTAAAACAACTAAACATCAATATATAAAGACCGAATTAATTAGATGGGCAGAAAACTTGTCCTTATAGAGCATGCCCGTGTCTTAGAACGACTTTCCTGAGATGAAGATGGCAGAAAACTTGTCCTTATAAAGCGTGCCCGCGCCTTATAACGGCTTTGCTGAGTTGAAGCCGAATGAACTAGAAATTGAGCCCGATTGCACCATCAACCATTAAACGAATTTCCTTGAACTTGAAGGGGATCCAAATCTTCATGTCTCATCAGGCTCACTTCCTCCTTGCCCTAAGTTTCACTTGGTCAAGTTAGGAAGTTTTACAATCTCTCAGGATAACCCTCAAAAAGCTACACCATTGAACTATTCTCTCACAAATGAAAAGCTTACAAAGAATCTTACACCACAAAGAGTACAAATGTTCCTTGGATAGTATTTTCTCACTAAAACTACTCTTGATCTTTTCTTTTCTTAGTGTGCAAAAAAAAAGTTCTTTTGAAGTTTCTGACCATGCACTATTTATGGGAGGCCAAGAGAGTGCTTCATTAAAGCTTCCAATGGCTAGAAGGCAGCTGAAGAGTCAACTAGCCGTTGGAAGTATCGGACGTCCGATACTTTCAATGCTTGCGTCCGAAAGCGGACAAAGAGTTTGAAAAATCATTTCAATTCTTTCGGACGTCAGGTGATCGATGTTCTTGGTCCGATATGATTGTTCGGTACCTATCCTATCTATCGGACGTCTAGTATTGTCATTGTGAGCGTCCAACAGCTTTCGACTTCCTTTTTCTTCTTTCAATTGCTTTTTGAATCAAATTTCTTTAGAGCTGAAAAGTGATACGAGCAGTGGGACCATCGCTAGCTCGTGCCTAGATGCTTGAGGATTTTTTCAATTCAATCCCATGATGTTCAAGATTCTATTGAAATACGTGAAGTCGTGAAGAGGATGGAATGCTCGCTATTTGATCTTTATGGTTTTTAGTTTCTTTTGTTTTGTTTGATTTTTCTTTGTTTAGTTGGTTAGGTAGTTATTATTATGAATAAATAGGCCTAGCTATGTGAGCTATTTGAGCCATTTAAAAGTAGTTAGGGAAATAAGTGACTAAATCTTTATCCAAATTGGATTAGTCTGAGTGACTAAATAAGTGACTAAATCCAATCCAAATTGGATTAGTCTTAGTGGTTTAATTTTTAGCTATAAATAGGTCTTTTCTATTTCCATTGTAAGACAATGATGAGATGAATAAAAATTGAGAGTTTTTCTCTTTTCTTGTTCCTTGGGAAACATCCCTTGATACGAAGTGTGGTATGTCTCCTTTTGTTCAAGTTTGGCTTATCAATTCAAGACTACGTTGAATCGTGGCGCCATTCTACCAACAAATCTTTGTTCGCTAATTCGTTAGGTTGTGGGTTGAGATTAAATTCAAGGTTCACACCTCGGGGGTTTGGAGGGGTCGAGATTTTTTCCATCTTTTGTATTCATAACCTGGTCAAGATAGATCCTTCCGCTACCTGTGCAATTCGTTTTTCTCGAGCGGTCCTTGGGAGAATCGAGTTCGCATCATCTGGTATCAGAGTTTTGGCTCTTGACTCAGGTTAATATCCTTTTTCTTTTTCTTATTTTTCCTATTTTTTTTTCTACAAAAATCCTAGCCGCCTTTTTATTTTAAAAAAATTATTCTTGTTTTCTTGATTATCGGTTGAGTCTAACCTACCCCGTTGATTGATCGAGGTTAGAATTTCTTGGTGTGATTACGTTCTTGAAAACAGGATTTTCAAGGGTTTAACTGTGAGGACTCGTGTTTTATTTCTTAAAATAGTCATTTTTTTAATTATTTTCCTTAGGGTTAGTTAATTATATTTTTAGTTGTATGAATTTCTTTTAAATTTCGCTTTATTGTGCGCGCGTCAAAAGTTTCTCGAAAATCGTGCGGCGGCGACTAATTGGAAAATTTAATAAATTTATATTAGACTAGTAAGAGTGAGTAATTACAGTGTTAAAGGAAGTAATTGGAGGTTTAGTGCACAAGTGCAACAAACAAGAGAGAAAAGTGATAAGTGCACCTCACTATTTGAATACTATTTAAAGTTGACTTTTGTAAAGCTTCTTGGTCACATTTTCTTCAAGCTTCCAAAGCAAGATTGATCACTTAAAACACTCTCTCTCTCACTCCTTGTTCGGCCGACCCAAAGAAAGAAAGAAGGGAAGAAAGCTCTCTTTATCTTGCTCCAATTTTTGCTTCCATTTCACTTGAAAATCTTCACCCAACTCACAAAACCTTTGGAGATTAGTTCCTAGCTTGGAGAAAGACAACATCTTGTGGAGTTTCTTGGAGAATTTGTGGTGACAAAATCTGATTTTTCATCTAGGGTTAGAGGTAACCCTTTAACTCTTCTAGTCTTTCCATTTTCTTCAAGAATCATGGTTAGTTTTGCATGGGTTTGAAACCCTAAGCAAGAAATAGGCTAGGCGGACTTGAGGAGTTTCATTTCTCACCTTAATCTCTAAGCTAGCAGTCTTGAGGTGGATTATAGGTATCTGACTGAGGATTAAAATGCTTGATTATTGTGTTTATGTGTTATATGAGAGGATCATGGTTAGAAAGAGGAGAGAAAGTTGAGAAATGTGTGAGATTAGAGCTGGCCGAAAATTCTATCCATGTTGCTCTATTTTAATTCAAAATTTTGATGCTTGTTTGGCTGTGAAATTGATGGTTATAATATTGTATATTGTGTGTAGAATGTGCCTTGCAAAAATCATTTCATTTGGTTGCTCAAGACTAGGGTTTCGAAAAAGAAGAAATCTGGAATAGGTGATCAGTGTAGCCGAACAGTAGTTATTTGTCTGAACATATCTCTTTGTACAAAATTCGAAATCGAGTTCCGTTTGCGGTATTTGAAACTAGACATTCATAGCTTTCTAACAGTATAAAAATCACCTGCTAGTTCGAATTGAGTGAACCGTAGTGATTCAGCAAAGTTGACTGTCCTGTTGTGACTGTCTGTCCGAGAGGAATGGAGAAGCTGCATCTTGTGGCTCGATTTTCTCTCACTTGTGAAACTGATTTTGGAAACGACTCTTTCTAATGAAATGTAGCATTTTGAACCTAGTTTACAACTCCATAAATCATTCTTAATTTGAAGGTTGCGGGTTGAGATTAATTTCAAGGTTCATACCTCGAGGGTTAGAGGGGTCGAGATTTTTCCATCTTTTATATCCATAACCCTGGTCAAGATAGATCCTTCCGCTGCCTGTGCAATTCGTTTATGCTTGAGCGGTCCTTGGAGAATCGATTTCGCATCAAAAAGCTTTCTCAATACGAAATAATAATAGTTTGAATTATCCAATTGTTTTGTAAACATCAAAAAACCGGAATCAAGATCATCATCTCCCTTCAATGCCTCTACAAAAAGTTTGAAATCAAAAGCTTGGGAGCTTGTTTTCTCCCTTATTAGACATGGTAGAGTGAAAGCTGTGAATTTGAGTTAATGGTGAAAATGAGATGATTTATTTACCTCGCACACTCCCTCACGTGTATGCGTTCAACACTCTTATTTTTTGCTCACTTAAGCCTCTCTAATAAGGCTCCTCGTTCAACTCTTTGAAGAAATTAGAGTTCCTTGTAGCGTCGAACAACTTAACAACTAAGATCAAGTAAGATTGTAGCAATTTTTATGGGAGCAAGACATGACTGATCCGGACAAATTTGACTGAAAGCTGACCTCTAAGACTCTAGAAAACTACTTGAAATATTCTGGAATTAAAATAAGAATAGGGACTTAATGAAAACAACAGCAAATGAATAAAGAAAATCAAGAAAAGCTATACCTGACAGCTTGGATTTATGGATATACGATTAGGAAACAAGCTGGAACAATGAATGGAATTTAGGAACTACCCTCTTTCCCAATGAAACAAGGATTAAACCCCTCAAACAGCTATTTTCCAAATGGTTTTTAGGATAGCAAACTGAAATTGGCAAACTTGACTTGGAATCCCGAATGGAATTTGGAAAGGTAAGGTGCTGCTATCTTGTTTTCTTATTTCAGCCTGTTAGACACCAAAATGTTTTTCAAAAAATTTTGTTGGTTTTTATTGTATCTTTATTTTATATTATTGATTAAGTAATCATTTTTATTGTTGTGATTATTTTGTAGGAAAAAGGAGAAAAGAAAATAAAAATAGTAGAGGTTTTTTGTTTTAAACCTAACCAAAACCCAAACCAAAAATCCCCCCAAATTCCAAACAAAAGCCCAAGGCAAACCCAACAAAAGTCTGGAAAAGAAAGAAAAGAAAAAAGGTCCATTAGCCCATTTCTTTGTTTTTCAAAAAAAAAATATTTTTGTAACTTCACTGCACGCGCGCGACCTTCTTCTTCGATTTTCCAGTAGCCATAGTACAAGGAAACAACTAGATTTTGAAGCAATTTCGATCCGATTTTGCTTCTCATTCTTTCCCCCCAAGATTAGTTCGTACAAGGACAACTCATCACCAAAATTCCATCCAAATCCAGCAAGAATAGCTATCAAAAACCAATCAAAGGGACTAAGAAAACCCACAAAAACTTGGCTTCATCTCAGCCTTCCTTCTTAGGGTTTTAATTGGTTTTTTTCATTTAAAAGGCTAAGAGACAGTCATTAGGGAAAAAGGAGAAAGTGAGGAAAGTCGGCTAGGCATCAGACAGAGAGAAAAAGTAAGAAAAAAGGAAAAAATTTTGTCTGCAAAAAATTCTTAAAAAGGGTGGTGAACCAGCCTAGTTCGAAGGGGCTTTTCTCCTTCGTTATAGATTGAATTTGAGTTACTCATTTTTCCGCATTTTCATGAGACAGAGGAGTACAACGTTCGTGTTGAAGATTTTTGCTGATAACCATTAGAATTTCCTCAAATCAAAGCCCAAACTCGCCTTCACGAAATTTTTTCTGTAGAAATGAAAACAGGGATGGCGAACCAGCCTGTTCGTTTGCGTTTTATGATCTCATCTAAGTCCGTTTGTGAGATCTTTGCTGCTTACAAATCTATGATTGTAGAGGAACAACTTTTGTCTTGAAAATTTCTTGAAAAAACGTCTTTAAAACCCTCGAATTCAAGCCCCAAGTTGTTGGATCATTAGCTCTTGAACCTCTGCGACGGGAAACTTTTTTCTTCATTTTCGGAATCAGGGCACATTTTCTTGTGATTTCTATCCCCTATTTGAGTTCACCAGCTTCCTCCCTTGGTTGATTTAACATTTTTCATAAAGTTTTAAGACATTACATGAGTTTTCATAGGTTTTTCACCTTAGATCTCATTTTTCTCATCATTTGTGGTGTTTGATTGTCGTGTTTGATGTTTAAATTAACTCATGCGACTATAAAGAGCATATTTATGTAAAGAGCATATTTATGTCAAGATCTAGCCTTAAATGCCCTTAAAAATGGACCCTGCGAGATTCCAGCCATGTTGCCCAGAATTTTCCAGATTTCGGCGGGTCAACCTGCTAGAATATTCATCCTCCTCCTTCTTCTATTTTTTCTCATTTTTCTTGCTTTATTTTGTTGTGGTTTGATCTTCCAAAGCTGGTTGGGCTGATGCTATTGTGTTTGTGGACTAAAAAATTAGGCCAAGATTTTATTTTGTGTTGGGTTTCTGCCTGGATTTGTGCATTGGTTTTAATGTTTAAACCCAACGTTTTTATTAGGCTTGGTTTAGTAAAAATAAGTTGGGCGGATCTATTTTGTTTTAACAAAATAATCCATTTACTTTCCGTGGGCCAAAGGGTTGTGGCCCAAAATATATAGAAATGGCCCAAATATCTTTTTTCTTGTGAAATTATAAATGAACTTTGCAATTTAGCTTCTGATCTTTTGAATAATTGTATTGTAACCCTAAAATTTTGGATTTCTTTCACTTAGATCCTTAATTTAATTTCATTTTGGTCCTTGAACTTTTATTTTTACTTAAATTTGACCCCTCATCTTTTTAGAATTATAATTTGATCGCAAAAACTTCTCAATTTTTGTAATTAGATCTTGATCTTTATTATTTGTTAATTACAATTGTTTATCTTCTTTAAATTGTAAATCATGCTTCATTTAAATGCATATAATTTGTAATCTTTAAGGATTTTATGTTTATCCACGTTTCTTAAAAATAATAAGGTGAATTTACTATATGTTTCATTTCTTTTAAAGTGTTATCAATTAAATTGGTGCCTTGACCATTTTATTGGTTTTGAATATAAATAGGGCAAATTTCACCTTATTTGGCCATTACTTTAAGGCTAAGTTTGGGAGTTTAGGATAGAAAAGAGAAGAAGGGAAAACTTAAGTTATGAGAGAAGAGAAGGGATTGTTATGTTGTTTGGGAGTTTTGAGAATTAGTGGAATGATTTTGGATATAAAAGTCATTAAATATTTGTTCAAGACATTTTTAAGGATAAAATAGGTATTTTTAAAAACTTTCATAAGTTTCCTCCAACTTTCTCTCCATTTCTCTCCAATTTGGAAGGAAAAATTTTACTTACTATTTATCCTCTTGAATCTTTCTATTTCTCTTCTTTTCTTTCCTAATAAAAACTAACAAACGAAGGAAATGTTCACTTTCTCCTCTTTCCCTTTCTTTTCTCTCCAAATTCTCCACTCCCAAACGAACCCTAAGAGAGATACCTTTTATTATTTTTTTAATCTCTTTTTTATATGCTCTTATGTGTTTTATGTGTGATTACATGTTTTAAGTGTTTTTTCTTTTATTTACTCGTTTTATTCATTTTAAACTTTAATTTCTTTAATTTGGATGTTTGTTGGAAGGCATTTGTAATAGATAGGTAATATCTTCTTGTGTAAGAAATGTAATTAGATAGGCAATGTAATAGTCAGGTTTTATTTTTGTAAAAAAATGTAATTAACTAGGTGAATGTAATAGATAGGTTAGATAGGTTCATTATCTTATATCTCCCATTTTAGATTGCAATTGGTGCCCCTAATGTAATAGTTAGGTAAATGTTGACCTTGTTCCCTAGTTTTTGATGTTTACAAAACAATTGGATGATACTAATATCTCTTTAAGAAATACTTTCAGCTATGAAGCAAATCTGATTCAAAGAACAAGAGCATTTGAAAGAAATAAAGGAAGTTGAAAGCTGTCGGACGCTCGCGAAGACAACATCGGACGTTCGATAAACAATGTAGCACTTCTGACGCATGAAAAACTCCATCACCGGACGTCCGAAAGAATTAAGATGATTTCTCAAACTCACTGTCTGCTGTCGGACGCAAGCATCAGCTGTACCGGACATCCGATACTCCCAACCTGTCTGCTGTCGGACGCAACTATCAGCTGTACCGGACGTCCGATACTCCCAACGGCTAGTTGACTCTTCAGCTGCCTTTTATCCATTGGAAGCATTAATGAAGCACTTTCTTGGTCTCATATAAATAGAGCATGGTCAAAAACTTCAAACAACTTTTGCACACTGAAAATACAAAAGATATAGAGTAGTTTTAGTGAGAAAACACTCTCCAAGGAAGATTTGTAGTCTTGGTAGTGTGAAGTTCATTGTAAGCTTTTTATTTGTGAGTGAATACTTCAATAGTGTAGCTCCGTAAAGGTTGTCCTGAGGGATAGTAAAACTTCCTAACTTGACCCAGTGGAGCTTGGGCCAAGGAGGAAGTAAGCCTTCCTTTGTACACAAGATTGGTTGTATTTCATCAACTTGAAGAAGCTTGTTTGAATTGATCTACAAGCTCCAGAGGAGCTTTGTAGTCCATTGGTTTGTAATTCTTCCCTTCTTATTTACTTATTGTTATCTTGTGATCTTTAAATTGCTTATATCTTCTACTTCTCTCAAGTGATTTTGTTCATTCATTGATTGATTCATTGTGTGATCACTTAGAAAAGAGGGTAAATTTCATATTGAGCAAAAAGTGCCCATAATCTGATTAGTTTCTTAATCAACCTAATTCACCCCCCTCTTAGGTTGTCTTCGATCCTAACAATTGGTATCAGAGCTTGGTTTCCTAGAGATTAAGTTCAATCGGCTTAGGAGTAAATATGACAACCAACATTGCCATGTTTTTTGAAGGACAATCTGTCACTAGACCTCCAATGTTTAATGGGTCGAATTATGTGAGTTGGAAAGAAAGAATGATTATCTTCTTGCAATCGATTGATATTGAATTGTGGTTTATTGTTAATAAAGGTCCATATAATGCCTCTATAATAGATGAAGTTACTCATAGACCAAAATCAAAAATCGGAAATGAATTGGCTGGTTGTGAGGACCCGAAATTTTATTTTTTTCTTACTTTTATTTCATTTCACTGGTTTATTTAATTATTTATTCACTCGTTTACTCCGAATAATTTATTTCAGTCATTTTAAATCCATTTGTACGCAAAAATGTCTCATTTATACTTTTAAAAAAGTTTCGCTAGCAAATTTAATTTTTCGAAGGCTCGTTTAGTGAGAAATAGGGAGTACACGTTTTTCGAGACAATATTCGATCCGAGAGTGCAATATGTGAGGACTCATGTTTTATTCTTAAAAAAATTATTTTTATAATTATTTACCCTAGTATTAGTTAATTATATTATCGTTACATGAATTTCTTTTAAAATTCGTCTTATCGCGCGCGAATCGGAAGTTCGTGTATTTCGTGTCGAAACGACTAAGTGGAGATTTAAAAAACTTATATTAAACAACTAAGAGTGAATAATTGTAATGTTAAAGGAATTATATTTGAGAATTAGTGCACAAGTAAAACAAACAAGAGAGAAAAGTGGTAGTTCGGGACACTATACGCGCACTATTCCTAGTTGACTTTTGCACCATTTTTGGCCACAAATTCCTCAAGCTTCCAAAGGAAGCCTCACAACACAAAACCCTCTCTTTTCTCTCCCTTGAAGCCGGCCAAAAACAGCAAAGGAGGAAGAGGAAGAGAGCTCCACTCCATCTTACTTCATCTTGCTTCCATCTCCTTCACAAATCACCACCCAACTCACATATCACTTGGTGATTAACTTAAGCTTGGAGAAAGGTTTCATTTTGGGAGATTCTTGGAGGTTTTTGGTGGTGAAATTTCTGGTTTCTTCAAGAGCTAAGGAGGTAACCATCAACTCTTCTAATCTTTCCATTCCCTTCAAGATTTATGGTTGGATTTGCAAGGGTTTGAACCCTAAGCATGAAACTAGGTAGAGAACTTGAGGATATTTATTTTTCTTGCTTTTATTGTTAGGCTAGCGGACTTGGTGTGACCTCTAGGTAGCTGCCTTGAGGATTAAATGCTTGATTAATGTTGTTTATATGTTAAGTGAGTTGATTATGGTTAGAAAATTGAAAGGAAAATCAAAGGAAGTGGAGGCTTGAGCTGGCCGAAAATTTCTGGTCATGTTGCTCTGTGATATTTCGAAATTTTTGATGATTGTTGGCTGTGAAATTGATGCTTATATGTTGTATATGGTGTGTACAAAGTGTTGTCCAAAAATCATTTGATTTAGTTGAGCAAAACTTGAATTTTCGAAATTGGAAGAAAACTGGAAATGGGTTCTGGCTGTCCGAACAGTGCTCCTTTGATCGAACATAACTCTTTGTTCGTAAGTCGAAATTGAGTGCCGTTTGTGGAATTTGAAACTACACAATTGTATATTTCCAACAGTATAAAATTCACCCTCTAGTTCGAACTGAGTGAGCCGTAGTGATTCGGCAAAGTTTGCTGTCCTGTTCTGATGGTCCTGTCGAGAGAAAGGTAGAAGCTGCATCTTATGGCTCTATTTTCTCTCACTTGTGAACTGATTTTGAGAACGACTTGTTCTGATGAAATGTAGAGTTTTGAATCTAGTTTCCAAACCCATCAACCATTCTCAATTTCAAGTTGTATTGAGTGAGATATGGTTCAATTTCCAAACTGTGACAAAGCTGGAATCTGGAAATCTTTCTCTTCTTGCTAGCCAAATGGTTAGGTTTGGCTTGAGACGTTTTGTTTCGAAAATTTTGGTGTCCATCACCTACCAATTACTTATTAGATGTTATAAGACCTTGGTTTCACAAATGAACCGAATTGGGACTGATTTCATGGTGCAAAATGTTTGAAAAGGAAAGAAAAGCAAGAGGACAGATTTGCTTTGAGAATTTCCTAAACTTTGGTAGTTTTGTTAACTACCTTCCCAAGTGATTTTTTGCCTGAAATTTGATAGAGAAGTATTCCTCATATGGAAGTTTAAGTGTACCAAATTTGGTGTTATTCTAAAACCATTTTGATAACTAAATGATGTCCCAAAGTTTGCTCTTCAAATCTGGAAAATTTCTGAATAGTGTACGAAAGTCAGCCGACTTTAAGCTGCTATATCTTTACGCTCAAAACTCCAAATTTAGTTCCGTTTGTCCTGTTTGAAACTATGTTAGGAACTCATATTGTGTTACGAATTTCAAAGGCTAGTTCACTTTCTGTGAATTTTTCCGAATTTCTAAAGATTGCCGAAAAACAGGACTGAAACTGCCTTGCTTGCTCAGATCAGCCACTTTGAGCTAAAAATTGAATGCCTTCCATTTGGAATCGTGGGAAAGTGTCTTCTAGGAAATTTTAGTACTTTGAACCTAGTTTCCAACGGTGTAAAGTTTCCCATTTTTGGACATGTCAAACTCAAGATTCAATTTTCCAAAGATTGTCGTGCAAAGCTGAAATTTCCCGATTTCTTATGAAAATGAGTTTTGAGAACTCGTTACTCTTTCTTGATATTGATTGTGATGCACCAAATTTTAGGATATTGTTTTCAAAGAGGATATTAAGCTTTATATATTTTGTTTTGTTTTAAAACCTTGTTTTGTTTAAAAAGACTAGAAACCTTAAATTTTAATCAAAAACCCTAGTTTTACTTGTGACTAAAAGGTTGTTGTTTAATTGAGTTTATGTATGACAATGCATGCTTTATGATAAGTAATTATAATAGGTGGGTAGTTAGTAGGCTCGTAGGGGTAATTAAGCTTGATGGATTGTTGGATACATTAAGTTGGTGATCTATGGAGTTGTAAAATTCCTCATGTTTTTCTTACAAATTTCCTTTTAGTTGGAATCCATTACGTTAGGATAGCTTTACTACGCATTCACTCCCTCAAAAGCTGTAATCAATCATAGAATCAAGGGTTTTTCCTTTAGGTTCCTAGTTCGCGTATCTTAGGGTTTTTGCGTATTTTGGCCGTGTGATCACTTGGTGAGGTGTAGGTACTAAATTCGGTGGTTAAGAGTGAGTTTTATATAAGAGAAAGTGTGTGATTAGAAGTGATAATAATAAGTGAGTGGATTATAAGTGAAAACCCTAGTACGTGCGAGTTAAGGAAAAACGGTGTGAACTGACATGTACCGTTTGTTACCGAGTGAGTACACCACTTGAGCACTACCTTATTACCTTAATACTCTTGTTATTATTTCATAAATATCAGCTCTTCATCAGCCTTGAGAGGGCCGAAATATTTGACCAAGAAAAACAAAGGAAAAGAAGAAAAATTTGAGATTCCATCCTAAGGTGACACTTGGAAGTCATCCAACCAACTTTGACCCAAACCAAGTCCTAGCTTCTTATCTTTCTTGGAGCTTCATTCCTACTTCATTTCCTCCATGGTGGCCGAGATTTAGAGAGAGAAAAGAGAGAAGAAACATCACACTTTCAATCTTGATTGTTGGCTTAGTTTGAGTTGAATCCAAAATCTAAACCGATTAAACTCTCACTTGGGAACTTAGGAAGCTTTGTGTGGTAAAGTTTTGGAAGGAAAGGTTGTGGTTTTCTCTTGCAAGCATCCTTGGTGAGGTATTATGGTTGCCTATCCTTTTTCTCTTCCTTAATCTTGTTTAAGTTTGGATAGAAACTCATATTCTTGACTTATGATGGTTAATTGGTTAGTTTTGAATGATATGTTGGAATGTTTAACTAGGGTTTGACATTTTCAGTTGTGATTCTAGTTTTATCTAGTATATGATGTTGATGAGCTTGGATAGAGACTTGGGGCAGGGATTTAAGACATAAATGTGAATTTCAAGCATTGAATCATCAAATTCCAGAAATTTGAGACCAATCTGTCCTGTTACTGACCTGTATGGTCGTCCATGTTAGAGGCCGAATCAAGCCTAGGTCAAAACATGAAAGTTATAGGGAATGGAGTTATATAGCTTTCTGTAAAATTTCTACTTAATCGGAGCACTGTATCTTGTGAAATGACAAAATTACCCCTGACTGCCAAATGCCCTATTTCGCAGGCAGTTTTGAGATTTCACATTTTGGTTTCGTTTTTCACTTTGATCCGTATCAAATCAGCTTTTGTTCAAAACACAAAAATTTTAGTTCTATGTTTCAGCTTTCCAACGCATCTGAAAAAGCCTCAATCGGACTTTTGTAGCCTGAGTTATTGCCATTTGAATCCAGTGCTGACAACCAGACTGATGATGAAATTCTGGTTTTGTAATCTGCAAATTCAACCTAGATAAACTATGAATTGGGTTGACTTGTCTTCATAAAAGTTGTACCCCTTTGTCTTAGCTTCGAAACACTACCTAGTACACCTTGATCCGATAACCACAACTCCAGTTATGGTCGAAACCGTGGCAACCTGTTTTCATACAGTTTTCCATCGCGCGCACCGCTTTCATTTCCGCGCGCGCGCGCATGCATTTCTTGGCCGCTTTTGCTATTTTGGCCGTTTTAGGCCTTATTTCCATTAGGATGGTTGTTTGACTAATAAATTAAGTATAATCTTTTATCACAGGCAGTGACGATTCGGACGGAGTCGGTGGACCCGTATAAATTGCCTTGATTTGCGTGCTAGTTATTTTGGGTGAGTAATTGGGTTTGTTTATGTAATAAATTTTCAAAGTGTTTTGTATATGTTAAATGGGTACTTAGGCGAGGGTGTACTTTATCTCACTCGACCTAAGCCCATTCTCTGTTCTTGATTTGATATGTGAGAATACATGCCTTGTGGTGAGTATCATCCCTTGTGCTGTGTGCTGTGTGCTGTTGGGGTGATTACATGACTTGAGTATTTTGATGAGTACTTTGTTGAGAGATATCCTTCGTTAAGAGATTGGATATTTCAGGGCTTGGTTCCAACCCGGTTCCAAGGGTAGACGTACTATTCGAGACGGTCGGGGCTTGGTCGAAGTTAGTTCTATGCTAACCTTGGGATTTCGTTCTTTGTTAAAGCAAAGTGATTTTGTTTTACTTGAACTGCTGTGTGCTGTTGACTGGCCAGCGGGGGTTGATAAGGTGAACGGGGAAGTAAGTGGAGTCTACGGACTATGAGTATTTTGGTTGACGGAGTGTCAACAGGTGGTCAAGCGGGGAATTGAACTGGCTTTGAAGCCACTTGTATCCTACCATTGTGACGTTACATTTCTGTTTATTGATGTGAAATATCTTGGTTTACATGTTTATTTGGATGTGATTTTACGTTTTACCTCGATTATTCACTAAGTATATAGCTTACCCCATTCCATTTGTTTTCCTTAGCAGGGGCCGACGCGGAAATAGCTCGGGAAGGTGTATAGACTTTTGGTTTATAGAATAGTTGAGTTTGCCCTAATACTTGTTATAAGTTGACTGGTAAGATGTATATATTTGTTGTGGTGGTTATAATTAGTAGCTTCTCTAGGGTTTACTTCTGATACTAGTGGTGTGTATGGCTTGATGTAATAGTTTATACAACTTTTGAAGATGTAATAGTGTAAATGGAACTCTCTTTTGCGTGCAGTCTATTTTCTCGTTTTAAGTATCGAGTCCTGGCGCGAGCTAGGTAGACGATCCCCTAAGCCCTTTGGTACGCCTCTGGGTAAGGTGGGGTCGTCACATTGATTGATCGTTTTAAACTCGATTTCATGAAGGAAATCAGTTTCCCTTGTGTTATTAAACCCTCACTTTTGAATCTCGATTTTTGAGATATTGAGGCTTTTCGAGACATTGTTTTAATTTGAAAACGAACGTACACTCTTCCTTGTTTGGCAAGGAGTTTGTAAGTAATTATGGGTAATAGTCAACTGTTATGTTTCCAGGTGCTCAAGAGGATCTTGAAGAGAATCCCGGAGCCGACCATTAAAGAACTTTTACACTTACTCCCTCATTGTGATTTGGTGAGTGTCAAGTACATGTTAAATGTTTATGTGATTTAAATATTAATTGTACAAGTGTTATACATGATACGTAAACTTGTCGAGACGAGGGTATACCTTATCGCTCTCGTTCTCTCTCTCTCTCTTTTAATTATGTGATACTTGTTATCTAAATACATATGATTGGTAATTGGGCATGAATATGTTTAACTTGTGAGCCCTGAGTGGATGTATGTACCACACCAATTTGGGTGGGAGGTACCTCTCATACCGTCTCAGTGCTATAACCGATTCTCTGAACGGTAGCATGTACCACACCAATTCGGGTGGGAGGTACTCTCATGTCGACTCAGAACCATAAACAATGATTGGTAATTGTATATATGATTGGTAATTGTACATGAATATGTTTAACTCGTGAGTTCTGAGCGGTAGCATGTACCACACCAATTCAGGTGGGTGGTACCTCTCATGTCGACTCAAAACTATAAACAATTCTAAGTCGATTGGAGCGATGTCTCATCGACCACTTATACTTCCGGGGGGGCACCCCAACCCATTGACCAACCGTATAACTCAAGCCGGCGAGAGCTCCCGTATCCTTATTGATTGTGTTTTGTTTTCCTTTGTGAGTTATATGAATATCATGGCTGTCTTCTTGTATAAACTTTAATGCTAGTCGTACTTATTTGTTTGCCTGCTTTTATTGGCCTCACTGAGCGTTAGCTCATCCCATTCCATTTGTTAATTCTTAACAGGAGAGTAACGTGAAGGAAGCGATTGGAAGATACTAGTGAAGGCTAGTCTTTTGTATAGTTTGGTATTTTGTAACTAACCTTTGAGAATTGTGAGATTTGGAATTCGATGTAGTTGACTTGAGATTTGTACCCTTGGATGCACTTGTGCAATGAAATATTATAGTTGTATTATTATTTTGGCATTTTAGATGTAATCATTGGAAATTGGTCTATTTCTCATTTAAGAATTGTAGTGAGTCCTGGCGAGAGCTGAGCAGGCGGTCCGCCGAATCCTTTGGTTCGCCTTAGGGGGAGGTGGGGTCGTCACAGTTGGTATCAGAGCTTAGGTTTTAGATCTTTGTAGTGTATCCTAGGTTTAAAAATTTAGGATGCCGGACTGTGAGATTTGATTGTGTATTAATTGCAATGTGACTTTAGTGCTTGATGTTTTAGCGAATAATATTGAAGTGTTTGTGTTTAATTAAAATGAAGTGCTTGATGTTTTAGCGAATGATGGGGTTTGGTATCGTGTATTCTTCTAGTTCTGTCCCTAACTAGGTTTATGATTTTCCTTCTTTTGATCCTGCTTAGGATAGTAGGGGTTAGGGGTGTGCATTCGGTGCAAATTCGGTAATTCGGTGCATTGAATTCGGTTATTCTACCTCTAGAAATCTAAACCGTTTTCAATTCCGAATTGGACATAACCGAATTCATACCGCAACCGATTTCAAGTTCGAAAACGGTAATGAATTCGGTTAAACCGAATTCATCTATTATTAAAAAAAAAACTTCAAAACTTTTCCCAAATTCATCTATTAGCTGAAATCCGACTTTTCCCAAATTCACCCGAAGTGATTGTGTAATTTTTAATTTACAAATTGGGGCTCCTAAATTATAATACATTCATTATGCTCCTCAATGATTTAAAAATTATTACTAATTTGATCCTCAAATTTATTCACAATTGAACACATTACTTATATTCTAATCATTTTGTGGTTTAATTGACATTTATTTGATCACTTATACCTAGAATCCTTAGTCTATGATTTAAGGAACACATAAAAGTGATTAATTTAAACTAGAATAAACCTTAGACTGTACAATGATTGGTAATAATTTATGAATTTATAATTTACAATGATTAATAATAAGTAATATTAGTTACAAACTTACAAATTACAATGATTAGTGATAAGTTATATTAGTTACAAACTTATAATTTATTTCAAATCAAAATAATATTTACTTACATGTGTTATTGCAAAAGTCAATACACTAATACATTGATTTGCAATTCATATGCATTCACTTACACTGCTAACTGCTTAGTTGTCTTATCTATACTTAAAGCCTTAAGAATTAAGATTAGTGAATAGATAATATGAATTTTTATGTTAAATATGTAGAGTACACTAATACTTGCAAGTTACAGATTACGCATTCAAATATTCAATAATTCAAAGTTTCAAACATGAATGATGTATCAAATTACCAATATCTAAATTCTAATTACTAATTATGTTTATTGTTTAATATTTAGTATTATACATATATGTATTAATTATTATCTAATTCTAGTCATGTTACTCATGTATAAAATAATAAGTATTATAGTTATCTTATATTGTTATCATGTTATGTATTATTATAGTCATATAACAATTAACAAATACTAAAATAATATATTGTAAATTATTATATATTATTATTATTATAAGTACATGATATGATGATAATACCATATACTAATTATTATTAATAGCATTTACCTATATAATATAATAAAGTATTAGTAGTATATACTAATACTAAATAGCATTTATTTATATATTATATAATTTTATATACCAATTTGGTAATTCGAATGCGGTAATGCGGTACCCGATTTCAATTATCGAATTTGAATGTGAAATCGGTTATTACCAAATTCATAATCTCATTACCTATTTTATACCATATTAGAATTCGGTGAATTCGGTATGTACCGAATTTGTACCAAATTACCAAATACCCGATTTCAAATTACCAAATTGAATTTGAAATCGGTTATGAATTCGGTATGAACCGAATTTGCTCACCCCTAGTAGGGGTGGTTTACACCGTGAGACCTTTTATATTTTGCCTGTATGTACTTCTATATTTTGTGGCACTTAATTGCCTATATCCTGTATTTGATACTATTAACTCGTTGTATGCACCTTGACATGTGACATGACTTCTAACTTATGTAAATATCTATACTTTGATTTAAAGTGTTCTTGCAATGTGTACATGTTTTTCAATTCATGCACTTATATTTTCCTCTTTTATTATGCGTTTAGAATCCTACTAAATGGATCGGCGAGGACGTGGACGGGGGCGTGGGCGTGGGTTTCGGCAATCCCGCACTCCCGAGAGAGGCGAGGGATCCGCGACTGGACCAAACCAAAATCCTAGGAATGAAGAGAATGACCAAGTGATTACGGTCCTTAACCGCATAACCGATGTTCTCGAGCGCTTAGCTGAGCGCCAAGGCCTAGAGCCAGTTAACTAGCCTAGGAATCAAGAGAAGGGTGAGGATAGAGCCCTAGAGCGATTCTTGAAATTCGCTCCACCTAGATTTCATGGAGGGTCTGATCTCGAGGTAGCAGAAAATTGGTTTGAGAGGATGGTTGAGATTTTTGCTGCTTTAGATTATGCTGAGGAAAGGCAAGTGAATTTTGCCGTTTTTCAATTTGAGGGAGCGGCACGCTCGTGGTGGAATGTTGTAAGGGCGAAGTAGGAAAGAGAACAAATTCCTTGGATTTGGGTAAACTTTGAGAGAGAGTTTAATGTCAAGTTCATCCCGCCAATTATACAAGAAAAGAGGGAGGACGACTTTATTAAGTTGAAACAAGGATTACTAAGTGTGGTCGAGTATAAGGAGCGGTTCACTAAACTTTTCAAATTTGCCCCTGAGCTAGTGATCACGGAGCGCAAAAGGATAAAGAGGTTTATTCAAGGATTAAACGTAGAAATCCAAGAATCTCTAGCAGCCGCCCAGATCACCACTTTTACGGATGCCTTGGATAAAACACAGAGGGTAGAGAATGCTAAGTCTCAATCTAAGGCTTTTCATTCTTGAAAGAGGAGTAAATCAAGCGATACCCCTGAGCAGTCAGAGAGGTCTACCCAACCCTTTAAAATGGGAAAAGGGGCTTGAGGAGTGAACATGCCTGAAAAACCCGGAAAAACTCCATCAAGGGAAGCCCCGCCAAAAGGAAATCAGGGTAGGCGAAATCAACAAAAAGAAAATTCTCAAATTGGTCAAATCGTGACTCCTCACGTAACTTGTGGATACTGTGGCAAGATTAACCACACTGAAGCCGAGTGTTGGAGAAAACAAGGAAAATGTCTGAGGTGCGGTAGTACCGAGCATAAGTTTTCGAATTGCCCTAGTGCTTCTAAGGGAGAAGAAAATTCTCAACAACGTGCTAGGTCTACTGCAAATTAGTTGAGTGCCAGAAGGAGTAATTAATACTAATGATTGTAAAAGGGATCCAAGTAGTGAAAATTCTACGAGTAGGGATGGATCTGACTCCACTTGACAGATAGGGATTATAGTTTCACCCTAACTTAGACTGGCACTTTTAGAGGTTGTAATTTTGTATAGGGGATGACATCCTTTTGTTGTTTTGTATATTGCGACTTAACACGTTTCGCTATGATCTTGTTGTTTCGCCTTTCTTTTGGAATGATTTGATGAAGTTATCCTAACTCGATGTAACTATTACGATCTTTTATAATATATGGAAAATCTACCTTGCTTTAATTGATTTTACAGTTTATATATATATTTAATTTGTTGTTCCGCACTTTTAAACCTGTGATAAGATCAGGAACGGCACCTGAGGATAGTTTTAAAAATTTCGAGAGAGCACCAACTTTTGTTAAGGACTATAAGTGTGAGTTTGAATGGGAGAAGTAGGACTTGATGAGAATTGTTATATAAAGAAAGGCCGGTAAAGATTTCTGATCGAAAAGTGAAGGAGTTAAGACGCAAGCAAACCCCCTAGTGAAGGTCATATGGAGAAATCATGAAATGGGGAAAGCGACTTAGGAAGTAAAAGAGGAGATCCAGAAGAAATATCCAGAGTTTGTTCCTAAATCAAGATATGAATTTCAAGAACGAAATTCTTTTAAGGGAGGAAGGATGTGAGGACTCGAAATTTTATTTTTTTCTTACTTTTATTTCATTTTACTGGCTTATTTAATTATTTATCCACCCGTTTACTCCGAATAATTTATTTCATTGATTTTAAACCCATTTGTACGCAAAAATGTCTCATTTATACTTTTAAAACGTTTCGCTAGCAAATTTAATTTTTCGGAGGCTCGTTTAGTGAGAAATAGAGAGTACACGTTTTTCGAAACAATATTCGATCCGACAGTGCAATATGTGAGGACTCATGTTTTATTCTTTAAACAATTCTTTTTATAATTATTTACTCTAATATTAGTTAATTATATTATCGTTACATGAATTTCTTTTAAAATTCGTCTTATCGCGCACGAATCGGAAGTTCGCGTATTCCGTGTCGAAACGACTAAGTGGAGATTTAAGAAACTTATATTAGACTACTAAGAGTGAATAATTGTAGTGTTAAAGGAATTATATTTGAGGATTAGTGCACAAGTAAAACAAACAAGAGAGAAAAGTGGTAGTTCGGGACACTATACGCGCACTATTCCTAGTTGACTTTTGCACCATTTTTTGTCACAAATTCCTCAAGCTTCCAAAGGAAGCCTCACAACACAAAACCCTCTCTTTTCTCTCTCTTGGAGCCAGCCAAAAACAGCAAAGGAGGAAGAGGAAGAGAGCTCCACTCTATCTGACTTCATCTTGCTTCCATCTCCTTAACAAATCACCACCCAACTCACATATCACTTGGTGATTAACTTGAGCTTGGAGAAAGGCTTCATTTTCGGCGATTCTTGGAGGTTTTTGGTGGTGAAATTTCTGGTTTCTTCAAGAGCTAAGGAGGTAACCATCAACTCTTCTAATCTTTCCATTTCCTTCAAGATTTATGGTTGGATTTGCAAGGGTTTGAACCCTAAGCATGAAACTAAGTAGAGAGCTTGAGGAAATTTATTTTTCTTGCTTTTATTGTTAGGCTAGCGGACTTGGTGTGACCTCTAGGTAGCTGCCTTGAGGATTAAATGCTTGATTAATGTTGTTTATATGTTAAGTGAGTTGATTATGGTTAGAAAAGTGAAAGGAAAATCAAAGGAAGTGGAGGCTTGAGCTGGCCGAAAATTTCTAGTCATGTTGCTCTGTGATATTTCGAAAATTTTGATGATTGTTGGCTGTGAAATTGATGCTTATATGTTGTATATGGTGTGTACAAAGTGTTGTCCAAAAATCATTTGATTTGGTTGAGCAAAACTTGAATTTTCGAAATTGGAAGAAAATTGGAAATGGGTTCTGGCTGTCCGAACAGTGCTCCTTTGATCGAACATAACTCTTTGTTCATAAGTCGAAATCGAGTGCCGTTTGTGGCATTTGAAACTAAACAATTGTATATTTCCAACAGTATAAATTCACCCTCTAGTTCGAACTGAGTGAGCTGTAGTGATTCGGCAAAGTTTGCTGTCCTGTTCTGATGGTCTGTTCGAGAGAAAGGTAGAAGCTGCATCTTGTGTCTCTATTTTCTCTCACTTGTGAACTGATTTTGATAACGACTTATTCTGATGAAATGTAGAGTTTCAAATCTAGTTTCCAATGCCACCAACCATTCTCAATTTCCAGTTGTATTGAGTGAGATATGGTTCAATTTCCAAACTGTGACAAAGCTGGAAATCTGGAAATCTTTCTCTTCTTGCTAGCCGAATGGTTAGGTTTGGCTTGGGACGTTTTGTTTCAAAATTTTGGTGTCCATCACCTACCAATTACTTATTAGATGTTATAAGACCTTGGTTTCACAAATAAACCGAATTGGGACTGATTTCATGGTGCAAAATGTTTGAAAAGGAAAGAAAAGCAAGAGGACAGATTTGCTTTGAGAATTTCCTAAACTTTGGTAGTTTTGTTAACTACCTTCCCAAGTGATTTTTTGCCTGAAATTTGATAGAGAAGTATTCCTCATATGGAAGTTTAAGTGTACCAAATTTGGTGTTATTCTAAAACCATTTTGATAACTAAATGATGTCCCAAAGTTTGCTCTTCAAATCTGGAAAATTTCTGAATAGTGTACGAAAGTCAGCCGACTTTAAGCTGCTATATCTTTACGCTCAAAAACTCCAAATTTAGTTCCGTTTGTCCTGTTTGAAACTATGTTAGGAACTCATATTGTGTTACGAATTTCAAAGGCTAGTTCACTTTCTGTGAATTTTTCCGAATTTCTAAAGATTGCCGAAAAACAGGACTGAAACTGCCTTGCTTGCTCAGATCAGCCACTTTGAGCTAAAAATTGAATGCCTTCTGTTTTGGAATCGTGGGAAAGTGCCTTCTAGGAACTTTTAGTATTTTGAACATAGTTTCCAATGGTGTAAGGTTTCCCATTTTTGGACATGCCAAACTCAAGATTCGATTTTTCAAAAATTGTCGTGCAAAGCTGAAATTTCCTGATTTCTTATGAAAATTAGTTTTGAGAACTCGTTACTCTTTCTTGATATTGATTGATCGTTTTAAACTCGATTTCATGAAGGAAATCAGTTTCTCTTGTGTTATTAAACCCTTACTTTTGAATCTCGATTTTGAGATATTGAGGTTTTTCGAGACATTGTTTTAATTTGAAAACGAACGTACACTTTTCCTTGTTTGGCAAGGAGTTTGTAAGTAATTATGGGTAATAGTCAACTGTTATGTTTCCAGACGCTCAAGAGGATCTTGAAGAGAATTTCGGAGCCGACCATTAAAGAACTTTTGCACTTTTGCATTTACTCTCTCGTTGTGATTTGGTGAGTGTCAAGTGCATGTTAAATGCTTATGTGATTAAAATATTAATTGTACAAGTGTTATACATGACACGTAAACTTGCCGAGACGAGAGTGTACTTTATCGCTCTCGTTCTCTCTCTCTCTTTTAATTATGTGATACTTGTTATCTGAATACATATGATTGGTAATTGGGCATGAATATGTTTAACTTGTGAGTTCTGAGCGGATGTATGTACCACACCAATTTGGATAGGAGGTACCTCTCGTACCGTCTCAGTGCTATAACCGGTTCTCTGAGCAGTAGCATGTACCACACCAATTCAAGTGGGAGGTACCTCTCAAGTCGACTCAGAACCATAAACAATGATTGGTAATTGTATATATGATTGGTAATTGTACATGAATATGTTTAACTCGTGAGTTCTGAGTGGTAGCATGTACCACACCAATTTGGGTGGGAGGTACCTCTTATGTCGACTCAAAACCATATACAATTCTAAGTCGATTGGAGCGATGTCTCATCGACCCAGTTCTCTAAGCAATAGCATGTACCACACCAATTCGGGTGGGAGGTACCTCTCATGTCGACTTAGAACCATAAACAATTCTGAACGGATGTATGTACCACACCAAATTGGGTGGGAGGTACCTCTCATACCGTTTCAGTGCTATAATTGGTTCTCGGAGCGATAGTATGTACCACACCAATTCGGGTGGGTGGTACCTCTCATGTCGACTCAAAATTATAAACAATTCTAAGTCGATTGGAGCGATGTCTCATCGACCACTTATATTTCCGGGAGGGGGCACCCCAACCCATTGGCCAATCATGTAACTCGAGCCGGCAAGAGCTCCCGTATCCTTATTGATTGTGTTTTGTTTTCCTTTGTGAGTTATATAAATATCATGGTTGTCTTCTTGTATAAACTTTAATGCTAGTTGTACTTATTTGTTTGCCTACTTTTCTTGGCCTCACTGAGCGTTAACTCATCCCATTCCATTTGTTAATCCTTAACAGGAGAGTAACGTGAAGGAAGCGATTGGAAGATACTAGTGAAGGCTAATCTTTTGTATAGTTTGGTATTTTGTAACTAACCTTTGAGAATTGTGAGATTTGGAACTCGATGTAGTTGACTTGAGGTTTGTACCCTTGGATGCACTTGTGCAATGAAATATTATAGTCGTATTATTATTTTGACATTTTAGATGTAATCATTGAAAATTGGTCTATTTCTCATTTAAGGATTGTAGTGAGTCCCGGCGAGAGTTGGGCAGGCAGTCCGCCGAACCCTTTGGTTCGTCTTAGGGGGAGGTGGGGTCGTCACACTGTGATGATAGAACCCACCTCACCTTAAATGCAAAAGCTGTGTATGTGTTATATAGTGTTTTAGATTCAACTGAATCTATTAGGGTCAAAAGCTGCAAGTCAGTTAAGAAAATTTGGGATAAACTAAGAGAAAGTCATGAAGGTAATGAAAATGTTAGAGAACAAAAAAAATCTATCTTGATTACTAAGTATGAGTCGTTTATGATGGAACCTCACGAAAATATTGATAAAATGTATTGTCAATTCAATGATCTTATTAAGGATCTAGATGTGCTAGAAAAGGAATACTCCTTAGGAGGGAAAAATAGAAAAATGTTGAATGTTTTGTCCAAGGATTATGAGAGTAAGGTGACTGCTATTGAAGAGGCTAAAGATTTGAATTCAATGCCTATTGAATCTCTTATTAACTCTCTAACTTCTTATGAGTTGAAACTTAAGACCAAGGTACAAGAAGAAGAAGATGCAAAGGTAAAAAAGAGCATTGCTCTAAAAGTATCTCAAGATGAAGATGACTCGATTTCATTGGATGGAGAAGATATGGATGTTGATGACAATGATCTTGCTCTCATCACAAAAAGGTTCAAAAGAATTCTCAACAAAAGGAGATTCAGAAAAGGAGGATCTAGCAATTCGTTTTCAAATTAATTCAACATTGCAAGAAACAATGGAAAGCTAGAGGCCAACAAAAAGTAAGGTAACAAATGCTATGAATGTGGCCAACTTGGACACTACATGAGTGAGTGTCCAATGAAGAAGAAGAAAGAAGGAAGAAAATCAAGATTCAACAACTTTCAATTCACATGGAATGAGTGCAACTCCAATGGTGAAATTGAAGAGGAAGAAGAATCTGCTCAATTGGCTTTTATGGCCATTGGAGATAATAAGGTAACAACTTCTAACCCTCAATTTGAAAGTGATGATGAAACTGATGATGATCTTGAATCTTTCATTGAAAAATTGCATGATAGTTTGAAAGAATCTTATACTAGAAATAAGGAATTAAAACACAAAATTAGTTTTCTTCTTCAGGATAATACACGCCTCTTTCAAGAAAACAAGAAGCTAAAAACTGAAAATGATTTTTTGAAAAAGAATGAGATTGATTTACAAAATAAGCTTGATAGAAAAACAAGGATTTGTGAAATGTTCAAAGAGGAACAAGGTGATCTGAAAAGAAGAATGGATAATTTAAATGAATTTCTCCAATATAAGAAACAAAACTGCTTCAAGGAAATGAAATAAAGGCTCATCTTGGTACTTATGAGAAGAAGATAAATTTTGATACAAACGATTTTGCTGTTTATAAGAGAAGACAAGTAAGATTTATTAAACCTGTTTATGCAAATAACTGGTTGGTTATGTGTAATTTTTGTTGTCAAAAAGGTCACATGAAAAGCAATTGTTATGTGAGGAAGAACATGAGAAAATGCATGAAATGCATGTGGATAGTTAAACATGATGCTAACTCTCAAGGACCCAAAAATTAATGGGTACCAAATATTAGTTCTTGAACTCTTGAGTAGGTGAACCTGGTGAACATCATTAATGAATCAAAGTGGTTCATAGACAGTGAATGTTCAAGACACATGACCGGTGATCCATCACAATTCATCAAGTTCAAACCAAATCTAGTGGCATAGTGACATTTGGAGATGACGTGTTTCTACCTCAAGACCATTGGAGCTTTTACATCTTGATTTGTTTAGTCCTACACAAATTGCTAATTTGGGTGGTAAGAAATATTGTTTAGTCATTATTGATGATTATTCTAGATACACTTGGGTGATTTTTCTTGCTCATAAAGATGATACTTTCAAAAAAAAATATTTCGTTTCCCTATTTGCAAAAGTTCAAAATCTGCTTGGTTTGAATATTGTTAAAATTAGAAGTGACAATGGTTCGGAATTTAAATGTTGTGATTTTCGAAATTTTGTGATCACCATTTAGGCACTCTAGGAGCATTTGCATTTCATATTAGGACGCATCTTTTGTATTTTCTCTTTTGATGTTTCGAGTACTCTGTACTAATGGATCTTGGTTAACATTGATGGTTTCTAGTTGAATTGCTAATGTTTTTTGGTTGATATTTCCTGTTTGGTATTTCTTTTGGTATAAATTCTCTGTTTTTTGCTGATGATTGCTGAATGTTGGTATGTTGGTGATTGCTGAATTCTGGTATCATTTCTCTGTTTTTAATTGGTATTTTGGATTCTCTGTTATGGTAACTACATTATGGATTATGGTTGTTGGATTTTACTCTCATCTTATGATGACAAAAAGGGGGAGAAATGGATGTTATGTGAAAGGGGGAGTTATTCTGAGATTATAAGTTTAACACTTCAAAATTTTTGATGTAATGAATAAGGGGGAGCTTATGCTCAATCTTTTTCTTTCTTCCATCCATTGTTTTGTCATCATCAAAAATGGGGAGAATGTTGACCTTGGTCCCTAACTTTTGATGTTTACAAAACAATTGGATGATACTAATATCTCTTCAAGAAATACTTTCAACTATGAAGCAAATCTGATTCAAAAAACAAGAGTATTTGAAAGAGATAAAGGAAGTTGAAAGCTATCGGATGCTCGCGAAGACAACATCGGACGTCCGATAAACAATGTAGCACTTCGGACGTATGAAGAGCTCCATCACCGGACGTCCGAAAGAATTAAGATGATTTCTCAAACTCACTGTCTGCTGTCGGACTCAAGCATCAGCTGTACCGGACGTCCGATACTCCCAATGGCTAGTTGACTTTTCAGCTGCCTTTTATTCGTTGGAAGCATTAATGAAGCACTTTTTTGGTCTCATATAAATAGAGTATGGTGAGAAACTTCAAACAACTTTTGCACACTGAATATAGAAAAGATATAGAGTAGTTTTAGTGAGAAAACACTCTCCAAGGAAGATTTGTAGTCTTGGTGGTGTGAAATTCATTGTAAGCTTTTTATTTGTGAATGAATACTTCAATAGTGTAGCTCTGTGAGGGTTGTCCTGAGGGATAGTAAAACTTCCTAACTTGATCGAGTGGAGTTTGGGGCAAGGAGGAAGTGAGCCTTCCTTTGTACACAAGATTGGTTGTATTTCATCAACTTGAAGAAACTTGTTTAAATTGATCTACAAGCTCAAGAGGAGCTTGGTAGTCAATTGGTTTGTAATTCTTCCCTTCTTATTTACTTATTGTTATCTTGTGATCTTTAAATTGTTTATATCTTCTATTTCTCTCAAGTGATTTTGTTCATTCATTGATTGATTCATTGTGTGATCACTTAGAAAAGAGGGTAAATTTCATATTGAGCAAAAAGTGCCCATAATCTGATTAGTTTCTTAATCAACCTATTTCACCCCCCTCTTATGTTGTCTTCGATCCTAACATAGATCCTATGTGCTTTCTCTAAGATTTATTCACTTTGTCTAAGATTTATGTAACAGCTAGATGAATGTGATATATTCACTTTCTCTAAGATTTTGCACCTAGATATTATGCCTATGCACTATGTGCTCTATATGTTTTGTGAGAACTCATATTTTTATTCTTAGAATAGTCAATTTTATAATTATTTTCCCTAGTTATAGTAGTGCATGAATTTTTTTCTTAAGTTTCGATTTTTTCGCGCACAGCATCGTATGTTCGCGTATTTCGCATCGGAACGAATAAGTGAAAATTTAAGAAATTTATATTAGACTAGTAAGAGTGAATAATTACCATATTAAAGGAAGTACCTTGGAGGATTAGTGCATGAGTGTATCAAACACGAGAGAAAGTGGTAGTACAAAACCCCATTTGAGCACTATTAAGAGTTGACTTTTTGCCCAACACTTATGGCTACTATTTCATTCTTTCCCTCCAAGAAAACCAAACCACAAAACACTCCCTCACTCTCTCTCTTGTTCGGCCAGCCAAAGGAAGGAAGAAAGCTCCACAAAACCTTGCTCAATCTTGCACCATTTCACTTCTAAATCTTCATCCAACTCCTAAACATTTTGGAGATTAGTTTCATCTTGGAGAAAGACATCATCTTGAGGACTTTTCTTGGAGAGTTTCGGCTAAAAATTTCTGGTTTCATCTAGGGTTTCATCTTGAGTTTTGAAGGTATAAACATCTCCACCAAAGCTTTTACTTTCTTGTTTCATTTCTTGGTTTTGAAGCTTGTAACTTCCTTCTTGTTGTTGTTGCTTGGATTTGGTTGGTTGAAGTGGGCTCTATGAACTCCCACCTTAGTTAAATGAGGGCTGCCATGATGTTTATGTGTGTGTTAGTGTGTTTGTGATGAGTTTTACTAGAACGAAATAGAAGAGGGAAAAGAAAGAGAGAAAACCGTGAGAGGAAGTAAGCTGGCCGAATCTGTCCTGTTGTTATCTTGATGGTATTTCGAAATTTTGTTGGTTGTTCAACTATGAAACTGATGTATATATGTGGTATATTGTATGTGCAAAATGCCTTCTGAAAATCATGTCATTTGGTTGATCAAAACTAGAATTTTCGAAATTGCAAGAAATCTGGAAATGGTCATCCGAAGGCCTGAACAGTGTATCTTTGATTGAACATAACTCTTTGTACAAAATTCAAAATCGAGTACTGTTTGTGGCATTTGAAACTAGACATTCTTAGCTTTAAAACGGTATAAAAAATCACTGTCTAGTTCGTTTTGTGTGAACTGCAGTGAACTGATGAAGTTGGCTGTTCTGTTCAGCCTGTTCATTCGAATGGAAATGAGAAGCTATAACTTGTGGCATGAATTTGAACTACTTGTGAACTGATTTTGGAAATGATTTCTTCTGATGAAATGTAGCTTTCGGAACCTAGTTTCCAATGCCACCAACCATTCTTTATTTGAGTTTGTATAGAGTGAGATATGGCCTAATTTTTAAATTGCAGCAAAACTGGAAACTGGAAAGTTTCTTCCCTCTTGCTGGCCGAATGGTCAAACTTGTTTTGGAATGTTTTGTTTGGAAAACTTTGATGTGAATTACCTATAAATTGTTCATTCGATGTTTATGGAACCTTAGTTTCAACATTTGAGCTAATTGAGGTTGATTGTGTGGGACAAAACGTTTGAAAAGGAAGAGAACCACGGACGGCAGATTTGCTTTGAAATTTTCCCGAATTTTGACTATTTTTTTAACTATCTTCCCATGTGATTTTTTGAGTGAAATTTGGTAGAGATATATTTGACATATGGAATATTTAGTGTACCAAATTTGGTGTATTTTCAATACCATTTCGATGGCTAAATGATACTTCAAAGATAGCTTTTCAAATCTGGAAAATGACTGAACAGTTTGCAAAACGCGACCAACTTTGAACTGATGTATCTTGATACTCAAAACTCCGAATTTAGTTCCATTTGTTGTGTTTGAAACCTTGTTTAGAAATTTTATTGTGTTACAAATTTCAAAGGCTGATTCACTTTCTGTGAATTATGCCGAATTTGCAAAGTTTGGCTGAAAAACCAAGACTGGTTCAAACCTGTCTTCTTGGAACTGAAACTTTGAGCTGAATTATGAATGCTTTCTAGTTGGAATCGTGGAAAAGTGTCTTCTAAGAACTTTTAGTACTCTGAATTTAGTTTCCAACTGTATAAAGTTTTCCATTTTTGGACTTACGAAACTCGAGATACGATTTTTCAAAATAATGTCACTCTAAACTGGAAAATTTCTGTTTCAACCAAATTACTCCTTTAAGAACTTTCCACCTTCCTTCGTGATTGTTGGGCTGTTTTAAGTTTGATTTCATGATTTAATACAAGGTCTCTTTGGAACATTGAACTTTCATTTCAAATCTTGGTTTCCGAAGGTTAAACCTCTCTTGATGCAATTACTTGGTCATATAATTCTCTTGGTTAATGGTACTTCTCTTCGTACTTAAATTAGGGACTTCAACTCCTATTCTTTTGGCCTTGATAATTGTACTAGAGTTGGAAAATTATACAAGTATTTTAAAAGAATGATTTGAAAGGTTTCTTGTGAACTTAATTAGTAATGCCGGAATGCTTTGGCCAAACTTCCAAGTAAATATATCCATCTTCCTCGATTTTCGTGCCAAAACTTAGAGATCTGTTTAATCTTCAACTTGGAGAATCTTGGACATGATTTGACTCGGATTAATGTATTCTTAGATATTTTCAAATGCTACCCTCATGGATTAAGTTATTAAGTGATATTTGTATTCGATTTGAACGCGTTATCTCTTAAGTGAGAGTAGCGGGAATACTACTAGACCTTGGTTGATTGCCTAGGTGATTTGTAATTGTAAATGTCTCAGGTGATCAAGAGGATCCCGAGGAACTCGTTTGATCTTGCCTCGCTCTTGGCTTTACACTTTTAATTTGGCGAGTGTTCCTCGTATGTGTTTGTGACTTGAATAGTTTTGCTACATGTTTACCGCATATTTCTTGTGTGTTTAAGTGTTAAGTGTTTCCTATAATTGCTCCTATGTAATTTTTCACCGTTTTAAGACGAGTGTGTACTTTATCTCACTTGACCTACTAAAATAACAAATTTCAACCGTTTAACCGTGAATTTCTACCGTTTACCGGTATATTTGATTATTTGCGCATGTTGTAAGCTCTTAGCTGAACTGGGCCCTGCCCTTGGTTACTAACCTGCTCAAGCTAGTACTGGGCTCGGTCGGGTAGGTTGGAACCCTGGGCCACCGTTTTCGGTATACTCGAATATTACCATTGGAGGGATAAGGCGATGGCCAGACAAACCGGAGAAAATATTGGAGTTATAAGGTGCAGTTGACCGAAACAATTCCACGTGAACACCGTATCCTTTTAGTATGTATTTATTTTTGTAAAATGATAAATGTCTCATTTTAATATGCCAATGTGAAATCTTGAATCGTACATGTGTTATACTCAATTTACTTGATTTATTAGAATTGTTTTAGGTGTTTTGGAACCTCACTGGGCTGTTCAACTCATTCCACGCTTTTGTTTTCCTTAACAGGGTTCAAGACCGAGAGTACTCGCGAATAGTACTAAGTTATTTTCTTTTGGAAACTTTAAGTTGTATTATAGTAGACGACTGTAGTACATATTCTTTTAAGTTGTATTAGGCTTGAAGGTTAACTAATTATGTTTTGGAGTTTCTTTCAATGTATATTGAAAATATTTTAAGTATTTCTAGTTTTGAATTATGGACTGTAGTGAGCCCCCGGTGAGAATTGGGCAGGCGTTCCGCGGATACTCTTGGTTTCGCCCTTGGGAAAAGTGGGGGCGTCACATGTTTTATGTGTTTATTTATTTTAATTATGTTTTATATGCTTTTAATTATTTATAATGAGTGTATGATGTCATCACATTAGTCCAATGCTAGTTGTGGCCTTTTCTCCGATTTCTTACTAGTCTAACGCTAGTGAGGACTTATAAAAATGGGTTAGTTCAATATTAAATCCTTTAGCCCATTTTCATGCTAGATTCATATCTTGTGTGACATTTATTGCATCTCATACATTTTTTTTCTATTTTTAGATTTATTTTCATTTGTATGATATTTTTCCTACTATTATTCCCTTACCCTCTATATATTTGGACTATATCATTAGAATTGCATCTCATTTTAGAAAATTAGAAGTTAGTTCATTTGTTTGACTAGATTAGAAGTCACCATTTGAATATGAGAAATGGGCAAATATGGCTTTTTAGTCTTAGTACGCTATTACCCCTCTATAAGAAGGAAAATTGCATCACGAATCTTAGTCTTCCATATCCATCATGTTGCATTCTCCTCTTTTACGTTATGTATATTTATCTATATATCATAATTTTCTTTTTTTGAGTCTCACATTTTGCATATTCGTAACCTTTTTAAGAAATCATTCTTGGGCTCCACAATTAAATGTGATTTGTACCAATTAAAATTTTGAAAAGACATTTCGTCCCTCCCGATACCCCCTAAGCTTAGGTTTGCATTTATATAGGAAAACATCCGAATGTCATAAATTTTAGAGGTTCTATTAGGAAATTTTTTATTAAATCTCGCAACTAACCTTTGTTAGATTAAAAGGGTACCTTAGATTTGAGGTCGATCAATTCTTTGCCTTCCCTTGCTTCCCTTTCTTCAACCGTGACTCCCAAACTCTTTTCTCTCGTTTTCGAAAACTAGAGTCGTCTAAAAGGGTTTTATTTAATTCTTTTCATTTTCCAAACATTTTGGATGATTTGGTACACCTAAACTCAATAGCAAGTGATGACTCTATTTTTTTCTAAAAACCCTTTTTAGACTATTATTTTGGAGCCAAACCGTTGCATTTTTTATGTCTCATTTTAGGCCCTTTTCTTTATTTTCTAAAATAAAATCAAAAACTCATTTTTTTAACTCCTTTCTCTTTTATTTCAAAAATGGGGCACGACACAGCCGACTTAAATTCTTGCACCTCTTTTGGATTGTTTCAAACCCAAATTCATGGCTAAGCAAATTTCTTTTCCTTTTTTTTTTAACGTAAACAGCCAAGAACTAGGGTTCAATGGAAAACTTGGGTTCGCACTTTCTTGCTGACCCTGATGAAGATGTAACTCAAGATTGCCAAGAAAGTTCTGAATTTTGCAACAAGATATTCAAGATTGCAGAATGTAACTGACGGATTCAAGAAACACAACAAGGTTCCCAAGATTCTTTTCCCAAACAGCCCAAGAAGGAGTTCAAAGCTTTCAAATTTCCAGCAATAGTTTCAAGTGATTCAAGAACCAAGTTTTGGTTTTTCAAGAATTTCAAGATTGATGTTTATACAATCTGAAACTTCAAGAAAAACCAAAATTTGATCCACGAAATTCAAGAATAAGTTATGATATAGCCACACAAACCCAACGAGCACGACTTGTGATCAAAACCCTAAATGTTTTGCGGATTTCTTCATAATTCCAGAATCGGATAGATTTTTTTTTTGAAATTGGAACACGAGGTTAAAACATACAAAATTACACTCTAAAATTCTAGAAACACGAAGAAACAACTAGATTTTATCACTAAAGATTCGGACAGGAATTAACTCAATACGCGACAAGGAAACAAGAACCCTAGCGACTCTTCTAACTTTAAACTACAGAGTGACAATACAACGAAGGAACAAACACAAAATATAATCTGGAAAATTTTTTTTGACTCTAATAGAAACAAAGACTTAGATAACATGAATAACAATTGAAAATTGACACAAGACAAGGTATAACTCGATACCTTTAACTAGCTCTGATACCAACTAATACGAACATCGCCAATTAACTTCAAGAAGCTAATTATTAGTTCATTGTTTAGTTAAGTGTCATTTATTAGTAATGATAATGATACGAACGTCGCCAACTTTGTGACGAAACTTGTAAAAGACAAACCTAAGGGTCTAGAATATGGTATCACGTGGTTAATGAATTGGACTCCACAATCAAACCCGTTCTTTGATTGATAAGTCATTGAACACCTAAAGTTGCTTTAAGATATTAAGAAGCTCATGATGAAGTCAAGGGAAGAAACTCTCAAATTTGTGTCTATTTTTGAATAGTAAAAAAAGGTCACTTAAAAGGCTGTATTTGTAGCCTTACAATTGAAACCCTAATGTCACTTGGAAAAGACTAAACACGACTTCGTTTTTTGATACGCTCCTCGGTCAACTTGTTCCGAGACACGTAGCACGATTGCCCAAGGATCTAGAGGGATGACCAACCGTTTGGATTGCGGAACCTAGAACCAAGACGGACGGCCACAACTTGATTAAAGGCGGTAGAACAGCGACTCTAATTGAGGTGGTTACTCAAGTAGATAGGCTGGATGAACAACCAAGGACGTTACGCGAGATTGCTCAAAGAACCCTTGCCTAGCAAGTAGGAATGTAACTCTTGGATTTTGTAGAGAAACAAAGTGAATTTTTATTGTCAATAATGTCTCTATGAAAGCCTTGAGTCAAGGCCGCCATCCGTGCACACATCAGTCCCCTCCACTTGAGAAGGATTTGTCCTCAAATCTGGATGGAAATGAATGATACTAACAAGAGTTGGTAGTATGAAACCTCAAATCTAACGCCACCACATATTGGCCCTCTTAGATTGAATGATACTTGCATACGTCATGATTATTATAATTCGGTGCACATGTCTCTTGGTTAGTTTGAAAACTCTCACAACCAGCCAAGAAAAACTCATGGCTTTACTCCAATGACTCCTCGAAGATAGCGCATATAGCTTCAGTTCCATGATGCAATGTAGAATGTATGGTTCATTGGCAGCAAGGTTACATCTTCTTGGATCCTCCAAAATGCAACTGATAGAATGAAGAACACTTTGAACACGTTCAACTTCATTAGACTGATCATCTCTTGGAACACTTGTTGCAAAATGGTAAGAAGGCATAGGACAAGATTCAAGTACAAGAACTCCCTTTGAAAACTTCATTACTCCTCCCAACAAGCAAAGCAGGCTCATGGGTGAAGTTGGTCACCAATGGATAGTAAAGGGATACAACACTTAAGATGCAAACTCCATGAAAATTCTGATATTCACCAATGGATTTAGGGATGGGAACATGCCATGATCAACTCAATCTCTCCTTGCTTAACTTGCATAAAAGAAGAAAAGCTAAATAGAGCAAAGGTAAGTTCGTTAGAAAAATAAGACCTCGCATTTTTGCCCGAAGTCAGTTGCACTTTTTCCCTTCTCTTCTTTCTCAACTAACTCATGACAACTAACTTGTGTAGATGGAGCTTCAAGGTTTTCAAGCTCAAGTTCCATTGCTAGCATTCATAGATACTTCTTCAATCAATGACGGACTAGAAGGAGCATCTTCTTTACTACCATTGGTTGACATATGATTAAGTTGCTCAAAATATGAATCTAGCATTTGGCTAATTCTTCCCATCATAGAGTCAACCATTCTTTAGTCCGACTTCAGAAATCCAGCTCTGACTCAACTTGAGAATTCTTAGACTCCATGACTCGATTGTCACAGCACTCCTTAGATGAAGCTCGTTTGCTTGATGAAGACCTCAGCTTAGATTGCTCTTCGCAAAACTCCGTTGCTCCTCCCTACTCATTACAAGTACACTTATATCTTTCATATACGCACAATGCACGAAATGATCCATTTCCTCCCGAAGGGAAGGGAACTCATGTTGTGAATTAAATTGCATGGAACTAGAGTACTTGGAAGTAGTTCGCTTGGAACCCCTCCTCTTGAGAGGCTCGTGCTCCAAGAATTCTTGATGATATGAATGAGATGCAGCTCCATGAGGCATGATTAAGTGTCCTGCAAAATTGGTTAGCAAAGAAAAGAAATTCCTCAACAACACACAAGCTCACGTGTATGCACTCGTCACTTGTGTATCACTCCAATTTACCCACTCTAATAATCTCACAAATACTCTTATTGGCCTTTGTTTGCTTCTCTTGAAGAAATCAGGAAAATTCCTCCAAGAAGCCTTCAATGTCAACGATCAATCTCGACCTAAACAAGAATGAAGCAAGGGTAGAACCGGAACAAATTTAGGTTTATGACACACTTGAGTCGCTGTTTTATGACTCAAATAATGTAGGAAACAACCCTAAGATTGATCGACACTAGACACGACGTAAAACTCAAAAGCTAAAATTTGGAATCCTAGAAAGACTCCTACCCCAAAACTGGAATTTGAGCTGCTATTTTTGCTGAGTTCTGGTCAGTATTTTGGAGGGTAAATGGTTGCTTTTAGGGTGTTCAAACAATGTAAGAATCAGTCCTCGAATTTCAGCCAAATCGATTTTGCAACAACTAGCTCAACCGATTTTGGAAACTCAAGAATCCAAGAACGATTTGGATAAGGTCTTTGTGGCGGTTTAGGAACTGATTTGGGGTGTTTTTGGGGCTGTCCAGGTCGGTTGGGGTCTTGGAAACCAATCAAGAATGGAAACTCAAGATTTGAAAGCCAATCAAGATTTGGAAACCAACCAAGATTTGGGAAACTCAAGATTTGGAAACCAATCAGATTTGGAAAACTTGGGACTTTCTTGCTAGGGCCGATTGTTCTTTCCTTTTTTTTCCTTTAGTATTTTTTTCTGTCTTTTTCGTTGCTTTCTTTTCTTGGCTCTTCAAAAACACAATTGCAGATCCAATTTCATCCAAATACAAGATCAAAAGTCCAAGAAGTTCAAGAACACGGATGAAGGTTATTTTAAGGTTCAAGAACTTCCCAAATCAGTCTTTGGTGGTCCAAGAACTTCAAGAATTACGCTCAAGGAAGCTCAAGAACTTTCCAAATATATGTTGGTGTTCAAGATTTGCAAGAAACAATCACAAAAGTTCAAGAATCAATGGCAAAGCAGGTTTGGCAGTCCCCAAAAGAAAAATTCCAGCAATCGACTCAAGAAACAATGAGGTATGTAGCCCTCTTTTTTTTTTTTTTTTGCTGGGCTGCTTGCACAACCCAAAAACGACACAAACTCACAAGACTTATACTATAATTTGAACAAAAACCAGTAACAAATAATGAACAATATTCTGGATAGATTGCAACTCAAGAACAAGCCTACTTGACGCGACAAACAACAGGTAAGTTGTGAACAGATTTGAGACACAATTATGGGCAGAAATTTAAACCAAACGACAACACAATTACGGGCAGATTTCAAGACAATGAATTGAACACAAAATGGACAGAAATTGAAGACTCACGGCAAGACACAACCACGGACAGAAATTGAACACTTTACGGCAGAATTCAACAATGCAACAAGTGACAGAATTTCGGACAAATTTGAACAATGGAATAAACAACAAGGCAGCGGACACAATAAACCCTAGACGACTAGATGACACAAGAAACGGATATAACGAATTGATACCTCAACCAGCTCTGAAGCCAACTGATACGCTCCTCGGTCAAACTTGTTCCGAGACACATAGCAATGTTTGCCCAAGGATCTAGAGGGATGACCAATCGTTTGGATTGCGGAACCTAAAACCAAGACGGACAGCACAACTTGATTAAAGGCGGTAGAACAATGACTCTAATTGAGGTGGTTACTCAAGTAGATAGGCTGGATGAACAACCAAGGACGTTACGCGAGATTGCTCAAAGAACCCTTGCCTAGCAAGTAGGAATGTTAACTCTCGGATTTTGAAGAGAAACAAAGTGAATTTTTATTGTCAAATAATGTCTCTATGAAAGCCTTGAGTCAAGGCCGCCATCCGTGCACACATCATTTCCTGACTAAACATGATACTTGAATCGGCTCAAAAAAGCACTTGACTACCCGAATATTCTTCTAAAATAAAATGGCTATATTATACTACAAGAAAACACTCTAAACAGCACAACAAATCAAATTAATATGACGCCCCCACTTCTCCCTAAGGCGAACCAAAGGGTATCCGCGGGACGCCTGCCCAGTTCTTGCCAGGACTCGAAACAAATCCAATTCAAACATAGTCTAATACTAACAAACGAAGGTCGGAATAAAGGTACGAAATCATTTCCATACATAATATCCAGTCTTACATCACAATTTCAAATTTACAATCACTTCTCCAAAATATACAACATCTAAGAGTGTCTAGTCAATTACAATCAAAACACTAATACAAAAGTGCCCTCAAGTCGGCATTTGCTTAACTCCTTCCAATCGGGTTCCTGTTAAGGAAAAAAACTAATGGAATGAGCCAATACCCAGTGAGGCCAAGAAACACACATGCAAACACGCAATCCAAATAGCCAACAAATTACATAGTAAGTAAAGCTATAAGTTCGAATAATTCACATTTCGAATAAAATAAAAAAATAAACAGAAACAACTCAAGCATACTGTAGCTCTCAGGAGCTAAATTCCACATAGTCGAGTCGGAGTCTTGATCACATCTCATGTTGACACTCCGTCAATCACATAAGTATCAAATCGGTAGATACATTACTTTTCTTCAAATCCTGTCACCATCACACCCCCTTACCGGCCCGCTCATCAAAGTTTTTGATAATACTCGAGTATATCATGGCAATACTGCACGAGTAATGCGGGGCAAGATCTCTCCAATAGATCATGCTCTACGAATATCTCATGGTTTGCTAAGCTTATCGACCAATCCCATGCTGGCTCAATTCGCAAAGTCAGCCAACGAGTTTGGGCGTCCCCCGAATACGAATACGAATATGAATACAAATATAAGTCGATGAGCAACGCTCAAATCGACGATTCCAAATAGGAATCACAAATACGAATCACAACCACATTACTATGTACAAGTCGAATATGAATTCACGTAGCAAAATACGAATATAATTTCGTTCGAAAGAGAACGAGTGCGGTAAAGTACACACTCGTCTCAAAATTTCAAATTCACATAACGGATAAGAAAGTTAACCACTTAGCAACAAATTCATGCACTTGACACTCACCAATCAAAATAAGAGAGTGAGTGCGTAAACAAGCCTTTAGGTGTTCCCTCTCGAGATCCTCGTGAAGGTCTCCTTGAGCACCTGAGCAAACAATAGTTATCTATTACACACTATCACTTAAAATCCTTTCTTATCAAGGGAGGGATTGTACACTTGTACAATCTAGAAAATACCATGGAATGGGGCTTTACTTGCTCAAATTTCAAAAGTAGTGTTTATTAACACAAGGAAAAACTGATTTACTTCATGAAGACAAGTCCAAAATGGTCAATTAGTATTGAAGGATAGGGAAGAGTCTCAAAAACTCAATTCCCGTCAAGTTTGAAAATTTCAGATTTGAGGTTCGATCTTTGAAAAATCGTATCTTACTCTCCGTATGTCCAAAATTGGAAAACTTGGTACCGTTGGAAACTACTTCCAAAGTACTAAAAGTTCCTAGAAGACACTTTTCCATGATTCCAATTGGAAGATATTCAAAATTTGGCCCAAAGTTGCTGTTTTGGAAAGTCAAGACAGATTTGGGTTGATTTTCGACCAAGTTTGGAAATTCGGACAAATTCACGCAATGCGAACTAGCCTCTGACATTTGGAACACAATTAGAGTTACAATCCAAGTTTAAAACAAAACAAGCAGAACAAGAATCGGAGTTTTTGAGCACCAAGATATAGTAGCTCAAAGTTGCTGAAAAATTGAGACGGTTAGGCAAATTTCCAGGTTTAAATTACAAACTTTGGGACTTTGTTAGAGTATCAAAATGAACTCGGAATGGCACCAAATTTGGTAGTATCATACTACCATACGAGGGCTATCCCTCTATCAATGTTCATGGAAAAATACGTACGGAAAGTTGGTTAACCAGATCACCAAATTTCCAAATTTCCAAGGCAAATCTGCCTTGTACATGAGTTTTCCGTTTTCAAAACGTTTGGCCAACAAAAATGTCTCAAACATGGTCCTTTGTGTAGGTAATGTCTAAGAAACATCCAAGATGCATTTAGTAGGTGATTAACACCAAGAATTTCGAAACAACGAGTCCCAATCAAGATTTAGACATTTACTAGCCAAAAAGAGGGTTTCAAATCATTGGGTCAGTTTCGGATTTCGGCCACAACTCACTCAATTCAACTTGGAATTGAGCGGTCAGTGGCGTTGAAAAACTAGATTCATAAAGATACAATTTCTTAGAAGAAATCGTTCTCAAAATCTGTCCACACTAGCTCATATTTGAGCATCAATTCGCTGCTCAAAACAGAGCTCCCAGTGTAGATGCGAAACAGGACAGTCATGTTCAAACGATTGGTATGGACTACTCAGTGGAATCAAATGTACATTTTATACCGTTGGAAATCTGGAAATGTCTAGTTTCCAGTGCCAAAACAGCACTCGATTTCGACGTCGGAGAAAAAGTTATAGCCAAAACAAAAACACTGCCAGAGCAGTTACGGGAAAATTTCCAGTTTTTGCTGATTCCGAAAACTCAACATCTACCATCCAAATCCCGAAATTTTTTATGAAACTTTCTACACACCCACACACATGTATACATCATAAAAAGTCATTAAACCACAAAAATTTGCCCTAAGGGTCACGACATAGAAAAATTCCTCTCACTTCCTTGAATTTTCCTTCAACAATACAACCTATTTCCACTAGATTAACACTAATCCAACATTAATAACATCAAAACAAACAAATCAGTCATCAAGCCATAGTGGGAGTTCATAGAGCCCACACACCAACTTTCCAACATAAATAAAGCTACCCACATGATTATATAAGTTATAAGTGCAAGATAGTCTTCATAAACTAAGATTCTTGTAGTTGATCGTGGTTTACCTCTCTTGATGAACAAAGCAGAAATTTTCGGCCTCTTGAAGCTCAACAAAACCAATGGAAAGCAAGCTCTCTTCCTAGCTTGAGGTGGTCTCCAAGTGTTAGCTAAGTTTAGGTGAAATTTGAGGTGATTTGGTGAAGATTTGATGAAGGAAAAATGAAGAACTTTGGTGTTTTCTCCCCTTGATGGCCGGCTGTCTTGGAGCTAAAGAGAGAGAGAGTTTGATGCAAATGAAGCTTCCAAGAGAAGCTAAAATGTGTGGCTCTAATTTGTCCAAAAGTCAACTCTTCAATAGTGCGCGTTCGCGCGCGTTTCGCGCCCGATTCCTCTCGGATTTGTTTCACTTGTGCACTAAACCTCTAATGCACTTTCATTCATACTATTATTATTCACTCTCAATGGTCTAAAAATAATGGTCTTAAGTCCCTCAATTAATCGCGCGTTAAAAACGCGTACTTCCGATTTGTGCGCGATAAAGTGAATTTTCAAGAAATTCTTATAACGATAGTATCACTAACTAATAATTGAACACTTAAACATAAAAATACCTATTTCAAGACTAATGTACAAGTCTCCATTTTCCAAACTTATTGTATCCTCGAATCGATTATTGTTTCCAAACGCGTATTCACTATTCTCACTTAACGGGCTTCAAAAATTAAATTTGAAACGAGTCATTTTAAAAATATAAGTAAGTCATAGTTCCATGTAATTGGGTCTAAAAAGGTTGAAATAAAATATTCGGGCAAACGGGCAATTAAATATTTAAATAAGCTAGTAATAGGAGTTTAAAATAGATAAATTTGCGAGTCCTCACATCCTCCCCTCCTTAAAAGAATTTCGTTCTCGAAATTCACATCTAGACAATATCATACCCCTTAATAGTCGCGCCTATCGGATCAATCAGTAACTTACAATCGCTAACCCATATCTCACAATTTCTATCCACCTACATTGTAGTCAAACTTTGATTCTATCTTATGAATCTAGGATTTTGTAAAAGTGTGAATTGTACTAGGATCACTTAGAACCTCAAATAGACAATGAAAACAAGAATCATACCTTCAACGACCGTAGCAGAATTTGAAACCTGTTGATAGCCTAATGCATAAACCCTAGCTGGTGCTTTAGATCGACTTCCTCCAGCACTAGACTGCTTAGCGGCTGACTTTTCAGGCCTTTGGGTACTACCTCCTTCTTTTGGTACGGTTGGGCATTTCGATATCTGGTGCTCGGTACTACCACAATACAAGCACTTCCCTTGTTTCCTAAAACAATCACTCTCCGTATGGTTGAGCTTGCCACAATAACCACAAACAACTTGGGGAGCCACAGATTGACCACTTGGAGTGTCCCTCTCGATTGACCTCGTCCATTGCGATCTCCTCTTGATTGAGTCCCTTTTGGTGTGCTAGATATCTCCACTCCACCCGTTCCTTTTCCCTTTTTAAAAGGTGGCACTCTTATCTGCCTGTCCCGAAGGGTTACTAGAAGTGCCCTTTTCTTAGCATGAAGTCTCTAACTTGCAGCCTTGCACTCTCGACTCTCTGCGCTTTTTCTAAGACTTCAGTGAACGTAGAGATTTGGGCTGCTGCTAAACCCTCCTGAATCTCCACATTAAATCCTTGTACAAATGCCTTATCCTCCTTCGTTCATTAGTCACCAATTCTGGAGCATACTTAGAAAGTTTAGTAAATTTCCCTTCATATTCGGCTACACTAGAAGTTCCTTGCCTCAACTTTATGAATTCATCTTCCCTTTTCTCTTGGACCAAGGGTGGGAGAAATTTCTCATTAAATTCCCTCGTGAAGTTTTCCCAAGTCCAAGGGGTCTGCGCTCTTTCCCACTTCCCCCTTATCAAGTCCCACCAGGCACGTGCCACTCCCTCAAATTGGAAAGCAGCAAAATTTACTCGCCTATCTTCGGTATAGTCTAAAGCAGCGAATATATTAGTCATTCTCTCTAACCAGTTTTCAGCTGCCTCGGGGTCGGGCTCTCCAGTGAACTTAGGTGGGTTGAATTTAAGGAACCTCTCCAAGGCTCTATCTTCCCCTCTATCCTGGCCCCCGAGCTGGTTAAGTCAGGCCCTTCCTTCTCAGCTAATCGTTCTAGGATATCAGTCATCCTATTAATGGCAGTAGCCATTTGTTAACCTCTATATTCTCTTGTCCTTGGGTCGGTCCAGTTGCCGATCCTTGTCATCCCCATGAGGTTGGGCTGCCTAGACCTCGCCCACGATCTCGACTCTTTTAGTCCTTCCATAATTCTAGTGGTGCCTAGTGCAAGAAATAAAAGTGGTCACGCAAGAAATTTCTTAAAACAAGAGCTGAAAAATATCAGAGATAACATTAATTAACATGTATTTACACTTTAAAGTTCATAAATTAGCAAGTCATGGGGTAATTACAAAAATACAGCACAAGTGCCACAAGAGTACTTTTAGTCACATAAGACTAAAGTAAAAGCAAGTGCCTCAAAAGTAGGCCACACAGTCATAAAATACAATGGCCTCAGCACTAGCATCACCCCAACTAATCCTAACTACATCAGTCAAAAGGGTCAAAAGAGTCAATCACTAGGGACCTAGTCCACAGTAGGACTACCAGGCGGAATCTCCTCCTCAGGATCCTCCTCCTGATCAGAGCTCTGGACTACATCCATCACCTCATCTACCAGCCTAGTAGCATCAACCAGGATCCCGGAAGCCCGATCACGGACCTCCTCACCTAACCTAGTGAGTCGAGCCCTAGTCCTCTGGAGCTCCTCACGAGTAACTGCAGCAGTAGCCACCTCGCCCTCCACTACCTCTCAAGCTCAGCAATCCGCTCACCCTGAGCGCTAACCATCTGTCTAACTCGTCCACCTCCGCCTGCAAATCTAAGTTGGCAGTCACCAACTGACGACGCTCGTCGTCCAAGGCTAGTACGAGGTGGTTCGGGTAGGCAAAAGTCAACCTACACGAACATCGAGGGTACCTATTAGCAGGCGAGTAGCGTACACGAGCTCTCCCCACCTAGAGCTCGGTAGTAAATAGGCCTAGGAGGCTCTACATGACCATTCGCATGGCCATTCCCATTAGCTGCGGGGTCCCCATTTCCATTTTCCATCCCTGCAAAACAATTACACTTTTCGGGTTAGAAACTTAATCACTAGCTCGCACGAATGTCACTTACGGCATGCCTAACTTAGTCACTAACTTGCCCAAGTACACTTGAATATGATTAAATCATTCTGTCTCAAGTCTTAAGGGTAGAGTATCTAGTAGGTCTCCCATATAGATCTCTAACCTAGTGCTCTGATACCAACATTTGACGCGCCTTCTTCCTAAGGCGAACCAAAAGGTATCCGCGGGACGCCTGCCCAACTCTCGCCAGGACTCGAAACAAATCCAATTCAAACATAGTCTAATACTAACAACGAAGGTCGGAATAAAGGTACGAAATCATTTCCATACATAAATATCCAGTCTTACATCACAATTTCAAATTTACAATCACTTTCTCCAAAATATACAACATCCAAGAGTGTCTAGTCAATTACAATCAAAACACTAATACAAAAGTGACTCAAGTCGGCATTTGCTTAACTCCTTCCAATCGGGTTCCTGTTAAGGAAAACAAACTAATGGAATGAGCCAATACCCAGTGAGGCCAAGAAACACACATGCAAACACGCAATCCAAATAGCCACAAATTACATAGTAAGTAAAGCTATAAGTTCGAATAATTCATATTTCGAATAAAATAAAAAAAATAAACAGAAACAACTCAAGGATACTGTAGCTCTCAGGAGCTAAATTCCACATAGTCGAGTCGGAGTCTTGATCACATCTCATGTTGACACTCCGTCAACCACATAAGTATCAAATCCGTAGATACATCACTTTTCTTCAAATCCTGTCACCATCACACCCCCTTACCGGGCCCGCTCATCAAAGTTTTTGATAATACTCGAGTATATCATGGCAATACTGCACGAGTAATGCCGGGCAAGATCTCTCCAATAGATCATGCTCTACGAATATCTCATGGTTTGCTAAGCTTATCGACCAATCCCATGCTGGCTCGATTCGCAAAGCTAGCCAACGAGTTTGGGCGTCCCCCGAATACGAATACGAATACGAATATAAGTCGATGAGCAACGCTCAAATCGACGATTCCAAATAGGAATCACAAATACGAATCACATCCACATTACTATGTACAAGTCGAATATGAATTCACGTAGCAAAATACGAATATAATTTCGTTCGAAAGAGAACGAGTGCGGTAAAGTACACACTCGTCTCAAAATTTCAAATTCACATAATGGATAAGAAACAGTTAACCATTTAGCAACAAATTCATGCACTTGACACTCACCAATCAAAATAAGAGAGTGAGTGCGTAAACAAGCCTTTAGGTGTTCCTCTCGAGATCCTCGTGAAGGTCTCCTTGAGCACCTGAGCAATATTATCTATTACACACTATCACTTAAAATCCTTTCTTATCAAGGGAGGGATTGTACACTTGTACAATCTAGAAAATACCATGGAATGGGGCTTTACTTGCTCAAAATTCAAGGTTCAAAAGTAGTGTTTATTAACACAAGGAAAAACTGATTTACTTCATGAAGACAAGTCCAAAATGGTCAATTAGTATTGAAGGATAGGGAAGAGTCTCAAAAACTCAATTCCCGTCAAGTTTGAAAATTTCAGATTTGAGGTTCGATCTTTGAAAAATCGTATCTTACTCTCCGTATGTCCAAAATTGGAAAACTTAGTACCGTTGGAAACTACTTCCAAAGTACTAAAAGTTCCTAGAAAACTTTTCCATGATTCCAATTGGAAGATATTCAAAATTTGGCCCAAAGTTGCTGTTTTGGAAAGTCAAGACAGATTTGGGTTGATTTTCGACCAAGTTTGGAAATTCGGACAAATTCACGCAATGCGAACTAGCCTCTGACATTTGGAACAATTAGAGTTACAATCCAAGTTTAAAACAAAACAAGCAGAACAAGAATCGGAGTTTTGAGCACCAAGATATTGTAGCTCAAAGTTGCTGAAAAATTGAGACGGTTAGGCAAATTTCCAGGTTTAAATTACAAACTTTGGGACTTTGTTAGAGTATCAAAATGAACTCGGAATGGCACCAAATTTGGTAGTATCATACTACCATACGAGGGCTATCCCTCTATCAATTTTCATGGAAAAATACGTACGGAAAGTTTGTTAACCAGATCACCAAAATTTTCCAAATTTCCAAGGCAAATCTGCCTTGTACATGAGTTTTCCATTTCAAAACGTTTGGCCAACAAAAATGTCTCAATCACGGTCCCTTTGTGTAGGTAATGTCTAAGAAACATCCAAGATGCATTTAGCAGGTGATTAACACCAAGAATTTCGAAACAACGAGTCCCAATCAGGATTTAGACATTTACTAGCCAAAAAGAGGGTTTCAAATCATTGAGTCAGTTTCGGATTTCGGCCACAACTCATTCAATTCAACTTGGAATTGAGCGTGGTTAGTGGCGTTGAAAACTAGATTCATAAAGCTACAATTTCTTAGAAGAAATCATTCTCAAAATCAATTCGCTGCTCAAAACAGAGCTCCCAGTGTAGACGCGAAACAGGACAGTCATGTTCAAATGATTGGTATGGACTACTCAGGTGGAATCAGAATGTGCATTTTATACCGTTGGAAAGCTGGGAATGTCTCGTTTCCAGTGCCATAAACAGCACTCGATTTTGACGTCGGAGTAAAAAGTTATAGCCAAAACAAACTACCAGAGCAGTTAAGGTAAAATTTCCAGTTTTTACTGATTTCCGAAAACTCAACATCTACCCATCCAAATCCCGAAATTTTTTAATGAAACTTTCTACATCACCCACACAGCATGTATACATCATAAACAAGTCATTAGAATCACACAAAGTTGCCCTAAGTCACGGCATGGACAGGGGCAGAAATGGAAAAATTCCTTCTCCACTTCCTTTGAACTTTCCTTTAACAGTACAACCTATTTCCACTAGATTAACCACTAATCCAACATTAACAACATCAAAACATAATAAATCAGTCCATCAAGCTATAGTGGGAGTTCATAGAGCCCACACACCAACTTTCCAATATAAATAAAGCTACCCACATGATTATATAAGCTTATAAGTGCAAGATAGTCTTCATAAACTAAGATTCTTGTAGTTGATCGTGGTTTACCTCTCTTGATGAACAAAGCAGAAATTTTCGGCCTCTTGAAGCTCAACAAAACCGTGGAAAGTAAGCTCTCCTCCTAGCTTGATGTAATCTCCAAGTGATTAGCTAAGTTTAGGTGAAATTTGAGGTGATTTGGTGAAGATTTGATGAAGGAAAAATGAAGAACTTTGGTGGTTTTCTCCCCTTAGATGGCCGGCTGTCTTGGAGCTAAAGAGAGAGAGAGTTTGATGCAAATGAAGCTTCCAAGAGAAGCTAAAATGTGTAGCTCTAATTTGTCCAAAAGTCAACTCTTCAATAGTGCGCATTCGCGCGCGTTTCGCGCCCAATTCCTCTCAGGTTTGTTTCACTTGTGCACTAAACCTCTAATGCACTTTAATTCATACTATTATTATTCACTCTCAATGGTATAAAAATAATGGTCTTAAGTCCCTCAATTAATCGCGCGCGTAAAAATACTTCCGATTTGTGCGCGATAAAGTGGAATTTTCAAGAAATTCTTATAACGATAGTATCACTAACTAATAATTGAACACTTAAACATAAAAATACATATTTCAAGACTAATGTACAAGTCTCCAATTTTCCAAGTTTATTGTATTCTCGAATCGATTATTGTTTCCAGACGCGTATTCACTATTCTCACTTAACGGGCTGTCAAAAAATTAAATTTTGAAACGAGTCATTTTAAAAATATAAGTAAGTCATAGTTCCATGTAATTGGGTCCAAAAAGGTTGAAATAAAATATTCGCGGCAAACGGGTAATTAAATATTTAAATAAGCTAGTAATAGGAGTTAAAAATAGGTAAATTTGCGAGTCCTCACAATTAAAACATCAGCAAGAAGATTTAGCTTGATGTAATTATGCATTCAAATCAATCTACATTCCCAATTCAAATTAATGTGCCAGCTAGTTCAATTTAATCATGTGGGTGGGGTATACCCTATCTCATAAAATTAGAACATGACATGGTTATTTGTATAGATTAAAATGACTTTGTCCTTAGTATTCAACAGGTACCAGCATAATCTGATTTGAAATTCGATGCAATTCACTTCATTTCATTTGGAATCCACCAATTGCATCTTGACGGGTGGCATGGGCCCAAGGTTAAACTTAATTCAATATTATGCATTAATGATGATGTATTAGTTATCAACCTGATGCATCGTGAAATTCTAAGTGCTGGAACCATCAACTGAATAATAATACATGGGCAATATAACATAGGCCATCAATAGGGAATTCCAATTATCAGGTCCAGTCCAATTATGTCAAGTCTAGTAGGCCCAATGCCTATTCAATTCATGTCCAATAGGCCCAATACGGGTCATCGTCCCAGAATGCCAGAGTCGGGTGGTATGCAGGTGCCCTACGGGAACATTCTTAATAAGGAATTCAGTCCAGGTTCATTGGTTATCGAGTTAAACCAATTACCACATTATTAAGTGTTAATCTTAGTCCCTAACTTTTGATGTTTACAAAACAAATGGATGTTACTAATATCTTTTCAAAAATCTTTTCAGTTATGAAGCAAATCAGGTTCAAAGAATAAGTACAATTGAAAGAGACAAAGGGTACTGAAATCTGTCGGACGCTTGTAAAGACTGGATCGAACGTCCGACAATCATTGCGCAACTTTGGACGCATGAAGAACTTGACCACCGGACGTCCGAAGGAATTAAGTCATTCTTTCTAAGTTCACTGATTTCGATCGGACGCATAACATTAGAGCACCGGACATCCGATAAACATTGCGGCACTTCGAACGCAAAGCATTGGAGGCACCGGACGTTCGAAAGGATTGAAAAAGATTTCTCAATTTCACTATCTACTTTCGGACGTAAACATTGAAGGTACATGACGTCCGAAAGAATTGAAGAAAATCTCTTTAGCTCACTGCTTGCTGTCGGAAGCAAGCAAGAAATAGGACTACCGGACGTCCGACACTACCGACGGCTTGTTGACTCTTCAGCTGCCTTCTATCCGTTGGAAGTATTAATAGAGGAACTTTTTGGTCTCATATAAATAGAGTATGGTCAACCACTTCTAGACAACTTTTGTAAATTGAGACGACAAAAGATCAAGAGTGATTTTAGTGAGAAAATACTCTATAAGGAAGATTTGTACTCTTAGTTGTGTAAAACAAGTAGAAGCTTTTCTTGGGTAGGAAAATTACTTCAATAGTGTAGCTTTGTAAGGGTTATCCGAGTGATAGTAAAATTTCCTAGATTGACCAAGTGTGGTTTGGGGTAAGGAAGAAGTGATCCTTCCTTTGTACACAAAGATTGGTTGTAATTGATCAATTTGAAAAAGCTTGCTCTCTAAAGTAACATTCAAACTCAAGAGGAGCTTGGAATTTGATTTGCTATTCTTTCCCTATTACTTACTGTCTTGTAAATATAACTTGCTCATCTCCTCTACTCACAAACAATCTTGCTTTCTTATTAACTGTTCCATTGAGTGGTCATCTAGAAAAGAGGGTAAATTTCATATTGAGCCAAAAAGTGTCTCATAACCTGATTATTTTTAAATAACCTAATTCACCCCCCTCTTAGGTTGTCTTCGATCCTTACAATTGGTATCAGAGATTGGTCTCCTAGAGATTAAGTTCAAACGGATTTGGAGTAAAATGACAACCAACAATGCCATGTTTTTTCAAGGACAATCTGTCACTAGACCCTCAATATTTAATGGATCCAATTATGTGAGTTGGAAAGAGAGAATGATTATTTTCTTGCAATCTATTGATATTGAACTGTGGTTTATTGTTAATGAAGGTCTATATGATGCCTCTATAATAGATGAAATCACTCATAGACCAAGACCAAAAACCAAAAATGAGTTGACTAGTGATGATAGAACCCACCTTACTTTGAATGTCAAGGCTATGAATGTATTATATAGTATTTTAGATTCAAATGAATCTATTAGGGTCAAATGTTGTAAGTCGGCTAAAGAGATTTGGGATAAACTGAGAGAAATCCATGAAGGGAGTGAGAATGTGAGAGAACAAAAGAAATCTATCCTAGTTACCAAGTATGAATCATTTAAAATGGAATCTCATGAAAATATTGACAAGATGTATTGTAGATTCAATGATCTCATTAAGGAGTTAGAGGTGCTGGAAAAGGAATATTCCCTAGGTGAGAAAAACAGAAAGATCTTGAATGCCTTGACCAAAAATTGGAAAAGTAAGGTGACTGCCATTGAAGAGACTAAAGATCTGAATTCTATGCCTATTGAATCTCTTATTAATTCTCTAACCTCTTATGAGCTGAAGTTTAAGACTAAGGTACAAGAGGAAGAGGATGCAAAGGTGAGAAGGAGCATTGCTCTAAAAACATCTCAAGATGAAGATGACTCGGCTTCCTTGGATGGAAATGATGCGGAAGTTGACGACAATGATCTTGCTCTTATCACAAGAAGCTTCAAAAGAATCCTTAACAAGAGGAGATTCAGAAAGGGAGGACCCAACAATTCATTTCCAAATCAGTTCAACAATGCAAGAAACAAAGGAAAGCAAAAGGCCAATAAAAAGCAAGCTGACAAGTGCTTTGAGTACGGCCAACTTGGACACTACATGAATGAGTGTCCAATGAAGAAGAAGAAAGAAAGAAATGTTGAACGAAAACCTAGATTCAACAACTTTCAAATCACCTGGATGATTACAACTCGGATGGTGATGTTGAAGAGGAAGAAAAATCTGCTCAAATGGCTTCATGGCCATTGGTGATGATGAGGTAACTACTTGCAATTCTCAACTTGATAGTGATGATGAATCTGATAATGATGTTAATTCCTTCATTGAGAGACTGCATGATAGTTTGAAAGAATCATGTGCTAGAAACAAGCAACTAAAAAAAAATCAATTTTCTTATTCAAGACAATGCAAACCTTTTTCGACAAAACAAGAATCTGAAAGATGAAAATGACTATTCAAAAAGAATGAGAACTGTTTTATCTTTTGAGTTGGATAGAAAAAAGCTCTGTGAATTGTTTAAAAAGGAACAAAGTGAATTGAAAAGAAGAATGGATTGTCTAAATGAGTTACTACAACACAAGAAACAAAATTATTTTCAAAGGAATGAATCAAAACCTCATTTTGGCTTTCATGAGATAAGGTTGAACTCTAGTGCAAACGAATTTACCATTTATAAGAGAAGGCAAGTTAGATTTGTTAAACCTGTCCATGCAAGTAATTCGCTGACTATGTGTAGTTTTGTTGCCAAATTGGACACATGAAAAGTAATTGTTATGTAAGGAAGAATATGAAAATGGCATGAAATGCATGTGGATAGTTAGATATAATGCTAACTCTCAAGAACCCAAAAAGTAAAGGGTACCAAATATTATCTTGTGAACTTTTGTGTAGGTGAACTTGGTGAATATCATTAAGGAATCAAAATGATTTATAGATAGTGGATGTTCAAGGAACATGACCGGTGATCCATCACAATTCATCAAGATCAAGCCAAAATCAAGTGAAAAAGTAACATTTGGAGATGATAACAAAGCCAAAACAGTTGGAATAGGAGATGTTGTAAGAATGGTCAAACTTTTGTTCACAATGTCCTTCTAGTTGATAATTTGAGCTATAACTTGTTAAGTGTTAATCAATTGTATGATAGAAATTTGTTTGTGTTATTCAAAAGTATGAGTGTCTTATTCTTGACTTCCAGTTTAATATTATCTTCAAGGGAAAAAAAATAAATGACATCTATGTAGTTATTCTTGAAAATGTTAATTCCTCAAGTTTTAATTGCCTTAAAGTGTCAAATGAAAACCCTTGGTTGTGGTATAGAAGATTTTGTCATTTCAATATGAATTTGTTAAAAGAAATTTCCAAAAAGGAACTTGTTAGAGGATTGCCAAAAAATTAAGTTTGAAAAGGACAAGATTTGCGATGCTTGTCAATTTGAAAAACAAGTTAAAGCTTTTTCAAATCCAAGAAATGTGTTTCTACTTCAAAACCTTTGGAACTTTTACATCTTGATTTGTTTGGTCCTATACAAATTACTAACTTGGGTGGTAAAAGATATTGGTTGGTTTGTTCATGATTATTCTAGATATACTTGGGTGATGTTCCTTGCCCATAAAGATGATGCTTTCAAAAATTTTGTTTCCCTATTTGCAAAAGTTCAAAATCTGATTGGGTTGAAAATTATTAAAATTAGAAATAACAATGGCTCGGAATTTAAATATTGTGATTTTTCAAAATTTTGTGATCATAATGGAATTACTCATAAGAATTTTCTATTGCAAAAACTCCACACAAAAAATGGTGTTTGTTGAAAGAAAAATAGAACTCTTTCAAGAAATCGCAAGAAACCATGTTAAATGTGAATGCAATTTGCCAAAATATTTTTGGACGAAACCGTAAATACGACTTGTTATGCAATGAATAGAGTTCTCTTGAGACCAATTTTGAACAAAACTTCTTATGAGTTGATTTTTGATAAAAAAAAAACCAATTGTTGGATATTTCAAAGTTTTTGGTTGCAAGTGTTTTATTTTAAATATCAAGAAATATCTTGAAAATTTGATAAAAAATCCGATGAAGGCATTTCTTGGAATATTGTGGAAAACAAAAGAGGTTTTAGAGTCTTACAATAGAATTACTCTTGTTATAGAAGAAGCCATTCATATTACATTTGATGAATCTAATGATTATATTCCAAGAGTGTTGTGAGGATGATGATGTAGGTGTTCAAGAAGGACTTAAGAAACTCACAATTCATGATCAAGACAAAACTCCACTAGAAGATAATTTGAAGGAAGATGATCCTCAAGAGAATCAAGCATTGGAAGAAAATGACAAGGATGTTGGTACATCTAAGGATCTTCCAAGAGCTTGGAAGTTCGTTCAAAACCCATCCGAAGGAGCTTATCATTGGTGATCCATCCGAAAAGGTTAGAACTCGTTCCTCCGCTAAGCAATTGATGGATAATTTTGCTTTAGTCTCACATTTTGAACCTAAAAATGTTGTTGATGTCTGAAAGATGAAAACTGAATTTTATCTATGGAAGAGGAACTAAATCAATTTGAAAGGAACAAAATTTTGGACATTAGTTGAAAGGCCTCAAAATCATCCCATTATTGGGACAAAATGGGTTTTTAGAAATAAAATGAATGATAAAGGCAAAGTTGTAAGAAATAAGGCTAGACTTGTAGTTAAGGAGTATACTCAAGAAGAAGAAATAGATTTTGATGAAACATTTGTTCCCGTAGCTAGGTTAGAATCAATTAGAATGTTCTTGGCTTTTGCATGTTACAAGGATTTAAATTATTTCAAATGGATGTAAAAATGATTTTTTAAACGGGCTTTATTGATCAAGATATATATGTTGATCAACCTCCCGATTTTGAAAATGAGACATTTCCAAATCATGTGTTTAAACTTTCAAAAGTTTTGTATGGATTGAAATAAACTCCAAGAGGCATGGTATGAACGTTTAAGTGATTTTTTGGTTGAAAATGGTTTTAAAAGAATATGGTGGGATATCACTCTTTCACTAAACAAAGTTCTAATGATCTTCTTATTGTACAAATATATGTTGATGATATTATCTTTTGGTGCTACTAATGAGTGCTTGTGCAAGGATTTTTCTACTATTATGCAAAAAGAGTTCGAGATGAGTATGATGGGAGAATTGAATTTCTTCCTTGGGGCTCCAAGTGGTTCAAACTCGAGAAGGTACATTCATTAATCAAGCTAAATACACCAAGGAGCTACTCAAAAGATTTGGAATGGGGGATTCAAAACAAGTTGGAACACCTATGTGCACATCTACAAGTTTGACAAGGATGAAGAAGACATAAAAAGTTGATGAAAAGAAGTATAGAGGTATGATTGGTAACTTACTTTATTTAACCGCAAATAGACCTGATATTATGTTCGCTGTTTGCTTGTGTGCTCGTTTCCAATCTGTCCAAAAGAATCTCATTTGATTGCTGTATAAAGAATCTTAGATATTTGAAGGGGACTTTGAACTATGATTTTTGGTATCCAAGATGTCATGAATTTCCTCTTGTGGGTTTCTCGGATGCTGATTTTGGTGGGTGTAGGATAGATAGAAAAAAGTACAAGTGGTACATGTCACTTTCTTGGTAATTGTCTAGTGCTATGGCTTAGTAAGAAACAAAATACTATCTCCTTGTCTACGGCCGAAGCGGAATATGTTGTCGCCGGTGCATGTTGTGCTCAATTGATGTGGATGAAAAGTACCTTAAATGATTTTGTATTGGAGTATGATTGTGTGCCTGTGTATTGTGATAATACAAGTGCCATAATTTGACAAAAAATTCCATTCAACATTCTAGGACAAAGTTTATAGACATAAAGTATCATTTCATTCGTGATCTTGTCCAAAAGAGTGAAATTTGTGTACAATATGTTTGCTCAAAAGATCAAATTGCTGATATTCTTACAAAAGCCTTACCATTGGATCAATTTGTGTTCTTGAGAACAAAATTGGGCGTTTCAAAAAAGATTTTCTAAAAAAAAAAATTTCTCTGATCACACTTTATCGGACGTCCGATGCATTAGAACGGATGTCCGATGCATTAGAACGGATGTCCGATAGTATTCTTAGTCACTTTCCAGAAAATGTTTGGTTCGGACGGGAGTGTCAGACGCTTCTCTTCGTTCGCCCGTCCGACACCCCAAAAGAGGCATATTATACAGCAGTCCTCTCCTCACTTAGTTCATTTTTCAACCACTATCTCGAACGCACCCCTTCCTCTTCTCCCACTTTTCAAATTTCAAATTCATCTTTCTTCTGAACAAGTTCCAAGAAATTGATTTCTCCAATACCATCACACCCCTTTTGATACGGTCCTCGATCAAACACGTTTCGAGACACGTAGCACGTTTGCCCAAGGATCTAGCGAGGTTGTCCAACGCTTGGATTGCGGAGCCTAAAACCAAAACGGACGACGCGATTTGATTAAAGGCGGTAGAACGACGACTTCAAATTGAGTAAATACTCTAGTGGATTAGGTCGGTGGGAACAATCTAGGACAACACAAGATTGCTCAAAACCCTTGCCAAAGCAAGTAAAGGAACAAGTTGCTCTCAATAATTGAAGAGAAACAAAACTAGTGTTTATTATCAAAATTGCGTAACCCTTTGACCGTACAAAGTGAGCCTTTATATAGGCTAAGGGGCTAGGTCAAGGGACTAACGAAAACCCTAATAAAGCAAGCAAGGGGGCGGCCACTCTTTGGACAAGATGGGCCGGCCCATGACCTAATTTAACAATCTAATCCAAACTCTAAACAAAATGGAAATCTAGCACTAAGGCCTAGGGCCTAGTCGACCAACCTACTTGGAGGCCCTCTTGATTCTTCATGGGCTTGGGTCATCGTGTAGATGACTTGATTATCTCCTTCCAAGCCTTCAATGTCCCTATGGACTCCCTGTTGGTCTTGGACGTTTCGCACAAGAGCTGGGCCCAATGGAACTCGGACTAGGCCCGTGACTAGGCCCGTGCACGTGTGACTGGGCCCAATGGAACTCGGACGGGGTTATTACTTGGGTTAAGGGCCGTGCACACATCAGTCCCCTCCACTTGAGAGCAATTTGCCCACAAATTGAAGCACGAATGGTGACAAGACGAGTCACATGCCTTCGACTCAATCTTGTTATGATGGCTACAGATGTCATCCAATGCAAAACCCACGTGCTAAGTTGGCAAATAACCCTTGTCGAATCTTGAATTGCACAAACCATCTTCAATGTATGCTCAACTTGATCGTTTGTGGTCATGAGGTAAGGGTCCTCAAAGCGGTCGTGATAGGGTATCCCATGAAATCGAACTCCGACTCGAACACACTTGCAAGGCACCAAGGCGGATTTGGTGATGTTAGAGCTTCATGTGGACCAAGAGCAAGACGAAAATCATAGTGGCAATGGTCATTGAGGTACTTGTTCTTTAAGCGAACCCTTGGTACACAACCATTCCCAAAATGTGGAGCCGTCCCTTCAAGATGAGCTCGAATCAACTCCCCTTTGGTATGGACTGATTTGAGTTGACATTGTTCCATGAATTGATACCAACAAGGTTTAACTTTTGGAAGACCAACTCCATGGAGGTTTGCACAATCTACAATTGATTTTGGAATGGAGCCACACCAAGATCAGCCCAACTTGCCTTTGCTTGATCTGTATAAAAGAAGAAACCACTAAACAAAGCAAAGGTAAGTTCGTTAGGAAAATAATAGGCCTTCACCGGGTTGCTCAAGATCAGCCCACTTTCTCTCTTTTCTTCCTTTTTACCACCCATCTCATCAGATTTTTCCATCTCTTTTCTAGTTCAACAACTGATCCTTTCATTTCATTGCTTTCAACTCCCTCGGGTTTTACCTCTTCAGGCACAATTCCCTCACCTAGTTGTTTCTCCATTCTATAACGCTCAATCTCACTTTTCATGTATGCTAGATCAATACAAAGCTGGTCATAAGTAAGCGATACAAGTACAAAACGACGACCATTAAATAAGAAGGAATACTTATTAGTATGTCCATCATATTTAACTTTCCGCCTCGACATCCATGCTTTGCCCAACAACACATGTGTCACTTGAATTGGGACTACATCACACAACACCTCATCCATATATTTGCCGATTTGAATGGGTACAAGTGTGTGCTTAGTAACCCAAACATCACCATGAGTGCTCGTCAACTTGTATGGTTGAAGATGATCAATGGTTGGAAGATTTAATTTCTCAACCATGATAGCACTCGCAAGATTGACTTCACAACTCCCATCAATGGCCAAGCTACAAATTTTATCTTTCACACCACAACGAGTATAAAACCAACCAAGCAACTGAGATTTGACGAGGTCCAATTGCTCATCCACACCACGTAATGCCACTTTTTTTACTCCCGTAGGATTAGGAAGACAATGTTGTGGGCTAGCTTTTATGTGTCTTGTACTCGCCATGATGTATGAGGGAACCTCCACCTAAGCTCTGAAGCCAACTGATACGGTTCTCGATCAACACGTTTCGAGACACGTAGCACGTTTGCCCAAGAATCTAGCGAGGTTGGTCCAACGCTTGGATTGCGGAACCTAGAATCAAAACGGACGACACGATTTGATTAAAGGTGGTAGAACAACGACTCCAATCGAGGTGACTACTCAAGTGGATAGGTCGGTAGAATAATCAAGGACAAGCGCAAGATTGCTCAATAACCCTTGCCAATGCAAGTAAAGGGACAAGTTGCTCTCAATAATTGAGGAGAAACTTAAAACAGAATTTTATTATCATAAAGTGCGTAACCCTTTGACCGTACAAAGTGAGCCTTTATATAGGCTAAGGGGTTAGGTCAAGGGACTAACGAAACCCTAATAAAGCAAGCAAGGGGGCGGCCACTCTTTGGACAAGATGGGCCGGCCCATGACCTAATTTAACAATCTAATCCAACTCTAAACAAAATGGAAATCTAGCACTAAGGCCTAGGGCCTAGTCGACCAACCTACTTGGAGGCCCTTTTGATTCTTCATGGGCTTGGGTCATCGTGTAGATGAATTGATTATCTCCTTCCAAACCTTCAATGTCCCTATGGACTCCCTGTTGGTCTTGGACGTTTCGCACAAGGGCTTGCAGTGACTAGGCCCGTGCACGTGTGACTGGGCCCAATGGAACTCGGACGGGGTTATTACTTGGACTAAGGGCCGTTCACACATCACCTTTTGCGCATTCATTAGCACTCATAACTTCCTCTAACTGCCAACCACCTCACAGATCCCAATTTTTAGCCAAAACCCTAGTCACTCAAAATTCACTCTCTTTGAAAGATTCACGCATACATTGTAGTTTCTACTGTAATTTTAGTCCATCTCATTCACACATTCATCACTTTTTCCAACAAAATCAATCTGCATTTCATCATGGTGAGAGTGAGAGGTGGATTTGTTGGTGCCGGACGCACTACCAGACTAAGGGATGAAGATATTGAGATTGTCGAACCTTCCACCACGAAATCACCCAGATAAGGAACTGAAACTCGAGGTGGAAAAAGAAAACAGTCTGCCAGAAAGAAACGAACTGCTCAAACTAAGGAATAGCAAACTGTTGAGCCATCTGTTGAGCCTTCCACCAGAAAATCACCAAGAACAATGATTGAGGCACCAACTGCTGCTCAATGCTGTGGAAAGAGGAAACGCCCTGCTAGAGTCCAACCTGATGCTCAAACTGAAGAAGAGCCTACTCCATTACCCAAATTTATTGATGATGATGCCAAGGAGAGGTTTGAATAGATTTCACAGAAGGGTTACATAGATTTCACAGAAGGGTTACATCAGAGGACCATTATCCCTTATGAATTCCGTAAGCTTGACCTTGAACCAGTTCTTAAGCTTTTCGAATTCCAAAAATGGACTCACATTCTGAATATTCCCAACACTTAGGAAGGGTAGCTCACACACTAATCTTGTTTCTCGAGTCAATTCAGTTGATATTGCTTTCAATCCTGACATTGTGAATGCTATTTTAAAGACCAAAATCGAAGATAGTTTTAAAGGAAAAATTGTAAACTTTTTCTCTTATGAAGAGTTTCCTTCTGCCTATCATCATTTTCATGTTGCAAAACTGATGACCTATTTTCAAACACACTTTAACACTCCTACTGAGGCAAAATTAAAGGATCTCAGTCCTCAAAATTTGATCATCTTTTCAATAATTTCAAATTTGTTGGTTCCTACTGATGGTCATAGGACTGATGCCAATAAAATGGAGTTTTACTTGTTTTATTGCTTTCTTGAAAAGATCAAAATTGATTTTGACTTTGTTATGTACAAGTTTTTACTCAAAATCAACACTGATAGCCGTAGAAAACTTTCCTATGAAAAATTTCTAACTCCAATCTTTGCTCACTTTAAAATTCCTTTCACTGGAGTGTCACCAAAAGAAGTGCATCCACCATCTTTTCAAAAGATTATTTTGAAAGAAAAAATTTTAGATTCTTTGATGGTCATTGGTGCTACAAGGAGTCTGTTTTGGAGTCTAAGACAAAGAGCCGTCATGAAACTCCTGTCACCCCTAGACCTCCCAGAGACCAGTCTCAATATGTTTCACCCTTACCATCCATCCCAAAAAATCATCCACTCAACTTTCCTCATCTAACTCTGAGGTCATCTTCTTGCTTGAGAATCTTAAACAACACATTTTCCTTCTTGAAGATGGTCTGGTGATGACCATGTCACCTGAGCAACAAGTCACCTTCATTGACAAAAGAAATCTGCTTGTGCCTCCTGTCCTTCAAGAAGATGAAAATGTACATCAGAAGGAGTCTCGGACTGAGCCAACTGAGTGAACCCCTGTTCCACAAGACAAAGGGCCTCATACTGAGTCCACTCTTGAAGTTCATGCATCAAGTTCTCAGCCACAAGATAAAGGCAAGGCTCCAGCAACTGAAGCTAGTGATGATGATGATGAGGAAACTGAAGAAGAAGTGGATCCTGCTCAGTTTCGCCTTGCAAGAAGAAAGTCTGGATCGCCCAAGATTACCATTAAGGCACTTTTAGACACCTGCACTTCATTTTAGGATGGCACTTCATATTAGACATTTGCATCTTTTGTACCTTCTTTTCTGTTGATTCAAGCACTCTATACTACTGAATTCTGATTAACTTTGTTGGTTTCTAGTTTATTTGCTAATATATAACTCTGATGGTTCCTGGTTAACTCCTCTTGATATATTTTTTTATGGCTACTGAGTGCTGAATGACTGATATATTTGTGATTGCTGATTTCTGAGTTTGTGGATTGCATTTCTGGTGTATTTGATATTGGTTATTGATAGTGATTATTGATGCTGGATTGCTGATATTGAATGCTTGGTTAATTGGTCATAATTCTCTGAATGATGGGTTGTTACACTCAACTTATGATGACAAAAAGGGGGAAAATTGGATATTGGATTCGTTGGGATATTGAGTTTTTGTATAAATGGTTAATGTGCAAGGGAAAGTTATTCTGAGGGGTAACACTCAAAAACTTTTTGATGCATTAAGTAAGGGGGAGTTTTGGCTCAATTATTTTCTCCATCCATTGTTTTGTCATCATAAAAAAGGGGGAGATTGTTAATCTTAGTCCCTAACTTTTGATGTTTACAAAACAAATGGATGTTACTAATATCTTTTCAAAGATCTTTTCAGCTATGAAGTAAATCAGGTTCTAAAAATAAGTACAATTGAAAGTGATACGCTCCTCGGTCAACTTGTTCCGAGACACGTAGTACGATTGCCCAAGGATCTAGACGGATTGATGTGTGCACGGCCCTTAGTCCAAGTAATAACCCCGTCCGAGTTCCATTGGGCCCAGTCACACGTGCACGGGCCTAGTCACTGCAAGCCCTTGTGTGAAACGTCCAAGACCAACAGGGAGTCCATAGGGACATTGAAGGTTTGGAAGGAGATAATCAATTTATCTACACGATGACCCAAGCCCATGAAGAATCAAAAGGGCCTCCAAGTAGGTTGGTCGACTAGGCCCTAGGCCTTAGTGCTAGATTTCCATTTTGTTTAGAGTTGGATTAGATTGTTAAATTAGGTCATGGGCCGGCCCATCTTGTCCAAAGAGTGGCCGCCCCCTTGCTTGCTTTATTAGGGTTTCGTTAGTCCCTTGACCTAGCCCCTTAGCCTATATAAAGGCTCACTTTGTACGGTCAAAGGGTTACGCACTTTATGATAATAAAATTCTGTTTTAAGTTTCTCCTCAATTATTGAGAGCAACTTGTCCCTTTACTTGCATTGGCAAGGGTTATTGAGCAATCTTGCGCTTGTCCTTGATTATTCTACCGACCTATCCACTTGAGTAGTCACCTCGATTGGAGTCGTTGTTCTACCACCTTTAATCAAATCGTGTCGTCCGTTTTGATTCTAGGTTCCGCAATCCAAGCGTTGGACAACCTCGCTAGATCCTTGGGCAAACGTGCTACGTGTCTCGAAACGTGTTGATCGAGGACCGTATCACGGATGATCAATCGTTTGGAATGTGGAACCTAAAATCAAGATGGACGACTCAACTTGATAGAAGGTGGTAGAACAGCGACTCTAATTGAGGTGATTACTCAAGTAGATAGATTGAATGAACAACCAAGGACGTTAACCGAGTTCTCTAAACTTGTGAACTTATTTGTTTGTATGTTTTTTTGGCCTCACTGAGCACTAGCTCACCCCCATAGTTTGTTTTCCTTAACAGGAGTTTGGAATGGAAAGATTTTGGAGAATCTGACTTGATTTCCTTTTGATTAGAATTTGAATGTAAATGGTTAGCCAACTTTGGATGGTTGTATTTTGGGGAAATTGATGTACTTTTGAAAACTTTGTGTTGTAACACTTGAATGATTATATAAGGAAGCGACTTTTCTTTATATTGACTTTTATTATTGGTTGAGTACCTTTAAATTTAAATGTGACTTGTATTGAGCCTTGGCGAGAGCTAGACAGGCGTTCCGCCGATACCCTTGGATTCGCCCTAGAGAGAAGTGGGGGCGTCACAGTTGGTATCAGAACCTAGATTTAGACATCTATTTGGGAGATGTTTTAGAGGCTTTACTCTTGGGAATAGGAATGAGATAATTTAGTTACGCCTTAAGTTGATATTTGAGTGAATTAGTGACTTTAAATTTCTAATCTTGAGTTTTGTGGTTGTTTTGTAGGAATGGAGAACGGTAATGGAGGTCATGCGGATAATGGTAATGGAGGTGCTAACGGTCATGTGGAGCCTCTTAGGCCTATCCTATATCGAGTACTTGATAGAGGATCTCATGTTCGATACTCACCTTCCTCTAGGTTCCCTCGTTGTCCCTGTAGGGAGACGCATGCCTACCCTAATGATCTAGTGCTGTCTATTGATGATGATCGCCGACAGCTATTGATCACTAATAGGGCACTCCTTGAGGAGATTGAGGAGCTGAGAACTATAGTGGAGGCCCAGGGTGCTAGGATCTCAGAGTTTGAGGGGACAGTGATCGATGAGTGGGCTAGAGCTGAGGCCGCTCATGACCAAGTCCAGAGGACTCGGGCTCGACTAGCTAGGGTAGTCGATGAGATCCAGGAGCGAGCCGCTGGGATTCTATCTGACACCACCATGCTGATAGATGAGGTGGTAGTCGGAGCCGAGAGCTCGGCTCATGAGGGCATTTCTGAGGAGGAGCCTTTTGAGGAGGACCTAGAGGAGGAGGTCCAGACTAGCGGTTCTGCTGTGAATTAGGTTAGGAATGTTGAATCTTTTGACTCTTTTGTAATTGGAATTAGATGGGGTGATGCTTGTAAAGCTTATGACTTTTACTGCATGACTGATTGTACTTTTGTGGCACATGTGTGCTATATTTTTGTAAATGCCCTATGATTTGCTGATTGTATGAACGTTGAAATGTTAATATATGCCAGTTATTGTTATTTCAAATGTTTCCCTTGTTGACTTTTGTCTTTAAGTATTCTCTCGCATAATTGTTTCCATTCTTGCATTTAGACATAATTAAAACTATGGATGGCTGAAGAAGTGGAAGGGGCCGAAAGCGTGGGGTTAGGCAACCCCAAACTCAAGGAGATGATCAAGGATCGGCAATTGGGCCGAGCCAAGGGCAAGTAAATGAAGGGAATAACCAAGTGGCTACTGCTATTAACCGTAAGATGGATATCTTGGAACGGTTAGCAGAGCGTCAGGGTCCAGGACCTGTTAACCAACTCGGGGCTCAGGAGAGAGGGAAGGATAGAGCCTTGGAGCGATTTTTTAAAATTTGATCCGCCTAAATTCACTGGGCAACCTGACCCCGAATTAGCAGAAAATTGGTTGGAACGAATGACTAATATATTTGTTGCCTTAGACTATACCGAGTAGAGGCGAGTGAGTTTACTGCCTTTCAATTTGAGGGTGCAGCACGTGCTTGGTGGAATGTGATAAGAGGAAAATGGGAAAGAGCGCAGACCCCTTGAACTTGGAAAAACTTTATAAGAAAGTTTAATGAGAAGTTTCTCCCGCCTCTGATCCAAGAGAAACGAGAGAACAAATTCATAAAGTTGAGACAGGGGTTTCTAACGTGGCTGACTATGAGGAGCGATTCACTAAACTTTCTAGGTACGCTCCGGAATTGGTGGCCACTGAGAGGAGAAGGATAAGGCGATTTGTACAAGGATTTAATGTTGAGATTCAAGAGGGGTTAGCAGCAGCCCAAATCTCTACGTTCACTAAAACCCTAGAGAAAGTGCAGAAAGTCGAAAGTGCAAAGCTGCAAGTTAAAGATTTTCATGCCAAGAAAAGAGGCACTCCTAGTCACTCTCCTGGACAAACAAGTAAGAGTGCCCCACCTCCTAAAATGGGAAGAGGAACGGGAGGAGTAAGGACTGCTGGAGCACTAAGAGGAGCTTATCAAGAGGAGGCCGCAATAGGCAAGGTCAAGCGAGAGGAACACCTCCTAGTGGACAGGCCGTGGCTCCTCAAGTAGTTTGTGGGTACTGTGGAAAGTCCAACCACACGGAGAATGAATGTTGGAGGAAATCAAGGAAGTGCTTGTACTGTACCAGCACCGAGCACCAACTCTCAAGGTGTCCAAATGTGCCGAAAGAGGGAGGTAGTACTCAACGGCCAGAGAAGTCGGCCTCTAAGTAGTCTAGTGCTGGAGGGAGTCGACCTAAGGTGCCGGCTAGGGTTTATGCTTTGGACCATCAACAGATTCCTGATTCCACTGAGGTGGTTGAAGGTACGATTCCTATCTTCCAGCGTTTAGTTAATGTTTTAATTGATTCTGGTGTGACACACTCTTTTGTAAACCCTAAATTTATGAGTGGGGTAGACGTGAAATCGATTAAATTACCATATGATTTGGAGGTTAAAACATCTACTGGAGATCAAAGTTTAATTGCTAACTTGGTATATAGAAACTGCGAGATATGGGTTGGAGAGCCGAAATTACTGGTCGACTTGATGAGTTTAGCTATTAAGGGGTATGATGTCATTCTAGGTATGGATTGGTTAGCTCGTTACCATACTCAGTTGAATTGTGAGACAAAAATGAGAGAGTTGTGTATTTCGGTAGAGACAACCCTAAAATTGGATGTAAGGGGTAGACTAGCCTCATCTGCCATTATTTCAGGAATTCGAGTTAGAAAAATGTTGAGTAGGGAGTTCAAGGGTATTTGACTTTTCTTATAAATACTTCTAGTGATAAGGTGAGGTTAGAAAATATGCCAGTGGTTAAGGAATATCCAGATATTTTTCCCGAGAAACTAGAGTCTTTGCCACCGGAAAGAGAGATAACCTTTAAAATTGATGTGAGTCCAGGAGTAGCACATATCTCTAAGACGTCTTATAGAATGGCTCTGGCTGAATTGAAAGAACTGAAATTACAATTGCAGGATCTTCTAGAGCGAGGTTTTATAAGAGAAAGTGATTCTCCGTGGGGAGCTCCTGTATTGTTTGTTAAAAAGAAGGATGGGAGTTTAAGATTGTGTATAGACTACCGGAGCTTGAATGACGTTACCATTAAGAATAAGTACCCTTTACCCCACATTGATAAATTGTTTGACCAATTGCAAGGGCGGTAGTATTCTCAAAGTTAGATCTCAGACAGGATTATTATTAGCTGGGGATTTTGGAAAAAATATACCTAAAACTGCCTTTAATTCGAGGTACGGGCACTTTGAGTTTGCAGTGATGGCGTTTGGGTTGACTAATGCTCCTGCAGCTTTTATGGATTTAATGCACCAAATCTTTAAGCTTTATTTAGATCAGTTTGTGGTGGTATTCATTGACGATATACTGGTGTATTCTAAGACTTTGGAGGATCATGAGAAACATTTGAGCATTGTCTTGTAAATCTTGAGAGAATATCAACTATATACTAAGTTCAGTAAATGTGAATTCTAGTTGAAGGAAGTAACTTTCTTAGGTCATTTAATCTTCAAGGACGGAATTAAGGTGGATCCGACCAAAATTGAATCAGTTTCTAAGTGGAAGCAACTGGAAAATCCTATTGAAATTCGAAGTTTCTTAAGGTTAGCAGGGTATTACCGAATGTTCATCAAAGATTTTTCTAAGATTACGGGACCCCTGACTGAATTGACTAAGAAAAGTGGAAAGTTTATATGGAACTCTAAGTGTGAAGAAAGTTTTCAAGAGTTAAAGAGACGATTGACAAGGGCACCAGTCTTAGCCTTATCTAATGAAAAGGATAGTTTTGTGGTTTACATAGATGCTTCAAATGAAGGTTTTGGGTGTGTATTGATGCAAAATGAAAGGGTGATTGCATATGCCTCTAGGAAGTTAAAACCTCACGAGAGAAATTATCCAACTCATGATCTGGAGTTAGCGGCGGTAGTGTGACGACCCCACCGTACCCAGAGGCGTACCAAAGGGTTTAGCGGATCGTCTACCTAACTCGCGCCAGGACTCGATACTTAAAACGAGAAAATAGATTTCACGCAAAAGAGAGTTCCATTTACACTATTACATCTTCAAAAGTTGTATAAACTATTATATCAAACCATACACACCACTAGTACCAGAAAGTAAACCCTAGAGAGGTTACTAACTATAACCACCACAACAAAGATATACATCTTACTAGTCAACTTATAACAAGTATTAGGGCAAAAACAACTATTCTATAAACCAAAAGTCTATACACCTTCTCGAGCCTTCCCCGCGTCGGCCCTTGCTAAGGAAAACAAATGGAATGGGGTAAACTATATGTTTAGTGAATAATCGGGGCAAAACGTAGAATCACATCCAAATAAATATGTAAACCAAGATATTTCACATCAATAAACAAAAATGTAACATCACAATGGTAGGATACAAGTGGCTTCAAAGCCAATTCAATTCCCCGCTTGACCTCCTGTTGACACTCCGTCAACCAAAATACTCATAGTCCGTAGACTCCACTTACTTCCCTGTTCACCTTTTCAACCCCCGCTGGCTAGTCAACAGCACACAGCAGCTCAAGCAAAACAAAATCACTTTGCTATAACAAAGAACGAAATCCCAAGGTTAGCATAGAACTAACTTCGACCAAGCCCTGGCCGATTCGAATAGTCTGTCTACCCTTGGAACCGGATTGGAACCAATCCCTGAGATATCCAATCTCTCAACAAAGGATACCTCTCAACAAAGTACTCATCCAAATACTCAAATCACGTAATCACCCCAACAGCACACAGCATAAGGGATGATACTCAACACAAGGCATGTATTCTCACATATCAAATCAAGAACAGAGAATGGGTTTAGGTCGAGTGAGATAAAGTACACCCTCGCCTAAGTACCCATTTAAAATATACAAAACACTTTGACAATTTATCATATAAACAAATCCAATTACTCACACAAAATAACTAGCACGTAAATCAAGGCAATTTATACGGGTCCACCGATTTCGTCCGGGTCGTCACTGCCTGTAATAAAAGATTATACTTAATGTATTAGTCAAACAACCATCATAATGGAAATAAGGCCTAAAACGGCCAAAACAGTAAAAACGGCCAAGAAATGAATGCGCGCGTGGAAATGAAAATGGTGCGCGCGATGGAAAACGGTATGAAAATGGGTTGCACGGTTTCGACCATAACTGGAGCTGTGGTTATCGGATCAAGGTGTACTAGGTAGCGTTTCGAAACTAAGACAAAGGGATACAACTTTCATGAAATCAACCCAGTTCACAGTTGATCTAGGTCGAATTTGCAGAGTACAGAACCAGAATTTCATTGTCAGTTTGGTTGTCAGTACTAGATTCAAATGGCAATAACTCAAGCTACAAAAGTCTGATTGAGGCGTTTTTCGATGTGTTGGAAAGCTGAAACATAGAAATAAAATTTTTGTGTTTTGACTAAAAGCTGATTTGATACGGATCAAGGTGAAAAACGAAGCCAAAAATGTGAAATCTCAAAACTGCCCCCGAAATAGGGCATTTGGCAGTCAGGGGTATTTTAGTCATTTCACACTCTATAGTGATCCGATTGATCTGTAATTTTATAGGAAGCTATATAACCACATTCCCTACAACTTTCATGTTTTGACATATACCTGATTCAGCCTCTAACATGGACGAATTAAATAGGTCAGAAACAGGGCAGATTCATCCTTAAGGTTGGAAATTTGATGATTCAATGCTTGAAAATCACATTTATGTCTCAAATCAATACCCCAAGTCTCTATCCAAGTTTGCCAACATCATATACTAGATAAAAAACAAGAATCACAACTGAAATATCAAACCCTAATTAAATATTTCACCATATCATGCAAAACTCACTAATTAACCGTCATAAGCCAAGAATATGAGTTTCTATCCAAACTTAAACAAGATTAAGGAAGAGGAATAGGATAGGCAGCCATAATACCTTCCAAAGGTCCCTTGTAAGTGAAAAACACACCACTTTCTTCCCAAATTTTCAGCACCCCAAGGCTTCCAAGCACCAAAAGGAGAGGTTAATCGGTTTAGTTCGGTTGCTTGCACTCAAACAAGGATGGATTCAAGTGAAGGTTGCTAGTTTATCTCTTGTGTTTTTCTCTCTTGAAGCTCGGCTGGAATGTACAGAAATGAAGAGGAAAAGAAGTGAATTTGGTGATAAAAATGAACAAAATTGGTTGGTCAAACAACCCTTGGATGGTTGCCACATGTCACTCCAAAATTAAGTCTTCAATTTTTCTTCTTTTTCCTTTCTTTTTGATCAATAATTTCGGCCCTCTCTAGGATAATTAAGGACTGATATTTCTACAATAATAACAAGGATATTAAGGTAATAAAGTGGTGTTCAAGTGGTGTTCAAGTGGTGTACTCAATCGGTAACAAACGGTACACGTCGATTCAAACCGCTTTTCCTTATTTCGCACGTACTAGGGTTTTAACTTATGATTGACTCACTTATTATTATCACTTCTAATCACACACTTTTTCTTATATAAAACTCACTCTTAACCACCAAATTTAGTACACACACCTCACCAAGTGATCACACGGCCAAAACACGTAAAAACCCTAATGTACGCGAACTAGGAATCTAAAGGCAAAACCCTTGATTCTATGATTGATTGCAGCTATTGAGGGAGTGAATGCGTAGTAAAGCTATCCTAACATAATGGATTCCAACTAAAAGGAAATTTGTAAGAAAAACATGAGAGATTTTACAATTCCATAGATCACCAACTTAATGTAATCCAACAATCCATCAAGCTTCATTCCACCTTACGAGCCTACTAACCACCCACCCACCTATTATAATTACTTATTATAAAGCATGCATTATCATACACAAACTCAATTAAACAATAATTTGGTTGTCACAAGTAAAACTACGGTTTTTGATTAAAATTTAAGGTTTCTAGTCTTTTAAAACAAAACAAAATAAATAAACCTTAATATCCTCTTTGAAAACAATATCCTAAAATTCGTGCATCACAGGTAGTGTTTGCATTGAAGAAGTGGAGGGATTTTATGGGGTGACGTTTGAGGTTTTTACAGACTACAAAAGCCTTAAGTACTTGTTCTCCCAAAAGGAATTAAACTTGAGACAGCGTAGATGGGTGGAATTTTTAGAGGATTATGATTGTACGATCAATTATCACCCTGGGAAAGCAAATGTAGTAGTTGATGCTTTGAGTCGTAAAGTGCAAGTGGCGGGACTGATGACTAAAGAATTGCACTTGTTAGAGGAGGTTAGTATTTGGAACCCTCATCTTGAACCAGGAAAGGTAATCCTTGAAAATATTATCGTGAAATCTACTTTGCTAGATCGTATCAAGGAGGTACAAGAAAAGGATTCAGAAGTACAAAAGTGGTTGGAGAAAATTAAAAAGGGGGAAAAGTCAGATTTTAATTTGGGAGTAAATGGTGTACTAAGATTTCGAAATCACATAGTGGTGCCTAAGGATGAAGGGTTAAAAAGGGAAATCTTAGAAGAAACTCATCGTTCTAAGTATACGGTACATTTTGGAGGACATAAAATGTACCAAAACTTGAAGAGCTTGTATTGGTGGGAAAATATGAAGAAAGAAATTGCTCGATTTGTCCAGACTTGTTTGATCTACTAGCAGGTTAAAGCCGAGCATCAGAAACCATCTGGCCTATTGCAACCTTTGGAGATACCCGAGTGGAAATAGAAGAATATCACCATGGATTTTGTATCTGGATTACCGAGAATACAAAGAGATCACGACGTCATTTGGGTAATAGTGGATAGACTGATCAAATCTTCTCATTTTCTGTCGATTAGTATGAAGTACTCCCTGGAGAAGTTAGCTAAGCTATATTTGGATAAAATTATAAGGCTACATGGGATACTAGTAAGTATTGTGTCTGATAGAGACCCTCGGTTTGTTTCTTGATTCTAGCAGAAGATGCAAGAAATGCTAGGAACTAAATTGAGTTTTAGCACTACCTACGACCCACAGACTGATGGACAGTCAAAGAGGACCATTCAGACCCTTGAGGACATGTTAAGATCATGTATTTTGGATTTTGGAGAGAGTTGGAGTAAATACTTGACATTGGTGGAATTTACTTACAATAATAGCTTCCATTCATCTATTCAAATGGTTCCATATGAGGCTCTTTATGGCCGGAAGTGTAGATCTCCGATTTGTTGGGATGAAATAGGTGAAAGGAAGATCTTAGACCCAACTGTAGTACCATGGATTGAAGAGGCATGTGAAAAGGTGAAGTTAATACGCTAAAAGATTCAGACAGCTCAGAACCGTCAAAAAAGTTGCGCAGATAATAGAAGGAAGGATTTGGAATTTTCAGTTAGAGATCAAGTTTTCCTTAAGATCACTCTTCTAAAAGCAAGTTTGATGGCAGGAAGAGGAAAGAAGTTGCAACCAGGATTTGTAGGACCTTATAAGATTGTCCAACGTGTGGGAAACGTGGCCTATAAGTTGAAACTGCCATCAAGTTTGTCTCAAATTCATAACGTTTTCCATGTGTCTATGCTCAAGAAGTATCATCTAAATCCCTTCCATGTACTACAACCAGAAAAATATTGAGATTGACGAGGCACTAACTTATGAAGAGAAACTAGTGAAACTTTTGGATCGTAAGGTGAAGGAACTAAGGAATAAGCAAATCCCTTTGGTAAAAGTTTTATGGAGGAACCACGGAATAGAGGAAGCAACTTGGGAGGTAGAAGAAGAGATTCGAGAAAAATATCCAAACCTATTTCCAAATCAAGGTACAAATTTCGTGGACGAAATTCTTTTAAGGGGGAGAGGATGTGAGGACCCATATTTTTTAATTTTAATTTAGTCTATTTCATATTTTTTAATTTTAATTTAGTCTATTTTATAATTATTTTGTCCTAGTGTTATTTAATTTTACTATTTTTGCATGAATTTTTCTTAAATTAAACTTCTATCGCGCGCGCGTCAAAAGTTTCTCGAAAGTTGCACCGGCGCGACTAATTGAAGATTTGAGGATTTAATACTAGGCTAGTATGTATGAGTAATTGTAGTGCTAGAGGAACTACCTTGGAGGGTTAGTAGTTAAGTGTATCAAACAAGAAAGAAAGTGGTAGTGCAAAGCACTATTGAGCCACTATTGAGAGTTGACTTTTTATACAAACTTATGGTTAGCCTTTCTTCATTTTCCCTCCACAAAACCAAACACATTTCACTCCCTCACCATCTCTCTCTCTTGGCGGAACCTTGAAGCTCAAAGGGGGGAAGAAAAATTTCATCTTTTGCTCCAATCTTACTTGATACTCTTTATCCAACCCACAAATCTCTTGGAATTTTGCTCTCACTAGAAGAAAGGTGCAAGCTTGTGGTGTTTTTTGGTGAAATATTAGTGGGAAGTCTTGCTTACAACTAGGATTTAGGATCTTGAAAAGGTAACCACTTCATCCTTCTTTAATCTTTCAAATTTTACCAAGATTAGAGGTTGTATTTCATGGGTTTGAAACCCTAATCAAGAATCTAGGCTAGAGGACTTGAGGAACTTTCATTTCTTGCTTTATATCCTAGGCTAGTGGTCTTGAGGTGGCCTTTAGGTAGCTGACTTGAGGCTTTCTTACTTGATTGATGTTGTTTGTATGATGAGTGACTTGATATTGGCTTGGCAAGAGGAGAGAAAGTCAGAAGAAACTCTTGAGAGGTGCTGGCCGAATTTTGCTGCTTTGTTACCTTGTTTTGATTTCAAATTTTGTTACTTATATGGTTGCTAAAATGATTTTTATATGTTTTATTATGTGTGTGGAAATTGTCTTTCAAAAATCATTTCAATTGGTTACATAAAACTTGAGTTTTGAAGAAAGGAAGAAATCTGGAAAACAGTGGCCAGGGCAGCCGACTAGTGATTCTTTGTCAGTGTATAAATTTTTGTACAAAAGTCAAAATCGAGTGCCGTTTGTGGCATTTTAAACTAGAAACCAAGGGCTTTCAAACGGTATAAAATTTCCCTGCTAATTCGTTTTGAGTCAGCCGTAGAGAACCGGCAAAGTGGACTGACCTGTTTTACCTGTTTATCCGAGAGAAACTGTGAAACTGTATCTTGTGGCTCAATTTAGTCTAACTTGTGAAAAGAGTTTGAAAACGATGTCTTATGATGAATTATTTCATTTTGAATATAGTTTCTAACTCCATAAACTATTCTCAATTTGGACTTCTGTGGAGTTAGATATGGTCTGATTTCAAAACTGTGTCAAAGCTGGAAACTGGAAAATTGTTGAACAGGTTGAGAAATCCAGCCAACTTCAAACTGTTGTATCTTGCTGTTCAAAAATCCAAATTTAGTTCTACTTATTGTATTTGAAACTTGACTTGAAACTCTTTCTGTTTTATAAATTTCAGAGGCTAATTCAATTCCATTGAAATTTGCCGAATTTCCAAACTTTGCTGAAAAACGAGAACTGGTTCTGCCCTGTCTTCATGAAACAGTAACTTTGGGCTGGAATTTGAATAATTTCTAGTGGAAATCTAGGAAAAGTGTCTTCTGGAAATTTTTAGTACTATGAATCTAGTTTCCAACGGTATAAAGTTTTTCATTTTTGGACTTACTAAACTCAAGATATGATTTTTCAATTATTGTCGAGTAAAGTTGGAAATTTCTGGTTTTATAAGAAATGAACTTTTAGGAACTCCCAACTCCCATTTTGAGATTGATAGTCCGTTTTAAACTTGATTTCATGGATGATACAAGTTTCCCTTGTGACTTTAAATTCTCATTTTTGAATCTCGATTTTTGATGAGAAAACTCTTTTAAGGCGTTGTCTTAAATCTTAAGCAGGTGCATTTCCTTCCTTGAATGTTAAGTGGTCTAGACTATATGTGAGTGATGGTTGGTCACTATTTCTTCAGGTGCTCAAGGGGGTTTCGAAGGGGATCCCAGTACGGATAATTGAAGGACTTTATTTGCTCACTTACTTTTGAATTGGTGAGTGTCAAGTGCATGACTTGTTGCTAAATACTTGAATTGTTTCTTGTTAATTAAGTGATTTGGACTTGCCGAGACGAGTGTGTACTTTATTGAACTCGTTCTCTTTTACCTGTCTATACAAATGACTTGCGTGAACTTGAATTGATAATTGACTTGCGTGAACTTGACAAATTATACTTGTACTTGTGGGGACGCCCAAATCTCATTGGCGAACCTTGCGACTCGAGTCGGCATGGACTTGGTCGAGAAGCTTGGTGAACCATGAGAAAATTGTAAGGCTTAATCTTCTGAGATCTTGCTTGGCATACTCGAATAGTATTGCTTTTTATTTGACGTTCGGGCCCGGTAGGGGGTGTAACGGTGGACGGAAATTTGGTGAAAGTGGAGTCTACAGATTTGATACTTGCTCAGTTGACAGAGAGTCAACGTGTGATATTTTGGATCAAGGCCTTGGCCAAGTTGTGTGGAGTTAGCTCCTGAGAGCTTCCGTATCCTCATTGTTTGTGTTTTACTTTTCCTTGTGAATTACTTGAATTTTATGGCTATCCCTTTTGTATAAGTTTCATTGCTACTTGAACTTATTTGTTTGCATGTTTTCTTGGCCTCATTGAGCGCTAGCTCACCCCCGTAGTTTGTTTTCCTTAACAGGAGCTCGGAATGGAAAGATTTTGGGGAAGCTGACTTGATTTCCTTTTGATTAGAATTTGGATGTAAATGGTTTAGCCAATTTTGGATGGTTGTATTTTGGAGAAATTGATGTACTTTTGGAAACTTTGTGATGTAAGACTTGAATGATTATATAAGGAAGAGACTTTTCTTTATATTAACTTTTATTATTGGGTGAGTACCTTTAAGTTTAAATGTGACTCGTATTGAACCCTGGCGAGAGCTAGGCAGGCGTTCCACCGATACCCTTGGGTTCGCCCTAGGCGTCACAGAATCTTGGTAATTTTTCAAGTTGATGATACTTATCCTTCATATTTGAATTCTAGGGTTTGATTATGCATATGATTATGGTAGCTATCTTGTTGTAATTTTTGCTACATATGTGTCTATTGTTGTGTTGGTGATGAAACCCTATGGAATTATTATATGGTTTGGGCTAAATTTGGGACAATTAGTTGGAGGAAAGTTGGAAAAAAATTGGGAAAAATTTCTGGTTGCTGGCCGAATGGAAGGGCTGAAGTTGCAGCCTTGATTTCGAAATTTTATCATGATTTTAAGCTTGATTTTGCTCAAAATACTTTATACTACTTTCACCTACAAGAGTGTGCTGAAATTAGACCAAGATCATGCACTTTAAGTGGCTTAAACCTTACATTTTTTGCCAAAACCATGGCTGGAATTTGTTCAAGCTAGCCGAATGAGAGGGAGAGAATTTTACTAGCTTTACACTTGGTTTTTGTGGTAAAATTTTCTTGTTAAAGCCTAGACACTTGCATATACTTGAACCTAGTATAAATGAGGGATTTGAGAGCAAAATGATTGGTTTTAAGGGGTGAAAAACCTCACTTTTCTAGCCTATAAACCAAATGGATTTGGGCAGTTTTGAACTTCATTTGGTGGGTAGTTTTGAACTTCAAGTGGTGAATGAAAATGAAAAGAGTTTGGCACTACCATTTGTTTAACTACTAACCTAGCGTAAACAAGGATAATTTTCCTTGAATTGAACTAGAATCATGTGTAGACACCAAAATTTTAGCCTTTCTTTTTTATTTCATTTAGTTGATTTTGTTTTAATATTTTTTATTCTTATCTTATTTTCATTTTGTTAAGAAAATCATTTTATTATTATTAATTAATTCATTGGAAAGAAAAAAATCATCAATCGAACACAAAAGTTTTAGCATTTTATTTCATTTTAGTTGATCTTGTTTAAATTTTTGTCTATTTCCACTTTTGTTAAAGAAAATCATTTCTTTTATTCACTGATTGGAAAGAAAAGAAAACAATAAAATCAAAATCAGTTTCTTCAAAAAAAAAAAAAAGTCCACGCGCACGTGCAAGGTACGCGCACGTGCAAGGTACGCGCACGTGCAAGGTACGCGCACCATTTCCTTCGATATTGGCTTTGGACAGTACAGAAAAAAATTGCAGAGGCCATTTTTGGCCTCCCATTCCACTCATTTTGTGGTTTTCTTTTTTTTTTTCCAACCATTTACCACCTCATGTCCCTAATCTATATCATGATCTTTCTAGAAACATGTCATCCGATAGCTCAAGTTTGCTGTAGAAACCCACCCTTCATCCTCACCTTTGAGGTGAGGGTTTTGGGGTTGTTGGGTCCTATAAAAGGGATGCAAAGAAAAACGTAATAGGGGAGAGCATAGAGAGGTGGCGGCTGGAGGTAAGAAAAACCGAGAGAAGAGATAGAAGGAAAGGGTCGGAGAGCAGAAGAAAAAAAAGAAGAAGAAGGGCTATGGGAAAGAACCAAAGGGAGATGAGTAAAAACTGAGAAATGAAGATAGAGAGAATAGAGGGGCGGCTAGAAACAAAACGAAAAGCAACAGATGACGGCTGGAGAGAGTAGGGGAATCTGGGCAGTAGGAAGCTGAAGGAGGAAAAGAAAGGAAGGCTGAGCAAGGGAGGAAACCAGAGGGTGAGAGAAAAAATAGAAAAGAAAAGAAAAGTGGGAGCTTCGGAAGAGACCGAGAGAGTGAGATAGAGGGTAAGGGGGAGGAAGGGAGGAATCTGGTGCCATTCTTCAAAGGAAAAGCAACAACTGGAGCAGCCGCTCCTCACGGAGACTTTCACCATTTCACTCCACCATCATCAGCCACGAGCTCTACTGCACAAGCACTGTAAGTCATTCTCTTCCTTTAAATTCCAGAACCTGTGTATTTCCCTAGTTAGGGAGGCGGACAGAAACCCAGAAATTTTTGGGGCTGATTCCCTTCATTTTGCTATCTTTTGTGTCGGATTATGGCTTGGTGTGCTTGTTGTGTAAAGTCGCTGAAAACTCAAAATTTCAGAGGTTGCCGAAGTTTCTTTAGTTGCGGGAAGAAGAAAGCTTTCAGCTTTGCATGATTTGTATCCAGAATTTTTGTGTGTGTGTAAATATGGAGAAAGCATTGTTGTTCATGCTCTGTTCTTTTAGAGTTGGAGAAAGTATAGTTAACTAGTCATGTTGGTTGCTGAAGCTCTGTGTTTGCTTGAAGTTTATGTTTTGTTTGCTGTTCAATGGGTGCATCATGTGCATGTCTACCACGTTATTTGGTTTCCCTTCCTCCTGGTATTTTCCATTCACGAATCCAGGTGGGAGTCCTGAGTCATGAAACTGATGTTGTTCTGTGGGTTGGTTTTGGTGCAAAAAAGGGGGAGAACAATGGGTGTAAATGATTCGACTAGAACCATGTTTCTTATGGCTATGCACCTCTGTTTTTTATCATTTTGGTTCCAAAATATGGTAATCGATCTGATGTTTAGGTTGCTTTATGAGAGTGAGAATGATTTTGACATAGGGGTTTTAGTACTCTTAGAATAGATGATTTAGTTCCTTTCCTGTTTATGAAATCTTGAGAAAATGGCTACGAAGCTACGGTAGAAAATTGCAGCAGAAAGAAACCAGCAAAGTTGCAGAAGGTTTCTTTGTAAGCTTTGCATGGAAACGTTTTCAAAATTACACTTCAGCCCCTCAAGTTCCCCATAATGCTACTTTGGACCAAAAATTGGGAAAATATAATCAATTTTATCCCTTCAACATATTGTTTTCCTTTGGCATGCTTTAATTTGATTCTTGGACAGAATATTCATGAGTTTTGGGATGAATTTTTGAAGGTTTAATGATTGTTTGATAGATTTATAGTTTGACTTGGTGTTTAGCAAAATAATTAGGAATTGTAGGTAATTTTGTTTGTTTGATTATAGAAAATGAGTTTTCATTCATTTTGAGAAGTGTAGCATTTGATTTTGGTAGGTTTCGCTTTAAAACCCTAATTTTATTTCGTTTTGATTTAGCCCCTAATATTTGTAATAGTAATAAACTGACCCCTCAAAATTCTTTAATTTTTGCAATCAAGCCACTACTTGTTTTAATTTCTTAAACATGGGTTGTTTGCCTTCCTTTAAATGCCTTTGATTGATTCAATTTCGTGTTTATTTCCATTTCATGAAATTATTTGTTAATTAAAGTGATGCCTTGACAATTTCGTTGTTTTTGGAGGGCAAATAAGTAATTTCATTTCATTAGGGCACCAATTCAAGGGAGGTACACTCTACCCCTTATTTTGATTTTACTTGACCCTATGTGCCCCTATGTGACTTTATGTGCTTAATTGCATGCCTTTTGAATGTTTTCGTTTCATTTATTTATTTATTCGCTTTATTTGTTTTAATATTGTATATTTATTTTAGTTCAATTTTGATTATTTGAAAGGCATTTAAATGTCAAGTTGTAATAGTTAGGGGGTTCAAGATCTGTATTTAGATAGAATATGTAATAGTTATGGATTTATTTATTTATTTATTTTATTCCTTCCCCCCTTAGATTGTAGTTGGGGTCCCAAGTGTAATAGTTAGGGTTTTATTTGCTTTATTTGCCCTGTGTGTTTTTGCATGCTTATGTGTTACGTGTTACTCGCTTTCTTAGGGTCTTGCATCTAGATATCATGATTATGTGTTATGTGTTTATGTGATATTATGTGTTTACATGCTTTTATTATGTTTTACATGATTAGTTAGTTATGATTAATATGTGACGTCACCACACTAGTCCAACGCTAGTTGTGGCTCCCTTTCCCGTCACCACACTAGTCCAACGCTAGTTGTGGCTCTTTTTCCGATTTTCTCACTAGTCCAACGCTAGTGAGAATTCATAGATATGCGTTAGTCCAACGCTAGACCCTTAGGAACCTTCCATGCATTAGATCATGTTGTGAGATCACTACATTTTCATGCACATTTTCTACTTTTATAGGATTTTTTTTATCATTTTGCATGACATTTCCCTTGTGTACACATCCCTTGTTCCATATTTTCCCCTATATATATCGCTTATCCTATATTTCCCTCTGTATAACCCTATGTGTGAGACATGACATTAGACTTGCATTTCATATAAGAAAAATTAGAGGTAGGTTAGTACATTCGCTTGATTAGATTAGGAAATACCCCTTAAATATGGGATATGGACGAGTTTGGTTTTTCTAGCTTTAGCACGCTTGTATTCTTTCTATAAAAAGGGAAAATTGAGTCACGAATTTTAGCCTCCCCCGCACCCGTTATGATGCATTTCTTTAGGTCATATATATTTATGTAATTATTATTTTCTTTTCCTTTTCTTCGAGTCTCATTGTTGCACATTTGTGACCCCTTCAAATAATCTCTTTTGGGCATCGCAATTAATGCGATTTGCACCCAATAAAATTTGAAGAAATATATTGACCCCCCAATACCCTTCTAAGTTTAGGTTTTGCATCCATATAGTGACATCCAAATGTCATAAATTTTTAGGTTAAAATAAGAAAATTTTTGACTAAATCATGCAACTAGCTCTGGTTAGGTTGAAAGGGTGCCTTGGACTTTTGTCCTTACCTTCCCTTTCTTCAAATGTGACTCCCGAACGTTTTTTTTCTGATTTTCGAAAACTTGGAGTCGTTTAAAAAGGGTTTTTTTTATTTTTTTCCTTTAAAAATTCATTTTAGGTGACTTGGTACACCTTAACTCAATACCAAGTGGCGACTCCGATTTCTCATTCAAAAACCCTTTTTAAACTATAATCTGGGCCAAAATCGTCGCACTTTTAAATCTCATTTAGGCCCATTTTCTTTATTTATTTTTCTAAAAATCAAAAACTCATTTTTAATCATAAATCAATCAAAAATTCATTTTTCTAAACACCCATTATTTTTTCATTTAAAAAATGGGGGCGCGACATCATGTGATTTGAGGGTTGAGATAACTTAGTTGGTTTGGAAGTGTTTTCCTTTGAATATTGCGACTTGGAGTAGTGGATCTCATGGCACTTTATATATTTGATTTTAGGACGTGGAAGTGAGGTAGGAAGTACACGCGAGGTGAACACTTGAGCTTGTTACCGTGGTGATTATTCTAAGTGCATGACAATGTTTATGTGTAATGTCTCCTTGCTTGAATGACATGCTTGTTTGATTGAAGTACTTGCTCTTGAATTGATGACATTTGGGACGAGGATGTACTTTATCATACCCGATCCTTCGTGGTTAACTTCTTGGTATTAATATGAGATGAATTACTTTACTTGTACCTGACTGGTTGGTAGTTGGGATGGTTATCCCATCGATTCTCTTGCATGCTTGGGGCCCCATCCCCCATTGGCTAGTTGGTCGAGTCGATCCGAGCCGGCAAGGGCTTGGTCGACACGATCAATGAACCAGGGATCTTGTCACTTGGAATTGAACGTGAACTTGTGCTTGAGCTCTTGAACTTGAATTGGTATACTCGAGTATTATCCCTTCTTGATTTTGACATGCGGGCCTGGTAGCGGGTTGAATGGTGGATGGAGAAAAGACGTGAAGTGGTGAAATACTTGATAGTATTTTGGAAAAATGTTGACGGAGTGTCAACGGAATCTTGAATCTTGATCAAGCTACTTGAATAAGCTCAATGAGAGTCTCATATCCTTTTAAATGAATATGTGAAATCTTAGTTGAAGTGTACTTGCTCTTTGTTGTGGTGAATTATGATTTTTTTTTTGGCTTGAGTTTAATATCATTGCTTGCATGGTTTTTCTTAGAACCTCATGGGGCGAAAGCTCACCCCTTTTAGTTTTGTTTTTCTTATAGGGGGCGAGCACTTGGGCGAGTGACTAGGAAAGACCGAGTTCGGTCAGAATCTTTTGTTTTAGCATAGTTGTACCAACTTTTAGTTTGTTTTTATAAGTTGGGAACTCGACTATTGTAAATGAATCTAGTAGTGTATTTTGAAGTTTGTATCATCTATAAACTCACGTTTTGGCCAAGGATTGTTTTATATTGTCATTGGAGATATGGCTCTTGTTTTAGAAAGTTGTTAATAAGTTAGTGCTCGAGTCTTGACGAGAGTTGGGCAGGCGGCCCTCTAACCCTTTTGGTTCGCCTTAGGGGGAGGTGGGGTCGTCACACAGAAGGCTTCCATTATCTTCGAATGCATCTCGTAGTCTAAATCTCATGCATTCAAGGAAATCAGAACGAATCTGATCCACATGTTGTTTGTAGTACAACTTCTTCACATGACCTCTGACTAGCTCAGGCAGATCCTCCTAGTAAGCTTCTATGAATGCCATGAGCTTTGACAGTGTAAATGTTGTCAACAGTTACACAACGAAGGGTATAAATAGGTAGCAGACTTCAAATATTATCCAATCTAGCTGAGCAAGAATTCACTTAGAGTCCATCGACGGATGTACGACACATGACAATCATCAGGACCATTGACTGAACATAATTATAAATTGTGCAATATTAATGCAATTACACATGGACAGTGATGGGGCATATGTGTATAGGAGTACTATGCACAGTGATCAATAGCAAAATAACAGAGTTCAGAATGAAACACTATGCGAAAATCCTCCAAATATTAATTATATTCAGTCCAATATTGTCCATCGAATAAGTGGCACATGGCATGATTGGAGGCACCAGGGAGGGCTCGTGGAAACATTACAGTGCTAGGGAGGCCCATCATCCACTGAAAAAGTAGTCAAATAAGACACCAGGGGCAGGAAGGTCATTTGACAAGTGGCACTGTGGAAGGTTATCTGGTCCTTTCACATGCCAAATAGTGCCCAAATGTGAGTTCCTATAGTTTTTACAAGAAAAGTGACACCAGGTGACACCATGGAACAGGTATTTTTTCTTGTAGAAAAAATAGTGAAATGCTGTACCCGACAGCCAATCAAAGCACGCCACATCAGCAACCGTACGCGTGTGCTTCATAGCCCTCTATAGGAATCTTATATATAGAGGGCTGGGATCTTGCCGCGTCACCCGACACCCGCATAGAGATATAATTTTAGCCGTTGATTTTGCTATAGGATAAGTAACACCAGACACCATACCCCAGGGGTTTTGAGGGTGCTACAGTTCGGTGCCCACTAAAAATTATCGGTACCCCTAGGTATTGTTAGTCAAAGATACTGTTTACCCCTCTGTTCATCCAGAAGCGTCTTGGAACAACACTATTTCCTAAAGTTCAATGCTTTCGAATATCAATTAAGTATTAAATAAATAAAATAAGATGAACAATAATAATATTAGATTAATTCTGTGTAAAATAATTAAATACCCTTAATGAAAGTAATAATATGCTAACAAATAATTAACAAGTGCATGAATATGTGCATGTAATATTAAACACACTTAATACTCTTAACTAAAATTACATCTTTCAACTCCTTGGATTCATTAAACATATAATTATACTTACAAATATTCGAAGTCCTCTATGAAATCATATTCTTGAAATATTAGTACTATATGTGAATGTTGAGGTGTATCACTATTGTGTGATATGCATTTCAATATGAGTATCTCAGTTGTGCACGTATGTATTCATGTATGTATTATGTGTATACATACAGCTTCTAGAATCATATTATTTCGTGATACGCAAGTACGTAGCAATCAAATTCAAATTTCAAATTTGAATAATCAATACAACTTTATTAAAGAGACATCATTATGTCTGCCAATCAATCAAAGTAATTGCTCTGATACTATTCAAATCAATCTACAATCCCAATTCAAATTAAAGTGCCAGCTAGTTCAATTTAATCACATGGGTGGGTATATCCTTTCTCATAAAATTAGAACATGACATAGTTATTCACACATATTAAAATGACTTTGTCCCCTAGTATTCAACAAGAACCAGTATAATGTGATTTGAAATCCGATACAGTTCACTTAATTTTTTTTGGAATCCACCAATTACATCTTAACGCGTGGCATAGGCCCAGGGTTAAATTTAATTCAATATTATGCATTAATGACGTATGCATTAGTTATCAACCTGATGCACCATGAAATTTCTAAGTGTTGGAACCATCAACTGAATGATAACACATGGGCAATATAACATGGGCCATCAACAGGGAATACCAATTATCAGGTTCAGTCCAATTATGTCAAGTCCAGTAGGCCCAATGCCTATTCAACTCATGTCCAATAGGCCCAATACGAGTTATGGTCCCAGAATGCTTGAGTCAGGTGGTGTGCAGGTGCCCTGCGGGCACATTCCAGATAAGGAATTTAGTCTAGGTTCACCGGTTATCTAGTTAAACTAATTATCACATTATTAAGTGGCCGGTTAAGTCAATGCCAGTTAGAAACAAATTGAATAAGGAGATTAAGGGAACAAATATTCGATTAAGGATCATGTTCATTGCAACGAATTACATTATCACATCCCCCACGCTCACAACCAACTATAACATCTCTAGATGTCAAATACAGGATCCTAATACAATCATCCCCGACAACTAAATAACATATGATCATCCAGATGAACATAGAAACTAGGGGGATAGGACGACACATCGTCATCGAATACAAAATGAATATACTCACCCTTAGACTCAACATAACCCTTAAACACACTAAGAAAATGGATAAAATAACTACATATGCCGTGATCGATCTGTATTCCATCGATCACATCCAAATCCAGCAACCGGAACAAGGACTGCATCAAAGGTTGCAATAAATCCCTCACATCTTCACTGCTCATCAATGGCAGAAGGCTTCCATTTATCTTCGAATGCATATCGCAGTCTAAATCTCATGCGTTCATGGAAATCAGAACTAATCTGATCCACATGTTGTTTGTAGTACGGCTTCTTCACACGATCTCTAACCAGCTCAAGGAGATCCTCCCAGTAAGCCTCTATGAGTGCCATGAGTTTCAACAGTGCTAAATGTCATCAATAGTTCCACAACGAAGGGTATAAATAGGTAGGGGACTTCAAATATTATCCAATCCATCTAAGTGAGAATTCACTTGGAGTCCGCCGATGGATGTACGACACATGGCAATTATTAGGACTGTCGGCTCAACATAACTATAAATTGCGCAATATTAATGCAATTACACGTGGACAGTGATGGGCATATGTGTACAAGAGTACCATGCACAGTGATCAATAGCAAAATGATGCAGTTCAGCACGGAACACTGTGCAAAAAGCCTCCAAATATTAATTATATTTAGTCCAATATTGTCTGTCGAGTGAGCTACATGTGGCATGATCAGAGGCACTAGGGGAGGCCACATGGAAACATTACAGTGCTAGGAAGGCCTACCATCCAATAAAAAAAGCAATCAAATAAGACATTAGGGACAGGATGGTCATTTGACAAGTGGCACTGTGGAGGGCAATCTGGTCCTTTCACAGGCCAAATGGTTCCCAAATAATGAGTTCCTGTAGTTTCTACAGGATAAGCGACACTAGGTGACATCATGAAATAGTTATTTTTTCTGTAGAAAAAATAGTGAAAAGTTGTACTCGACAGCCAACTAGAGCATGCCATATCAGCAACTGTATGCATGGGCCTCGCTGATGTGGCACTCTCTGGTTGGTCATCGGGTACAAATTTTCACTATTTTTTTAATAGAAAAATCATACAGTTTCACGGTGTCATCTGGTGTCACTTATCATGTAGAAACTACAGAACTGGTCGTCAGGACACTGTGCATAACTAATTTGGTGACTGGCCTACCGGGTCACCTTGTGATGACCCCACCTCCTTCTAGGGGGTGCCCAAGGATTTGGCGGATCGTCTGTCCAACTCTCGACAGGACTTACTACAATAAATTCTCAAAATAACCTTTTAAACCTTCAAATTAACATCAGAGTTCTACAACTCAACCAAAATTCAAGGTTAATTACAAACCAAAAGTGTAACGTAAGATACACCGTCAAATATCAAAATATAATCTATCTGCCAAAAGTACATGTGCAAGAGAATCATTACACACTAGTTCAAAACTTATCCGTTCCGAACCTCCACTCCTGTAAGGAAAACAAACTAATGGGATGAATTTACGTCCAGTGAGGTTCCCAAACAAGCATCCAAGCAAAACACCAGTCAAATCACAGAAATATTTCATTTAACAATTTTCACATACTTTGCACAGTGATAAACAGTAATAAACAGTTTCAAGACATTCAAGAAGTAAACACTCAATCATTTAAAGGACACGAGCTCATTAGAGCCATTCATTCATTTAGTCTCCGCCCATCGCTTCCTTATAATTTCCAACATTTGAAAACAAAAACCCCTACATTGATCATTTCATTTATTCATTCATTTATTCAATCAATCATTCATTCATTCAATTCATTTCATTCACTGGCCAGTACTCCACCTGATTTCGTGGTAATACTTGAGTATACCAAAACAGTGTCTTAGAGTTACCAACCTACCTGACCAAGTCCGACACTAGCTCGAATAGGCTAGCGATGAAAGGCAAGGGCCCAATTCAGCCAATACGATAAAGTACACATGACTTACATTCATGCATAAGTAATATTCAATCATTTGATCATTTAAGAACTCACATTCACTTACGTCAAGTGCAGTAAAGTACACATTTGTCTATCAATAGTAAAGTGGTCATTGAAATACATTTAATAGTCAAACAAACCAATAACAACACAATAAAAGGCATTTAATTCACAGAACACGGGAACACTCACCAATTGTTCACAATCTTTTCACTTCAAAACCTTGATTCGGTCTCTTGGACACTCTCGAGTCCTGTAATTAGGTAATACATCAAGAGCCTAGCAATTCAAAGTGAATAGAAATAAGAAACTTGACACTTCAAAACTTCACTTAGAAGACACATCAATTTGTTGATTTTACCCCCAAAATAACTTCCAAAAGGGCAAAGTTTTCTTGTTCAAGTCAAAGGGCAAAACTATGTGCATGCTAAAACAATATTTCAAGTATAATATGGAGCTAAGATATGTCGATTATAATCAAGAATTTGGAAGAAAACTGGTCAAAACTTTCAATGTTCAAAGGTGGAAATTTTTTACTATAATCTAGTTTAGAGAAAACTCATTTCCTTTCACTTAAACCTTTGTGTTTTGGCTCAAAACCAACCCATATGTGGAGATCAAAGTCTTGGCAAGTATCTTGAGCAAAAGATGTCAAAACTAACATACAAATTCTAGCAATAAAGGTGAAATTTCCAGCTATCAAACTTTTTAGGTAAACATCATTTTCTTCCTCTTAAATCGCCTTGTTTTGGCTCAAGTCCAACCTATATGTGAAAATCAAGGGTTTCTCAAGTAATTTGAGCAAATGTAGATCAAAACCAGCCCAAACCTAAAACTCAAAAACTCCAAATCAACATACATGTGAAGATCAAAATATGAGCAAGTATCTTGAGCAAAATATGTCAAAACCATCCCACTTCCAACTCAAACAAGAATCCAGCAACTTGTCCTTAAATTCCTTTCCTCTAACTTCATAGTTTCAACTTTATCTTCATGGCAAAAACGCAATAAATCATGACTAGCATAGCATTGTGTCATATGGTATATATTCTTGGCAAGAAAAACCATCAAAATCACACATATCTAACTTGAACCTAAGCCTATACACTTCATGTACCAAAGCTGGAAAATTTACAACAGAACTTGAAAAACATGCAAGCCTCCATAAAATCCTTCCTTTCACCACATATATAAAGTTCTAGAGTAAGTTAAAGAGATTAAACACCAAATCTGGAAATTACAACATAACTTGGCAAAATCATGATATCTTCCATAAAGATCCTTCCTTTAGTTTCTATAACATCATACCTCAAATAAACTCAAAGATAAGGGAAGAAAACTAAGATTTCTAGCCAAGTTCACCTCTTGAACTCCAAAACCAAAGATGACAAGCAAATCAAGATAGATGCAAGACTTTCTTCCTCCAAGAACTTCACCAAGAGCTTCCCTCCAAGTTTGACTCAAGGATTTATGGAGTGGATTAGGGTTTCTTTTTTGTTTTCTCACTAAATAGGCAAGAATCAAGACTTGAAATTTTGGTGTTTTCTCTCCCATTTTCCTCTCAAAATTTCGTCCAACCAAGAAAAGATGAAATGTTTGTTTTGTGAAATGGAAGCTTAGTTATAAGAGAATTAGTCTTGGTCTTTGTCAACCCTAGTTAGATGATTGACACTTGGCATCACAAGGTGAAATCCTTATTTAGTTGTCTTTAAATCACCAAAATATCTAGCACTTGTGACGACCCCACCTCCCCATAGGGCGTACTCTAGGGTTTAGCGAGTCGCCTGCTCAACTCTCGCCAGGACTCACTCACTAGAGCTCGAGAAAATAATGTACATCCATAGAAAATAAATACCACAACCAGTTCAAACTTAATATATATATTGATTTTCCAACCCAGATACAAGGTTTCTACACACCAAAATACTTTAACGTGTTTACAATTCAAGTACAAACAACTCTAGTCGGGTACTAGCACGAGTACAACTTCAAAATTTCAAAATAACTAGACTACGCTAGTCTTTACAAATCTCGCGTCTCGCTCGTACCCCCTGTAAGGAAAACAAAACTAATAGAGTGAGCTAAAGCCCAGTAAGGTTCCAAATAACAAGTTGATCATTATTTAAAAGTACAAGTATCACGTAGCAAAATAGCGAGCATAACAAATGTATAAAAGTAGCATTAACACTTCAGGTAGCAAATCTCAAAATGAACGAGTGTAAAAGTCTTTGCTTTTAAAACGAAACAATAAGACGATAAGTACTATTCATTCCAAAGTATAAGGATACGGATGGCTCTCAGGAGCCAAATTCCCATTGCATCACCAGAACTTGATCAAGTAATAGTTGACACTCCGTCAACTTTCAAGCAAGTAACCAATCCAGTAAAGCACCACTTAAACTACTCTCCGTCCACCATCCAACCCCTTATCGGGCCCGAACTCCAAGATAAACACTGGTAGTAATACTCGATTATACCGATTAGTCGAAGAGATAACACTCCACTCGACAACACTAGATACCCATGGTTCGTTATCTAATCGACCAAACCCTTGCCGGCTCGACTCGATTAACTAGCCAGTGGGGTTTGGGTTTCCAAGAAATCGATGAGATATCATCTCCAATCGACTGAATCAAAATAAAAGTACGGAGACGGAATGATAGGTACCTCCCACTCGGATGGAGTGTGGTAGATACTGCCGCTCCACATTTACAAGTCAAGTACAAGTATATCAAGTCAATTGCAACAATAAACTAGTATATATCAGATTAGGGCAAGTGCGATAAAGTACACTCTTGTCCGATCAAACAAATTACATATCATTAAATCACATTGGTCAAGTATTGAAAACAAGTGTCCAGTTCAATCAGATATTTGGAAACACTCACCAACAGATGTAGTGCTTTTACGGTTCACGTTCGGGTATTACTCCGTGTTTGGAGTCCAAATCTGCCGAAGAAAACATTGCTTAAGAGTTTTGAAAATTAACTAAAGTTTGAAAGTTAAACGTTTCGTTTAACGAGAATCAAGTAATTGAAACTCATTTAGAGAATATTCGTAAAACTCTTGCTCGCTCTTCAAAATGTGAAACTTTGAAGCAAGTATATTTGGAAATACCATTTGAATCGAAGAAACGAGGAAAACGTATTTCTATTAGTCATAAATTTCATTTTTTCCAAGGGTACAAGGTTCGGCTGAATTCCAACTTATATACGTCTATAAAGAAGACTTGAATATTCTAGACGATTCAAGTGATATTCGTTCTCAAATCCTTACTCAAGTCGCGGTGTACCTCTACTTAACCATCGAGTGCAAATTTGGGCAGCACGCCCTTTGTGTTAACCTAGTTTCCAGCCATTTATGGCTTCCTTATTTTCTCAATTCAGCCCCACAATCACACACAAGTATGTTACTAACATAGCCCCTCCATTAGGCTCTAAAAATCATCCAAGTACAATACAAGTGTAATAATGCAATCGAAACTCAAGTTTTGAAGGCAAAAGACTAAATGGCAGATTCGACATCCTTATAACATTTTAGTCACAACTAGAGTTACGTTTATCGGATTGGTGTGAACCTTATACCGTTTCGAAGTTAAAACATAGATCTACAATTCTCATGAAGACATCTTAACCCAGTTCTCACCCTAGCTAGGTCAAATTTACCAAAAACAAACCCTCAGTTTCTCACATTCAATGTTCGGAAAGCACTCAAGGCAACCACGTGTCGTCGCCGACTTCAACGTCCTCGTTCACCTGCTCGTCAACCTCTGTTGAAGCGGATCGGAATATATTATTACGCGAAAATTAACTAAAGCAGATAAAATAAGTAAAACGACTCATGCAAAGGCGCGAGACGACACGAAACGACTCGAAGCGAAAATGGAAACGGAAACGAAACGAAACGGAAAACACCTAGTTCAAGGTGCACTATGTGCGCGGTCAGATTTGACACTTCCTATGATTTTAATCATAACTCAATTTATGATTATCGGATTGGAGTGTACGAGGTGGCGTTTCGAAGCTAAGACAACGAACTACAACTTTCAAGAAGATATCAAAGGCTAAATCCAATGTTTGCAGGGTCAAATTCGGCTGAGACAGTAGCTGAAGTGAATTGCCTCAAGAAGTTAACGGTTACGCTAGACAGTTTGCCGGTTAAGAACGTTTTAACCGTTTCATGTGCAAAACTTGGTCAAACGACCTAAGAATTTACAAGTGGATAGACAAGACTGTGTTTGACAACTTTAATGAAGACACTTTTAGCTAACTCAACTCGGAAATGCCCCAGATTTAGCAAGAACAGTCCAGCAAATGATCTATCGCAGGCTGAAGAACAGGACATACTCAAACAGGCATAACTCAACATTCAGAAATCTGATTCAAGCGATTTCAATGCGTTGGAAAGCTAAGAGATAGAGCTACAACGTTTGTGAAGACCTTTGCTGCCCATATTTACTCCTTCCAGGTCAAAAACACGAAAAAATTCCCAGAAGTTTCAATCTCAGGTTCAACTCAGGTTTATAGACAGACCAGATTCAGACAGTCATATCTCAGTGCACAAAGAACCGAATCAAGAAATTCCAAAGCTTCTAGAAAGCTAAGATACAAGGCTACAATTCTTAAGAAGACATCGACAACCAATTCAATAATATTTCCGGTCAAACTAACCAATTACAGAGGCTGATTATCATTTTTGACAGAAACAGGGCAGCTTTTGAAGTTAAATTTGAATGACAAATTCTCACTCGAAAATCACCAAATTTTGTACACCACCTCTCCCATATATAAACTATATTCCTCCCAAAGTTCATCTATAAACTCCTACGGGAAGGTCACTTTTCAATTCCACCAAGATGCTCCATCATTTAGAAGGCAAACTGTGATTTCTTTTTCAGTTTCTCTTATGGCTTTAAACATCCCCTAAACCACCTCCATTTGCTCTAATGTTTGAAACCAAATTAGTATTAACATTCTTAGACCTAATGGTGGACAAAAATGATGGTAGTTTTTTTATCACTTTTAACATCAAAACAGTTCACACGATTCGGCCAGCAGGCCTCCTTCAATTTCCAGATTTTTGGCCTAACTTAGCAACCATTTTTGCAAACAAATTTTAAGGGGATTTTTGTGGGGAAAACTAACAACTCAAAGCTCACATTTCCAGCTCTCCAAACAGCCTTTGTGTCCGAAAATTCCAGCCAAAGAAACAGCCCAAAACAGAGGAGGGTTTCGGCTCTCCCTTTTCTTTCCTCTCAACCGAGAATGATTTGGGTTTTTATCCCTAATTTTATGTCATCATTGTACACATATATTTATATCATCCAACATTAGCCAAGCTTAATCATCAAGAGAACATACATTTGTGGGAATTCAAGAGCCCACTCATCAAACCAAAATTCCAACAAGAGCACTCAAAGACACATATCATCTCCAATCGTCAAGAATCATCACAAAGATCTAGTCTTTTAGGGTTTAGGTGTTACCTTCTTGATCCAGTTGATTAAGTAAGCCTAGAATGTCCAAGAACCACCACCAAGAACTCTACTTTCTTCCACCAAGAGGTTAAGCCTTCCTCAAGCTTGATTGGTTAAGTTTTGCAAGAAAGATGAGAATTTTTCTTTGAGAGAAAGAAGAAGAGGGGAGCCGGCTGTTGAGAGGGTTTTGGAGAGGAGATGAAGAGTTGTTTTGTTGAGGGAAATGGAGAGGAGAGGGACGGCTGAAATGAAGGAGAAAGAAAGAAGACTTGATGTGTGTTTAATGCAAAGCATCGAGGTGACTTAAAGCCCTAAATTAAGGGATGTTGTCTAACTCTTGAAAACCTTATCTTGAGGTGTGATTTGGGGGGAATGGAAGGGACTAATTTTGGCTAGATGATGAGGGGGATAATCGGCCATTAAGGGGAAGAAAGAAAGAATAATTGAAGTGAATTGGAAGACATTAGATGGAAGAAATAATGGCTAGATTAAAAACCTAGTTTTAGGGAAATTTAGTCAAACTTAGAATAGTTGTCTTGAGAGTTAATTTGGAGGATATAAAATGAACTTCTTGGCTAGAAATGAAGAGGGTAATCTCGGCCAAATGGAAGAAGAAATGAAGAGAAATTGAAGTGAATTTGAGAAAATTACATGGAGGAAACAATGGCAAGATCAAAGCCTAGTTTTAAGGGAAATTGTCCAACTTTGACCAATGCTTATGTTTGACTTAAATTTGTCCACTACACTTTTTTTATCTATCTTAGTTCTATCTCATTTCTAATTCTTTAAAAACTACTCATAGCCTAATCTTTCACCAAAGTTAAATTCCTTGACATGGCTCAAAAATTAAACTTAGCACTAGTCGGTCAAACATTAGAATTTTGCTCGAGTAAAAAAAAAATCATCCAACTATGAAAATGCAAATGTAACATTGGAATATGGTCAAAATATGGGCAATTATATATATAATACAATATAAATAATGTAAGATATTTGAACTAAAATAAACAAAATAAATAAATAAATAATAAAAAAAATATCTAGAATCCGTTGACGGATTTAAATATATAAAAACATAGTGAATAACTTTTACCAAAAATAAGTAGATTAAATTTTTAAACAAGGAAATATACCACGCACATAAAGATCAGGTAATTTTATATAAACATATAATATAATTATTTTCACAATAATTATTTAGCTTTTTCAAAAAATATAACAAAATAAAACCATAAAACAACTAAGAGGAATAGGAATAATAATTGTGAGAATCCGAAAATTTTCTTTATTTCTAGACATTATTTTATTTCTTTGCACCGTTTTCTATATTTTCTTTATTCTATAAACCTTCTGGACATTTTTATGAGTAAATATGGTTTTCAAATCATTTTTCTAGTATAAGTTAGTTCATGAGATTTTCGGAGTGAATAGTGGACGTGGGACCCGCTAGTGCGTTAAGTGAGATAAATTCGGCCAATTAGGTTAAGTTTTACGTAAAGGGATTAAATTACTAGGTGTTAGGAGATGATTAGAGGTTATCTAGATGGATTAACCTTGGAGAGCAAGGAGATAAGCTTAAAACATAAAAAGGTGCCACGTGTCGCAATGTGATTCGAAGAAGGCTTGCCTAACTTTCTTACCTTGACTACAAGGCCAATTTTGACCCAAATCATCTTCAATTTTGCTCCCCTTTGGGCGAAAATTTTGAGAGAAAAGAAGAAAGAGAGCTTCAACTTTCCCTTTCATTTCTCGCTCAAATCTTGAAATCCAACCATTAAACTCTCAAATTTCTCCACAAAATCAACTTGCTAAGGAAGTTTGAAATGATTGGTGGTGGAAACTCCTAAGCTACTACATTTCTTGTGGTGTTAAGGTACCTTGCCTAGAAACTCAAGTTTTGCTTGCAATAATGGTAAATTAGTGGCCTATGGTGGCTTTATAGCATGATTAATGGATGATTTTTTTTGGATTAAAGTGAAGTTGGATGAATTTCTTATTTTTTGGGAATTTTTCTGTTTTCATATGATGGTTATGGTTGGCCTTGGATTGATGGCTTAATATTGTATAAATTGGAGCTCTTGTATGTGAATTGTGGTTAATTACGGAAAATTTCAGTTTCGTGCGGAAAAATTTCAGTTTTAGGGTTTCGAATTGGGGCTTTCTTATGGATGGTTATTGAGCTTATAATTGGCTATGAATGAGGGGTATTGTGGCCCTAATGAAGTATATTGATTAGCCTATGATTGGTTTGTGAAATTGTGGTTGGTTTGGATGAACTTAAATGCTTGTTTGTAGGATGGAAAAGCTGAAATTTTAGGGGAAATGCTGTCCAAATGTTGAGGATATTGGGTTTCTTTGAGTTTAGATTATGATTAGGTAGAAATAAGAGGTTTTGGACTTGCTTGAACCCTTGGCTTTGCATGTTGTGTATTTTCCATTCCGAGTTATAGTTGGTTTTGCCATAGTAATTCATTTTAGAGGCATTTGACTCGTGTTCGAGTCTCAATTGCGTTCTCTTACTTGTTGTAGGGCGTACCGGTGATCCAGGGCGTCCGTTGGACGAAAATTTGTGAATTGCTTATTGAAGTGGTGAGTGTACTATGCATGATTTGTGTTGAAATGGTTGTGTACTTGAATCCTTGGATTGAATAACTGTGGTTTCTGTGCATGAGGCGAGAGTGTACTTCATCGCTCTCGTTCTCTTACTTGTACAACTGATTTTTGAATAATTGTGAATTTGACTTGTGCCTGGCTTAATGTCGTTTGGGGCATGAGCCCTACGACTTTACTGTGATATCTGAGCTCAAGCCTCAATGGTCGTTCATCGAGTCGAGCCGGCAAGGGCCGGTCGATTAGGTAACGAACCATGAGATTACTGTGTGTCGAGTGGAGTGTTAGCTCCTCGACCCTGTGGTATACTCGAGTATTACCCTCTTGGTTACTGTGAGGTGTTCGGGCCCGGTAAGGGGAATGTATGGTGGAAGGTACTGGGTGTAAAGTGGGGGTCTACGGTCATACTTTTCCTTCGAACGTTGACGGAGGGTCAACGGGATGTGATCAAGAACTGCAATGGGGAATGGGCTCCCGAGAGTCACTCGTATCCTTTTACTTGTGGTGCTTTTATGCCTATATTTGATGGTCGTGTCTAACTGAGCATGGCTACATTCATGAACTTGGGTTGCATGACTTGTTAGTACCTCATTGGGCGAAAGCTCACTCTCGTTATCTTTGTTTTCCTTACAGGACCTACTTTTGGAAACCATGATTTTGTGAAGCGAGTTGAGCTAGTTAGACATTCTTTTGTTCCTTTGTATAGCTCCTCGACTGTTAGAAACCCTAATGTGCTGTACTTGGATATTCTCTCTTGAATTGTAAACTCTTATAGTGGTTATACGTGACTATTTTCTCATGTATAAATGATATACTATCTTGAAAATGTGCTTGTCTATTCTTATTTAACGTTTAATTGTGTTTGGAGCGTGTTCGGACGAGTGCGGACGGCAAACGAGGAACGAAGAAAAATTCGGACGGGCACTGTTCACTGGAATCCAGCCAAAGTATCCGGCCGGATTCGGGGTGGATTTGGAAAAAACATTTGATCAGCCTCTGCCTCCAATCCGGCCAAGAATCCGGCCTGGTATCCGGCCACAATCCGGCCCGATTGTGACGTGGCAACACTGTTCACTTCAGTTTCGTTTTTCCGTTTTCATTTTGCGTGTTCGTGGTTACCCTTACTTGTTATAATACTTTCCGAAACGTTCATATTTGCGTGTATGAGGTCATTAGTAGTCCTGGCGAGAGTTGGGTAGGCAGTTTGCTAACCCTTAGGGTACGCCCTAGGGGGAGGTGAGTCTGTCACAATAATAATATTGAAATAATAAATTTTGAGGCCCTCACATCTTTCCCCCCTTCAAAGAATTTTGTCCTCGAAATTCACTTTTTTTTTTCAACTAAAACAAATTACTCAATTATGTAGTTCAAAACTCAAGTAGAAAGTTATATTTTCCATTAACGATTTCACTCACCAATTTTTTTTTGTACTCAAATTGTTCCAAAAATTATTTACTAGTGCTCGATTTTCAAAATTAACAATTTTAAAAATGATCTGGTTCTTTCGTCCCAAAACGACCAACCAAAAATCTTATTTGATCGAGGAAAGCTTTTTCACACACTTATCATAATCAAACTTATAATAGGATATCAAATACGCATTTGGAAAATTGTGGTCTATATATATATAAACAAAATGGCTATTCAAATGAAAGACAAGAAGAAAAGAAATTGGTTTTGATCTTTGATAGTCAAAATTTGTAAATGCACTTGACATTTGGTAAGAAATTTAACATTTGTTATTTGGACGTTTGGTCAAGAAAAATCATTTAACCCCACAATTCACTTTTGAGAATAAAAATGCTTTTAAGAAAATAAACAGACATGCAGGTTTGCATATGCATAAACTCCAGTCCAATGTCTCTACTCGTCACGTCTCATCTGAGAATCAGCTCTTATGACACATAAAACTTAACTATTTACTTTCCAATTCACAACTAATATTCATTCTTATTCTAAGAAGAGGCCCAAACCTAAACTCTGCCTGAACTCCGATTTTATTTTTTTTTGCGAGTTCAAAATATATACATGTATATAAATATTTTTGAAAAAAAAGGAACAACAAGTAATTGGATATATACACAGTAATGGTTAAGCAAAAATTGAAAGCACTTTCATTCAATTAAAATAAATAAGTAATGAATCCAGGTCACATCACAAATAATGAACACAAAACTTGGGAGTTCAAACATCCTTAAAAAGATTAAAACATGTCCATAGAACCAAGGTAATAAATAACTACTAAATAAATAACAAATTTTTAAATATGTCAAAAGAAGGACAAACGTAATTTAAAACTTGAAAAACAATCGAAGTACACTTCATATATTCACAAGAAAAGTCAATACATCAAATAGCACACAAATCCACAATTCTCACGAACGCAGTTATACAAAAGAGAAACAGTCAACTAAAACGAAAGCATGCAAATGTAGGAATTGAGAACCATTCTGATGGTCTTCCACAAGTATCTATAGGTTTCAAAGTTCAACCCTCCAACCTAGTTGACTACGGTCCCCGAAGCCTCCACAACAGGAACATGGTTCACCTCTATTACATTTAAGCATAGTCTAATACCAGAAAGACAACTGAAAAGCTTATACCTCAGAAGTGACATACTAGGAGGTTCATCGAGATCACATTAACATATGTTCCCAAGTTTAACGTTTACATTCCAGTTCATCCGTTTATACATTTACCACTAATCAAATGCAGTGAAGACCTTCAAGAACAAATTACAATATACTTTCATGATACCGACTTTTCAATGATTAACATTCTCATTGCTAATCGCATTAGATAAACAATTCAATTTCCTCAAGCACCAAAACAAGAACAAAGTCAATCAACCCTAAGATATATCCAGTTACAGAGATCAAGCACTAAAGATTATCCCAAACATAATGATAATTCAATGATTTCCCCATAAGTCCTTAAATCAAGGTAGTCTCATAACTATTGCTGTGATTCAAGAAACTCACCTACTATCTTTTAAACGGTGTTAACCTCTCACAATTCTTTTCTTTCTTACCAATCTATTATAGTAAACCCTCGATTATCAAATCTTAGTAACCATCAAGAGTACACATGTTCGCTATTTCATTTTTCACTTAACATTCACACTAACCCCACAGTTCGGCATCCTAGGTTTTAAGCCTAAGATACTCTACAGAGATCTGAAACCTAGGCTCTGATACCACCTGTGACGACCCCACCTCCCCCAAGGATGTACTCTAGGGTTTAGCGAGTCGCCTGCCCAACTCTCGCCAGGACTCACTCACTAGAGCTCGAGAAAATAATGTACATCCATAGAAAATAAATACCACAACCAGTTCAAACTTAATATATATATTGATTTTCCAACCCAGATACAAGGTTTCTACACACCAAAATACTTTCACGTGTTTACAATTCAAGTACAAACAACTCTGGTCGGATACTAGCACGAGTACAACTTCAAAATTTCAAACAACTAGACTACGCTAGTCTTTACAAATCTCGCGTCTCGCTCGTACCCCCTGTAAGGAAAACAAAACTAATAGAGTGAGTTAAAGCCCAGTGAGATTCCAAATAACAAGTTGATCATTATTTAAAAGTGCAAGTATCACGTAGCAAAATAGCGAGTATAACAAATGTATAAAAGTAGCATTAACACTTCAGGTAGCAAATCTCAAAATGAACGAGTGTAAAAGTCTTTACTTTTAAAACGAAACAATAACATGATAGTACTATTCATTCCAAAGTATAAGGATACGGATGGCTCTCAGGAGTCAAATTCCCATTGCATCACCAGAACTTGATCAAGTAATAGTTGACACTCCGTCAACTTTCAAGCAAGTAACCAATCCAGTAAAGCACCACTTAAACTACTCTCCGTCCACCATCCAAACCCCTTATCGGGCCCGAACTCCAAGATAAACACTGGTAGTAATACTCGAGTATACCGATTAGTCGAGGAGATAACACTCCACTCGACAACACTAGATACCCATGGTTCGTTATCTAATCGACCAAACCCTTGCCGGCTCGACTCGATTAACTAGCCAGTGGGGTTTGGGTTCCCAAGAAATCGATGAGATATCATCTCCAATCGACTGAATCAAAATAAAAGTACGGAGACGGGAATGATAGGAACCTCCCACTCGGATGGAGTATGGTACATACTGCCGCTCCACATTTACAAGTCAAGTACAAGTATATCAAGTCAATTACAACAATAAACTAGTATATATCAGATTAGGGCAAGTGCGATAAAGTACACTCTTGCCCAATCAAACAAATTACATATCATTAAATCACATTGGTCAAGTATTGAAAACAAGTGTCCAGTTCAATCAGACATTTGGAAACACTCACCAACAGATGTAGTGCCTTTACGGTTCACGTTCGGGTATTACTCTGTGTTTGGAGTCCAAATCTGCGAGAAAACATTGCTTAAGAGCTTTGAAAATTAACTAAGGTTCGAAAGTTAAACGTTTCGTTTAACGAGAATCAAGTAATTGAAACTCATTTAGAGAATATTCGTAAAACTCTTGCTCGCTCTTCAAAATGTGAAACTTTGAAGCAAGTATATTTGGAAATACCATTTGAATCGAAGAAACGAGGAAAACGTATTTCTATTAGTCATAAATTTCATTTTTTCCAAGGGTACAAGGTTCGGCTGAATTCCAACTTATATACGTCTATAAAAGAAGACGTGAATATCCTAGACGATTCAAGTGATATTCGTTCTCAAATCCTTACTCAAGTCGCGTGTACCTCTACTGAACCATCGAGTGCAAATTTGGACAGCACACCCTTTGTGTTTACCTAGTTTCCAGCCATTTATGGCTTCCTTATTTTCTCAATTCAGCCCCACAATCACACACAAGTAATGATGTGAGCGCGGAAGCTATCTTAGGATCTTAGAGGACACGTTGCAAGACGAATGGAGTCGAACCCAAACTTGGACCACTCAAGGATGGATTCAACGGTAGAGGACGCCACAATCAAGTGTGTTTGCTTGATTGATAAGTCAATAAACAACCTAGGATCAACTCTAGGATGTTCAAACTAGCTTTCGCAAGCTAAAGGAATTTGCCACAATTAATGGACGAAATTCTGGAATTTTTATTGAATAATATCGAAAACTGAATGTAGAACATGACTTGAGACTATTTATAGTCTTGACTAAACCCTAATAAAGCTTGGAAAACATTAAGGAAAATTCGGCCAGCCCATTTCTTTCACTTGGCCGAGCAGAAGCCCAACAATGCATATCTCGTAAGCGAGACCCCCGTACAGCTCAGCGCCCCACATTGCCGTTTGGAGTTTGAACACTTGCATCTTCAATTGTAAGCAACACTTTAATGCTCTTGCAAGGATCTTCCAACTCAATACCATCAATGGGTGGTTTCTCTTGGGCTTGGACGGCATGAACCAAGGCTTGAAGTGACTCCTTGAATCTTTTGGCTCGTGCTCGTGTCACTGGGCCTTGGGGCACCTTCACAAGGTCTACCTGAGTACCATGGGTCTCGTGCTCAACCGCATCAAGTAATGTTACTAACATAGCCCCTCCATTAGGCTCTAACATCATCCAAGTACAATACAAGTGTAATAATGCAATCGAAACTCAAGTTTTGAAGGCAAAAGACTAAATGGCAGATTCGACATCTTATAACATTTTAGTCACAACTAGAGTTACGTTTATCGGATTGGTGTGAACCTTATACCGTTTCAAAGTTAAAACATAGATCTACAATTCTCATGAAGACATCTTAATCCAGTTCTCACCCTAACTAGGTCAAATTTACTAAAACAACCCTCAGTTTCTCACATTCAATGTTCGGAAAGCACTCAAGGCAACCACGTGTCGTCGCCGACTTCAACGTCCTCGTTCACCTGCTCGTCAACCTCTGTTGAAGCGAATCGGAATATATTATTACGCGAAAAGTAACTAAAGCAGATAAAATAAGTAAAACAACTAAACGACTCATGCAAAGGCGCGAGACGACACGAAACGACTCGAAGCAAAAACGGAAACGGAAACGAAACGGAAACGGAAAACACCTAGTGCAAGGTGCACTGTGTGCGCGGTCAGATTTGACACTTCCTATGATTTTAATCATAACTCAATTTATGATTATCGGATTGGAGTGTACGAGGTGGCATTTCGAAGATAAGACAACGAACTACAACTTTCAAGAGATATCAAAGGCTAAATCCAATGTTTGTAGGGTCAAATTCGGCTGAGACAGTAGCTGAAGTGAACTGCCTCAAGAAGTTAACGGTTATGCTAGACAGTTTTGCCGGTTAAGGACGTTTTAACCGTTTCATGTGCAAAACTTGGTCAAACGACCTAAGAATTTACAAGTGGATAGACAAGACTGTGTTTGACAACTTTCATGAAGACACTTTTAGCTAACTCAACTCGGAAATGCCCCAGATTTAGCAAAGAACAGTCCAGCAAATGATCTATCGCAGGCTGAAGAACAGGACATACTCAAACAGGCATAAACTCAACATTCAGAAATCCGATTCAAGCGATTCCAAATGCGTTGGAAAGCTAAGAGATAGAGCTACAACGTTTGTGAAGACCATTTCTGCCCAGATTTACTCCTTCCAGGTCCAAAACACGAAAAAAGTCCCAGAAGTTTCAATCTCAGGTTCAACTCAGGTTTATAGACAGACCAGATTCAGACAGTCATATCTCAGTGCACAAAGAACCGAATCAAGAAATTCCAAAACTGCTAGAAAGCTAAGATACAAGGCTACAATTCTTAAGAAGACATCGACAACCAATTCAATAATATTTCCGGTCAAACTAACCAATTACAGAGGCTGATTATCATTTTTGACAGAAACAGGGCAGCTTTTGAAGTTAAATTTGAATGACAAATTCTTACTCGAAAATCACCAAATTTTGTACACCACCTCTCCCATATATAAAATATATTCCTACCAAAGTTCATCTATAAACTCCTACGGGAAGGTCACTTTTCAATTCCACGAAGATGCTCCATCATTTAGAAGGCAAACTGTGATTTCTTTTACAGTTTCTCTTATGGCTTTAAACATCCCCTAAACCACCTCCATTTGCTCTAATGTTTGAAACCAAATTAGTATTAACATTCTTAGACCTAATGGTGGACAAAAATGATGGTAGTTTTTATCACTTTTAACATCAAAACAGTTCACACGATTCGGCCAGCAGGCCTCCTTCAATTTCTAGATTTTTTTGGGAAAAGGGGTGCAAGAGTTACTTTCCTATCTCTATGTACAAAGAATCCTTGTTAGATACACCATCAAAGAAATTTCTCCTATCAAACTGCCATGGTCACCCAAGTATGACATGGCTAGCTTGTGAGGACCCGGATTTTATTTTTCTTACTTTTATATTATTTTAATGGCTTAATTAATTATTTATTCACCCGTTTACTCCGAATAATTTATTTTATTCATTTTAAAACCCATTGTATGCAAAAATGTCTCTTTTATATTTTTTTAAAAAATGTCCCGTTAGTAAATTTAATTTTCGGAAGTTTGTTTAGTGAGATTTAGTGAATACGCGTTTGGAGGCAATATTCAACTTGAGAGTACAGTGACCTTGGAGATTTGAGAACTCATGCGTTGGTCTTAAAATAGTTATTTTTATGATTAATTACCCTAGTATTGGTTAGTTACATTATCGTTACAAGAATTTTTCTTAGAAATTGCGCTTTACTGCGCGCGAGTCGGAAGTTCGCGTTTTTACGCGTGCGACTAATTGAAGGGCTTTAGAAATTTATTTTAAACTACTAAGAGTGAATAATTATAGTATTAATGGAATTACATTTGGAGGTTTAGTGCACAAGTGAAACAAACCCGAGAGAAAACGGGCACGAAACGCGCGCGCGAGAAACACTATTCAAAGTTGACTTTTGCTTAGATTTGAACCACCAACCACCAAGCTTCTCCAAGAAGCCTCTTTGGTCAGCCATTTCTCTCTCTTTCTTCACTCCATAGCCGGCCACCCTCAAGGAAGAAGAAGGGAGAAAAATCAACTTCATCTTGCACCATTTTGCTCCAATCTTGCACCCAAATTCACCACACAACTTCCACTTCGCTTGGAGATTCACTTGGACTAGGAAGGAAGCATCTTTCTCACGGTTTCTTGGAGCTTTTAGAAGTGCAAAATTCTGATTTATCATCAACACAAGGAGGTAATCATCCCAACCATCCAAACTTTCATCTCTCGCTTTAGTGGGTTTGATATTGTCCATGAAGCTTGTAGTTTCATTGTCCAAGCTTTAGTGGGTTTGATATTGTCCATGAAGCTTGTAGTTTCATTGTGGGTGTTGTTATTTGGTTGTAAATGATTGGGGTGGGCTCTATGAAATCCCACAATGGATGTATTGGACTGATATAGTGATTATAATTGTGGTTTGTGTTAATTAAGTGGTAAACAAGGTGAGATTAGTTGGAAAATTGAAAGGAAAGTTGAGGAAAAATTTCGGTTGGTAGCTGACCAATTCTACCCTGTTTTTTCCGACCTTGTGATTCGAATTTTTGGTGGCTAAATGACCTTGAATCTGATATAGATATGTTGTATAGGATGTGTGGAAAGTTTCCACCAAAATCACTTGATTTGGTTGAGAAAAAGTTGAGTTTTGGGCAAGAACAAAACTGGAAAATCGTATAACAGGGGCCCTCTGGCAGTGAACTTTGAACGATCATAACGCTCTACTCGAACATCAAAATCAAGTACTGTTTGCGGCATTTGAAACTAGACATCCGTAGTTTTCTAACGGTGTATCATGTACCTTTTAATTCGAAGTGAGTCATCTGTAGTGACTAATCAAAGTCGACTTCTCTGTTCTGCCAGTGCAACCAAGGAAATTGTAGAAGCTGCAACTTGTGGCTCCATTTTCTCTTAGTTGCAAACTGAATTTCAAAACGACTATTTCTGATGAAATGTAAAATGTTGAGTGTAGTGTCCAATGCCACCAACCATGTCCAATTCCAAGTCGAAATGAGTGAGATATAGTCCAAATTCCAAACTGTACCAAATCTGGAAAACCCTAATTTTGGCTAGCCGAATGGCCTAGTTTAACTTGGGACATGTTGTTTCGAAAATTCTGGTGTCAAACACCTACCAAATGTATATTAGATTTTTCCTGGACCTTAGTGTCACCAATGAAACAAATTGGAGTTGATTTCATTAGACAAAATGTTTGAAAAGGGCAAAAGAAACAAGAAGACAGATTTGTCTTCAAAAATTTCTTGAACTTTGGTAGTTTTGTTAACTACCTTCCCATGCGAATTTTCAAGTGAAATTTGATAGAGGAGTAGTCCTCATATGGAAGTTGAATTGTACCAATTTTGGTGTCAATCTAAGACTGTTTTGATATACAAATGATAGGCCAAAGTTATTCTTTAAAATCTGGAAAATTTACCAATAGTCTTCCTTTTGGGGCCAACTTTGAGCTGCTATATTTTGGTACTCAAAACTCTGAATTTAGCTACGTTTGCTGTGTTTGAAACTTTGTTTAGAACTCTCACTGTAGTACGAATTTCAGAGGCTATTTCACATTCTGTGAATTGTTCCGAATTTCCAAAGTTTACCAAAAAACAAGACTAAAACTGTCTTGCGAGCCTATAGCAGCCACTTTGGGCTGTAATTTGAGTGTCTTCCATTTTGAATCTTGGAAAAGTGTCTTCTAGGAACTTTTAGTACTTTGGAACTAGTTTCTAATGGTACCAAGATTTCCAATTTTGGACCTACAGAGTGTAAGATATGATTTTCCAAATATTGCTCCTTGAAACTGAAATTTTTGAACTTGAAGGGAATTGAGTTTTTAGAAACTCTCCATTTTCCTTCGATATTAAATGACCGTTTTAGACTTGATTTCTGAAGTAAAACAATTTTACCTTGCATGATTAAACCCCACTTTTGAGCCTCGATTTACGAGTAATTTAGGCTTTTTTCACGATATTTTCTTAAGTATTGTACAAGGGTACAATCTTCCCCGATAGTTAGGGGTTTTTAAGTGGTAGCATGTAATCACTGATTATTTTTGCTCAGGCACTCAAGGGGACCTTCAAAGAGGACCTCACAACGACGCTTAAATACTTGATTGTGCACCACTCTCTTATTTTGACTAGGTGAGTGTCAAGTGCATGAATTGCTGATAAATGCTTTAATTGTTAATTGAGTATTATGGAATTGTTGAGACGAGTGTGTACTTTACCGCACTCGTTCTCCCTTAAGTGATGCTACAATTAAATTGTGCTATGTGAGTTGATATTCGAATTGTGTGAAGTGAATTGTTATATGAATTAAGTGAAGTGTTGCTATTGCCAAACCATATTTGTGTTGTAATGTCGAGTGGAGTGAACCTCCTCGACTTATGTGTATACTCGTAGGGACGCCCTCATCCTCTCTTTCTTTTAATTATGCGATACTTGTTACTTGAATACATATGATCGGTAATTGTTCATAAACATGTTTAACTCGTAAGCCCTAAGCGGATGCATGTACCACACCAATCTGGGTGGGAGGTGCCTCTCATACCGTCTCAGTGCTATAATCGGTTCCTTGAGCGATAGCATGTACCACCACCGATTCGGGTGGGAGGTACCTCTCATGTCGACTCAGAACCATAAACAAAGTATAAATCAATTGGAGCGATGTCTCATCGGCCACTGAGCGATAGTAAGTACCACACCAATTTGGGTGGGAGGTACCTCTCATGTCGACTCAGAACCATAAACAAGTATAAGTCGATTGGAGCGATGTCTCATCGGCCACTGAGCGATAGTAAGTACCACACCAATTCGGGTGGGAGGTACCTCTCATGTTGACTCAGAACCATAAACATATAATCGATTCCCTGGGCGATAGCATGTACCACACCGATTCGGGTGGGAGGTACCTCTCATGTCGACTCAGAATCATAAATGGAATAAGTAAAGTTCTACGGTCTTAATTACCCACTCGGGTGACGGAGTGTCATCACGAGGAGGTATTAGATTGACCTTTGGCAAAGCAAGTGGAAATGAGCTGTTTTGTGAATATTCACGAATTACTTGAATGTTATAGCTTTATTTCTCGCTTAAATGATATTGTTATTTGAACTACGTGTTTTGCATATTTTCTTGGCCTCACGAGCATCCGCTCACCCCATTAGATTTGTTTTCCTTAGCAGGGACCGAGATGGAAAGAGTTATGGAGAAGCCGACTGGAGGCACTTTTGATTAGGGTTTTAAATGTATTGGACTAGACATCTTTTGGAAAATTGTATATTTTGGGAAAGTGAATGTATTTTGAACTTGTGATAAAAGATTGAATGCTTATTTATGGGAAATGACTTCGTACATTTATTCCAACTTCATTGTTAGTATTGTACCCTTACGTTTGAACTGGAATTGTATTGAGTCCTGGCGAGAGTTGGGCAGGCATCCCGCGGATACCCTTTGGTTCGCCTTAGGGAGAAGTGGGGGCGTCACATAGCTTATATCAGGGCAACGTCACATAGCACCTCATCATTATATCGACTAATCTTGAAAGAAACGAGAACCTATTTAGTGACGTGTACTTCACCGCTATTGTTGAGCTATTGCGACTTATAAGAACGTGGATAATCGATCGTTGGTAGCTTTAATTTGTCCACCATGAGTGCACTTGCAACATTGGTGCAGCTAACTCCATCAATGATGAAGCTTCATAGCTTGTCTTTGACTAGGCAGCGCATATAAAATATGTTTTCACGATGCATGTCCTAATCCTTGGTCTGTAAGGTTAAAGCTATCCGAGCTACTAATCCGAATCCCACTTATCCCTCTAAGGTGCATTCTTCTCCAAATTCATCATCTTTCTCAATCAAGGCTGACATATCTTCATACTCTTCCTCATTATCCATCACAATGTCTCCATTGGGTAAGGCCACCATTGTCCTTTGATTCAGACATTGGTTAGCAATGTGACCTCGGCCTTGGCACTTGAAGCATCTATCATCACACACTATACCCTTAGGTTGTTGGTTGGCGGATTTAGCTTGGTTACTCCCGTTAGCAGCTTCAGTTTTGGTCTTATTTTACCCATCATGCCTCGATTTTGAAGAGAATGAAGTGGCTAGAAATTTTGTTTCACCACTTGGAGTCAATTGTCTAGTGTTTGGAGAAGACAAATTGTAGTTGGTTCGGTGTTGTCCCCTGCTCTTGAGCCTTTGCTCCACTTTGACATCTTTATCAATTCATTCATGAACCTTCATATAGTACTTAAGCTCGACACTTTCTGCTATCTCTGGTCACAAAACCATTCAAAAATCTAGCCATGGTAGCCTCTTTGTTCTCTTACACGTTGGTTCGATGCATAAGTATCTCCATCTCCTTGAAGTACTGATCTACACTTCGATTCCTTGTACTAGAGTTTGTAAATTCTGGTACAAGTCTTGGTAGTAGTGTCCCAGCACAAATCGCAATCTCATGATTACCTTCAATTCGGTCCAAGTAGAAATTGTCGGAAGTCTACTTCATCTTCTACTCAGGCATAGTTGATCCCACCATTCCACCACATACACAAAAAATTCAATCACTGTCAACTTAACCTTTTGTTCCTCAGTATAATCTTGATGTGCAAAAATCATCTAAATTTTTACTCCCATTCCCAATAAGGTTCGGGATTGGATCTTCCTTTGAATTCAGGGATTTTCATTTTAATTCCCTTGAGTGCATCAAATGATTGCTCTTGTTTCTTAGTCTTTGGTCTCCTTATGTGTTCCTCCTCATCATTAGAGCTATCAAATCCCTCCACATGCGCTTTGCCCTTAGATGATTTGGAGTGGCTTGTAGTGACCTATAAATCTCCTCTTGGATTGGTTCCAAAGCTTGGTTTAGCATCTTTTTGAACTTTGGTTCCAAAGCTGCGGTGAAAAGCTCAACATCAAAAGGTTGAGAACCACCTGCACCACCACTTGACATGATGATTTTACCTGCAAAAATGGTTAGGAACAAAAATTTTCCTCACTTCACTCCCTCACACTTGTATATCACCCAAATAGATAATCACTCTATTGAGCTTGCCAGTATCTCTCAAGGCCTTGTTTGCACCCTTTTGAAGAAGTTAGAACTTACTCAAGTGTATATTGGCTCAACAAAGAAGGTCGCACAACAAGTGTAGTGATTGGTAAGAGAGAGATTTTTTATCTTTAAAGACTCAATATATGAAAAACTAGACTCAATTTGTGCTTGTGAACCTACTAGATAGATTTGATTCTTGTGACGACCCCACCTCTCCCTAAGGCGAACCAAAGGGTTCAGCGGGCTGCCTGCCCAACTCTCGTCAGGACTCAAGCTCTAACTGAATAACAAACCCTTTCAAAACAAAATTCACATTTACATAGACAATACCAAAGATCCTTGGCCAAATACAACAGATTGTAATCGATACAATCTTGAAACACCCTACTAGTTCAACTTACGACAGTCGAGTTTCCAACTTACAAAACAAAACTAAAAAGTTGGTACAACTATGCTAAAGCAAAAGATTCCGACCAAACCCGGCCCTTCCTAGTCACTCGCCCAAGCTTTCGTCCCTGTAAGGAAAACAAAACTAGAAAAGTGAGCTTTTGCCCCATGAGGTTCCAAGAAAGTCATGCAAACAATGATATCATACTCAAGCCACAAAATCATAATTCATCACAACACAGGGCAAGTACACTCCAATTTAGGATTCACATATTTAATGAAAAGGATACGAGACTCTCATGAGCTTGTTCAAGAAGCTTGATCAAGATTCAAGATTCTGTTGACACTCCGTCAACATTTTTCAAAAATACTACAAGTATTTCACCACTTCACGTCTTTCTCCATCCACCGTTCAACCCCTGTCGGGCCCGTACGTCAAGTTTCAAGAGGGTAATACTTGAGTATACCGGTTCAAGTTCAAAAGTTCAAGTGCAAGTTCAAGTTCAAATCCAAGTGACAAGGCTCATGGTTCATTGATCTCATCGACCAAGCCCTTGCCGGCTCAACTTGACCAACTAGCCAATGGGGTTGGGGTCCTCAAGCATGCAAGAAAGTTGATGGGATAACCACGCCAATGACCAACAAAGTCAAGCACAAGTAAAGCAATTCATTTAATACAAATATCAAGAATCTAGCCATGAAGGATCGAGTATGATAAAGTACATCCTCATCCCGATATTATCAAGTCAAGAGCAAGTATCTCAACCAAGCAAGCATGTCATTCAAGAAAAGAAACATTGCACATAGTCACTTCACATGCCCTTAGAACACTCACCACGACAACAAAGCTTAAGTGTTCGTCTCGGGAGCAATTTCGGCCTCACTTCCAAGTCCTTAGAATCAAGTAATTAAAGTATAATAAAATGCACCACTCCAAACCACAGTATTTTAAACGAAACTACGCCCAAGTTCCAACTAAGAAATCTCACCCCAAATCACATGATTTCTAAATCAATTCAAGGAGAAACATCCATGCATAAGTTAGGTCAAAGATTTAAGCAAATGGTAGTGCAAACATTTTCTCATTTCCATCCACCAAATGAAGTTTAAAATTGCCCCAAATCAATTTTCTCCTAGGTTGGAAATTTATTACTTGAGTGAGGTTTTTCACCTTATAAAACCTTCCATTTTCCACTCCAATTCACCACTCATACTAGGGTTAATGTCTAATCATGGGTTTAGGGCATTAATGTGACAAGTTCACCACACAAAACCAAGAATAAAGCTATATAAGGTCACTCTCTCTTTCGGTCATCTTTGAACAAATTTTCCAGCCATGAAAACAGTGAAAGAAATGGTATTCTTACTACTTAAAACTCATGAATTTAGTTCAGTTCCAACACATACTTATAGTTTAAAGCATAATGGAGTATTTTGAACAAAATTAAGCTTAAATTCATCATAAAAATTTCAAAATCAAGGCTGCAATTCCAGCCTTAAATTTCGGCCAGCAAGCGAGAATTTCTCCAATTGTTTTTCAAACATTCTTCCAACTAATTTCCCAATTTTTCAACCAAACACACCTAGCAAATCCATAAGGTTTCATCACCAACATAAACTATAGATACATAAAGCCACAATCTCAATAAGAAAATACCATAATCATATCTACATACAAACCCTAATACTTCAAATATAAAGTTCAAGAATCATCAACTTGAGAAACTACCAAGATTCACCACCAAATCATGTTTTATTCCAACAATCCAACTTGTTTTCAACATAAAGTGAAGAAAGAAGGATTATCTAGCATTTTACCTCTTTTTCTTTCCAACCAAGATGAAACTCAACCCAATCCACCCAAACTTCTTCCTTTCAAAGCTTAAGCCAAGGTTGATGGAAAACCCCCAAGTTATCTCCTTCCTTTTCCCTCAAAATCCAAGCAAGATTGAAGCTAGTTTGGATGAAGTTTCTTCCCTTTTTCTTCTCCAAAAATTTCGGCCCTCTCTCTCTCTCCTTCTCTTGTGGTTTGTTTGTTATGTTTTAAGGCAAGAAATGGAAGAAAAATGGTAAGAAAGCTTGGTCAAAGTAGTCTTAAAGAAACAACACTTGGTTCCTATACTGACACATGTCACAATCTAGTTATGTTAGCCCTCAAATATCCCAATTTTTTTTATTGCACTAAACTCCTCTTTTTTTTCCCAAAAGTTCCTTTCACATCCCACTAAAAAGGAAAAATCTCATTTACCCCACACACTAACTTTCACATGTAAAATTTAATAAAAGCATGAAGACAAAATCATTATCAAATCAATAAATAAACAAATAGATGATAACTAAATAAAATTGCATGCAGTTAAACTAGGTAAATTGACAAAATTTCCAAGTCCTCACAATTCTTTAAGCTGGACGCAAGGGAAATGAGCTGAATCTAACGAATCCTAGAAAAATTTACCTACCCAAAGTACACTTGAGCAATTTGGACTCAAATCTGATTTGGTTTGATGTGAATGAAGCTGAAAAACTGGAAACAACAAAGTGGGAAATTTTCTGGAAGTATACTAGATAAACAACACAATTTACTACTAGTGTCACGACACAAATAGCTACTAAGACTGACAAAAAAATTGGAAATTTGGGACACTATATTCTGGACTTTAAGCACAAATTCTATGGGTGAAAACTACTAGAAATGAATTGAAACAAATGACTCGAGAAACTACAAGAAACACGACTCAATAACAAATGCAAAAGAGTTTACCGACACTAGAATGTGTTGTAGCAATTAGGAAATAAATGACCAGCTAAAATTCTTCAAATAATCTGGAATGAAACCCCTTTTCCCAACATGACAAGGACTAAACAGGCTGTAGTCAATGAATTTCAAGGAAATCTGGATAGCTTGTTTCAGGTTGTACCAGTCTAGTCAAATCCGAATGGGAATTGGAAAGATTGGCGACTGTTTGCTATTATTTGTGTCCAGCCAAGTTTGGTATTTCCCAAAACAGGTTTAACACTCAATTCTGGCTTTTCCAAGAATCAAATCCGTGGTTGTGTTGTTGGTTTTTTTGATTTTTTATATCAACAACAAGAACTTTGTACGAAGCACACTAGGGTTTGGCGGGCAGAATTTTTGCAGCTTATTATTGATCAAAGATTCGGTCCCAAAACCCCAACAAACTTCAAGAATTTCTCAAATATTCAAGAAGGTGAGTCCAGAATTCAAGAAACGAAGGAAATTTCAGAAATTAACCCCAAACAACCCACTTGTTTCCTTAGATTCACCAAGACAGGGAATTAGGGTTTTTGCACAACTTCAAGAATCGCAAATCAAGATCTCAAGAACTTCAAGATTGCTTCTTTAAGCAATCAAGAACTTCAAGAAATACAAATTTTTGATTTCAAGTTCCAAGAATAGAACAAGGTCAGTCCATTTTTCCTATGCACAACTGAAATAAGCAAGAAACCCTAGAAGGGTAGCCTCGGGTTTCTTCAAGAACACGAATAGAATTTTTTTTTTCTTTTAAACTCGATTGAACCAGCAACTAAAACAAGACAAGACATGACTGTATAAACACAATTGACACATGAATCACAAGGAAAAAGAAACACAAAGAAACAAGGACACAACACGACAGATTTGACATGTAAAAGCAATGACTAAGAAACCCTAACATGACTTTAACAAGAACCCTAATGTAATCCATGTTTTTTGCTAGATTAAAACTGAATAAAAACAAGACACAAACATGAACTACGAATCAAGAATAGGACTCAGAAGCTAGAATTTAAAAAGAATATAACCTGAATACTATCAACTTGGCTCTGATATCAACTAATACGATCTCCATTTTGTGATGAAGCTTGTGATCAACAAGCCCGAATCATGATGGTGATATTCAAGTTTGATAGCGAAAAACCTATGACCCAATATAACCCTTGAGGTGCGAATTTCTTGATATTATCTCAACCCACAACCTAACAAGATAGCCAACCAAGATTCGGTAGAAGGCGCCACAATCATGTGTGTTTCTTGATTGATAAGCTAAAATTGAACACTCAAGAGAAACCTCTAAAGTATTCAAAAAGAGCTCAAAAAATAACCAAGAGAGAAACTCTTAATTTTGCTGAAAAATTCATCTTGTATTAATGAAGAAACGTTTCCCTTTTAAAAGACACAAAACCTAATCAAACTAAGGAAACTAATGACAATTCTCGGCCTTGTTTCTTTCTAAAGTTGGCCGACCCTTAAGGACTCTTAAAGTAACTAGGAAAAGTCATGAAAATAACACAAAATAGCTGTTAATTAATCCAAGCCACAACTAATGGCAAGGCTAGCTGAATGTAACAACATCAACTACTTAATCAAATGACTAAGAATTCTAATGACTAGCTTGCTGGACCACTTGAATCAAAGTAACAATTGAACGGTCCTCTTGATGAAGATCTTCAACCATCTTAGAACCTTCAATTGATTCACGAACAACATGAACGAATGTGTTAAGTTGATCTTTAACCTTCTTGGTGCGAGCTCTAGTAATCAGTCCAATGGGAACAAGAATTTGATCATTGCTCGCATTGCTTGAATCACTTGACACTTGGTCACCAACTTCACCATTCTTGCTATCAACAATATACTCGGCTTCTGCCGTGGACAAAAGAAATAGCACTTTGTTTCTTACTAAATCATGAGAGTAAGAAATTACCAAGAAAATGACAAGCAGCACTAGTGCTTCTTCTATCTATTCTACAACCAGCAAAATTCACGTCGGAATAACTAACTAAATCAATATTTGTAGACATAGGAAACCATAAACCATAATTTAAAGCTCCTTTCGAATATCTACAAAATTTTTTTAAGGCCATAAGATGGGATCCTTATGACATGATTGAAAACAAGCACGTAAACACACGACAAACATAATACCCAGTCTACTTGCAGTAAAATAAAATAACTACCAATCATGCCTCTATAACATTTTTTATCTATTTTGATACCTTCTTCATCATTGTAAAGTTTTGTGGAGATGCATATTGGAGTTTTGTAAAGTTTTAGAAAGCCTAAAAACATGATTTGGAAATTCTTTATTTTCAAAGTCCAGTGGTTGTTCAACATAAACTTCTTGATCAATTAAATCGTTTAGAAAGGCACTTTTAACATCCATTTGAAATAATTTGAAATTTATGAAGCAAGTGAAAGTAAGAAACATTCTAATTGATTCTAATCTAGTTATGGGATTAAAGCTTTCATCACAATCAATTACTTCTTCTTAAACATACCCCTTAGCTACTAATCTAGATTTATTTCTAATAATTTAACCCTTATTGTTTAAACCCATTAAGTGCCAATTGCAGGATGATCTAAAGATCTTTCAACTAGAGTCCATACATTTGTCCTTTCAAATTGATTAAATTCCTCTTGCATGGTCATAATAATCCAACTATCATCTTTGAAGGACTCATTAAACAATCTGGGTTCAAATTGTGAGAGTAAAGCAAAATTATCAATCAATGGTCTAGTAGAGAAGCAAGTTTTTACCCTTTCTGATGGATCACCTATAATGACCTCATTTGGATGATGTTGTGCAAACTTCCAAACCTTAGGAAGTTCTTTTAAAGTTTCATCATCCTTCTTTTCTTCTTCTTCTTCTATATTTTGTGAAGTATCCTCCCTTGATGTCTTTCCTTCATCTTCAATCGTAAATTCTTCAAGATTTTGTTGCAAACCTATATCATCATCTTTACAAAAATTTCTTGTAGCAATATCATTAATTTCATCAAATGTAACATGAATAGCTTACTCAATAACAAGTGCTCTTATATTATAAACTCTATAAGCTCGTTTATCATTTGAATAACCTAGAAAGATGCTTTCATCGATTTTCTTATCAAACTTACCAAGGTGTTCTTTAATATTTAAAATAAAACATTTACAACCAAGCACTTTAAATAACCAACAATAGGCTTTTTTACCAAATAAAAGTTCATAAGAAATTTTATTCAAAATAGGTCTTAAGAGCACTCTATTCATAACATAACAAGCTATATTAACCATTTCACCCCAAAAGTATTTTGACAAATCACATTCATTAATCATAGTTCTAACGGCTTCTTGAAGAGTTCTATTTTTTTCTTTCAACAATACCAATTTGTTGTGGAGCATTAGCAGCCAAAAATTCATGTAAAATAACATTATGATAATAAAATTGGGGAAAACCACAATATTTGGATTCAATTATATTGTCACTCCTCATTTTCACAATATTCAAATTCAATAAATTTTGAACTTTGGCAAATAAAGAAACGAAGTTTTTGAAAGCTTCATCTTTAGGAACAAGAAACAACATTCAAGTGTACCATGAAAACCTGGTGTAAAGAAGCCTTGTGTGTATATAAGCTTTCCTTTGCCACAAACACATATCTTTGTCTACTACTTTTGCGCTTCCGCACTTTAACCGCGCATCGTAAACAATCTTTTTCTCCTTTACGACAAATCAAATCTTTGATTAAATATCATGCTAAAGGAGTTAAAGAATATATCCAGGCTTCCAAGGTTGATCAGCATCCTATTCCTGCTACCAAGAAGGAACAATTTATAACTCTTCATATTCCTAATGATTTTCCTTCACAGTGGAAGCAACAAGGATATACCCATATTCATCATCTTGATCTAAAATAGTATGAGATAATTCCTTATAAATAACTGCACTTGGAAGGGACTGAATTTGGTTATTAATAAGGTGACAGGGTCGTGAAGATGGAAAAGAGTATGATTGGAATTTGTTGAGAATAGTCCAGACCAATATGTTAATGGTTTAAACCATTGTAAAAATTCTTGAAGATTTTGAACTAATGGTCTGTTAAAGAAAGGATTCTAAAATTCCATAAGGATATGATATTGGTGACACATGCACCAGAAATACCATAATAATTCTTTTGGAAAATCAGTGGGATTGGCTATGTAAATCTGGCAAAAAGGGTATTCAGGATTTGTACCAAAGGGACTTAGAATTGAAGCACCATATGAACTAAAAAGTTCTAGTTCATAATTATTTCTGATTCTTTCAATATCTTCCTTTTCCCAAGGATATGGTATTTCATGGATATCAGGAGGTATTGATTGAACAGATGTGAACATTAAGCAAGATGAGGCTTGTTGAGGTATGGGTTCTGTCCTAGAGAAGAAATCAGCAACAATGTTTTTCTTTCCCTTAATATGTTTAACATCAAAGGAGTATTGTGAGTACCATGCTGACCATCTAAGGAGTTGTGGATGAGGAATGGCTTTTTGTTTGAAATGCAACATTTTAGGAAATGATCCCATATCCATTTCAACCAAAAAATGATGAGATATAAGGAAGAAAGAGAATTTTTTAATTCCATTTCTTACTGCAAGAATCTCCTTGAAAGTGGAATGATAGTGTTGTTCTGAAACTTTGAATTTTCCACTTGCAAATCCACAACAGTGTTTGGTACCTTGTTTATCTTCTTCAAGAAGTACAGCTCCCCAATATTTATCACTGGCATCAGTTTGTAATATCTTCTTCCCTCAGTTGGAATGTGTAGGGTAGGAAGATTTACCAGTTCTTGTTTGAGCTTTTGGATTGCTTGGGTCTGAGAAGATCCCCATGATGGTGGAGTCTTTTTGAGCATTTTAGTCAAAGGATTAATATGCTTTGCTGTCTTGGGAATAAATTCCCGAACATAGTTGACAATTCCAAGAAATTGTTGCACCTGTGTTTTTGTCAAATTTTCTTCTGGAAAATCTTTAACAGATTGTCCAACATGTTGTTCAGGTGTACATGTGCCATTAGAAATTTTCATTCCAAGAAATGAAATTTCTTGTTTTGCCAAAATCATTTTCTTTTCAGAAATCATAATTCCATACTGCTTAACAATACTATGAAAATCATTAAGCAATTGAAAATGTTCTACCCATGTATTGCTGAAAAGAAGAATGTCATCACTATAAACCAAGGCTGAATGTAAGATAGGCTGAAAAATTTTGATCATAGCTTTTTGAAAAAGTGAAGGTGCCATTTTGAGACCAAAAAGCATAACCTTCCATTGATAATGATGATTTGGAATACAAAAGCCAGTTTTGTGCCTATTTTCAGGATGTATTCCCAACTGCCAGAATCCAGATTTTAAATCAAATTTTGAAAACCATTTTGTTTTGGAAATCTGGGCAAAAAGTGTAAATCTGTTGGGAATTGGAAACTTGTCATCAAGAAGGAAAATGTTGAGAGGCTGGTAATTAATTACCAGTCTCATCTTACCTCTTACTTGTTCAGATCTCTTGTTGACATAAAATGCTTGGCATGCCCATTGAGAATCAGAAAGTTCAATGAGACTGAACTTTAAAAGTTCTTCGCATTCTTGTTCTGCAAGCTTAGTATCATCAGGATTCATTCCTGAATGACTAGCTTTTGTGGGATTTATATCCTAATTCTTTTTGAAAGGAAGTTGGATATAAAAATCAGAATTTTCCCACAGAGGATGGTCACATTTTTGCAAGAACTCTTGATGGTTAGAAGTACATGATTTTTGAATGATTTTTTCTTGAAAATCTTTAAGTTGGGCTTCTATCAAAAGAACTTGTTCTTCTTGAAACAAATATAGCTTTGGGATATCAATGTAGGGTTTAAAATATTTTTTGGATTTTATCCCTTTTTCTTGTAGCAAGATATTTATCTTCTCGATAAACATCAAATCCAAGCAAAAGATCCTTAGTAACAAAAGTTGCACCAAGGAATTTTGAACTCACATAACAATCTGGAAGGAGTTTGAGTGTAATGGGAATTTTGGTTATAAATTCAGTGTAAAAAAGTTTCCCATCAGCTCCTCTAAACTCATGGACATGTGGAGTCCAACATTTATTTGGTAAAACGTCTTTTTTCATTATTGAAAGTGTAGCACCAGTATCAAAAAATGCAATAAGTGGAATAGGTTGAGAATACTTATCCAGTAGAATATGAACAAGGGCTTGTGGATAAATTTTCTTTTCAATTTTTACTAGAGTAACAGTAAAAACTTCATCGGGGACCTGTAAAGCCAAAAGAGTTGAGTCAGTTGCTTCTTCTTGTTCAGAAAATTCAGATTCTAAATCTGAAATATGAAAATAAAGTTCATTCTGAATTTCTGAAATAAGATGTACTCCCTTTTGGTTTTGAGGACAATTTTTTTGCAAAATGTCCTGGCTTTCCACATATGAAACATTTGTTCCCCTTCTTTCCTCGAAACTGCTAGCCTTTCCTTTTGAAATATCTCCATTTCTTCCTGAAAGGTCTTTTGGGAAATCCTTTGTAACTTTTGCTAAAACTTTTAAATCTTTTGAATTTATTTCTCACAATCACAAAGGCATATCTTTTACCACTCAAACTAGAAACTTGAGTTTGTCCAAATAAAACCAAGTGTAAAAGTTCCGATGGCCTTGAAGTAGAAACACAATTTTTTGGTTTAAAAGAGACCTCTGTTTGTTTTTCCAAATTTCCATATATCACAAATTCTATCTTTTTTCAAACTTGATTTTTAGCAAACCTCCAAAAAGTTTCTTTTAGGAAATCTCATTTTATAAATCCATGTTAAAATGACAAAGTCTCCTATACCATAACTAAGGATCATCATTTGTAACTTAAAGAAACTTAATCTTACTATCATCAATTTTTTCAAGATATATCATATAAATATCATTGTATCTTTTGTCTTTAAACATCATATTAAAGTTGGTATCAAGAATCAAAGCTTTTTAAACAATACATAAAGATCGCTATCACATAATTGACTAACACTAAGCAAATTATAGTCTAAATTATCAACCAAAAGAACATTTGGAATGAAAGTGTTACCATTTTTACCAATATCTACTACTCCAATGGTTTTAGCCCTTCATGTCATCTCCAAAGGTGATCTTCCCACTAGGGTTGTAATTGAACCAAGTTGCACGACTCCAAAGGTGAGCTCGACTCGACTTAATTACATTCCTACTCTCCACTACTTTTTGGCATGAGCTTGATGAATAAAAGATGGATCACCGATCATGTGATTTGAACATCCACTATCAATGAACCACTTTGACTCTTAATGGTGTTCTTCAAGCATGTCTACGCACAAAATCAAGAAATGATATTTGGTACCCTTTCATTCTTGGGTCCATGATTGTTAGTACAAGATTTAACCATTCACATAGCCTTCATGCCAAGACTTAAATTTTTCTTCAGATAGCAATCTCTTTCATATGTCCAAATTAACAATAATAATTGCACATAATATTGATATTCTTTACAAAAGTAGGTTTCATAAACCTTATCCCTTTCTTCCTATAGATTGTAAACTTGTTAGCACCAACAGTATTTTTATTTTCATTCTTTTGGAAAACATCTTATTTTACATTTTGAAGAAAAGCACCTAAATCATCCATTCTGCATTTTAATAAATTTTGTTCCTCTCTAATTTTTTTCATTAAATTTTCTTTTCTCATCCAATTTCTTTTTCAAATCACTATGATTGTAAACAATGTCGCCTTTGAACTCTTTGAAATCATCATTTTCATTCTTCAACCATTTGTTTTCTTGAGTGAGCTAGGAAATATTAGAAAAGCATTAATTTTAATTTTCAACTCTTTATTTGTAGCATAAGTGTGACACCCCCACTTCTCCTTAAGGCGAACCAAAGGGTATCGGCGAGACGCCTGCCTAGCTCTCGCCAGGACTCGATACAAGTCAAATTTAAACTTAACGATACACTACCAATAATAAAAGCCAAAATAAAGAAAAGTCACTTCCTTACATAAATATTCAAATCCTACATCATGAAGTTCCCAAAAGTACATCAAATCCCCAAAAATATACAACCACCATAATTCAACTAATCAATTACATCCAAAATACTAATCAAAAGGTAATCAATTCGGCTTCCCCAAAATCTTTCCAATTCGAGCTCCTGTCAAGGAAAATAAACTAATGGGGTGAGCTAACGTTCAGTGAGGCCAAGAAAAGCATGCAAACACATAGTTCAAGTAACAATTACACTTATAATAAAACACAATCAATAAGGATACGGGAGCTCTCAAGAGCTAGATTCCTCTTGCTTTGCCAATGCTCGATCCAATACCTCCACGCGGTGGCACTCCGTCAATCGGGTAGGTATTAAGTCCGTAGAACTCCACTTACTTCACAATCCCGTTCACCGTTACACCCCCTGTTCCAGGCCCGCACTTCAGCTATAAAAGGCGATACTACTCGAGTATGCCAAGCAAGATCTCTCAAAAGATCAAACTTTTGTTTTCTCATGGTTCACCAGGCTTCTCGACCAAGCCCATGCCGGCTCGAGTCGCAAGGTTGGCCAATGAGATTTGGGCGTCCCCCGATGAACGATTACAATTGCAACAATTCACTCAATTCAATTATCAATTCACTTCACACAATTCAATTATAAGTTCACTTAAAAGAGAACGAGTGCGATAAAGTACACACTCGTCTCGACAATTCCAAAATACTCAATAATAAGGGACAATTCAAGTATTTAGCAACAATTCATGCACTTGACACTCACCAATTCAAAACAAGTGAGTAAGTGAGCAAATAAAGTCTTTAGTTGTCCGTTCCGAGATTCTCTTCAAGATCCTCTTGAGCGCCTGAAGAAATAACGATCAACTATCACTCATAACCACTTATCAATCAAGGGAGAAAGTAACTTGCCTGAAATTTAAGATAATGTCTTAGAAGAGCTTCAATCTATCGAAAATCGAGATTTAAAAGTGAGGATTTAAAGTCACAAGGAAAACTTGTATCCTCCATGAAATCACGTTTAAAACGGACTATCAATATCGAAAGAAGGTGAAAAGTTCTTAAAAGCTCATTTCCTACGAAATCGAAAATTTTCAGTTTTGCGCGACAAAACTTGGAAAATTAGATCTTGAGTTTGGTAAGTCCAAAAATGGAAACATTTATACCGTTGGAAACTAGATTAAAAGTACTAAAATTTACCTGAAGACACTTTTCCAAGATTCCAACCAGAAAGCAATCAAATTTCAGTTCAAAGTTACAGTTTCAAGAAGACAGGACAGAACTAGTCTTGGTTTTTCAGCAATGTTTGAAAATTCGGCAAACTTCACAGAAAGTAAATTAGCCTCTGAATTTTATAACACAATAAGAGTTCCAAACCAAGTTTCAAACACAACAAGTGGAACTAAATTCGGAGTTTTGAGAAACAAGATATAAAGTTGGCTGATTTTTGCAACCTGTTCAGAAAATTTCTAGTTTCCAGCTTTGATGCAGTTTTGAAATCAGACCATATCTAACTCTACACAAGTCCAAATTGAGAATGGTTTATGGCGTTAGAAAATAGGTTCAAAATTCTACATTTCATCAGAAGACATCGTTTTAAAAATCCTTTCACAAATAAGACAAAATCGAGCCACAAGATGCAGCTTTGCAGTTTCTCTCGGACAGATAGGCAGAACAGAACAGTCTACTTTGCCGATTCGTTACGGTTTACTCAAAACAAGCTAGCAGGGGATTCTTATACCGTTTAAAATCTCTGAATGTCTAGTTTTGAATGCCACAAACGGCACTTAATTTTGACTTTTGTACAAAGCGTTATGTTCAGACAAAGAACCACTGGTTGGCTACCCTGCTAGCGAGTTTCCAAATTTCGAACTTTTCCAAAACTCAAGTTTCGCACAACCATTTGGGATGATTTTCGAAAGACACTTTCTACACACATAATACAACATGTATCAATCAATTTAACAGCCAAATAAGCAACAAAATTTCAAATTTAAAGCAGGACAACAAGAGCAGAATTTCGGCCAGCTCACTCTCACGGCTTCCTTCAAATTTCTCTCCACTATCAAACCATAATCAAGCTATAAATCACATAAACAACCACAATCAAGCAACATAGCCTCAATTCAGCTACCTAAAGGCCTCCTCAAGACATCTAGCTTAGTATTTAAAGCAAGATAAATGTTTCCTCAAGTCCGCTAGCCTATAAACTTCATTAGGGTTTCAAACCCATGAAATCTAACCGTCAATCTTAGTAAATTTTGAAAGATTAAGGAGATGAAGTAATTACCCTTTAAACCCTAGATGAAGACCAGATTTTTCCACCAAAATCACCAAGCAACACCTCAAGCTTTCACCTTTCTTCTAGTTGGAGCAAAAACCCAAGGGATTGTGAGTTGGATGGAGTGAATCAAGCAAACTTGGAGCAAGAAGTTGAAGCCTTTCTCTTCCCTTTTCTTTTCCTTTGGTCGGCCAAGAGTGAGGAGAGAGAGAGTGAGGGTTTTGTGGTTTGATTTCTTGGAGGAAAAGAATGAAAAAGGTAGCCATAAAGTGTGCACAAAGGTCAACCCTCAATAGTGAATAGTGTCGTGCACTACCACTTCCTCTCTTGTTTGATACACTTATGCACTAATCCTCCAAGGTACTTCCTCTAACATTTTAATTACTCGTACTTACGAGTCTAATACTAATTTCTCAAATCTCCAATTAATCGGACCGGCATGACTTCCGAGAAACTTTCGACGCGCGAGCAAAAAAATGAAATTTAAGGGAAATTCATGCAATACTAGAATAATTAAATAACACTGGGGCAAATAATTATAAAAATGACTAAATTAAGAATAAAAACATGAGTCCTCTCAATAAGATTCTCCCAAACTATCATGCAATTTAATCACAAAAGATTCAAGATCATCATTATCAACATCCTCATCTTTATCAAAGGAAGAGTTTCTAGTTGATACCTCATCATCTCCAATGGCCATGGATGCCATTTGAGCCATTTCTTCTTCCTTTTCAACCACTCTATCCGAATTGCATTCATTCCAAGTGATTTGAAAGTTGTTAAATCTTTGTCTCCTTTCTCCTTTAGCCTCTTTCTTCTTTTTCAATGGATACTCATTCATGTAATATCCTGGTTGATGTGTGCACGGACAATGGGCTAGATGGCGACCTTGACTCAAGCCCGAATGTTGATCCAGTGAGAGTTCCACTCGGTCCTGTTACACGTGCGAGGGCAAAGAGATTCAAAGAATCACTTCAAACCCTTGTTCGAAATGTCCAAGACCAACAAGGTGTTTATAGAAACATTGAAGGCTTGAAGGATGCTAATCAAATTGTCTACACATTGATCCAAGCCAATGAGACGCTAAGTGCTGGCCACGCGTGTGCTTAATGGAGTTGGCCGAATGTTAGCATTGTTAGTCGTATGAGTTGTTAGTTGGTTTTGATCATTATCGAGTCATTAGTTGTTAGTTGGCTTGTTAGTCATGTTTTAATTAATAGTTTATTAGTTATTGGAGTCAAATAATCGGCCCACCCATGTTCAAGAGTGGACCGAGTTCCTTTTCTAGTTTAGGTAGATGGGCCGCCAATCCTTGACCAAAACGGATTAGGCTCCTAGGTTTCTAGCCTATAAAAAGGCTCCTCTTGTACGAGCAAAGGGTAGACATTATTGGCAATAAAAATTCACTTTGTTTCTCTTCAAAATCTGAGAGTTATATTCCTACTTGCTAGGCAAGGGCTCTTTGAGCAATCTCGCGTAACGTCCTTGGTTGTTCATTCAGCCTATCTACTTGAGTAACCACCTCAATTAGAGTCGCTGTTCTACCGCCTTTAATCAAGTTGTGCCGTCCATCTTGGTTCTAGGTTCCGCAATCCAAACGGTTGGTCATCCCTCTAGATCCTTGGGCAATCGTGCTACGTGTCTCGAAACAAGTTGACCGAGAAGCATATCAGTTGGCTTCAGAGCTGGTTGAGGTATCAATTCGTTATATCCGTTTTCCTTATTCATCTAGTTCGTTCTAGGGTTTATAGTTTCCGCTGCCTTGCTATTTATTGCATAGTTCAAATCTGTCCAAAGTTGTTTCGTCATTGGCGTCTTCAATTTCTGTCCGTTTTGTGCTCAATTGTTGTGTCTTGAAAACTCTGCCCGTAGTTGGATTTTACTTGTTGTGTCAAATCTGTCCGAAGTTTGTTCCTTCATTGCGTCAAATTTCTGTCCGTGTTGGTACCTTGTCGCGAGTCTTCAAATTCTGCCGTAGTGCCTTCAAAATTCTGTTTAGTGTTCCAACGTTAGTATTGCTGCCAGAAGTTGGTGTCACTTGCTGTTGAGATTCCAATCTTGTGGTCTTGTGTCCGAAGTTGCTTGTTTATTGCTGTTCGTAATTTCTGGTATCATTGTTCTTGTGTTATCCAACTTGTTAACTAGTTTTCACATCTAGATTTTGGCAAAACTTGTTGGTATTTTGTGAATCTTGAGAGAACCTACAAGAATCTTGAATTTCTTGACCACAATCTTGGGGTTCTTGAAGTTCTTGATAACCTCCTTGAAAGTTCTTGAAGGATCTTGAAGTTCTTGAAAGTTTCTTGTGCGTGTGAAGTGGCCGAAAACAAATCTGGAAATTATTCCATTCGACCAAGCTTGTGTTGTGTTGTTCGTATAAGTCAAAAAAAAAAAAGAAACAAAACAGAAACAAAAAAAAAGAAGGAAGAATCGGTTGGCAAAAACAAAAGAAAGAAAACAAAAAGAGGAATAGCAACCGAATTGTGTGGTTTGTTTGTGGAAACAAAATCTGATTTGCGCAATCCCTCTTGGAGTAGAATTTGGAACTTTCTAAAAGTTGTTTCCAAAATCTGATTTGCGCAATCCCTCTTGGAGTAGAATTTGGAACTTTCTAAAAGTTGTTTCCAAAATCTGATTTGCGCAATCCCTCTTGGAATAGAATTTGGAACTTTCTAAAAGTTGTTACAAGAAGGAAAAGGTTTCCAAAAACTAACTTGTTTCCAAATTCAATTAGGAAACTAGTGGACAGCTTGGATAACTCTCCTTTTTCCACTTTACCAAGTCCATTCGAATTAGGAAACTAGGGTTTTGCTTATTTCCTTTTCCATTCTCGCCACTTTCCAAATCTGTCCGCCTTAGGAAACGTTCCAAAACCATACACTTCCGTGTCCAAATTGTTTCCAAATTGTGTCTTCGTCTTGGATTACTCTTGTGCGACAGTTTGGTGAACAACTTGAGGGTTTTGTGCGGCACTTCTCAAACTACTCAAACCGGCAAAGTAAGAATTGTGGTAAGACCATTAGAGTGCATTTGGAGTGAAACACGAGCGCGAGTGAAACACTTAGGGAGTGAAGTGAGGCTATATTTGTATTATTTCCTTGTTTGCTAACATTTGGCAGGAACACGAGAAGAGCAATGGAACAAGTCCATCCAACCGCCGACTATACCATGATGTTCAATGCTATGAAATCCGAACTTAAGCAGATTAGTGAGCAGCAAATGGAGGAAATGCACAACTGTTTTGATGAGCTTTCGAAGAGCTTCACGAGAGGCTCTCGATCTAGATCTCACAACAGAAATCAAAATGGTTCCAAAGGGGCAAACTATGAGGACTATTCGGCAAGTGAGGATGAAGAGAGAGCCGAGAGGCCTAAGAGGGACACTTCTAAGGAGGTGCTTCGGGGACTTAAAATCAAAGTTCCTGCCTTCCAAGGAAAAAGTGACCCTGAGGCTTACTTGGAATGGGAAGGCCGAATTGAAATGATCTTCGATTGCTATGATTATAGCAAGGAGCAAAAGGTAAAAGTTGCCACTGTTGAGTTCACCGAATATGCACTCATTTGGTGGGATAAAGTAAGGACGGGAAGGAGAAGGAATGGTGAACCGCAAGTCTGAACTTGGCGTGAACTCAAAGCAATGATGCACAAGAGATTTGTTCCAAGCTACTATAACCGAGATCCCCATTCCAAATTGCAAACTCTCACTCAAGGCAATATGAGTGTTGAGGATTACTATAAGGAGATCGAAATGGCCATGATGAGGGCTAACATCTAAGAAGATAATGAGGCTACAATGGCAAGGTTTCTTAGAGGTTTAAAACCCGAACTTCAAGAAGCTTTGGAGTTACAACATTACTTGGATATTGGTGAATTGCTTGAGTTGGCTATTAAAGCCGAAAGGGGAAAGAAACAAAGGAGACCAAAGGAGGAAAGACCACTCAAAAGGGATAAAGAGCTTATTACAGTAATTTCCTCAAAGTCTAAGGCTGCATTTGAGTCGTCTATGGAGGAGTCATGGTGGGATATTTACCAACGTCTTCTTCAAGAAAAACAAAAGAAAAAACCAATTGAAAGAGGCGAGGTTGAGGAAGTTGTCATTCAAGCTGAAAAGTGGAAAGATGAAGCTGTTAATGAGAAGTGTGAGGTGTGAGAACCCTCACTTGAAACCCTAATTTCCCCTAAACATATGCTTTATTCTAAAATTTAGACCACTTATTATATACCATTGCATGACATTTTCCATGTATAACAGCACTGTTCATGCATTGCATTTTATTCCTTTTACTTGAAGAAAAATAGTTACTTGAGTTGAATTTTAATGATCCACAAATAATTTGTTTCCAAGTGGCTTTGATTTGGATTGAGGACTTTAAATGATAAGTGAGGGGTGTTAATCAAGTATTGGTACACTTGGTTGGGTGGAATTAGCATTAGTCAAAAGATTAAGAGAGATTATGGACAAGAAGAGGCCATGTGGCAAAACCCTCACCAAGTTTTTGTTTGACCAAAGGTTAGCTAATAAATTAAACCATCTTGGAGCCTTTTATTTCCTACCTTGGCCGAAATTTCTAGCTTCAAAAAGGGGAGAGAAAAGCTCCAAATTCTTGCTTTAAAAACCCTAGAAAACAAGAGCAAAACAAATCAAAGGAAAAGTTTGAGAGTTAGTAAGAGTTTTCCTTCCAATCTTGGTGTTAGATTCAAGCTTGAAGGCTTCATTTGGTTGGTTGATTTGGTGGTCCAAGCTCTTTATAAGAAAGGTAAACAATCCTTAAATCTTGGTTTATGGTGTTTTAGCATGTACTTGAAGTTTTAATTGCAAACTACAAGTTGTTTGGTTGAGATTTGGAGTTAATCTCTTGAAGTAAGCTGAAATTTTTCCAGCTTGATTCCAGTTTCTGTACCTACTTCAACTGGATGTTCGACCATGATAATGGCCAAACTAGCTTTTACACAAAACATGAAAGTTGTAGAGAATTGAGTGTAGAATACGTCTACAAATTTTCAGCTCAATCGGAGTAAGATAGCTTGTGAAATGACCAAAATGCCCCTGATGCCCTGTTTCTGTCCGAACTGATATTTTGCCTCTGTAATTGGTCATTTTGACCAGGAAGATGACTGATTTAGCTTTTGATGTCTTCTCAAGAATTATACCCCTGTAACTTAGCTTTCAAATGGATTTTGGAATCACCTGAATTGGAGTTGTGTGTGCTGAGATATGATTCAATAAATCAGGGCTGCCGGTTAAATTTCCCAGTGAGCTTCGAACTGGAAAATCTGGGGCTGTTTGGATAAATTTGACTAGGTTAGGTTGAGAACTGGATTGAGATGTCTTCATAACAATTGTAGAGCTCTGTCTTAGCTTCGAAACGGTATAAGGTTTACCCTAATTCAATAAACATAACTCCAGTTATGACTAAAATACTATGGGATGTCAAATCTTCCATTGTATGCCTGCCAAGTGTTTGATGAAAAGTATGCACACCAAGTGTTTGATGAAATGTTTACCCTTTGTTCATGGTTGTTTATGATGGATTTACATGTTTTAAACCTCTTTTAAGTTAGATCTATGCTTGACATGTGATTCAAGTGAGAATCATTAGAAGATAAAGGTTGGTGACATGATTGGGGAAAACTATGGACTGTTTTGTGCCATGGCTGACCGGCCTTTGAAGGAAGAGTTTCTCCTTGATTTTTGTGGTTAATTACATCTTAAGCATGCCTAAACAACTTGGTTAGAGAATGGTTAAGTTCATGTGTGAATTGAAATGAATTTGGAACAAGCAAAATGGCTAGAAGGACCATTAGTGGACTGGTTTGGGTTCTGCTAAATGACTAGCTTATTATGGAACCCTTGTGCATGTTTATGTGTTGTATTTTGAGCTCAAATGATACCAAATGATTTAAGCCCCTGTATATGATTAGTAGAGGACTGAGTTGGGTGAATTTGAACCAAAACAAATGAGGTTAGCATGAGGAATTGGTGTGCACAAGTAAGAGTTTGAGACTGATCCAGGTTGGCAAAATCAGCCAACTTTCCTGAGCTACTGTTTCTTCTAGGAGCCGAACTAGAAAGTATGTGAGATACCGTTGGAAAGCTCTTCGAGTCTAGTTTCCAACACCTCTGACGGCACCTAATTCCGACCTTCCTACAGTGAGTTATAACCGTTTTACCGGGACTGCACGGGCACGACTGATCACCCGCGAGAAACTTTTAAGGCTTGAATGAAACTTTCTTTTAACCAACTCTCTTACACTTGTTAAACTTGTTTATTCATGAACTTTTACTGCATTTTGGGCCTAAAGCTTAGGGTGAATTGAGTAGATTTAATCACTCACTTGGTCACCTAATGAGCTCATTTTTGACTTGAAATTAAACCTAGTTTATTAACGATTTCACTCGTTACCCTAGGAGGGGAAAACGACGGTGAACGTAATCGCATGACTTGACGCTTGACTACTACATTGCTTGACAGGTGAGTGTTCCACTACCTGCTACCTGCTTATATGAAATATCTGAATACTTGAATTACGACTGTTTGAACCAAACCATGTTTTGATAAAATGGAGGCGAGTGTGTACTTTATCGCACTCGACCTCCCTCATTTTCCACTGAGGCTCTGTACACTGCAATTATGAGATATGAATTCTCTATATGTGACTGTACTTGAGTTGTTTGGGTGATACCCCATCAACTACTGCTACTGTTTGGGTACCCAACCTCATAGGTGAGTCGGTTGGATCGAGCCAGCAAGGGCTTGGTCGAGACGACCGATAAACCTTGGGGACTATCTACTGTTCACTGGAAACTGGTATACTCGAGTATTACCGAACTACTGATTTGGAGTGCGGGCCCGGTAGGGGGTTGATCGGTGGACGGAGATTGGAGAAAGTGGTGTTCTACGGACTGTATATTCTATGAATGCAAACATTGACGGAGAGTCAACGGACCCTGGTATGATCAAGCTGAAGGGAGTTTGGCTTTTGGAAGCCACCCGTATCCTTGAATTGCACTGTGATTAAATTGTTATTGTATTATTCGATGTTTACTTGATTACTTTATACTCTTATTTGGCTATGTGCTTACTTGTTTTACTTGGAAACCTCACTGGGCGTTAGCTCACCCCACTCCCTTTGTTTTCCTTAACAGATCTGGGACGAACTTTTGCTCAAGAGCTTTCTTAGTTGTATTCTATTTGAACTTGTAACCTTTTGTTTAAGAGAATTCTACTCGCGACTCTTGTAAGTTCGAATCTCTAAGTTCGACTCGTGTATGTAATTGTAGTATGGAGTAGTAAGTGAGACTTTTAGTAGATTTCTAAGTTCGGACAGTTGGCTTGCCGATTATTTACTTTCTAGGGTTCGTACCGTTCGTTTTGAAGTTATTCCACTGGATGTTTTGAGTTACTAGTTCTTTGATCGACCGAGCCCCGGCGAGAGCTGGGCAGGCAGTCCGCTGATACCCTAGGGTTCGCTCTAGGGAGAGGTGGGGCTGTCACATGAGGTAACAGTTGAGAGTGCATATGAGGTAAAAGTTGAGGAAACTGAGCTAGAAAAAGAGGTAAAGGAATCTGAAGAGATGAGTGAAGCATCAAGTGAGCTGATTGCGAGTGGGAACACGAGTGTTTATAGTTTTTCTAACAATCTTAACTTTGCATTGTCTAGTGTTTCTCGTTTTGTGCAGGTTAAGCAAAGTGCAATCGCCTTGATTTTAAAATGTTCCATTCCTACGTCCTTTAGAGAATTGAAGAGCTTTCATGGAGTTTTGGTGCGTTAAGTGTGGTATCTCTTTGTTATCAACAAGTGACCAATTTCTCACCTAGAGTTGATTTGTTTGTTGGTGATCCGAATGTAGTTTCAAAGGGAGCAACTACACTTGAGTCTTATTCTATAGCTTCTTATCATTCATCTAGCGATACTCCATTATTTCCCTTTAAATTTTATAAGGTTTTTAAAGCTGATTTGCTTGTTTCTTTTGAAGGATTTGTGGTTGTTCAAGTGCTATCAACTTTCAAGAAGGAAGTGGTGAAGGGAGTAAAAGCTGTCCAATTTCAAAAATCACCATTAGTTCATGAAATTGCCTTCCTTATTGTTCCAAATCCTAGTCTTTTACATGATGAAACTTGTTCATTATTCATAGATTGTAAAGTTGTCCGGGTATCTCCAATGTTTCCTACGTTGCTATCCTATAAGCGCACCGACTTGGAGTTCCATTTGCGTACCTACTATGGTTCCCGATCCAGGTGGGAGATGTGCAATGTTCTTCCTATCATTCACATTTTTTCCTTAGATTTGAGGACAAATCCTTCTCAAGTGGAGGGGACTGATGTGTGCACGGATAATGGGCTGGATGGCGACCTGACTCAAGCCCGATGTTGATCCAGTGAGAGTTCCACTCGGTCCTGTTACACGTGCGAGGGCAAAGAGATTCAAAGAGTCACTTCAAACTCTTGTTCGAAATGTCCAAGACCAACAAGGTGTTTATAGAAACATTGAAGGATTGAAGGATGCTAATCAAGTTGTCTACACATTGATCCAAGCCAATGAGGCGCCAAGTGCTGGCCACGCGTGTGCTTAATGGAGTTGGCCGAATGTTAGCATTGTTAGTCGTATGAGTTGTTAGTTGGCTTGTTAGTCGCTGTTCTACCGCCTTTAATCAAGTTGTGCCGTCCGTCTTGGATCTAGGTTCCGCAATCCAAATGGTTGGTCATCCCTCTAGATCCTTGGGCAATCGTGCTACGTGTCTCGGAACAAGTTGACCGAGGAGCGTATCACTGGTTGCCCACATTCCTAGCATTTCTCACTTTGTTTTTTGACCAAGTCTTGCTTTACTTGGCCTTTGGAGGGGTTGGAGAATTGATTGTTGTTGTTGCTTGATCCTTCTCTCCTAAATCTCCTCTTGTTGGCAAGAATTTTTTTGGAACTCTTGGAGAGCAAACCAAAGTCACTTTCGTCCATATCCGTATCTTCTCCATCGATGGTGGTGAAGTCATCTTTCTCTTGAGAATCTTTGAGAGCAATGCTTCACGTCAGTATCTTCTTCCTTTTGAACCTTAGATTTGATATTCAATTCATAGGAGGTTAGTGAATTAACAAGAGACTCAATAGACATCGAATTTAAATCCTTAACCTTTTTATAGGCATAATTTTACTTTCCCAATCTTTAGATAAGGCATTCCAAATTTTTCTATTTTTCTCACCCAAAGTATATTCTTTGCCAAGCACTTCAACATCTTTAATAATGTCATTGAATCTATAATACATTTTATCAATATTTTCATGTGACTCTATTTTGAAAGGCTCATATTTAATGACAAGTAAGTGTTGCTTTTGTTCACTAACATTATCACTTCCTTCATGAATTTTTTCTCAACTTATTCCAAATTTCTTTAGCCGTTTTATACACTTTACTCTAGTGAGTATTTGCATCCAAAACATTGTACAACATATTCATAGCTTTAGCGTTCAAGATGAGATTTGTTTTATCTTGAACACACAATTCACTCCTAGTTTTAGGTTTAGTTCTATCAGTTCTTTTTTTGTGACTCTAAAAGAAAACGAAAAACCCTAGGATATAACTTGAACAAGAAATGAATGACACAAGAACAAGGATATAACTCCATAACTTCAACCAACTCTGGTACCAACTGATACAAACCCTGCCAACCTTGCGATGAAACCCGTAAGAGACAAATGCAAGGATCTAGAATTTGGCATCAAAGTTTGGAAGCGAAAGACCTCAACCCGCTGTTCACATGGACAATGAACCTTGGTATAAGGGTACATGATGCCACAATCAATTGTGGTTATTGGTTAATAAGTTGAATTGCATACTCTTGGATCTCTCAAGTATTCAAGTAGGATCTCTTGAACAAGAGATTTGCCAAACACACACAAGTGTTTTACCGAAAAATTTCTTTCACAACTCCTGTGACACCCCCACCTCTCCCTAGGGTGAACCCCAGGATATCAGCGGGACGCCTGCCCAACTCTCGTCAGGACTCACGCACTCGTTCTAACTTAATAAAGAACCACAAGTCAACCATCAACTTATAAAGAAATATTTCGAATATACAAGTCCAAAACTCCCAAAGTTACCATTTACAATTACAATCCAAAATACCCAAGTATAACAAAATTTGCACTTCAAATGTCTTCAATATCATACAAAAGATCTACTAGTTTCAACCAAAAACCGCTAGTCTAGAGTCCCCAACTTCCACTTCCAAAACCTGTTAAGAAAAACAAACTTAAAGGGATGAGCTAACGCTCAGTGAGGCCAAGAAAATCAAGCAAACAAGCAAGTGGCACCAATTAATCAAATAGCATACTTGAAAGTGACTTTAACATGAATTTTCATTTAAGTGCTCAAGTAGGAAATAAACACAAGAGGAAGGATACAGGAGCTCTCAGGAGCTATTTCCATGTCTCGACCGGTTCAGGGCCATCTTTGGTTGACCCTCCGTCAACTCAAGTAGCAACATGTCCGTAGAGCTCCACTTACTTCCTCCATCCATCATAACACCCTCTTGGATCCGGAACCAAACAAGCATGAGGTGGCAATACTAATCGAGTATGCCAAGCAAGATCTCAAAAGATCAAGCTATAAAATTTCCCATGGTTCACCAAGCTTCTAGACCAAGCCCTTGCTGGCTCGAGTTACGAGGTTAGCCAATGGGTTGAGGCGTCCCCACAAGTATAATTGGTCGATGAGACAATGCTCCAATCGACTTAGAATCGTTCATAGCACTGAGTCGGTATGAGAGTCACCTCCCACCCGAATAGGGTGTGGTACATGCTGCCCCTCAGAGAATCGATCATAGCACTGAGTCGGTATGAGAGGCACCTCCCACCCGAATAGGGTGTGGTACATGCTGCCGCTCAGTGCTCATGAGTTAATACATGTTCGAGTACAAGTGCAGGTCATACATATTCATTTTTCAAGTAACGAGCATTCAAGAGGGAGAGAACGAGGGCAATAAAGTACACCCCCGCCTCGGCAAGATCACAAGAATCACATAGCACTTGTACAATTATCATTTCAATCACAACAACATGAAGCATGCACTTAATACTCACCAAAAGTCAAGGGCAAAGCAAGAACAAAAGCAAGAGGTCAGACAAGCTCCCGACGTCCACGTGACCACCTGAGAAATGCACAATCACTGTTACTTAGGTACTCGATCAAGGCTAATAAGAAAAATATCCTCTTGCTACCCATGCTCGAAAGCCACATGTTCAAGTCAAATTAAAAGAGACTTTCTCTCTTAATCATTGAAATAATACTCAAAGAGAACTCAAAAGTCATTTTCGAGTCAAGTCGTGGCACGAAATCTCAATTCCAAAAAGAAAGGACCATACTTAATTTTTGGCACGAAAATCGAGTAAAGGAAAGATGGTTTTCATATCTCAAACTTCTAATCCTATGACCAAGTTTTAGAATACAAAGGAGCGTTCACGTTTTCAAATCTTATGGAGTCAAAATCCAGCAAAACGCTACTCATTTTCATAGTAAATGTTAAAGTTAAAAGTTCCAAGTTTCGAATATAAAACTAGTGTAACTCCTCAAGAGTTACTCTAGCTAAAACACTCCATTTTATGGTTCAATTTCATGGAAACCAAGGCCATAAAACAAGGTGATGTTGTGAGGACCCGCAAAATTTTCTTATTTATATTACTTCATTTTATTTTCGCCTGCATTTCTTTACCCCACTTTATTGTATTAATTTTTCAGAGATTTTTATGAGTGAATATAGTTTATAAATCATTTTTCTGGTATACGTTAGCTTATGTTAATTTTGAATTGTATTAAGGATGTGGGACCCGCTAGTGCGATTAGTGCGGTAAAATTTTGACGATTAGTTCAAATTCTATACAGAGGGATGTTAATTTATAAGGTGTTAGGAGATAATTAAGGATTAGCTAGGTAAAGTAGTGTTGGAAGCCAAGGAAAATGAGAGAAAATTCTAGAAGAGGGCCAAGTGTCATGACACTATTGAAAATTGGACTTTGACCAAAATCATCTTCATTTCTTCATCAAGTTTGGCCGAAACTTTGAGGGAAAGAAAGAAAAAGAGAAACTTCATCTTGCACCATCCTTTCTTGCTCCAATCTTGAATTCCAACCATAAAACTTGCAAACCACTCCATATAAGTTGCTCTTTAGGGAAGATTAAAGCTTGTGGTGGAGTGATTTTGGGAGGAAGAAGCCTAAGCTACCATCTTTCTTGTGGTTATAAGGTAACTTGTCAAGACAATCCTTCTTTACTTCTAATAATTTCATAGTAGTGGTTTAAGGTGGTTAAATGTGTAGTTTTGTGAGAAATTTCATGAGTTGAAGTGATGTTATGGAAATTTTTAGTTTTATCATGAATTTTCTACCCATATATGAAGCTTAAAGGTTGGCCATGATTTCCTAGCTTTGACATGTGAAATATCTAGTGTTTATGTGTTAGTTTACTTTACCTAAAGAAATTTCCAGCTTATGTGCACAAATTCCAGTTTAGGGTTTCAATTTTCAGCTTTACGGTAATTAGTGTTGAGCTATACATGTGTTATATTTGGATTGTATTGTGACCTTAAATAAGTGTATGGATGGCCTATGACTCGTGATTGTGATTGAGGTTGAATTGAGAGGAAATTGGGTGGTGAGTTTTGGATGGAAAAGTAAAGAAAAACAAGGGAGGTGTTGCTGGAGTTTTCCCACAGGAGCCCTTGAGCAGTTTTGGGAAATCTGCTATATCTTGGTGTAGAAATGTCAGAATTGAGTTCCGTTTGTTGCGTTTGAAAGTAGATTCAGAGTACTTGCTACCGTCCAAATTTCATAAATTTTATTAATTTATATAAATATCTGTGATTTTTCAAAGTTAACTGAAATTGCATACCTGTTTTGTCTTTTGCTGGTTGAAGCAGCAACTTGAGGCTCAAATTTGACTGACTTGTGTTCTGAATCTTACAATGGTGTCTTCTAGAAAATTGTAACTCTTTGAATCTATTTTCCAACGGTATAAGCTTCATCAATTTTGGTCCTAAGAAGCTTGAGATATGATTTTTCAAATTGTGTTGCGCAAAACTGGAAAATTCTGTTTTCCTAGAACTGATCTTACTTTCATTTCCCACTTCAAGTTTGGAGATGGTAAATCATTATAGGTAGGGTTTTTGGGTAGAGGTGAAGGGCTTTGAGGTTGTTCATGCCTTTAGGACCAACTGTTACCTTTTCACTCCGAAGCCACGTCTTTGCTTTGCATTAATGGTTCATTTGGATAGGCATATGACTCGTAACTGCGTTTCACCTGCGAATTCCATTCACTAGGTTTTGGAATCGAGTCTCAATTGTTTTCCCTTGATTGTTCTAGGAAGTGCCGGTGATTAAAGTCATACTTGGGGAGGAAACTTTTGAAGTTATCCTTGCTTGAACTGGTGAGTGTACTACTCCCATGATTTGTTGCTTAACTGGTTTATCTGTACTTGCAATTTGTGATTTGATTACCTATGACGTCTGTTATTCTGTACGAGACGAGGGTGTACTTTATCACACTCGTTCTCTGGCCTGTGTGACTGTTTACTGTATAAACTTGAATCTGTTACTTGTGCTTGATCTGATGTCATTTGGGGCTTGTACCTAACGACCTTTCTGTGCCTGTGAAATCTGAACTCAACCTCATTGGTGGTTAATTGAATCGAGCCAGCAAGGGCTTGGTCGAGGAAAATTGACTGGCCATGGGAGTCTGTTTCTTAGAAATCTTTGAGTATTGAAGACTCTGGATTTCTGGTATACTCGAGTATTACCACCTCTGTTCAGTGTGTAGTGTTCGGGCCCGGCAAGAGGGTTGTTCGGTGGACGGTGTGAGACCCCGAAATTTTACTTATCTTTATACCCCTTATGTGAACTCACTTACCTTAGATTCTTGGTTGTTTTAATGGTTGAATTTTAGCCAAGGAAGTGAATTTTGTTAAGAAAAGTTTCATAATCTCAAGTTGTTAGAAAATCTAGAAATTTTCGCAGGAGGCTCTGCACAGCTTTGGGAAAATGGCTATAACTTCGTATAGGAAAGTCGGAATTGAGTTCCGTTTGTTGCGTTTGAAACTAGACTCATAGAGCTTCTTACGGTGAAAATTTAGAGTTTGATTCAATCTCTATAAATTCCAGAAAATTGGCAAAGTTGACTGAAAATTCGGCCCTGCACAAGTAACAATAGGAACGTTGTAGTAGCTTATAGCTCAATTTGGACCAACTTATGAACTGAATCTCTTTGAGGTGTCTTCTAAAGATTATTAGTATTTGAATTTTAGTTTTTAATAGGCCAAGTTTTATGAATTTTGGATATTTATAACTCAAGTTATGATTTTTCTAAAGGAAGGGCATAAGTTAGGGTTTTTTTTGTGCATACTAGGGTTTTTGGTGTGTCTTTGGTGCATTTTGGTAGTGTGATCACTTGGTGAGATGTGTGTACTAAATTTAGTGGATAAGAATGAGTATTAAGTAAGAGAAAGTATGTGATTAGAAGTGCTAATAATAACTTAGTGAATCATAAGTAAAACCACAAGTACGCGCGAGTTAAGGAAAATAAACTTGAACCGACGCGCACCGTTTGCTACCGATTGAAGATATCACTTGAACACTACTTTATTACCTTAATCTCCTTGTTAATAATTGAGCAAAATCAGCCCCCAAAATATCCTCAATCCAGCCGAAATTTTGGACCAAGAAAAAGAGAGAAAAGAAAGAAAAATGAGAATTCTCTAGAAGATGGTGACAAGCCTCTTTCTTTGACTTTTGACCAAAACTTTCTTATCATTTAATTCTTCTTTCTTGTCTTAAAACCAAACAAAACAAACTCAAGAGAAGGTGAGAGAGAGAGCCGTGAGCTAGGGAGGAAAAAACAAATCCATCCAAGGTCTTGACCAAGACCCTTTGACCAAGGCTTTTCTTAGTCTTCATCTTGTAAACATTGAACCAAAAACACTTCCTTCTTTGCTAAGCTTGGCCGAGAGAGAGAGGAGAGGAAGAGAGAAAAACTCCTTCAAATTTCATCTTGATTTCTAGCAAGATTTTGTGGGAAAATGAACCTCACACCTTAAACCCATCCATGAGAAGTGATATTTTGGTGATCCTCAAGCTTGTGGTGGAAGGAATTAGAAGGAAAATGATACGAGCGCGGAAGCAAAGAATTGGATAGCAGAGGACACGTTGACAATGGACGGAATTGAATCCAAACTTGGACCACTCAAGATCGGATTCAACGGTAGAGGACGCCACAATCAAGTGTGTTTGCTTGATTGATAAGTCGAGAAACAACCTAGGAACCACGCTAGGGTGTTCAAACTAGCTTTCACAAGCGAGACCCCCGTACAGCTCAGCGCCCCACATTGCCGTTTGGAGTTTGAACACTTGCATCTTCAATTGTAAGCAACACTTTAATGCTCTTGCAAGGATCTTCCAACTCAATCCCTTCAATGGGCGGTTTCTCTTGGGCTTGGACGGCATGAACCAAGGCTTGAAGTGACTCCTTGAATCTTTTGGCTCGTGCTCGTGTCACTGGGCCTTGGGGCACCTTCACAGGGTCTACCTGAGTACCATGGATCTCGTGCTCAACCGCATCATTCCCCTCCTCTTGAAGAGGATTTGCCCTCAAATCGTGCTCGTCCCCTGCAAGAAACGGACTTAGATCAGCAACATTGAATGTAGCACTAACATTATACTCACCAGGCAGATCTAAGCGGTATGCATTGTCGTTGATGCGCTCAATGATTTGAAAAGGCCCATCTCCTCTTGGTGACAGCTTGCTTTGTCGTTGTTTTGGGAATCTCTCCTTGCGCAAGTGTAACCAGACCCAGTCACCAGGTTCAAAGACAAGCTTACGCCTGTGCTTGTTCGCTTGTTGGACATATTGGGCCGTCCTCCTCTCGATGTTGGCACGAACCTTGTCATGTAATGATCTCACGAACTCAGCTTTCTTCTTGCCATCTAAGTTCACATGCTCAGAAGCAGGTAATGGCAACAAGTCTAAGGGAGTTAAGGGGTTAAAACCATACACAACTTCAAAAGGTGAGAATTGTGTAGCACTATGCACAGCCCTATTGTATGCAAACTCAACATGAGGTAGACACTCCTCCCATGACTTGAGATTTTTCTTTATGATTGCACGTAGGAGTGTGGATAAGGTCCGATTGACTACCTCAGTTTGTCCATCCGTTTGAGGATGACTAGAGGTAGAGAACAATAGTTTGGTACCCAACCGACCCCACAAGGACTTCCAAAAATAACTCAAAAACTTGACATCTCTATCAGACACTATAGTCCTAGGTATGCCATGCAAACGAACAACCTCTTTAAAGAATAAGTCAGCAATGTGTAAAGCATCATCCGTTTTATGACATGCAATAAAGTGAGCCATTTTGGAGAACCTATCTACCACAACAAATATAGAGTCATGGCCACGCTTAGAACGAGGTAAACCAAGCACGAAATCCATGGAAATATCAACCCAAGGTTGGTGAGGTATGGGTAAAGGAGTATACAAACCGTTTGGGTTGACCCGAGACTTAGCTTTGTGGCACACACCACATCTTTCAACAATTCTCTCCACATCCTTGCGCATGCGAGGCCAATGGAAGTGTTCCTGCAACACAGCTAATGTCTTGGTGACACCAAAGTGTCCCATTAGGCCACCACTATGTGACTCATGAACAAGTAAGTCACGTATGGACCCTCGGGGAATGCACAACTTGGTAAGATAAAATAAGAACCCCTCATGCACAAAGAATTTTTCAAAGTCAGATTTTCCCCAATTCGCATAAGCATTTAAAAAGTCCAAGTCATCCTTGTATAACTCCTTCATGAGCTCGAAGCCTAAGAGTTTAGCATCTAAAGCAGTGAGCAAAATATGTCTACGAGATAAAGCGTCAGCCACTACATTAGACTTACCTGTCTTGTACTTGATGACGTACGGAAAGGACTCGATGAAGGCCACCCATCGGGCATGCCTTTTACTCAGCTTTTGTTGTCCCTTGAGGTGCTTGAGGGACTCATGATCGGTTGTGATGACGAATTCCCGTGCGCGTAGGTAGTGTTGCCAAGTCTCCAAGGCGCGTACAAGGGCAAGCAACTCCTTGTCATAGGTTGAGTAGTTGAGAGCTGCGCCATTCAACTTCTCACTGAAGTAGGCGATTGGTTTCCCTCCTTGCATGAGTACGGCTCCTACTCCTATTCCTGATGCATCACATTCCACTTCAAAAGTAAGATCAAAGTTAGGTAGTGCAAGAAGTGGTGCATGTGTGAGTTTGTATTTGAGCAATTGGAAAGCCTTATCTTGTGCTTCCCCCCAAAAGAACTTCTCATTCTTCTTCATGACCGCGGTGAGAGGTGCAGCAATGGTGCTAAAATCCTTCACAAAACGGCGATAGAAACTTGCTAGGCCATGGAAGCTGCGCACTTCACTTACAGAGGTAGGCGTTGGCCACTCTTGGATGGCCTTGACCTTCTCTTCATCTACATGAACGCCCTGTGCACTTACAACATATCCTAGAAATACAACACGGTCAGTGCAAAATGTGCACTTCTTAAGGTTGGCATAAAGCCTTTCCTTTCGAAGTACGTCGAAAACAGCTTTGAGGTGCTCGAGGTGTTCCTGTAAACTTCGACTATAAATGAGAATATCGTCAAAGTAGACAACTACAAATTTTCCCAAAAAAGGTCTCAAGACATGATTCATTAAACGCATGAAGGTACTAGGTGCATTAGTTAAGCCAAAAGGCATCACTAACCACTCGTATAGACCATGTTTAGTTTTGAAAGCGGTTTTCCACTCATCACCTTCTTTCATTCGTATTTGGTGGTAACCACTTTTCAAATCAATTTTGGTAAAAATGATGGCACCATGCAGTTCATCTAACATATCATCTATCCTAGGGATAGGGTGACGATACTTTACCGTGATAGCGTTGACTGCTCTACAATCGGTGCACATCCTCCAAGCACCATCTTTTTTTGGAACTAGGATCACTGGTACAGCACATGGACTGAGGCTTTCTCGAGCCCAGCCTTTCCTTAGCAACTCCTCCACTTGCCTTTGCAATTCCTTTGTTTCCTCAGGGCCCATTCGATAGGCCGGCTTGTTAGGCAATGGGGCTCCAGGAATGAGGTCAATTTGGTGCTCGATTCCCCTTAGGGGTGGTAGTCCATCGGGCACATCCTCAGGAAAGATGTCCTCAAATTCCTGCAAAAGAGACAAGACACAAGGAGGTAAAGAGTTGGTAGGAATAGATGAAATGACCAACTCTTCTTTGCACACAAGGACAAGTAAGAGTTGGTTGGAAGACAAAGCTCGCTTTACATCTTTGGCTTTTGCTAGCAAGCTTAGCTTCCCCTTACTTTCTTCTCTCATGGCCGACCCATTTGATGCCTTTTTCTTCCCTAGGGGTTCGACCCTACTCTCTTCCTTTTCTCCCTCACTTTTTTCTTGCTTTTTCCTCTCAAGTTCTAGCTCATACTCTTTTTGGAGTTTCATTTGATCCTCATACACTTGTTTCGGGGTGAGGGGTACAAGAGTCACTTTTCGATTACAATGAGTGAAGACGTATTTGTTGGCTCTTCCTTTGAACTCCACATCTCGGTCGAATTGCCAAGGTCGCCCAAGAATGAGATGGCTTGCTTGCATTGGCACTACGTCGCAAGTGACCTCATCCTCATACTTGCCAATTCGGAATGGCACTTTCACTTGCCGGAATACACGGACCTCCCCTTCATTGTTCAACCATTGAAGGCGATAAGGTCTAGGATGTTTGATGACTGGGAGCCCTAGCTTCTCTACCATGAGTAGACTAGCTACATTGGCACAACTCCCACTATCAATAACAACACTACAGACCTTATCCTTGATATGACATCTCGTGTAGAAAAGGTTGTCACGTTGTATCTCCATGTCCTCCTCCTTGGCGCGGGTAGTGAGGACCTTTCGAACTACTAAGCATCCAATCTCCTCATGTGTAGGTATCTCTTCACTCGAATCATTTTCTTCCTCCTCTAAAGGTGGCATCCCGTTGTACTCCTCTTCCTCATCTGATACAACCTCCCCATTCGGCAACAGTAGCATAGTCCTTTGGTTGGCGCATTGAGATGCGATATGACCAAAGCCTTGACACTTAAAGCACTTAGTGTCGCGACCTCGCGGTTTGGGAGCTCCACTATTAGCCTTAAATTCAGGCTTGGCCGTTGCTTTGGATGGAAAAGCATTCGGCCTTGGAGGTTGAGAAGGAGTCATGGGCTTCTCCTCTCTTTTTGGTTGAGGGGCACGCCAATTTCCAGCTTGGTACGTGGTGCTAGACCGTGTACTTCCCCTCCTCTTGAGGCGCCGTTCAATCGTAACCGCCTTCTCTAACATTTCATTCATGTCGAGGTAGTGTTGGAGTTCCACTACTTCAGCGATCTCGGGCCTCAAACCATGCAAAAATCGAGCCATTGTGGCTTCACTATCCTCATGCAAATCTGCCTTCATGATCGCCATCTCCATTTCCTTGTAATAGTCCTCCACTGACAAGGACCCTTGAGTGAGAGATTGTAACCGTCGGTGTAAGTCGCGGCTATAGTAGCTTGGGACGAATCGTTTTCTCATTAGACTCCTCATTTCTTCCCAAGTCTCCACCGGCCTCTCGCGGTTTCTCCTTCGGCTTAGTCTAAGTTGGTCCCACCAAATGGAGGCGTAGTCTGTGAACTCCACTGCTGCTAGCTTTACCTTTTGCTCCTCCGTGTAAGTGTGGCATTCATAGACTAACTCAATTTTCCGTTCCCATTCCAAGTACGCCTCGGGGTCCGACTTGCCTTGGAAGGAGGGGATCTTGAGTTTGACACCCTTAATGGTGTCATCTCCTCGCCTTGGAGCCCGTTGGTCAGATTGATACCGCCCCTCCAAGAGATCCTCTTCATCATTGGAGTACGCCGACTCCTTGCCTTTACTTGAGCTAGGTGGAGGCCTTGCGTTCTCCAATTGATCAATCCTATCATGCAAAGGCTCAATGGAGTTCTTAAGCATTCGCTTGAACTCCGCCATCATGGCCTCCAAGTGTAGTTTAGTGTCCATTGGTTGGTCACCAACTCCACCAGACATGCTTAGGTACACCTGCAAAAGAAAATAAAACAAAAACGACTTCCTCTCTTCTTTTTTTTTTTTTAATACAATATATAGGTCACTCACGCTCGTGTTTCACTCAAGTGTATCACTCTCTAATAATCTCACCAAGCAATTCCTTGGCTTGCTAGTTGCTCGGGTTGAACAAACTAGGCGTCACCGCAAGGTACGTTCTTGACTAGTCAACAAGTGACACAAGTTGTAGCAATGAGTGGAAGTGAATGAAGACCTAGACGCGACCTACAACTCAAATTAGGACTAACAATAATTAATGACTCAAAAAGAAAGCAAAACAAATTACTTCAAGGCTGGAATTTTGAAAATCCTAGAAAACTCTACCCGAAGACCCAAAAATCTGGAATTTCGTTGAGCTGCTAGATCAGGGCCTTTTTGGTCAGTGTTTTGGAGGGCAAAGGGTGTTTTTAGGGAGCTCAAATGATGTGTAAATCAGCCCTCAATTTCCATCCAAATCGGATGACAATTTGCTGCTTTACCGATTAGGGCAAATCCAAGGAGTCAAGGCGGTTTTTGGGTTGGTTTGGGGACTGTTTTGGGCGTTCTTGGGCTGGTGAGGTCGGTTGGAAGGCTGATAAGGGCTTGGGGGTGATTTGGACTTTGGGAAGATGGTTTCCTTGGCCGCCTCTAATCCCAAAAGGATTAGGTTTGGTTATAACTCACGGTTGGAACTTGATTCTCAATTGGAAACTAGGCCGCAACTTCCCCTCTCTTCTTTTTTTTTTTTTGTCTTTCTTTTTCGTTTCCTTTCTTTCTTTCTTTTTTTTTTTTTTGCTCAACAGATTCTTTCAATCACGCAATTCCAGGCCCAAAATTTCCTTGAATTTCGGATCTCAAACCCAAGGCTTGCCAAGGCAATATGGCCAATTGTTTCAAGCGTCAAGAAACCCTAAAACTCGAAACAAGGCTTCAAGAACTCTCAAGATCAGCCTTTGGTGGTCCAAGAACTTCAAGATTTTGATCAAGAAGCACAAGAACTTCCCAAACTATGTTTTGGTATCCAAGATTTGCAAGATACAACACAAAAGTTCAAGAAACAAATGGCAAACAGATTCGGCAGTCCCAATTTCCAAGAAATTCCAGCAATACAATTCAAGAACAAGGTATGCGACACACCTTTTTTTTTTTTGACCGATTGCTGGGTTGCTTCCACGACCCAAACAATCACAAACCCAATGAGAATAGACCACAATTAGACAACGAACAGCAACCAACGAAGAAAAGCAATTTGGACAGAGTACTAGACAAGGACAACCTAACGCAAGGTGCAACAAGAAGGGAAAGAAACCCTAGCAGCCGCCTATTTTTTTTTTTTTTCTGGTCAAGACACGGCTATCCCACAAAATTACGGACGCAAAGCAGAATTTCAGACACAAAACACACGACAAAGTTGGACCGAAACTTTGGACAACGATAAACAACAAAGACAGATTTCGGACTTGATAACCCTAACACTTGATGTACGAATTTAGAAGACTAAACAGACCCAATAATAATAATAATAATAATAATAAAGGATATACGTGATACCTCTATCTAGCTCTGATTACCAGATGATACGAGCGCGGAAGCAAAGAATTGGATAGCAGAGGACACGTTGACAATGGACGGAATTGAATCCAAACTTGGACCACTCAAGATCGGATTCAACGGTAGAGGACGCCACAATCAAGTGTGTTTGCTTGATTGATAAGTCGAGAAACAACCTAGGAACCACGCTAGGGTGTTCAAACTAGCTTTCACAAGCGAGACCCCCGTACAGCTCAGCGCCCCACATTGCCGTTTGGAGTTTGAACACTTGCATCTTCAATTGTAAGCAACACTTTAATGCTCTTGCAAGGATCTTCCAACTCAATCCCTTCAATGGGCGGTTTCTCTTGGGCTTGGACGGCATGAACCAAGGCTTGAAGTGACTCCTTGAATCTTTTGGCTCGTGCTCGTGTCACTGGGCCTTGGGGCACCTTCACAGGGTCTACCTGAGTACCATGGATCTCGTGCTCAACCGCATCAGAAAAGCTCTTGTTCTTGCACAATTCTTCTAGGGTTTTGAGGTAACTTTGGTCAAGAAACCCTCTTTCTTTTATCTTGCTATTGGGAGGATTTAAGACATGTTTATGCAACTCACTTGAAGTACTATCTAATTGTTGTGCTTGATTGTGAAAATTTCAGTTTTATAATGTTAATTTGCAAGACTTGACTTGAGAGTTATGGCCATGATTAACCTTGATATGTGGTGTTTAAGCTGTGGTATGAAGTTGTTGATGATTATTGAGGGTTTAGTAGGTGATTTCTTGTTGTTTTGCATGAAGTTGTGTAATGTGACCAAAGCTGGTATGAAACAGGGTAGCTAGAGCAGTGTTGGGAAATCTGTTGTATCTTGGTGTAGGAAGGTCAAAATTGAGTTTTGCTTGATGCGTTTGAAACTAGATTCCAAGGGCTATAAACCGTGAAAATTTGAGACCCTGTTTCTGTCTGTACGATTTATGGTGATTTTGAAAAGTTTGATAAATTTCGAGACTGTTCTGCCTTAGTTTTGTAGTTGCTGTATTGTATAGTTAAAATCTGACTGGTTTGTGGTCCGAATCTTGCAAAGTGACCTTCTAGACATATGTAGCTCTTCAAATATACTTTCTTGTGTCAAAATGTGGTGATTTTTGGACTTACAACATACCTGTTTTGATTTTTCCAAAGTTGGTTGCTGGAGTTGAAAACTTTCTGTTCAAAGAGGTTTTAAGAACCCTTTGACCAGCGAATTTGTCCATCGTTTAGGCCAAACCAGGTCTTGCTCAAAACATGAAAGTCGTAGGAAATGGAGTTAACTATCTATCTACAAATTTTCAACTCAATCCAAGCACTGTGGATTCTAAAATGACTAAAATACCCCTGACTGCCCAAATGCCCTGTTTAACCGACAGCTTTCTGTTTTCTCTGAAATTGCACATTTTGACCTTGAAAATGTATGAACTGGGTGTCGATGTCTTCATAGGAAATGTAGCTCTCTGTCTTATCTTCGAAACACCATAAAATTTACCCTCATCCGATAAGCGTAGCATCAGTTGTGACCAAAACACCGGATGACGTCAAACCTGCTGTTTTGTTGTTTGTCCTTAAACTTGATTTCCGGTCGCATTACTAGTATTGTTTTGTAATTGAATGACATTAAGCCTAGTTGAAGGGCTATTGTGGTAACCTTGCTTGTGTGTGACTTTGGGGCTGATTTGAGGAAAACAATGAAACCATAAATGGCTGGAAAATAGTTAAATACAAAGGGCATTCCGCCCAAATATTCACTCGAGGGTTAGGAATGTGTACTCGCAACTTGAGCAAAGATTTGAAGACGAATTGAACTCGATTTGTCTAGGTTATTCGAGTTTCCTTTTGTGGAGATATATAAGTTGAATTTCGGCCGAAACTTGTACTCTTGGAATTTACAACTGATAGAAATACGTTTCTTTCATTTCTTCGACCCAAATGGCATTTTTCACATATAATGGCTTCAAAATTTCACCGTTTGAAAAGTGATCAAGGGTTTTACGAATAGTCCCTAAATAAGTTTCAATTACTTGATTCTCGTTAAACGAAATGTTTAAGTTTCGAGCCTTAGTTACTTTTCAATGCTCTTAAACAAGATTTTCTCGCAGATTTGAACTCCAAGAGCGGAGTAATACCCAAAACCAACCTGTAAAGGCACTGCATCAGTTGGTGAGTGCTTCCAAATATTTAATTGCACTTGACACATGTATTTGATACTTGAATGAGATGCTTACATGTTATACGAGTGGATTGATCGGGCAAGGGTGTACTTTATCGCACTTGCCCTAATGTGATATGTATGTGTTTATTGGTGCAATTGACTTGATATACTTGTGCTTGATTTGTAAGTGCTGGAGCGGCAGCATGTACCACACTCAATCCGAGTGGGAGGTGCCTCTCATTCCCGTCTCTGTACTTATATCTTGATTCAATCGATTGGAGATGTTATCTCATCGACTACTTGGGAACCCAAACCCCACTGGCTAGTTAATCGAGTCGAGCCGGCAAGGGTTTGGTCGATTAGATAACGAACCATGGGTATCTAGTGTTGTCGAGTGGAGTGTTATCTCCTCGACTAATCGGTATACTCGAGTATCACCACCAGTGTTTATTGTGGAGTTCGGGCCCGGTAAGGGGGTTGGTCGGTGGACGGAGATTGGAGTTAAGTGGTGTTCTACTGGACTAGTTTTCTCATTTGAAAGTTGACGGAGTGTCAACTACCAATCGATCAAGCTATGGTGGAGTCGATACATGAGCAACTGTATCCTTATTGTGAAATGTGAATAGTTATTATTTGGCTATATGAAGTATGATTACTCACTTCTTGACCTGTCTTGAACACTATTTCACTATTGTGCTGCTTATGCGTTATTTGATGATTAAATTGATATTTGGAACCTCACTGGGCTTTTAGCTCATTCCACGCCATTTGTTTTCCTTACAGGGGGTAGAGTGAAGCAAGAGTTGCAACGACTAGTGTAGTCTAGTAATTTCGAATTTTGAAGTTGTACTCGCGTTAACACCCGATTAGGGTTGTTTGTACTCGACTTGTAGCACTTTATAGTATTATGGTATGTAGAGGCCTTGTATCTGGGTTTGAGCATTAATGTGTACGTTCTCGTTTTGGTATTTATCCCTATGGATGTATGTTATTTTCTCAAGCTAGTGAGTGAGTCCTGGCGAGAGCTGGGCAGGCGGCTCGCTAAACCCTAGGGTACGCCCTAGGGGGAGGTGGGGTCGTCACAGACGGGATTTGGTGTAAAGTGGGGTCTACGGTCATGTTTGTTCTTCAAACGTTGACGGAGAGTCAACACGTGTGGATCAAGTACTACAACGGAATTTGGCTCTTGAGATCCAGCTGTATCCTTTTGTTTGAGGTGTTTGTTCATTTCCTTATTTGATATGTATATTTGCCTCCAAAGTGACTTCCATGATTCTTGACTGCTTGTACTTGTGGTACCTCATTGAGCTTCTAGCTCACCCCCTTTCCGTTACCTTTTGTTTTCCTTACAGGGAACAACACTTTTGACCCGTGATTTTGAAGAAAGGAGTAAAGCGAGTTATAACTATTCTTCTGTTAAGCTCCTCTGTATTTGCAAACCCTAATTGTACTTTGATCACTTGTAGATATTTCGACTTGTATTGCTAGTTAAACTGCTGAACTTTCCAATGTATATATCTCAAAGTGTTTAATCATGTGTATCACTAGTATTCATGTGAGATTGTACATTTCTATAGCTATGTGCACTTTTCTTTTGTTTGTTGGAATTTTGAGCGAGTGCGGAACTTGAACGAGGGAAGAGAAATTCTGGCAGGAAAATTTTGAAGGGAGTTCGGCCGTATATCCGGCCAGTTGTTGGTCGGATACTTGGCCGGATTGTCAGGGGAAGAAGAAAAAATTCGTGTCTGCTCTCTGCCTCGAATCCGACCGGACATCCGGCCAAATTTTGGCCGATTCTGACGTGGCCGCGGCTCTTTCGTTCTCGTTTTCGGTTTTCGTTGGAGTGTTGTATCAAAGGTCTATTGCATCGTTTAGTTTAGCTCATTCAGTTTCCAACAGTTCATTTTCTCGAAGTTCTTTTGCACATTTAGTATGTAACATCCCGTATTTTCAAAAATGACATTTTATGTGTTAATTTGGTTTATTAATTTTGGCAATGACATTTTACGTGCAAATTGTGGTTTATGAATTTTGGCTTAAGGATTTAAAATTTTTCCAACATCCTAGTTTTGTAAACTTGATTTTGTTTGTTAATTTTGGTGTAATTTGATTTATTAAGTTTGCCCTAACATGTTTAAAATTTTGTTTTAAAAACCCTAGTTGAATGCAAAGGTGATTTCTTGACACCCTATTTTATAAGAAACTTGATTTTTGTGAAAACCCTAATTTATTTGTCAAACCCCTAGTTTTTATTCAAACTAAAAAGTTTGGTCTTCAATTGGGATCATGAGAGTTAGCGCGAAGGTGATTAGTAGCCTAGGTAAGTATGATTAAGCATTATTGGACTAAGTTGGATTTATACACTATGGACTTAATTGATAGGAAATGAAATCATTTGTGGCCAAGGTGAAAAATCATTGAAGTGCTAGGGTGGCTTGATATAATTGACTAACCTTTGACCAAGCCTTAAATATCTCCTAAAGCTTATCATTTACCAAACTTAACATTAGAGAGCTTGAGAGAGAGAGGCAATCGAGAGAAACCGGGAGAAAGAAGAAAAAAAAAGAGAGAGCAAAATAAGAAGTGAAAAGAGAGGAGAAATCAGAAAATTCCAGCCATGGCTTGCTGATCTTTAATCGTGACCAAGAGAAGAAAAAAAAAAACTGGAGCTGCAGACTGCTCTAGCTTCTTTTCCAGCTTTATTTTCTTGAGGATAAAAGGTAAAATTGATTCAATACCTCTTGATTTTTATGGTGTAACTTGAATGGATGACTGGAATTTGAATTTAATGAGTTAAGAGCTGATTTGGATGGCTGGAATTTCGTTGGTATGAAGTTGATTGAATGAACTCCCAGAAATTTCATTTCTATTTTAGTTTCTGTCCGAATTTGTTCTGGATATTCGAATATGATGGAGGATGAATTAGCCTTGGCACAAAACATGAAAGTTGTATAGAATTCAGTGAGGAATCTACCTGTAAATGTTTAGATGAATCGCAGCAGGGTAGCCTGTGAAATGACTAATTTACCCCTGCTGCCCTGTTTTTGTCAAATATGATAATCAGCCTCTGTAATTGGTTAGTTTGACTGGGAATATTACTGAATTGGTTGTCGATGTCTTCTTAAGAATTGTAGCCTTGTATCTTAGATTTCAAATGGCTTTAGAATCACCTGAATCGGAGTTGTGTGTGCTGAGATATGATTGAATGAATCAGGACTGCTGGTTGAATTTCACAGTGAGCTTCGAACTGGAAAATCTGGGGGCTGTTTGGATACATTTGGCTAGGTTAGAGTGAGAACTGAGTTGAGATGTCTTCATGAGAATTGTAGACCTATGTCTTAGCTTCGAAACGGTATATTGTTTGTTTCAATCTGATAAGTGTAACTCAAGTTGTGCTTAAATTGCTAAAAGGTGACAGTGATATGTGGTATTGAACTTTGTGTTTTAGGAATTGGATTTGGACAATAATCAATTGTGGTGAATGGGGATCATGAGCGGTGATTGGTGAGTGTTCTATATACGTTTTGTTTCTAATGACTATGTGAACTATTGTGACTATTTGGATTGTTGTTTTAATACGTGATTGAGGTATGTTATGTTTCCAACGTTTTCTAAAAATGAATTTTGCTAGGCGAGTGTGTACTTTATCGCACTCGACCTAAATGAACGTGAAAATTTCAACGATTAAATGATTAAATGCTACTTGTGCATGAATGTAAGCCTTTTGGCTGAACTGGGCCCTTGCCCTTCGTTACCGGTCGACTCGAGCCAGAAGCGGACTCGGTCGGGCGACTAGTGACCCTGGGTGAATGTTTGGTATACTCGAGTATGACCACGTAGTCTAGTGGAGACTAGCCAGTGAACTGGCTAGAAGGGGGAAATGAAATGAATGAACGAATGACAAAAAAATGAAGGGGTTTTCACTTACAAACATGTTTTAATGATTGGGGGAGTAAGGAAATGTTAGGCGAATGAATGAATGAACGAATGGCTTCTCGTGGGCATGTATCCTTTTAATGAATGTGTTACTATTGCTTTCATATTGTAAATGTTTTCTGGATTACTTGTTATTACATGATTAATGTCCTTGTTTAATTGTTTGGTTATGTATATAGAACCTCGCTGGGCTTTTACCTCATTCCACGCCATTTGTTTTCCTTATAGGGGTTGCAAGCAAGGGCGAGAGACCTGTATAGAATAGTATAGTTTAGTCCTTTTGTATTGTTTTGTTTTTGCACTCGCTCTAGTGCTTGGATAGGGTTGACTGTATTGGGAACTAAGAGCTTTACTTATATTTGGGACTGTATATCTGGTTGAGATTGGAATGAATGTAAGTATACGTTTCAAGTTTAGGAATTGTTTTCGCTCATCCTCGAGGTTATGTCTTATTTTGTTTGAAAAGAGTGAACGAGTCCTGGCGAGAGCTGGGCAGACGGTCTGCTGATACCCCAGGGTTCGCCCTAGAGAGAGGTGGGTCGTCACATAGTAAGGTTTTCATGTGTGTCGGCTTAGTAGTCCTTGCGAGAGTTAGGCAGGCGGTCCGCCGAACCCTTTGGTTCACCTTAGGGAAAGGTAGGGCTGTTACAGATGTGGTCATCCAAGCTACCACCAAGGACGTGGTGATACCATCCGGACCAATCACTAGAGCTCGTGCCGAACGAATGAAGGAGAAATTGAACATCTTGGTACGCGCGATACAAGAAGCTAAGGAAAGTAGTTCGATCTTTGAAGGTGGCTCGGAGTACGTGACTCTACTCCAACTAGAGGATCAAGACCCTTGACACAAAGCATTTCGAGTCACAAGATGAATCAAGCTCCGCAAGCTTTAAGTCAAAGTTAGTTTTTCGTTTCAAAGTTAGTGAAATAAAGCAAGCGACTTAAGTCATGAAGTGCTTGCCCATTTTAGTTGATAGTTGTTTCAATTTTAGCTATTAATTTTGGCCCTATTCATTTACCTAAGTTCGGGCATGATGGGCCATGGATGGGCCGACACCTAGCTTCTATGCTTCATTAGGATTTGAGTTGTAAGAAGCTAGAAATAAGCTTCAAACCTACAACAATAATCAGATTTTAATTGCTTAATTAAATTGAGAGTATTCTCTTGGTTTCTTGCAAGCACCCCTTGAACATCTTAGAAATTTCCTAAGAGAGTTCAAATTGGCTTATCCAACAAGAAACACACTTGTTTGTGGCGCTGTCCTACCAAATTCCTTGGTTCGCTAATTCGTTAAGTCGCGGGTTGAGATCGTATGAAGAGTGTTCGCAACTTAGAGGGTTAGATTAGGTCAACAGGGATTCCGCCATTTGAAACCTGGAAAATTTCCATCAAGATCGTGGGAATCGCAAGGATAAACTTCACCAACGTGGAGGAATTCGTATCAGCTGGTATCAGAGTTGGTTGATGGTTTTCCAGGTTATATCCTCTTAATTCCAGCTTTTTCGTGTCAAATTCTTGATTCCTAGTTGTGTTTCTATCTAGTTTCTTATTTGGTTCTTCTTAATCCAGCAAAAAAAAATCGCTAGGGTTCTTAGTTTGTCGCACCTTTATTGGTAATTTCTATTGAGTCTTGTGCCAAATCTGTTGGTGTCTTGTTGTTATTGTTTCCGTTGTTTGTGTCCAGCAATTATAGTGTCAAATCAGTGTTGCTAAGTCGCACAAAAAATTCTTGAGTCGTTAGATTTTTTTGTCGCACTTGCCGTCGTGTCTTTCATTGATACAATCTGTTCGAATTGTCTCCTTATTGTTTGTGTTTGTTTCTTGCTCAACAACTTGTTATCTTGTTGTTCTCGTGGTTAAGTCCAAATCGGAGTAAACAAAAAAAACAAAAAAACAAAACAGAACTGTTTTGGTCGTTAGGAGAGATTTAGCCGCAACTTGATTCTTGTTGTTGCATTCAAAAAAAGAGAAGGGAAGAAGACAGTGACTAATCTCATTAAATTCTTGGATATCTAGATCAAAACTTGAGTTTCTTGGAATTCTTGGTTGTTTACAACAACAATCTTGAAGTTCTTGAAACTTTGGTTGAGATTCTTGAACCCTTGGGACCCCAAAATCTGTCTTGAACAAAAACGTGGGACTTGGGCTGTTGAGGGAGAGAAACCATCATCAAATTGTGTTTCTTGAATTCTGGAAATTAATTCTTGAATTCTTGAACGAATCTTGAAGCTTGTTGGGGGTTTGGGAACCAAATTTCGAACCAATCCGGGCTGCCAAGAAAAAAATTCCAGCCGCAACCCTAGTTTGTTTCAAGTTCTTGGGTGAGGGAAAAAAAGAGGGCAACCATCAGCCACGAAATTGTCTTGAAAACCTCCAGAAATTGAGAGTTGAGTGTGTCCAAAACAGTCCCAAACGGCTGACACTTCATCAGCCACCAAAACAGCCTAAACCCTACTCCAAGTCCAAGTTGGATTAGGTTTGCTTAGTCCAAATTGAGCAAACTGTCCAAGTTCTTTTCAATTTCATTTGACAGCCTATCAAATCCTTGTTGGGATAGGGAAAAAGGGGGAATATTTCTAGAATTAATCCAAGAACTTTTCGCTTGTCAATATTTCCTAAATCTGGTGCAACAAGAACAAGCGACAATGACATCTTTAGGCGATTGTTCTTGAGTTTAATCTCTATAGTCTCTTTGAGTCAGTTGTTAGCCTACCTTTTTCCAGAAATTTCAGCCACAAAAACTCGTCTTAAGGTCTAGGTTTCATGTCTCAAATTTCCAGATTTTAAGTGTCGGTCATTGGGTCATTGTTGTGTCATACAACAAATACTCTTCCTGCAAAATTTCCAGCTTCATTTATTTCACTCCAAATCTGATCGAGCTACATTTGAGTGGGTTCTTGTGCGAAGTTGGTTGGCTTTTGAGGGAATTCTTCTAATTTCTTCAAGGGAAGCAAGCGGGGCCTTGAGAACAATTTTGTGAGGGTTATTTGAGGGAAAGATAGAGTGAATACACGAGCGAGAGTGCATACACGTGAGGGAGCGAGTGAGGACAACGCTTTGTTTTCTTGTTTTACTTGTTTGCAGGTTGTTCCATTATGTCACAAGGAGGAGAAAGGAGTAACCCACCACCAAGTGCCATTCCATTTGATGTAAAGTTATTGGCGGAGGCATTGGAGGCAAAATTCAAGAGGATGTTGGACGACGCTTTAGAACCTATTCATAGCGAGTTATACCGCAACAAAGGTTCCCCGAGTACACCTCATAGTTCTCGCGGGAAATCTAAGGTTGTGGAGTCTAAAAGTTCCAATGATGAAGAGGAATTCATTAGGTGTCCTAAGCCTAAGCAACGGGCCCGAGAAGAATCCTCCGATCCTTTCAAAAGCATCAAGATGAAAATTCCAGAATTTAAAGGAAGGTCGGATCCGGAAGCGTATTTGGAGTGGGAGTCGAAGGTAGAAATGATTTTTGCTTGCCAAAACTATACGGATGAACAAAAGGTGAAGTTGGCCGTGATCGAGTTTAGTGAGTATGCTATAGTATGGTGGGATCAACTGACCACATCTCGACGAAGGAGTAGGCTACCAGAGATCATGTCTTGGACCGAGTTGAAGGGCATGATGAGGACCCGATTTGTGCCAAGCCACTATTATAGAGATTTGTACCAACGGTTACAAACTCTTACGCAAGGCACTAGGAGTGTTGATGAATATCACAAGGAGATGGAGATTCTCATGCTAAGGGCCGATGTTCGAGAAGACAAGGAAGCAACCATGGCGAGATTCTTAAATGGACTTCGACCTGAAATTGTCGAGAAAGTCGAGTTGGAGCACTATTTAGAGCTTCATGAGTTGGTGGCAAAAGCCGAAAAGGTGGAGCGTCGTCTCAAGATGAGGGGTACACGGACTGAATATTCTTACTCTACCCCAAACTCGAGACAATTCACTCCAAAGAATGAGCGAAGGAGCAAGGACCGAGGAGGCTTCAATCGAGCCAAATCTGAATTTCCTACCAAGGCAAAAGTCGAGCCATCCAAGGGGGACAACAAAGGAAAATTGGTGACCAACCAAGCCAAAGTAGGAGGAAGAGATGATCGATGCTTCAAATGCCAAGGGCGGGGACACATTGCCAAGCATTGTCCTAACCAACAGATCATGCTAGTCCTGCCAAATGGGGAAATTGTTACAGCTGATTAAGCCGAATATGCTGATATGTCATCATTACATCATAAGTACTCAATCTTACATCATAAGTTTCAAAATACATCAACTTTCCCAAAATACACAGCTTCCAAGAGATGTCTAGCCAAATACATTCGAAACCCTAATTACAAGTCCATCAAGTCCACTTCTCTACAATTCTTTCCATTTCAGCTCCTGTTAAGGAAAACAAATCTAACGGGGTGAGCGGATGCTCGTGAGGCCAAGAAACACATGCAAACACGTATTCAAATAACAATAGCACTAATACGAGAATTAAAACAATAACATTCAAGTAGTTCGCAATTAACAATAAAACACACTTGATAAGGATATGGGAGCTCTCAGGAGCTATATTCCACTTGCTCGATCCAGTACCTCCACGAGTTGACACTCCGTCAATCGGGTAGGTTATAAGTCCGTAGAACTTCACTTACTCTTCCCCGTTCACCGTTATACCCCCTGTTCCGGGCCCGCACTTCTTTTACATAAGGCGATACTACTCGAGTATGCCAAGCGAGATCTCTCCAATAGATCAAGCTTATAACATTTTCTCATGGCTCACCAAGCTTCACTACCAAGCCCATGCCGGCTCGAATCGCAAGGTCGGCCGATGAGTTTGGGCGTCCCCCACAATTATAAATTTAAGTCGAGGAGATTCACTCCAATCGACATATGCAACCATAGCATAATTCACTATTGCAACACTTCACTTAATTCACTTAGCAATTCACTTCAAGCAATTCAAATACACTTCATTTAAACGAGAATGAGTGCGATAAAGTACACACTCGACTCGACACTTTCACAACACTCAATTAATGAAAACACTTAAGCATGTAACAACACTTCATACACTTGACACTCACCAAGTCAAAACAAAAGCGAGTGAGCGAGCAATTAAGCCTTTAGGCGTCCGCTTCGAGATTCTCTTGAAGATCTCCTTGAGCGCCTGAATAAATAACAAGTACTTTCACTCACAACCAAGTATTAACCAAGAAAGAAGGTTCACTTATTTAGACTAAATCAAAGTCTCAAAAGAGAACCTTAATCATTCAAAAATCGAGATTGGAAAGTGAGGATTTAATAACACAAGGGAAACTGATTTCCTCCATGAAATCGAGTTTAGAACGATCAATCAATATCAAAGGACAGGGAAAAGTTTCCAAAAACTCGTTTCCCAACAAGTCGGAAAATTTTAGTTTTGTGCGTCAAATCTAGAAACATCAAATCTTGCACTCGGTAGGTCCAAAAATGGAAAAATTTATACCATTGGAAACTAGATCCAAAGTACTAAAATTCCCTAGAAGACACTTTCCAAGATTCTAAACGGAAAGCATTCATTTTTCAAGTCAAAGTTTCAGTTCCAATAGGACAGGTGTAATTCACAGAAAGCGAACTAACCTTTGAAATTCATGAAACAATAAGAGCTATAACCAAGGTTTCAAACACGACAAACGGAACTAAATTTGGAGTTTTGAACATCGAGATATAATAGTATAAAGTCAGCTGAATTTGTACACTGTACAGAAATTTTCTAGATTTGAAGAGCCAACTTTGGGGCGTTATTTGGGTATCAAAATGGTATTGAATTTCCACCAAATTTGGTACACTTAAACCTCTATATATGGACTACCCCTGTATCAAATTTTGTACAAAAACGTAGGTGGAAAGGCAGTTAACAAAATGACTCAAGTTCGTAAAATGTTTCAAGGCTAACCTGCCTTCTTGCTTTTATTTCTTTTCCAACATTTTGCACAATAAAATCAGTCCAAATTCGATCCATTTTTGAATCCAAGGTCCTAGAAACCTTTAATAAACACTTGATGGTTTATTGACATCAAAATTTTCGAATTAAAACATCCCACAACAAACTAGACCAATCGGCCAGCAAGAAGGAAAAGCTTTCCAGTTTCCCAGCTTTATTGCACTTTGGAAATCAGGCCACATCTCGCTCAATACAAGTTAAAATTGGGAATGGTTGGTGGCGTTGGAAACTAGGTTCCAAATTCCACATTTCATTAGGAGAAAACATTTCCAAAATCAGTTCACAAGTAGTTCAAATTCAAGCCACAAGCTGCAGCTTCTCATTTCCTCTCGGACATATATTCATAACAGGATAGTCAACGTTTTTGGATCACTACGGTTCAGTCATTTCGAACCAGCAAATGGTTTTTATACCATTAGAAAGCTACGAATGTCTATTTTCAAATACCGCAAATGGCATTTGATTCCGACTTTTGAACAAAGAGTTATGTTCGATCAAATGAGCACTGTTCGGCTGTCCTGAACCCATTTCCAGATTTCTTTAAATTTCGAAAACTCAAGTTTTGCTCAACCAAATCAAATGATTTTTAGACAACACTTTGTACACTCAACATAAAACATATAACCATCAATTTCACAGCAAAACAAGTACCAAAAATTTGAAATTATCACTGATCAACAAGGACAGATATTCGGTTAGCTCTAGTGCACCACTTTCTTTCGATTTTTCCTTCACTTTCTAACCGTATTCATCCCATTTAACACATAAACAACATTAATCAAGCATTTAATCCTCAAGGCAGCTACCTACAGGCATCATCAAGTCTGCTAGCTTAGAGTTAAAACAAGATAAAGTGGGTTTCCTCAAGTCCTCTACCTATTTCATGCTTTGGGTTGTCAAACCCATGAAATCTAAGCTTGATTCTTGAAGAAAAATGGAGAGATTGCAAGAGTTGATGGTTACCTCTTAACCCTTGAAGAAACCAGAAATTTTCACCACAAAACCTCCAAGAAATTTCCACTAGAAGATGTTCTCCTCCAAGCTAAAGTTAATCTCCAAGTAGTTTTGAAGTTGGATGCAAATTTGGAAGTGAAATGGAAGCAAGATGAAGTGAAGCTTTTCTTCCCCCTTTCCCTTTGCTGTTCGCCGACTCCAAGAGAGAGAAGAGAGAGTGTTTTGTGTGTTGATGGTTGGTGGATGAAGTGTGTTAAGGAAGCTAGGTTAATGGTGCAAAAGTCAACTCGCAATAGTGCGCGAATAGTGAGGTGCACTACTACTTTTCTCTCTTGTTTGTTGCACTAGTGCACTAATCCTCAAATGTAATCCCTTTAACACTATAATTATTCACTCTTAGTAGTCTAATATAAATTCCTTAAATCTCCACTTAGTCGTTTTGACGCGAAATACGCGAATGTTCGATTCGCGCGCGCTATAAAGCGAAAATTTAAAGCGAATTCATGTAACGATAATATAATTAACCAATACTAGGGTAAATAATTATAAAAATAACTATTTTAAGAATAAAAATATGAGTTCTTACATCCTCTCCCCCTTAAGAGAATTTCGTCCTTGAAATTTATACCTTGATTCGGAAATAGACCTGGATATTTTTCCTCAAATTTCTTTTTCTACTTCCCAAGTTGCTTCCTCTCGTCCATGGTTTCTCCATAGAACTTTCACCAATGGAATTCGCTTATTCCTCAATTCTTTCACTTTACTATCTAGAAGCTTTATCGGTTTCTCCTCGTAGGTCAGTGCTTCATCAATCTCGATATTTTCCGGTTACAAAACGTGAGACGGGTCTGGATGATATTTCTTGAGTATCGATACGTGAAAAACATTATGGATCCGAGATAAACTCGGTGACAATTCCAACTTATAAGCCACATTTCCTACACGTTGAAGAATCTTATATGGTCCTACAAATCTCGATTGTAGTTTCTTTCCTTTTCCTGCCATCAAACTCGCTTTCAGAGGAGTAATCTTAAGAAATACTTGGTCTCCAATCGCAAATTCTAAATCCTTCCTTCTATTGTCGGCATAACTCTTCTGACGAATTCTCTGGCGTATTAACTTCACTTTCTCTCACGCCTCCTCAATCCATGGTACTATAGTTGGGTCTAAAATCTTTCGTTCACCTACTTCATCCCAACAAATCGGAGATCTACACTTTCGTCCATATAGAGCTTCATACGGAGCCATTTGAATGGATGCATGGAAACTATTATTATAAGCAAACTCCACCAATGTCAAATACTTATTCCAACTCTCTCCAAAATCCAAAATACAAGTTCTTAACATGTCCTCGAGAGTCTGAATCGTCCTCTCGGACTGTCCATCAGTCTGCGGGTGGTAAGTAGTGCTAAAATTCAATTTAGTCCCCAACACTTCTTGCATCTTTTGCCAGAACCGAGAGACAAACCTAGGGTCTCGATTAGATACAATACTTACAGGCATCCCGTGTAGTCTTATAATCTCATCCAAGTACAACTTAGCTAACTTTTCCAACGGGTACTTCATACTAATCGGTAGAAAGTGAGCCGATTTGGTCAACCTATCCACTATTACCCAAATGGCGTCATGACCTCTTTGTGTCCTTGGTAATCCCGATACAAAATCCATGATGATATTTTCCCACTTCCACTCGGGTATCTCTAAAGGTTGCAAAAGACCAGATGGTTTCTGATGCTCGGCTTTAACCTGCTGGCAAATTAAGCAAGTTTGGACAAACTGAGCAATTTCCTTTTTCATGTTCTTCCACCAGTACAAACTCTTCAAATCCTGGTACATTTTATTCCCTCCAAGATGTAACGTGGACTTAGAACGGTGCGCTTCTTCCAAAATTCTCTTCTTAAGCCCTTCGTCCTTTGGCACCACGATACGATTCCGAAATCTTAGCACGCCATTCACTCTCAGATTAAAATCCGACTTTTCTCCTTTATTAACTTTCTCCAACCACTTTTGCAATTCAACGTCCTTTTCCTGAGCTTCCTTGGTGCGTTCCAACAGAGTGGAATTCATGACAATATTCCCAAGGATTACTTTCCTCGGTTCAAGACAAGGATTCCAACAACTAACCTCTTCCAACAAGTGCAATTCTTTAATCATTAATCCTGCCACTTGCACTTGACGACTTAAAGCATCGGCCACTATATGGCTTTCCCTGGATGATACTTTATCGTGCAATCGTAATCTTCCAAAAATTCTATCCATCTACGTTGTCTCAAATTCAGCTCCTTTTGAGAAAACAAATACTTAAGGCTATTATGGTCCGTGAAAACCTCGAATATCACTCCATACAGGTAATGTCTCCACTTCTTTAATGCAAATACTACAGCCGCTAATTTCAAATTATGAGTTGGGTAATTTCTCTCGTGCGGATTTAATTTCGTAGAGGCATACGCAATCACTTTACCATTTTGCATCAATACACATCCCAAATCTTCTTTTGAAGCATCTGTATATACCACAAAACTATCCTTTCCATTAGGTAAAACTAATACAGGTGCTCTCGTCAATCGTCTCTTTAACTCCTGAAAACTTTTCTCACACTTAGGGGTCCATATAAACTTTCCACTTTTCTTAGTCAACTGCGTCATGGGTCTCGCAATCTTAGAAAATCTTGGATAAACCTCCGATAGTACCCTGCTAACCCTATAAAATTTCGAACTTCAATAGAGTTTTCCGGTTGCTTCCACTTAGAAACTGCTTCCACTTTGGTCGGGTCCACTTTAATTCCGTCCTTGGAAATTATGTGACCTAAGAAAGTCATTTCTTTCAACCAAAATTCACATTTGCTAAATTTAGCATACAACTGATGTTCTCTCAAAGTTTGCAAAACAATTCTCAAATGTCTCTTATGATCCTCCAAAGTCTTAGAGTACACCAGTATATCATTGATGAACACCACCACACACTGATCTAGATAAGGCTTAAAAATTCTATGCATCAAATCCATAAAAGCTGCAGGTGCATTAGTCAATCCAAACGGCATCACTGCAAAATCAAAGTGTCCATACCTCAAGTTAAAGGCAGTTTTAGGTATATCTTTTTCCAAAATCCTCAATTGATAATAATCCTGCCAGAGATCCAACTTTGAGAATACTACCGCCCCTTGCAATTGGTCAAATAACTCATCAATATGGGGCAAAGGGTACTTGTTCTTAATAGTGACATCGTTCAAGCCTCGGTAATCGATACACAGTCTTAAACTTCCATATTTCTTCTTATCAAACAAAATCGGGGCTCCCCACGGTGAATCACTCTCCTTTATAAAACCTCGTTCTAGCAAGTCCTGCAATTGCAATTTCAACTCTTTTAATTCAGTTGGAGCCATTCTGTACGGCGTCTTAGAGATAGGTGCTACTCCCGGAGTCACATCAATTTAAAAGTTATTTCCCTTTCCGGAGGTAAAGATTCTAATTTTTCCGAGAAAACATCCGGATATTCCTTCACTACAGGCATATTCTCCAATCTTATCTTATCACTAGGAGTATTTATAAGAAAGGGTAGCTATCCTTGAACTCCCTTACTCAACATTTTTCTAGCTCGAATTCCTGAGATAAGAGCAGATGAGACTAATCTACCCCTTACATCCAATTTTACGGTTACCTCTCCCGGAATGCACAACTCTACCGTCTTTGTCTTACAATTCAACTGTGCATTGTAGCGAGCTAACCAGTTCATTCCTAATATAACACCATACCCCTTAATCGCTAAACCCATCAAATCGACCAGTAATTTCCGTTCCCTAACCCAGATCTCACAATCTCTATACACCAAATTAGCAAGTAAACTTTGTTCCCCAGTAGGTGTTCTAACCTCCAAATCATAAGGTAACTTAATTGACTTCACATCTATTCCACTCATAAAGTTAGGGTTCACAAAAGAGTGTGTTGCACCTGGATCAATTAAAATCTTATCTAAACGGTGGAAAATAGGGATCGTACCTTCGACCACCTCAGTAAACATCGGGAATCTGCTGATAGTCCAATGCGTAAATCTTAGCAGGTACCTTTGGTCGACTCCCTCCAGCACTAGTCTGCGTAGAAGTTGACTTTTCTGGCCGTTGAGTACTACCTCCTACTTTTGGCGCAATCGGACAACTTACGAGTTGGTGTTCGGCACTACCGCAGTACAGGCACTTTCCCGCTTTCCTCCAACAATCATTCTCTGAGTGATTCGACTTGCCACAGTAGCCACAACTAACTAGAGTTACGGCCGGACCACTAGAAAGTATCCTCTCGCTTGACCTTGTCCATTATGACCTCCTCTTGATAAAACCCGTCTTGGAGCTCCTGCGGTCCTTATTCCTCCCATTCCTCTTCCAATCTTGGAAGGTGGGGCACTTCTACTAGCCTGTCCAGGAGAGTAACTAGGAATGCTCCTTTTCTTAGTATGAAAATCCCTAACTTGCAACTTTGCACTTTCAACCCTTTGCGCTTTCTCCAGGGTTTTAGTGAACGTAGAGATTTGGGCTGCTGCCAACCCCTCCTGAATCTCCACATTAAACCCTTGCACAAAATGTCTAATTCCTTTTCGCTCATTAACCACTAACTCTGGAGCGTATTTAGAAAGTTTAGTGAATTTCCCCTCATACTCAGCCACGCTAAGAGTTCCTTGTTTCAACTTTATAAATTCGTCCTCCCACTTCTCTTGGATTAGAGGCGGAAGAAATTTCTCATTAAATTCCCTCCCTCGCGAAGTTTTCTCAAGTCCAAGGGGTCTGCACTCTTTCCCACTTTCCCCTTATCACGTCCCACCAAGCACGTGCAACGCCCTCAAACTGAAAAGCAACAAAGTTCACTCGCCTCTCTTTTGTATAGTCTAAGGTAGCGAAAATATTAGTCATCCGCTCCAGCCAATTCTCCGCTAACTCGGGATCAGGTCCTCTAATGAACTTAGGCGGATTAAATTTCAGAAACCTCTCTAAGACTCTATCATCACCCTTATCCTGGGCCCTGGACCCTGTCTCTCTGCTAATCGTTCTAGGATATCAGTCATCCGATTAATGGCAGTAGCCACTTGGTTACCCTTTACATTTCCTTGTCCCTAGGTCGGCCCAGTTGCCGATCCCTGATCATCCCCTTGAGGTTGGGTTTGCCTAGCTCCACGCCCACGACCTCTACCACTCTTTCGTCCATCCATGATCCTAGTTATTCTTAATGCTAGAAATAAAATAATTACGCGAAAAAATACTAAAATAAGAGACAACATAAAAACATTGGAGGTAACGATAATTAGCATATATTAACACTTCAAGATTCATACAATTAGCAAGTCATGGGGCATTTACAAAAACGTAGCACACAAGTGCCACCAAAGTGCAATTAGTCATGCACGTCAAAAGTAGATTTAGGTGCCTCAAAAGTAGGCCACACAGTCAAGCAAAATACGATGGCCTCAGAACTAGCACCACCCCACCTAATCCTAACTATACAAGTCAAAAGATCTATCACTCTAAATCTAGTTCTCAGCAGGACTATCGGGTGGAACCTCCTCCTCAAGGTCTTCCTTCAGATCCTCCTCGAAAGGCTCCTCCTCAATGCCCTCCTGAATCGGACTCTGAACAACCTCCATGACCTCATCAATCAACATAGTAGCATCTGCCAAGATTCCAGAAGCCCGATCCCGGACCTTCTCGCCTATCCTAGTCAGAAGAGCTCTCACCCTCCGAACCTCATCACGAGCAGCCTCAACCCTAGCCATCTCGTCCACCACAGTCCCCTCTAACTCAGCAATCCTAGCACTCTGAGCATTCACCATAATGCTCAACTCCTCAACCTCCTGAAGTAAAGCTCGGTTGGTATTCACCAACTGACGACGCTCGTCGTCAAGAGACAGTACTAGATCATTATGGTAAGCATACGTCACCTTACAGGGGCATCGAGGAAACCTAGTAGAAGGCGAGTAACGTACACGAGCTGCTCTATCAAGGGCTCGATAGTAAATAGGCCTAAGAGGTTCCACATGGCCATTAGCATGACCATTACCATTAGCGGCATACCCCCCCGTTTCCATTCTCCATCCCTACAAAACAACCACAATTTCCAGGTTAGAAACTTAAAGTCACTAACTCGCTCAAACATCACTCAAGGAATAACTAAGGTATCTCATTCCTATTCTTAAAGGTAAAGTCTCTAATAAATCTCCTAAATAGATCTCTAAACCTAGTGCTCTGATACCAACTGTGATGCCCCCACTTCTCCCTAAGGCGAACCAAAGGGTATCGGCGGGACACCTGCCCAACTCTCGCCAAGACCAGATACAATTCCAATTCAAAACTTAAAGGATAACAACTAAAAATAAAAGTCGAAGTAAAGAAAACTTCCATACACAAGTATTCAATCTTACATCATAAGTTTCAAAATACATCAACTTTCCCAAAATACACAGCTTCCAAGAGATGTATAGTCAAATACATTCAAAACCCTAATTACAAGTCCATCAAGTCCACTTCTCCACAATTCTTTCCATTTCAGATCCTGTTAAGGAAAACAAATCTAATGGGGTGAGCGGATGCTCGTGAGGCCAAGAAACACATGCAAACACGTATTCAAATAACAATAGCACTAATACGAGAATTAAAACAATAACATTCAAGTAGTTCGCAATTAATAATAAAACACACTTGATAAGGATACAGGAGCTCTCAGGAGCAATATTCCACTTGCTCGATCCAGTACCTCCACGAGTTGACACTCCGTCAACCGGGTAGGTTATAAGTCCGTAGAACTTCACTTACTTTTCCCCGTTCACCGTTACTTCCCCCTGCTCCGGGCTCGCACTTGTTTTATATAAGGCGATACTACTCGAGTATGCCAAGCGAGATCTCTCCAATAGATCAAACTTATAACATTTTTCTCATGGCTCACCAAGCTTCACGATCAAACCCATGTCGGCTCGAGTCGCAAGGTCGACCGATGAGTTTGGGCGTTCCCTACTATTACAAATTTAAGTCGAGAAGATTCACTCCAATCGACATATGCAACCATATCATAATTCACTATTGCAACACTTCACTTAATTCACTTAGCAATTCACTTCAAGCAATTCAAATACACTTCACTTAAACGAGAACGAGTGCGATAAAGTACACACTTGATTCGACAATTTCACAACACCCAATTAATGAAAACACTTAAGCATGTAACAACACTTCATACACTTGACACTCACCAAGTCAAAACAAAAGCGAGTGAGCGGGCAATTAAGCCTTTAGGCGTTCGCTTCGAGATTCTCTTGAAGATCTCCATGAGCGTCTGAATAAATAACAAGTACTTTCACTCACAACCATGTATTAACCAAGAAAGAAGGTTCACTTATTTAGACTAAATCAAAGTTTCAAAAAAGAATCTTAATCATTCAAAAATTGAGATTGGAAAGTGAGGATTTAATAACACAAGGGAAACTGATTTCCTCCATGAAATTGAGTTTAGAACGATCAATCAATACCAAAGGATAGGGAAAAGTTTCCAAAAAACTCGTTTCCCAACAAGTCGGAAAATTTCAGTTTTGTGCGTCAAATCTTGAAAAATCAGATCTTGCACTCGGTAGGTCCAAAAATGGAAAACTTTATACTGTTGGAAACTAGATCCAAAGTACTAAAATTCTCTAGAAGAACTTTTTCAAGATTTTAAACGGAAAGCATTCATTTTTCAACTCAAAGTTTCAGTTCCAATAGGACAGGTTTAAACCAGTCTTGGTTTTCCAGTCATCTTTGGAAATTCGGTGTAATTCACAGAAAGTGAACTAGTCTTTGAAATTTGTGACACAATAAGATCTCTAACCAAGGTTTCAAACACGATAAAAGAAACTAAATTCATAATTTTGAACATCGAGATATAATAGTATAAAGTCAGATGAATTTGTACACTGTACAGAAATTTCCAGATTTGAAGAGCCAACTTTGGGGCGTTATTTGGGTATCAAATGGTATTGAATTTCCACCAAATTTGGTACACTTAAACCTCTATATATGGACTACCCCTGTATCAAATTTTATGCAAAAAATTACATGGGAAGGCAGTTAACAAAATGACTCAAGTTCGTAAAATGTTTCAAGGCTAACCTGCCTTCTTGCTTTTATTTCTTTTCCAACATTTTACACAATGAAATCAGTCCAAATTCGATCCATTTTTGAATCCAAGGTCCTAGAAACCTTTAATAAACACTTGATGGTTGATTGACATCAAAATTTTCGAATTAAAACATCCCACAACAAACTAGACCAATCGACCAGCAAGAAGGAAAAGCTGTCCAGTTTCCCAGCTTTATTGCACTTTGGAAATCAGGCCACATCTCGTTCAATACAAGTTAAAATTGGGAATGGTTGGTGGCGTTGGAAACTAGGTTCCAAATTCCACATTTCATTAGGAGAAAACATTTCCAAAATCAGTTCACAAGTAGTTCAAATTCAAGCCACAAGTTGCAGCTTCTCATTTCCTCTCGGACAGATATTCATAACAGGACAATCAACCTTTTTGGATCACTACGGTTCACTCATTTCGAACCAGCAAATGGTTTTTATACCATTAGAAAGCTACGAATGTCTATTTTCAAATACCGCAAATGGCATTTGATTCCGACTTTTGAACAAAGAGTTATGTTCGATCAAAGGAACACTGTTCGGCTGCCCTGAACCCATTTCCAGATTTCTTTAAATTTCGAAAACTCAAGTTTTACTCAACCAAATCAAATGATTTTTAGACGACACTTTGTACACTCAACATAAAACATATAACCATCAATTTCACAGCAAAACAAGTACCAAAAATTTGAAATAATCACTGATCAACAAGGACAGATATTCGGCTAGCTCTAGTGCACCACTTTCTTTCGATTTTTCCTTCACTTTCTAACCGTATTCATCCCATTTAACACATAAACAACATTAATCAAGCATTTAATCCTCAAGGCAGCTACCTACAGGCATCATCAAGTCCGCTAGCTTAGAGTTAAAACAAGATAAAGTGGGTTTCCTCAAGTCCTCTACCTATTTCATGCTTTGGGTTGTCAAACCCATGAAATCTAAGCTTGATTCTTGAAGAAAAATGGAGAGATTGCAAGAGTTGATGGTTACCTCTTAACCCTTGAAGAAACCAGAAATTTTCACCACAAAACCTCCAAGAAATTTCCACTGGAAGATGTTCTCCTCCAAGCTAAAGTTAATCTCCAAGTAGTTTTGAAGTTGGATGCAAATTTGGAAGTGAAATGGAAGCAAGATGAAGTGAAGCTTTTCTTCCTCCTTTCCCTTTGCTGTTCGCCGACTCCAAGAGAGAGAAGAGAGAGTGTTTTGTGTGTTGATGGTTGGTGGATGAAGTGTGTTAAGGAAGCTAGGTTAATGGTGCAAAAGTCAACTCGCAATAGTGCGCGAATAGTGAGGTGCACTACTACTTTTCTCTCTTGTTTGTTGCACTAGTGCACTAATCCTCAAATGTAATCCCTTTAACACTATAATTATTCACTCTTAGTAGTCTAATATAAATTCCTTAAATCTCCACTTAGTCGTTTTGACGCGAAATACGCGAATGTTCGATTCGCGCGCGCTATAAAGCGAAAATTTAAAGCGATTCATGTAACGATAATATAATTAACCAATACTAGGGTAAATAATTAAAAAAATAACTATTTTAAGAATAAAAATATGAGTACTCACGGTATTGGTATCCTTCAAGATAGGTCGTTATGAAGACGAGATTCTATGTGATGTTGTACCCATGCATGCAAGTCACATAATCCTTGGGCGACCATGGCAATATGATAGGCAAGTGAATTTCGAGGGCATGAGTAACAAGTATTCATTTATGTACAAGGACCGCAAGATCACTCTTGCACCCCTATCGTCTAAGCAAGTTCAAGTAGACCAAGCGAATCTTCAAAAGGAATTCGAGCTGGAAAGTGAGAGGAAAAAGAAAGAACTTAGTGCCGAGAAAAATGAAAAGAAAAAGGCTAATATACATTCTGCTAGTGAGGAAAAGAAAAAAGAGGAGAAAAATGAGGGAAGGCACTTGATGCTCGTAAAAACCAAACAAGTGAAGCGAGCTATGAGTGAATGACAACCGCTTCTTGTACTTGTGTGCAACGAAGTAGGTTTGTCCGATGATGATCCATTTACTAACTTTCCATCTATTGTTGCTCCGATTTTGCAGGATTACAAGGATGTTTTTCCCGAAGATATTCCAAGTTGTTTACCACCTATTCGCGGGATTGAGCACCAAATAGACTTTGTACATAGAGCAACCATACCTAATCGTCTAACCTACAAGAGCAATCCCGAGAAAACAAAGGAGCTACAACGTCAACTGGAAGAGTTGCTAGACAAGGGATGGGCGAGAGAGAGTTTGAGTCCTTGCGCGGTGCCGATGCTTCTAGTACCTAAGAAGGATGGAGCATGGTGCATGTGCACTGACTGCCGAGCTGTGAACGCAATTACGGTAAAGTATCGTCATCCTATACCTAGGTTAGATGATATGCTTGACGAATTACATGGTGCAGTCATTTTTACCAAAATTGATTTAAATAATGGGTATCAACAAATTCGAGTTAAGGAAGGAGATGAGTGGAAAACTACTTTCAAAACTAAGTATGGATTGTATGAATGGTTAGTAATGCCTTTCGGGTGAACCAATGCACCTAGCACATTTATGAGGCTTATGAACCATGTCTTGAGACCATTCTTAGGGAAATTTGTAGTAGTTCATTTTGACGATACTATAGCCATAGCATTGAAGAGCATCTTGAGCATTTAAAAGCTGTTTTGGATGTACTTCAAAGGGAGAAACTATACGCTAATCTCAAGAAGTGTAATTTTTGTACTGACCGTCTTGTGTTTTTAGGGTTTGTGATTAGTGCACAGGGGATACAAGTGGATGAGTCTAAGGTACAGGCTATCCAAGAGTAACCCCTAGGTCCATTGGGGACGTGCGTAGCTTTCATGGACTCGCAGGCTTCTACAGGCGATTTGTGAAGGATTTTAGTACCCTGGCAGCCCCACTTACCGCACTTATCAAGAAAAATGAAAAGTTTATCTGGGGAGAGGAGCAAGAGCTAGCCTTCCAAGCACTAAAGGATAAGTTAACACATGCACCCGTTTTAACCCTACCTGACTTTGCTAAAACTTTTGAAATTGAATGTGATGCTTCAGGGATAGGAGTTGGAGCCATGCTGATGCAGGAGGGTAGGCCTGTTGCATACTTCAGTGAAAAACTCAACGGCGCATTGAACTACTCGACCTATGACAAGGAATTATATGCATTAGTTCGAGCACTACAGGTATGGCAGCATTACTTGAGACCTAAAGAGTTCGTGGTTCACACCGATCATGAGTCTCTCAAGTATTTGAAGGCACAACATAATCTTAACAAGAGGCATGCGCGATGGGTTGCCTTCATTGAGACATTCCCATTCGTCATCAAGTAGAAAAGTGGTAAGAGTAATATAGTGGCTGATGCACTATCTCGTAGGTATTCTCTACTCACTACTCTTGATGCTAAGTTACTCGAATTCGAGCTGCTCAAAGATATGTATGTAAGCGATATAGACTTTGGTGACACGTTCTAGAGTTGCTCTCGAGCTGCTCAAGGAAATTACTCGATTTTTTATGGTTACCTTTTCTACCTAAATCGACTTTGCATACCTAACTGTTCCATTCGACTTTTACTGGTAAAAGGAACACATAGAGGTGGTTTAATGGGACATTTCAGAGTTGCTAAGACTTTATCTATATTGCAGGAGCATTTTCACTGGCCACGAATGCGGCATGATGTTGAGAAGGTGGTGAGTCGATGCATAGTATGCAAGAAGGCGAAATCTAAGGTACAACCTCATGGTTTATACTTACCTTTATCAATTCCTGATGCACCTTGGGTAGATCTTTCAATGGATTTCGTGCTTGGCTTACCTAGGTCTAAGAAAGGACATGACTCTATTTTATGTGGTTGTTGATTAGTTTTCTAAAATGGCACACTTTATTGCTTGCCATAAGACGGATGATGCATCCTATGTAGCAAATTTATTCTTCAAAAAAATTGTTAGGTTGCATGGCATCGCTAGGACCATAGTGTCAGATAAAGATGTCAAATGTCTCTCTTATTTTTGGAAGACTTTGTGGTCTAAGTTGGGCACTAAATTACTGTTTTCAACCACTAGTTATCCACAAACCGAGGTTGTCAATCGCACTCTTTCTACTCTTTTACGCACTATCATCAAATCTAACTTGAAAAATTGGAAGGAGTGTCTACCACATGTAGAGTTTGCATATAATAGGGTTGTGCATTCCACCACACAATTCTCTCCATTTGAAATTGTTTATGGCTTTAATCCATTGAATCCTTTGAATTTGACCCCATTACCTTTGAGTGAAAGAGCTAATCTTAATGGGCATCAAAAGGCTGATTTCGTGAAAAGGTTGCATGAGAAAGCTCACTTGAACATAGAGAAGCGTACGGCCCAAATTGTTCAACAAGCCAACAAAGTTAGACGCAAGCTCACTGATGCGAATTCCTCCACGTTGGTAAAGTTCATCCTTGCGATTCCCACAATCTTGATGGAAATTTTCCAGATTTCGAATGGCGGAATCCCTTTTGACCCAATCTAACCCTCTAAGTTGCGAACACTTTTGATACAATCTCAACCCGCGACTTAACGAGTTAGCGAACCAAGGAATTTGGTAGGACGGCGCCACAAACAAGTGTGTTTTTTGTTTGATAAGCCAATTTGAACTCTCTTAAAAAATTTCTAAGATGTTCAAGGGGTGCTTGCAAGAAACCAAGAGAATACTCTCAATTTAATTAAGCAATCAAAATCTGATTATTGTTGTAGGTTTGAAGCTTATTTATAGTTTCTTACAACTCAAATCCTAATGAGGCTTAGAAGCTAGGTGTCGGCCTATCCATGGCCCATCATGGCCGAACTTAGGTAAATGAATAGGGCCGAAATTAATAGCTAAAATTGAAACAACTATCGACTAAAATGGGCAAGGACTTCATGACTTAAGTCGCTTGCTTTATTTCACTAACTTTGAAACGAAAAACTAATTGATTTAAAGCTTGTGAAGCTTGATTCATCTTGTGACTTGAAATGCTTTGTGTTAAGGGTCTTGATCCTCTAGTTGGAGTAGAGTCACGTACTTCGAGCCACCTTCAAAGATCGAACTACCTTCCTTAGCTACTTGTATCACGCGTACCAAGATATTCAATTGCTCCTTCATTCGTTTGGCACAAGCTCTAGTGATTGGTCCGGATGGTATCACCACGTCCTTGGTGGTAGCTTGGATGGCCGCATCACTAGGGGGGTGAAATCTATTTTTCAAGTATGAAATGAGGTGCAAATAACGAAGAAAGTTATGCCTGTAACCTAGAAAATGTTTCCAAGTGACTTTGGAGTGTTGTTACTTGACAAGGAAAAATTCAGTTTTGGCAATTGTTTTTGAAAAATCATAACTTGAGTTCCATAAGTCCAAAATTGACAAATCTTATACCGTTGGAAAATAGACTCAATGAACTAAAATTTCTAGAAGACACTCTTTCAAGATTCAAATCCGAAATCAGTCAAATCGTAGCTCCAAATCACTGTTTCAGTAAGAACAGAGCAAAACAGTCTTGCATTTTCAGTGAACTTTGGAAATTTGGCAAAATTCATAGAAATAGAATCAGCCCTTGAAATTTATACCACTGAAAGAACTCCAAATCTAGTTCAAACTCAACAAACAGAACCCAATTTGGATCTTTCTACACCAAGATATAATAGTTTTATGAAAACTGATTTTTGAAACCTGGTTCACGGAATTCCAGCTTTGGAGCACTCGACACAGTTTCAAAATCAGGTCATAACTAAGGCTACACAAGTCCAACATTAGTGTGGTTTATGGCATTGAAAACTAGATTCAAAATGCTACAAATCACTAGAAGAAACTGTCTTCAAATTCATTTTGTAAGATGAGTGAAAATGAGCTACAAACTGCAGCTATGGTTGTTTCTCGGTTAAAACAGTGAGGAAAATCAGTCAACTTTGCCGGTTCACTACGATTCATAGAAAACGAACTAACATGTACATTTTATACCGTTATAAATCCCTCAGAGTCTAGTTTCATATGCCACAAACGGAACTTGATTTTGGCTCTTGTACGAAAAATTATGGCCTGTTGAGTGCGCACTGTACGGCGGCACTGATCAGAAATTTTTCAGGTTTGCTTCCTCACTTTAACCTAACTTTAACTCAACCAAATGAAATGCTTTTTGGGAGATAATTTACACACATATACACTAACATATAACAAGAATTTTGGCATCAAAATAACCATAAAATTCGAAATTAAAATGAGAGAAATGAACCAGCAAAAATCGGACAGTTCTTGCACCACTTCCTCTTCAAATTTTCGTTCCAAATCTTCATACCAAAACCAAACTATAAGTCACCAAAACAACAACCAAACAAACAATAAATCCTCAAGGCCACTACCTAAGAATCCACCTCAAGACATCTACCAAAAGTCAAGGTTCATGGAATCCATCAACAACCCAAGTTTTACTAGTTAAAACTAACTAAAACTAAATAAGTTGGAAGAAAAATGAGGGTTTTTGGAGAGTTACTGTGAGGACTCGAAAATTTACTTATTTTCAACCCCCTGTTATTAGCTTATTTAAATATTTAATTGCCCGTTTGCTCCGAATATTTTATTTCAACCTTTTTAGACCGAATTACATGGAACTATGACTTACTTATATTTTTAAAAATGACTCGTTTCAAAATTTAATTTTTGAAAGCTCGTTAAGTGAGAATAGTGAATACGCATTTGGAGACAATAATCGATTTGAGAGTACAGTGAGCTTGGAGAGTGAGGACTCATACATTGGTTCTAAGATATTTATTTTTATGTGTAAGTACCCAAGTATTAGTAAGTAATACTATTGTTATAAGAATTTCTTGGAAATTTCACTTTATCGCGCACAAATCGGAAATACGCGTTTTCGCGCGCGCGATTAATTGAGGGACTTTAGACCTTTATTTTTAGACTATTAAGAGTGGATAATAATAGTGTGAATGGAAGTGCATTGAAAATTTAGTACACAAGTGAAACAAACTCGAGAGGAATCGAGCACGAAACGCGCGCATGCACGCGCGAGAGGAGAGTTGACTTTTGAGACACTTTTGGCCACACACTTAAGCTTCTCAAGAAAGCTTCATTTTCAGCAAACACACTCTCTCTCCTTGCTCTTTTTGGCCGACCACCCATAGTAAGAAGAAGGAACCAAAGCTCTTCATTTTCTTGCTCCATTTCTTCATCAAATCACCTCAAACTTTTACTACAACTTGCAAACCACTTGGAGATCAACCTAAGCTAGGAAAGGAGCTTGTTTCTCACGGTTTTCTTGAGCTTCATAGGACCGAAAATTTCTGCTTTAGTCATCTAAGGAGGTAACAAATGATCAACCTCTTGAATCTTGGTTTATATAAGTTATATTGCACTTGTAAACTTATAGATGCATATGGGTAGCTCTATATTGTTGGAAATCTTGTGAGTGGGCTCTATGAAATCCCACAATGGATTTGATGATATTGGGTGTTATTTATGTTGGTTTAGTGCTTAATCTAGTGAATATAAGTTGTATTGTGAAAGAAAACTCAAAGGAGGTGAAATGAGAAAAAGGGACGGTTCTGCCCCTGTTTTGCCGTGCTCCTTTTGTGCAATTTTTGTGGTCCAATTGACTTGATTTTGATGTAAATGTGTAATATGGGTTGTGTGGAAAGTTTCCTCAAAAAAAATTACTTGATTTGGTTGGCCAAATGTTGAGATTTCGAAATTTTATCAAAACTGGAAATTTTGTCCCGAATTGCTCTGGCAGTGATTTTCAAACAGCTATAACTCTTTGCTTCGATGTCGAAATCGAGTGCCGTTTGTGGCATTAGAAACTAGACACTTTCAGTTTTCCAACGGTAATAAAATGCACCCCCTGATTCGACTTGAGTGAACTGTACCAATTGTTCAAAGTTAGCTGTCCTGTTTCGTTGCTCTGCTAGAGAGTCAATGCGATGCTGGAACTTGTGGCTTAAATTTGGACTAGCTATGGACAGAATTTTAAAATGATTTCTTCTGAGAAAATGTAGCCCTATGAGTTTAGTTCCAAAACCACCAACCATGCTTAATTCTAAGTTAAATTGAGTGAGTTATGGCCTAATTTCAGACCTGCAACAGTGATAGAAAACCTTAGTTTTGGGCTAGCCAATGGCTTATTTCGAAATGGGACTTGTTATTTCGAAACTCTTGGTGTTAATCACCTACCAAATGTATTTTAATGTTTCTTGGACCTTTGCTTCATAAGTGAACCCTATTTGAGATGATTTCATTGGCCAAAGGTTTGAAAAGAGGAAAATGAAAGCCTAAGGCAGACTTGCCTTGGAAATTCTTGGAAATTTAGTGATCTTGTTAACTGACTTCCCGTTCGAATTTTTGCTTGAAACTTGACAGAGGGATAACCCTTATATGGTAGTGTAATCATATCAAATTTTGTGCCATTCCAAGTCTATTTCGATGCCCAACTAGAATCCTAAAGTTTGTGACTCAAATCTGGAATTTGCCCAGTGGACTTCATTTTTGTACCAACTTTGAGCTACTATATCTTGGTGCTCAAAATTCCAAATCTTATTACGTTTGTTGTGTTTTAAACTTTGATTGTAACTCTAATTGAGTTTCAAATTTGAGAGGCTAGTTCGCATTCTGTGAATTTTTCCGAATTTCCAAATTTCACCAAAATCAACCTCGAACTTGTCTTAGGAGTCCAAAACGGTAACTTGAAGCCTAAATTTGAGTGTCTTCCGTTTTGAATCATGGAAAAGTTCTAAAGGAACTTTTAGTACTTTGGAAGTAGTTTCCAATGGTACCAAGTTTTCCAATTCTAGACCTACAGAGAATAAGTTATGATTTTTCTAAGAATGCACCTCAAATCTGAAATTTTCAAAACTTGACGGGAATTGAGTTTTGAGACTCTTCTCTATCCTTCAATACTAATTGACCATTTTGGACTTGTTTTCACAAAGGAAATTAGTTTTTCCTTGTGCTATTAAACACCACCTTTGAACCTTGGATTTTGAGCAAGTTAAGGCTCATTTTCATGAGATTTCCTTAGATTGTACAAGTGTGCAATCTTTCTTGATAATTGGGGATCCTATATGATGGTGTGCACTAGATACCTATTGTTTGCTCAGGCATTCAAGGGGACATTCAAGAGGACCTCACAACGGACGCCTAAATACTCGAATTGTGCTACATACGCTCCTTTTGACTAGATGAGTGTCAAGTGTGTGAAAACGTGTTACTTGTTTAATTGTTATTGGTAATTGAGTATTTTGAAATGCTGAGTCGAGTGTGTACTTTAAAGTGAAGTGTACCTGAATTACTTGACATGAAATACTTAAAGTGAATATTTACGTGAAATATACTTGAATTACTTGAAGTGACTTGTTAAGTGAATTAAGTGAAGTGTTTCCAATGTTTATTTATGCTATGGCTGCATAAGTCGAGTGGAGTGAACCTCCTCGACTCCTAATAATACTAATGGGGGACGCCCAAATCTCATCGGCCGACCTTGCAACTCGAGCCAGCATGGGCTTGGTCAAGAAGCTTGGAGAGCCATGGGAATCAAGTATAAACTTGATCTAATGAGAGATCTTGCTTAACATACTCGAGCAGTATCGTCCAAAACAAACGACAGGCGGGCCCGGTACAGGGGTATGTAACGGTGATCGGAGACATGATAAGTGAAGTTCTACGGACTAAACCTACCCGATTGACGGGTGTCAATTCGTGGAGGTTCTGGATTGTGCAAGTGGAAAATAGCTCCTGAGAGCTCCTATATCCTTGAATTGTTTCTGCTTACATTTTCTCGCTTGAATTGTTATTTACTTGAATATTTCAGTTATACTTGTTAGATGGGATTGTTTCTTGGACAATGTGCTTGCATGTGTGTTTCTTGGCCTCACGAGCGATTGCTCACCCCGTAGATTTGTTTTCCTTAACAGGAATGAATCTGAGGTGGAACTCGGAGGAATCTTTTGGGTGAACTTTTGTAATAGGGATTCGATTGTAATCGAATGGACCCTTTTGGGGAGTTGTATATCTTTTGAACAATTAATGTATTTTGTACTCGTGGTGTATGACTGGATATTTATATATATAAGTATGGAAGCGACTTTCTTTATTAGACTTATATTAATGATTATTATCGTTAAGCGTGAATCGAATTGTCTTGAGTCCTGGCCAGAGTTGGGCAGGCGTCCTGCGGATACCCTTTGGTTCGCGTTAGGGAGAAGTGGGGGCGTCACAGTTACCTTTCCTCCAAGAGTAGTAGGCCAAACCACAAGAGTTTAAGCTCTATACCACCAAGATTCTCTCCTCCTTCAAGTCTCCTACTAAGCTTGATGATGATCCAAGAAGATGAACTAGATTGGAGCAAGTTTTTGGGAGCAAAAACGAAGAAAATGAAGCTGAAATTTTTGGCTAAAAATGGAGAGGATTGGCTGGCCAAGGGGAAGAAGAAAGAAAGGGTTTGGTGAGCTTTTGGGTGAAGTGATGGATTGAAAAGGAAGAAGTGACATAAAATTACTTTTGGTGCAAAAAGTCAACAAAAGAATAGTGGCCCATTAGTGCTCCTAATTGAGTTTAATCAACTCACTCACCTCTAATCTCTCAATTAGTTTTTCTTAGCCTACAATTAATCATCCTTAATTATCCAAGACCACTGCAATCTCGGACGAAATATTGTCTCGAAAAACATGTTTTCACTAATTCTCACTAATCGAGCGGTTAGAAAAATTAACTTTAAGGATAAATGTATTAAAATATAAATCGAGACAATGTACCATGCAAATACAGTTAAAATGAATGAAATAAATTAATTGGAACAAATGAATAAATAAATAATTAGATAAACCAGTGTAATAAATAAAATAAAATAAAATAAAATCCAGATCCTCACATCCTTCTCCCCTTTAAAGAATTTTGTGCTCGAAATTCATACCTTGGTTTACAAATAATTCTGGATACTTCTTTCGGATCTCCTCTTCCACTTCCCAAGTTGCTTTCTCAATTCCGTGATTTCTCCATAGAACCTTCACTAGAGGGATTTGCTTGTATCTTAACTCCTTCACTTTTCTCGATCTAAGAGCTTTACCGGCCTTTCGTCATAAGACAAATTCTCATCAATTTCTACTTCTTGCGGTCGTAACACATGGGACGGGTCGGGATGATATTTCTTAAGCATGGAGACATGGAAGACATCATGAATCCTGGACAAACTCAAAGGTAATTCTAACTTGTAAGCCACGTTCCCTACGCGCTGGATAACCTTATAGGGTCTCACAAATCTCGGTTGTAACTTCTTTCCTTTTCCCACCATTAAGCTTGTTTTCAAAGGTGTAATCTTAAGAAATACTTTATCTCCAATCTCAAACTCCAAGTCTTTCCTCCGATTATCCGCATAGCTCTTTTGGCGGTTTTGAGCCGTTCGGACAATTTCACCTTCTCAAAAGTTTTTTCAATCCAAGGCACAGTAGTCGGGTCCAAAATTTTTTTTCTCCAATTTCATCCCAATGAATCGGAGATCGACACTTTCGACCATAAAGGGTTTCATAAGGAGCCATTTGTATTGAGAAATGAAAACTGTTGTTATACGCAAATTCCACCAATGTAAGGTACTGACTCTAATTCTCTCCGAAATCCAAAATACAAGACCTCAACATGTCTTCTAGGGTTTGGATTGTCCTTTCCGATTGTCCATCGGTCTGCGGGTGGTAGGTGGTACTAAAATTCAGTTTAGTCTCTAAACTCTCTTGCATCTTTTGCCAAAATCGAGACACAAACCTAGGGTCCCGATCCGATACTGTACTCACCGGTATCCCATGCAACCTTATAATTTCGTCCAAGTACAACTTAACCAATTTTTTCAAAGAGTACTTCATACTAATCGGCAAAAAGTGAGCAGATTTGGTCAACCGGTCCACTATTACCCAAATAACGTCATGCCCTCTTTTAGTCATTGGTAGTCTTGATACGAAATCCATAGTGATATTCTCCCACTTCCACTCAAGTATCTCCAACGGCTGTAATAATCCAGACAGCTTCTGATGCTCGGCCTTAACTTGTTGGCAAGTGAAACAAGATCGAACAAATTGGGCAATTTCTCTTTTCATGTTTTCCCACCAATAAAGGCTCTTCAAGTTTTGATATATCTTATTACCTCCAGTGTGCACTGTATACTTGGAACGGTGAGTCTCGTCCAAAATTTCCTTCTTTAGAGTTTCATCTTTTGGCACCACTAGGCGATTTCTAAATTTCAACACTCCATTGGTCCTCAAATTGAGGTCGGACTCTTCCCCTTTTTAAACTTTCTTAGTCCATTTTTTCACTTCAGGCTCTCCCTTTTGAGGTTCTTTGATTCGATCTATCAAGGTAGACTTCACAGTGATATTCCCAAAAATTACCTTATGTGGCTCAAGACGCGGATTCCAAACACTAACTTCCTCTAGCATGTGCCATTCTCTCACCATTAAACTGGCCACTTGCATCTTACGACTTAGGGCATCTACCACTACATTAGTTTTTCCAAAGTGGTAGTTAAGCGTACAGTCATAATCTTTCAAAAATTCCACCCATCTATGTTGCCTCAAATTCAACTCCTTCTGGGAGAATAAATACTTAAGACTCTTGTAATCAATGAAAATCTCGAAAGTCACTCCATACAGATAATGTCTCCACTTTTTCAAGACAAATACCACTGCCGCTAACTCCAAGTCATGGGTTGGATAATTCTGCTCATGAGGTTTCAACTTACGGGAGGCATACACAATCACTCTTCCGTTTTGCATTAATACACACCCTAAACCATCCTTTGAAACATCTGTATAAACCACAAAAGCATCTCCTTCGTTCGGCAATGCTAATACAGGTGCATCGATCAAAGACTTTTTCAACTCCCTGAAACCCTTCTTCGCATTTAGAATGCCATATGAACTTACCATACTTTTTAGTCAACTCGGTTAGGGGTTTTGCGATCTTAGAAAAGTGCTTGATAAATCGATGGTAATATCCTGCTAACCCTAAGAAACTCCGAAGTTCGGTAGGATTTTCTGGTCGTTTCCACTTAGAAACAGCTTCTACCTTAGTTGGATCCACAGTAATCCCTTCTTTAGAGATTATATGACCTAAAAAGGCTATTTTTTCCAACCAAAAACTCACATTTATTGAACTTGGCAAAAAGTTTGTGTTCTCTCAAGGTTTTGCAAAACTATCCTCAGGTGCCGTTCATGATCTTCTCAAGACTTAGAGCATACCAATATGTCATCAATGAATAACATCACAAATTGATCCAAATACGGCTTAAAGACCCGATGCATCAAGTCCATAAATGTGGCTGGTGCATTAGTTAACCCAAAAGGTATAACAGCAAATTCAAAGTGCCCATATCTTGAATTGAAAGCGGTCTTAGGCACATCAGTTTCTAGGATCCTCACTGGTAATAGCCTTGCTTCAAATCTAACTTGGAAAATACCACGGCTCCTTATAATTAATCAAATAACTCATCTATATGTGGCAAAGGGTATTTGTTCTGAATGGTCACATCATTCAAGTCCCGATAGTCTATGCATAGTCTCAAACTTCCATCTTTCTTCTTAACAAAGAGCACTGGAGCTCCCCATGGTGAGTTACTTTCTCTAATAAAACCTTTTCCTAATAAATCTTGTAACTGCAACTTCAATTCCTTTAATTCAGTTGGAGCCATCCTGTAAGGCGTCTTAGAGATAGGTGCCATCCCCGGACCTACATCAATTTTAAACACTATTTCTCTCTTTGGAGGCAACGTCTCTACTTCCTCGAGAAAGACATCGGAAAACTCCTTCACTACTGGTACGTTTTCCAACTTCCCCTTATCCCCAGGTGTATTTATAAGAAATGCTAGATATCCTTTAGCCCCACTACTGAACAACTTCCTAATTCGAATCCCTGAGATTAAAGCAGACGATGCTAGTCTACTCCTCACATCTAATTTCAAAATTGCTTCCCCCAGGATGTGTAACTCTACTAATTTCATCTTACAATCCAATTGAGCATGGTATCGAGCTAACCAATCCATCCCAAGTATCACATCATATCCCTTAATTGTTAGGCTCATTAAATCCGCCAACAATTTCCTCTCACCAACCCAAATCTCACAATTTCTATAAACTTTATTAGCGATTAGGCACTGGTTCCCCGTAGGAGTCTTAACTTCCAAATCAAAAGGTAAGAAATCACACTTTACATCTATACCCTTCATAAAGTTAGGATCTACGAATGAATGGGTTGCCCCGAGATCAATTAAAACCCTAGTTAGGCGATGAAAAATAGGGATCGTATCTTCCACCACTTCGGTTGGGTTAGGGATTTGCTGGTTGTCTAAGGTGTAAACCCTAACTGGCACTTTTGATCGGCTCCCTCCAGCACTTGACTGCTTTTGAAGCGAACCTAGCAGGCTGTTGAGTATTTCCTCCTTCCTTAGAAGCAGCACTAGGGCAATTAGAAATCTGATGCTCGGCACTACCGCAGATCAGACATTTTCCTTACTTTCTCCAGCACTCGGCCTCAGTGTGGTTAGGCTTGCCACAGTATCCACAAATTACACGAGGAGTTACGGTCTGACCAGCTTGAAAACTCCCTTTTTGCTGACCTTGTCCACTCTAATTCCCTTTTGGCGGGACTCCCCTTGACGGAACTCCTCCTGACTTTCCGGGCATCCTCACTCCTCCAACCCCTCTTCCCATCTTAAGGGGTTGGGTAGACTTCTCGGACGATCCAGGGGCATTGCTTGGATTACTCCTCTTTCTAGCATGAAAAGTTTTGGATTGAGACTTAGCATTCTCTACCTTCTGTGCCTTATCCAAGGCATCCGTAAAAGTTGTGATTTGGGCGGCTATTAGGGATTCTTGGATTTCTACATTTAACACTTGAATAAACCTCCTTATCCTTTTGCGCTCCGTAACCACTAGCTCAGGAGCAAATTGGAAAGTTTGGTGAACCGTTCCTCATACTCTTCCACACTTAGTAACTCTTGTTTCAACTTAATAAAGTCGTCCTCCCTCTTTTCTTAGATCATAGGCGGAACGAACTTGGCATTAAACTCCCTCTCAAAGTTTGTCCAAGTTCAGGTGGTTTGTTCTCTTTCCCACTTCGCCCTAACAATATTCCACCACGAGCGTTCCGCTCCCTTGAACTGGAAGACGGCGTGATACGAACTCGATTCTCCAAGGACCGCTCGAGAAGAAATTGAATCGATCAGGCAGCGGAAAGGATCTATCTTGATTAGGTTATGGATAAATTGGATGGATTCTAGACAATCAAGAACCGCTCGAGATTGAATAGAAGGGTAGAATGGCGCCACAATTCAACATGGTCTTGAATTGATAAGCCAAAACTTGAACAAAGGAGACATGACTCACTTTGTATCAAGGAGCGTTCTCAAAGGAACAAGAAAGAGAAAACTCTCAAATTTTATTCATAATTGTCTTACTACTGATAAAATCATAAGCTTGGCTATTTATAGCCTTACAAGACTCAAAAACCTAATCTAAATTGGAAATAATACAAGTTTCCTTATTTGACTTGACTTCTAAACTTGACACAACTTCCTAAAATAAATTTGGAAGCAATTAACTACTTTCCTAAAACTCTAATTCAACTAGAATAGGAAACTAACTAACTCAAATTGGCTTAACTATGGTCAACATGACCTTAGCCTTTATTCCCCTTATTAAGGACTCAAAATAACTCAAGACTAACTCTAATTAACTAACAATTATTGTTGAAAACTTAACTAAATAAATAACAAGAAATAAGCATGACACAAGTTCGGATCTTCAATGATTCTTGAGCCCGATTACACCATCAACCATCAATCGAATTTCCTTGAACTTGAAGGGAATCCAAATCTTCATGTTCTCATCACGGTGAAATTCACCTGCCTCTCCTCAGCATAATCTAGAGCGGCAAAGATCTCCACCATCCTTTCAAACCAGTTTTCTGCCGCTTCGGGATCAGATCCTCCATGAAACCTAGGTGGATCGAAATTTAGGAAGCGCTCAAGGGCTCTATCCTCACCCCTCTATTGGTTTCTATGTTGGTTGACTGGCTCAGGACCTTAAAGCTCAGCTAAATGCTCAAGAACATCAGTTATGTGGTTAAGGGTCGTAACCACTTGGTCACCCCCTTCATTCCTAGGGTTTTGGTTCGAACCAGTCGCTGATCCCTTACCTCTCTTAGGAGTGTGGGGCTGTCGAAGCCCACGCCCATGATCCCGTCCACGTCCTCGTCGATCCATATAGCAAGATTCTAAACGCATAATTAAAAAGAGGAAAAAAATAAGCATAGAAATTTAAAAACATATGCAAGTTGCACGAACACTTTAAAATTGAAGCATAGTTCTTTACATAACTAAAAGTCATGATACATGTCAAGAGTGCATACAACAAGTCAATAATATTAAGTACAGGACATAGGCATCCAAGTGTCTCAAAATATAGGGGTACATGCAACAAAATACAAAAGACCTCAAGGCGAGAATCACCCCTTCTAAGTTCTTAGCAAAAGTCAAAAGATCAGGAGGTCACTAATATAAGTGAACCGAGCTAGTAGACCCTACATCCTCAGAAGGCTCCTCCTCGGGATCCTCCTCCATAGGCTCTATCTCCTCCTCAACAACAGGAGCAGCATCCCCTGGTCCTCCACCACCCATGGCCTCCTCTATGCGCTCGGCCATGGTCATACACTCAGCCATAATGCCATCCACATAGTTCCCCACCTCCTCGACCATCCGAATGAGATGCCCATCGGTCGCCTGAAACCGAGCATGGGAGGCGTCAGCCCTCTGACGCTCCTCAAGTACCTAGCCTCTAATTCCTGAATCCTGGAAGCCTGGGCCTCCATAGTGGCCCTCATCTCCTCCTTCTCAACTCGTGCTACCCTGAGGTCACGGGTCAACTGCCTCCTCTTCTCGGACTACCCCTAACACCACGTGGTTAGAGTAGGAGAATCTCTCTCGACATAGGCACGTCCTGACCCACCTGGCGGGTGAGTACCAAAGAAGGGGTCGGCCTCCGACCCTGCGATACGAAATCACTGGGGGAGGTCTCTCAATCCTATCATTGTCGCTGCCACTGTCCATATCCTACAAATAACCCACAAAACTACAGGGTTAGGTCCTTATAATCACTGGTACCATTCGAAGATTTAACTTAAGAGGTCTAACACATATTTCTATGATCAAAAGTTCACGACCAAGAACTCCTAACACTATTCCAGGTATCTCAAACCTAGCGCTCTGATACCAACTGTGACGCCTCCACCACTCCTAGGGTGAACTCCAGGGTATCAGTGGAACGCCTGCCCAACTCTCGTCAGGACTCACGCACTCGTTCTAACTTAATAAAGAACCACAAGTCAACCATCGACTTATAAAAGAAATACTTCGAATATACAAGTCCAAAACACCCAAAGCTACTATTTACAATTAAATCCAAAATACCCAAGTATAACAAAATTTACACTTCAAATGTCTCCAATATCATACAAAAGATTTACTAGTTTCAACCAAAAATCGCTAGTCTAGAGTCCCCAACTTCCACTTCCAAAACCTGTTAAGGAAACAAACTTAAAGGGATGAGCTAACGCTCAATGAGGCCAAGAAAATCAAACAAACAAGCAAGTGGCACCAATTAATCAAATAGCATACTTGAAAGCGACTTTAACATGAATTTTCATTTAAGTGCTCAAGTAGGAAATAAACACAAGTAGAAGGATACAGGAGCTCTCAGGAGCTATTTCCACGTCTCGACCGGTTCAGGCCATCTTTGGTTGACCCTTCGTCAACTCAAGTAGCAACATGTCTGTAGAGCTCCACTTACTTCCTCCATCCATCATAACACCCTCTCGGATCCGGAACCAAACAAGCATGAGGTGGCAATACTAATTGAGTATGCCAAGTAAGATCTCAAAAGATCAATCTATAAAATTTTCCATGATTCACCAAGTTTCTCGACCAAACCCTTGCCGGCTTCGAGTTACGAGATTATCCAATGGGTGGGGCGTCCCCACAAGTATAATTGGTCGATAAGACAATGCTCCAATCTGTGAGGACTCGCAAATTTCTTATTTTAAACTCCTAATTCTAGCTTATTTAATTATTTATTTGGCCAATTGCCCCGAATATTATTTTCTAACCTTTTTAGACCTAATTACATTGAACTATGACTTGCTTATATTTTTAAAATGACTCATTTCAAAATTTAATTTTTTGAAGGCTCGTTGAGTGAGAATAGTGAATACGCAATTGGAAATAATAAGCGATTGAAAGTGCAGTGAGCTTGGAGAGTGAGGATTTATACATTAATCCTAAAATGGTTATTTTTAAGTTTAAAATGCTCAAGTGATAGTTAGTTATACTATTGTTATAAGAATTCTTAGAAATTTCGCGTTATCGCGCACAAGTTGAAAGTTCGCGTTTTCGCGCGCGCGATTAATTGGAGGATTTTAGAAATTATTGATAGACTATTAAGGGTGAATAATATTAGTATTTAAGTAAGTGCATTAGAGGTATAATGCACAAGTGAAACAAACTCGAGAGGAATCGAGCACGAACCGCGCGCGTGCGCGCACACGCGAGAGTTGACTTTTGACACCTTTTGGCCAACAACTTAAGCTTCCCAAGGAAGCTTCATTTTAGCCACAACACTCTCTCTCTTTACCTTCAAGCGGGCCGGCCACCAAGGAGAAGAAAACCACCCAAAGCTCTTCAATTTTCTTCACCATTTCATCTCAAATTTCACCTACACTTAGCTAATCACTTGGAGATTACATCAAGCTAGGAAAAGGGGCTGCTTTCCACGGTTTTTCTTGAGCATCTTTGGACCGAAAATTTCTGCTTGGTTCATCTAATCAAGTAAGCAACGATCAACCTTAAGATTCTTGGTTTATGGAAGTAGTATTGCATTTATAAGTTCATATAATCATGTGGGTAGCTTTGTTTATGTTGGATATTGTTGTGTGGGCTCTACAAACTCCCACTATGGCTTGATGGACTGATTTGATGAGTTTTGATGTTATTAATGTTGGATTAGTGCTTAAATTAGTAGAAATAAGTGATATTATGGATGATAGCTCAAAGGAGGTGAAGGGGAGAATTTTTCCGTTTCTGCCCCTGTAATGTCCGTGGCCCTTAGGGCACATTTTTGTGATTCTAATGACTTGGTTATGATGTATACATGTTGTGTGGGATGTGTAGAAATTTTCATCAAAAAATTTCATGATTTGGTTGGTCAAATTATGTGTTTTCGGAATTTAGCAAAAACTGGAAATTTTCCCGTAACTGCTCTGGCAGTGTTTTTGTTTCGGCTATAACGTTTTCCTCCGACGTCGAAATCGAGTGCCGTTTGTGGCACTGGAAACTATACATTCCCAGATTTCCAACGGTATAAAATGTACGTTCTGATTCCACCTGAGTAGTCCATACCAATCGTTGAACATGACTGTCCTGTTTCGCGTCTACACTGGAAGCTCTGTTTTGAGCACCGAATTGATGCTCAAATATGAGCTAGCTGTGGACAGATTTTGAAAACAATTTCTTCTACGAAATTGTAGCTTTATGAATCCAGTTTTCAACGCCACTGACCACGCTCAATTCCAAGTTGAATTGAGTGTGTTGTGGCCGAAGTTCGAAACTGACTCAGGGATTGAAAACCCTCTTTTTGGCTAGTTGATGCCTTAACCTTGATTGGGACTTGTTGTTTCGAAATTCTTGGTGTTAATCAGCTACCAAATGCATCTTGGATGTTTCTTAGACTTTTTCTTCATAAATGAATCATGTTTGAGAAAATTTCATTGGCCAAATGTTTGAGAAAGGGAAAAACAAAGTGCAAGGCAGATTGCCTTGGAAATTTTGGAAACTTTAGTGGCTTTGTTAACTAGTTTCCCGAATGAATTTTTATATGAAATTTGACAGAGGAATAGCCCTTATATGGTAGGATGATACTGACAAATTTGGCATCATTCCGAGTTCGTTTCGATACTCAACTAAAGTCACAAAGTTCCAGGTTCAAAATCTGGAATTGTCCAGTGAACTTCATTTTTTGAGCTGCTATATCTTGGCGCTCAAAACTCCTAATCTTGTTCCGTTTGTTGTGATTTAAATCTTATTTGCAACTCTAATTGAGTTCCAAATTTCAGAGGCTAGATCGAATTTTGTGATTTTTACCGAATTTTCAAAGTTGGCCAAAAACCAACCCAAAACTGTCTTAGTAAGCTTAAGGCAGCAACTTTGAGCTGAGTTTTGCATATCTTCCATTTGGAATCATGGAAAAGTGTCTTCTAGGAACTTTTAGTACTTTGGAACTAGTTTCCAATGGTACCAAGTTTTCCAACTTTGAACTTGTAATGAGTGAGATACGATTTTTCAAAGATCTCGTATCAAAACTGAAATTTTCGAAACTTAAGGAAATGGAGTTTTTCGAATTCTCCTTTTCCCCTTGATATCATTTGAACGTTTTACGCTTGATTTCAAAGGTGAAAACTCGATTTCTCTTGTGCTTTAAAAACCCCGCCTTTGAGTCTCGATTTACGAATAAATAGGGCTCATTTTCATGAAATTTCCTTAGATTGTACAAGTGTACAATCTTCCTTGATAATTGGGGTTTATGAGTGATAAATTATTATTAATTTGCTCAGGCACTCACGAGGACCTTCAAGAGGATCCCACGGTGAACGCTTGAATTTCGACTGACATTCCTTCTTGTTTACTTGGTGAGTGTCAAGTGCATGATTACTTGAACTCCTATGAACTTGATACATGCTTACTTGTTATTCATGACTTGAGATTTTGAAAGTGGAGTCGAGTGTGTACTTTATCGCACTCGTTCTCATTTGGAATGAATAACTCATGCTTGAAATTATCAAATGCTTGGATATATCAAATGCTTGAATAACATGAATTAGTATGCTATGGCTGCATACGTCGCTGGAGTGAATCTCCTCGACTCTCAAATGTACATGGGGGACTCCCAAATCTCACTGGCTAACCTTGGACTCGAGCCGGCATGAGTTTGGTCGGGCTCCTTGGCGAACCATGAGAAAACAAAAACTTGGCCTATTAAGAGGTCTTGCTTGGCATACTCGAGCAGTATCGCCTCAAACAAATGACAGGCGGGCCCGATACAGGGGTATGTAAGGTGAAAGGGGACATGATAAGTGAAGTTCTACGGACTAAACCTACCCGATTGACGGAGTGTCAATTCGTGGAGGTTCTGGATCGCACAAAAGGAAAATAGCTCCTGAGAGCTCCTATATCCTTGAATTGTTTCTGTTTAATTTTCTCGCTCGAATTGTTATTTATTGAAATAATATTGCTCTACTTGTTAAATTGGGATTGTTACTTGAACAACGTGCCTGCATGTCTGTTCTTGGCCTCACGAGCGTTTTGCTCACCCTGTAGATTTGTTTTCCTTAACATGAATGGATTGGATTGAACTTGAAGAACACTCCTTGTGATGTACTTTTGTATTAGGGTTTTCCCAATGTACATGGCTAGACTCTGGATTATTGTATAATTTGGGATTTAATGTAACTTTTGGAAATCCGATGTAAGGATTGGATGATTATGATATATTGTTAAGTTTGAAAGTTTTCCGCATTTTCTTACTCTACTTCGTAGATGGCCAGTATTTCATTAAGCTTGAACGGAAATTGCCTGGAGTCCTGGCGAGAGCTGGGCAGGCGTCCCGCGGATACCCTCTGGTTCGCCTTAGGGAGAAGTGGGGGCGTCACACAATTGACTTAGAATCGTTCATAGCACTGAATCAGTATGAGAGGAATGTCCTACCCGAATAGGGTGTGGTACATGCTGCCGCTCAGAAAATCAATCATAGCACTGAGTCGGTATGAGAGGCACCTCCCACCCGAATAGGGTGTGGTATATGCTGCCCGCGGTTAATAAAGTACACCCCCGCCTCGGCAAGATCACAAGAATTACATAGTACTTGTACAATTATCATTTCAATCATAATAACATGAAGCATGCACTTGACACTCACCAAAAGTCAAGGGCAAAGCAAGAACAAAAGCAAGAGGTCAGACAAGCTCCTCAGCATCCACGTGACCACCTGAGAAATGCACAAACACAGTTACCTAGGTATTCAACCAAGGTTAATAAGAAAAATATCCTCTTATTACCCACGCTCGAAAGCCACATGTTCAAGTCAAGTTAAAAGAGATTTTCTCTCTTAATCATTGAAATAATACTCAAAGAGAACTCAAAAGTCGTTTTCGAGTCAAGTCGTGGCACGAAATCTCGATTCCAAAAAGAAAGTACCATACTTATTTTTTGGCACGAAAATCGAGGAAATGTAAGATGGTTTTCATATCTCAAACTTCTAATCCTATGCCCAACTTTTAGAATATAAAGGAGCGTTCACGTTTTCAAATCTTATGGAGTCAAAATCCAACAAAACGCTACTCATTTTCATAGTAAATGTTAAAGTTAAAAGTTTTAAGTTTCGAATATAAAACTAGTGTAACTCCTCAAGAGTTACTCTAGCTAAAACGTTCCATTTTATGATTCAATTTCATGGAAACCAAGGGCATAAAACTAGGGGGGTGAAATCTATTTTTCAAGTATGAAATGAGGTGCAAATAATCAAGAAAGTTATGCTTGTAACCTATAAAATGTTTCCAAGTGACTTTGGAGTGTTGTCACTTTACAAGGAAAAATTCAGTTTTGGCAACATTTTTTTGAAAAATCATAACTTGAGTTCCATAAGTGAAAAATTGGTAAATATTATACCGTTGGAAAATAGACTCAATTAACTAAAACTCTTTAGAAGACACTTTTCCAAGATTCAAATCCAATATCAGTCAAATCTTAGCTCCAAATCACAGTTTCAGTAAGAACAGAGCAAAACAGTCTTGCATTTTCAGTGAATTTTGGAAATTGGAAAAAATTCATAGAAATAGAATCAGCCCTTGGAATTTATACCACTGAAATAACTCCAAGTCTAGTTTCAAATGCAACAAACGGAACTTAATTTGGATCTTTCTACACCAAGATACAACAGTTTTATGAAAGCTGATTTTTGAAACCTGGTTCACGGAATTCCAGCTTTGGAGCACTCGACACAGTTCCGAAATCAGATCATAACTAAGGCTAGAAAAGTCCAAAATTAGTGTGGTTTATGGTGTTGAAAACTAGATTAAAAATTCTACAAATCACTAGAAGAAACTGTCTTCAAATTCGTTTTGTAAGATGAGTGAAAATGAGGCTACAAACTGCAGCTGTGGTTGTTTCTCGGTTAAAACAGTGAGGAAAATCAGTCAACTTTGCCGGTTCACTACGATTCATAGAAAACGAACTAACATGTACATTTATACCGTTATAAATCCCTCAGAGTCTAGTTTCATATGCCACAAACGGAACTTGATTTTGGCTCTTGTACGAAAATTATGGCCTGTTGAGTGCGCACTGTACGGCCGGCACTGATCAGAAATTTTTCAGGTTTGCTTCCTCACTTTAACCTAACTTTAACTCAACCAAATGAAATGCTTTTTGGGAGATAATTTACACACATATACACCAACATATAACAAGCATTTTGGCATCAAAATAACCACAAAATTCAAAATTAAAATGAGAGAAATGAACCAGCAAAAATCGGACAGTTCTTGCACCACTTCCTCTTCAAATTTTCTTTCCAAATCTTCATACCAAAACCAAACTATAACTCACCAAAACAACAACCAAACAAACAATAAATCCTCAAGGCCACTACCTAAGAATCCAACTCAAGACATCGACCTAAAGTCAAGGTTCATGGAACCCATCAACAACTCAAGCTTCACTAGTTAAAACTAACTAAAACTAACCATAAGTTGGAAGAAAAATGAGGGTTTTGGAGAGTTACCTTTCCTCCAAGAGTAGTAGGCCAAACCACAAGAGTTTAAGCTCTAAACCACCAAGATTCTCTCTTCCTTCAAGTCTCCTACTAAGCTTGATGATGATCCAAGAAGATGAACTAGATTGGAGCAAGTTTTTGGGAGCAAAAAAGAAGAAAATGAAGTTGAAAATTTTGGCTAAAAATGGAGAGGGGTGGCAGGCCAAGGGGAAGAAGAAAAAAAAGGGTTTGGTGAGCTTTTGGGTAAAGTGATGGATTGAAAAGGAAGAAGTGACATAAAGTTACTTTTGGTGCAAAAATTAAAAAAAGAATAGTGGCCCATTAGTACTTCTAATTGAGCTTAATCAACTCACTTACCTTTAATCCCTCAATTAGCTTTTCTTAGTCTACAATTAATCATCCTTAATTCTCCAAGACCACTGCACTCTTGGACCGAATATTGTCTCGAAAAACGTGTTTTCACTAATTTTCACTTATCGAGCGGTAGAAAAATTAACTTTAAGGATAAATGTACTAAAATATAAATCGAGACAATGTACCATGCAAATAGAGTTAAAACGAATGAAATAAATTAATTGGAGCAAATGAATAAATAAATAATTAGATAAACCAGTGAAATAAATAAATAAAAATAAAATTCGGGTCCTCACAACTCCATTCATTAAAAACATTGAATTGAAGGCTTATTCATAGCCTTTTTACAAGAATAAAAAATCCTAATCAAACTTGGAAACAACAAACTATTTTCTAAAAACCCTAACTTGGTTGCAACTTAACAAAAACCTGACTCTAGCTCGGCTTAACTATGGTCACAAGACCTTAGCTATGTAGTTCACTTAAACTAATGACTCAACACTAATTAACCAACCAACCATTGCTACACAATTGAGCAAATAGCTAGAAATAAAGTTAAAAAAAATGACTTAAACTAAGGACTAAACTAAGGAAGGGATGGATTTGATGACTTCCTATGAGCTCTAATGAATCACCCAAACATGCGACTTGAACACGAATATAACTGGATCCTATATTCACATCACATGTCCTCATCTGCATCCCAACTTTCCCCTCCCTTTGTTCCTGCAAACCCTCCCTTTCCATCTGATTTGCATCCCTACCTAACTACTCTAAGCACTCGCTCTCGATTTTCTCTATGCAAGCCCACTTTTTTGCCATCCAAATATCACATGTTCCCCCAACAAGCCTTCCTCTTCACCCCATCGCTGATGCCCCTTCCACTCTCTCTCACTTCCTCTTCCCTCCATGCTTTCCCCATCCCTGTTGCCTTCTCCTTTTTCCCTACCCCCTTCTTTTGTTCCCCATACCACACTCCTCTTATCCACTCCCTCCTTCCCCCTCTTCTTAGAGCATCCACCTTGCATTTCTTCCATGCTCTGTTCCCTTCTAATCAACTCGTCCCCATTTTTCCTCACCCTTGCTGACCACTTCATTATCCCCATTTTCATTCCTTCCCTTAGCTACTCCCTTGTTACCCCCAACCCTAAAAGCCCTCCCTTCTCATCTCAGCTGCATCCCCAGTCCCCATTCTCGATTTTTCCCAACCCCCAACTAGCCCTTCCCTCATCCCTATTCTCCCTTCTCCCACTGCATCGTCTAACCTTCTTCCCTCTTTACCTCATGCCTCTTTACCCCATACCCTTAGCCCTCTCCCCCTTTTGTCCCTACAAGACCTTTCTTTCAATCTCACTTGCATCCCCACAGCTACTTTAAGCAACCGATCTCCATTTCTCTCTGTGCAAGTCCTCCCATTGTTTAGCCATCCAAGCATCCCCACGTTTTCCCAACAAGCCCTTATTTTGCCCCTATCCCCACTGCCCCCCTCCCTTTCCCTCCAATAACTCCCTCTTTATTTTCCTCCATCTCTACTGTCCCCTCCTTTTTCCCCCCATCCATTTCCTTGTTCTGCCTCTCCACCTCCCTTTCCCCACTCCTTACTCCCCCTCCCTTCCCTCAGAGCATCTATTTCTCCATTTTCTCCCCTGCACGTTTTCCCTCAAAGTATTCCTTCCCCATCTTTCCTCATCCATACTAGCCCCCCCATCCCTATTTTCACCCCTTCTAGCTACTCCACACTTTTTCCTCAATCCCCTTACCCTATTCTCTCTTCCCCCCTCCTGTCCTTCCACCTAAAAGCCCTCCCATCCCATCTCACCTGCATCCCTATACTCCCCTATCCCCTTTGTCTTTGCAAGCCCTCCCTTTCTATTTTCACTTGCATCCCCAACCCCCTGCACTCATATTCATTGCACAAGCCCCTTATTTTTTATCTCCCACCCCCTTCCCTTCTCCTTCTCCCTCTCCCTCTCATCCTCCCTTCTTCGCCTTCCTTCTAGCGCATCTCTTTCTCATGTTCTCCTTGCAAGCCCTTTTTACCTTATCCCCACTATCTTCTCCCCCTTCCCCTCCACTCTTAAGATCTTCTCCCTATTTTTCCCCACACTAGCTGCCCCCTCCTATTTCCCCCATCCCCTTCCTTTCTCCCTCTCCTTCTCTCTTCTTCCCTATTCCTCTAGAGCATCTACTTCCCCATTTTCTCTCCTCAAGTCCTCCCTTCCTGTCTTTTTTTTTTATCAAAGCATCCCTACCCCATTCTCCCCCACCATCTCTGACCATCCTTTTTAACCCATACCCTATTCTTCTCCATCCCTATCTTTCCCATCTCCTGCTATTTCATCCTTGTTTCGCAACCCCTTAACCTATTCTCCCTTTCCCCTGCCCCCTTTCCATGCCCTTCTCTTCCTTCTCTCCTCAAAGCATCCTGATACGAAAGTCGCCAACCTTGTGACGAAACCCGTAAGAGACAAGTTCAGGATCGATAATTGGTACCAAGTTTGGAAGCGGAAGAACCTCAACCCGTTAATCACGTGGCTAACGAACTTTGGTATGAAAGGTAGTAGACGCCACAATTAAATGCAATTTTTGATTGATAAGTCATGAACACTTAAAGGAAACTCTAAGATGTTTAAGAAACTTTGGAGAAAGCCAAGAAAACTTTGAAAATCTGATGTATTATTCAACCAATGAAAACGTGAGCCTAAGTAGGCCATTTATAGCCTTACAAGTAATAAACCTAATGCAACTCGAAAAGACTAAAACAAGACAAGATTTCCTAAATAATAGGCACTAACAATCGCCCTATTGCATGCAAACTGGTCGACTTTTATTCATTACCTGGAATGACTAAAAAGTAACTAAAACGACTCCAACTTACTAACTAACACAACTATTATTGAACGACATGGACAACCTTCAAACCTTCATGCTCAAGTCCCTCAATGGCTTTGGGAACAATTTCTTGACCTTGCACCACTCGAACAAGCTCTTGAAGCTCCTCTCGCATCTTCTTAGCTTAAACGCATCGTCGGTCCTAGAGGAACTCGAATCTTGTCCAATGGTACATCCTGATTTGTATCATTCCCCTCCTCTTGAAAAGGATTTGTCCTCAAATCAGCTTCATCATCTGTGAGGATGGGGAAAAGGTCAGATACATTAAACGTTGCACTCACATTGTACTCACCAGGGAGATCGAGCTTGTAGGCATTATCATTAATGCGCTTAAGGACTTGAAACGGCCCATCTCCTCGTGGAAGTAGCTTATTGCGCCTTTGGACAGGAAATCTCTCCTTGCGCAGATGCAACCACACTCAATCACCAGGCTCAAACACCACGCGCTAGCGTCCCTTGTTAACCCGTTGAGCGACTTGGTCTATCCTTCGCTCAATGTTTGGGCGAACCTGCTCATGCAATTTCTTCACAAAATCTGCCCGCTTAGAACCATCTAAGTTAACTCACTCAGATGAAGGTAAAGGTGATAAGACTAGTGGTGTTAAAGGATTAAATCCATAGACTATCTCAAATGGTGAAAAACGAGTAGAGCTATGCACAGTGCGGTTGTATGCAAATTCGACATGCGGTAAGCACTCTTCCCAAGTTCTAATATTTTACTAATGATGGCACGTAAGAGTGTAGACAAGGTGCGATTGACAACTTCGGTTTGGCCATCAGTTTGTGGGTGATTAGTAGTAGAAAAGAGCAATTTAGTACCGAATTTTCCCCCACAAAGTTTTCCCAAAAGTAACTCAAAATTTGACATCCCTATCAGAGACAATCGTTCTAAGCATGCCATGCAATCTATTGATTTCTTTGAAAAACAAGTCAGCAATGTGAGATGCATCATCTGTTTTGTAACATGGGATAAAATGTGCCATTTTTTAAAATCGATCAACAACAACATAGATACTATCATTACCTCTCTTCGACCTAGGTAACCCCAAAATAAAATCCATGGAAATATCGGTCCAAGGCTCCTTAGGTATAGGTAAAGGACTATAAAGACCATAAGGTTGAAGTTTCAACTTAGCTTTATGGCAAGTGATGCACTTGGCCCCCATTCGTTCCACATCTCGCTTCATCTTTGGCCAATGGAAGTGTTCTTGAATGATAGCTAATGTCTTAGCCATGCCAAAATGTCCCATCAACCCACCTCCATGTGCTTTCCTAACAAGTAAAGAACGAATAGAGCAGTTAGGTATACATAGCCGATTGAGATAAAAGAGAAATCTTCAAGGATGTAGAATTTACCTTGAGTTGCTGAACCACAAGATGCATAAATATCTGAGAAATCCGGGTCATTAGAGTATAACTCCTTAACTAACTCAAACCCTAACAACTTTGCATCAAGTTGAGTAAGCAAAGAGTGACGACGCGACAATGCATCAGCAACAACATTAGTTTTCCCAACTTTGTATTTGATCACATAAGGGAACGTATCAATGAATGCAATCCACCTAACATGACGCTTATTTAACTTTTGTTGTGACTTAATGTGTTTAAGCGATTCATGGTCAATGTGTATAACAAATTCCCTTGGTCTCAAATAATGCTGCCAAGTCTCTAAAACACGAACTAAAGAGTACAACTCTTTGTCATATGTCGAATAATTCAAGGCTGCCCTATTGAGTTTTTCACTAAAATATGCAATTGGTTTGCCCTCTTGCATTAAGACAGCGCCCACCCCAGATGCATCACACTCAATCTCAAACATTTTGTCAAAACATGGTAATGCAAGTAGAGGTGCGTGTGTGAGTTGGTGTTTAAGCATTTGGAATGCGTATTCTTGAGCATCACCCCACACAAATTTCTCATTCTTTTTAATCACAGCAGTTAAAGGTGTAGCAATGGTACTAAAATTTTTGACAAAACCGTCTATAAAAGCTTGCGAATCCATGGAAGCTGCATACTTCTCCCACCGTGCTTGGAGTCGGCCACTCTCGAATGGCTTTGACTTTGTCTTCGTTCACCTTGATTCCCTATTCACTCACAACTAAGCCTAGGAAGACAAGCGGATTAGTACAAAAGGAGCACTTCTTGAGGTTGGCGTATATCTTTTCCCTTCGAAGTACATCAAGAACAAGTTTTACATGCTCAACATGTTCATCTAGGCTCCTACTATAAATCAGAATGTCATCAAAATATACAACCACAAATTTTCCAAGGAATGGACAAAACACATGGTTCACTAACCTCATGAATGTACTAGGTGCATTAGTTAGTTCGAATGGCATAACTAACCACTCATACAAGCCATGTTTGGTTTTAAAGGCTATTTTCCACTCGTCTCCTTCTTTCATCCTAATTTGATGATAATCACTCTTTAAATCAATTTTTGTAAACATCACAGCACCATATAACTTATCTAACATGTCATCATGTCTAGGAATATATTTTACCGTTATTGCGTTTACAGCCCTACAATCGGTGCACATTCGCCAACTTCCATCTTTCTTAGGCACCAAGATAACGGGGAACCGCGCACCGACTCAAGCTCTCCCGCGCCCATCCTTTTGTCAATAGCTCATCTACTTGGTGTTGTAGCTCTTTGGTTTCATCCGGTCCCATCTTGTAAGCTGGTTTGTTAGGGTGTGAAGCGCCTGGAACCAAATCGATTTGATGTTCAATTCCCCTAATTGGTGGTAGTCCACTTGGAATCTCATCGGGGAAAACATCATCATATTCCTGCAAGAGAGAGACAATACTTGATAGTAAAGTGTTAGCAAGGTCGGTTGTAATAACCATTACCTCTTTGCACAAAAGTACAAAGACTGGTGTACTAATACTAAAAGCTTTCCTCACTACATTGGCTTTTATCAATAGATTTTGCCTTCTCTCTTTTTTTTCCTCTTTGGCCGGTTCACCATTTTCCTTTTTCCTCTCAATTTCTCGGCCTTTTCACTTTCTTTTGAGCTCTCAGCTTTTTCTTTCTTTTTCTTCTCACTCTCTAGCTCACTTTCTTTTATCAAACTCTCTTGATCCTCACGAACTTGGCTAGGAGTTAGTGGTACAAGAACAATCCTTTTTTCGCCTTGCTTGAAGGAGTACTTGTTGGTAATGCCGTCAAAGGTAACTCCTTTGTCAAATTGCCACAGTCTCCCCAATAATAACGTGACATGCTTGCATCGGAACCACGTCGCACAGCACCACATCCTCATACCTCCCAATTCGGAAAGGCACTTGAACTTGCTTAGTCACTCGAACATCCCCAGTATCATTCAACCATTGCAAAACGATAAGGGGTTGGATGTCATAGAGTTGGAAGTGCTAGCTTCTCCACCATTAATGCACTTGCGACATTTGCACAACTCCCTCCATCTATGATCAAGTTACACACCTTGCCTTTGATATAGCATCGGGTGTCCGAAGATATTCTCCCTTTGTACATGGTCGGCGGCTTTAACTTGGGTTGCTAGAGCTTGTCTAACAACGAGTCCAACACGTTCATTGACCGGCAAGGCTTCCTCTTCTTCCTCTTCTTCAATGAGTGATGGCATTTCCTCATATTCGTCCTCATCATCGATGACAAATTCACCACTTGGCAAGATGATCATAGTCGTTGGTTCGGGCATTGATTAGCATAACAACGAGTCCAACACGTTCATTGACCGGCAAGGCTTCCTCTTCTTCCTCTTCTTCAATGAGTGATGGCATTTCCTCATATTCGTCCTCATCATCGATGACAAATTCACCACTTGGCAAGATGATCATAGTCGTTGGTTCGGGCATTGATTAGCAATGTGCCCTCGGCCTTGGCACTTGAAACACTTGGTGTCTCAGTTCCTCCTTGTGCTTAACTCAATGGCAGTCTTAGTTGTTGTTTTAGACTCCCATTTAGTCGAATCCGGTCTCGACCTTGAGGAGGTAGAACTAGTCGCACCTTTTTCCTCCTTCTTTGGTAATGCATTTCGAGGATAAGAGGGTGAAAAAACTGGTGTAGTTCCTTGACTGACCCCTCCTCTTTAATCTCCTCTCAATCTTGATGTCTTTCTCCACCAAGTCTCCGAGCTCCACGTAATGTTGTAACTCCACTTGTTCAACAATTTTGGCCCTTAAACCGTTCAAGAAGTGCACCATTGTTGCTTCCCAATCCTCCGTGATGTCCACCCTCAACATCAGTATCTCCATTTTCCTTGTGGTAGTCCTCAACACTCCGAGCTCCTTGATTAAGAGTTTGAAGCCTTTGGTACAAGTCAAGATAGTTATGACTTGGTACGAAACGCTTCCTCATTAGACGCCTCAACTCGGTCCATGTTTGAACGGCGGTTCCCCACTCCTCCTTCGACTAGTAGAGACTTGATTCCACCAAACAACGGCGTAGTCGGTGAATTCGACCACTGCCAACTTTACTTTTTGCTCCTCCGAGTAGGTATTGCAATCAAAGAACAAGTTCAATCCGTTTCTCCCATTCCAAATATGCATCGGGGTCTGATCGTCCTTGGAAGGGTGGAATTTTCATTTTTATGCCTTTGATGGTGTCACTTGATGGTCTAGCATCCCGCTTGGTTCTCCTTTGCTTAGGTTCATATTCGTCGTCTGAAGTAGAGTTGCTAGACTCATGCACGTAAGTCTTTCCGCGGCTGCCTTTAGAGCTCCCTCATGACATCTCCAAGCTGTCAATTCGTTGGTGCATCACCTCTAGCTTCTGGTCCATCATGCGTCCCAATTCACCTTTTATTGCCTCTGTAAAAAGTTTAAAATCAAAAGCTTAGGAGCTTGCTCCTCCCTCGTTAGTCATGGTGAAATGTAAGTTACAAATTTAGAAGTGAAGAGAAGTAATTTACCTCACACACTCCCTCACGTGTATGCCCTCACTCTCGTGTTTTCACACACAAACCTCTCTAGTGATCTCACCAATTTAATTTTCAAGGCCCCTTGTTCAACTCCTTGAAAAAATTAGAATTCCTTCTAGTGTTGTTCAACTCACCAACCGAGATCACAAGATTGTAGCAATTGAGAAGAAGAGAACGACGTGACTGACCAAGACAAGATGAATGACTCAAAGCTGAATTTTCAAGAACCCTAGACAAGACTCTACCAAAGGGATGACTCTTGTTTAGTTGGAACTTTTTGAGTCGCTGCTTTATTGGTATTTCGGGCAGTTTATTGCGGGATATTTGGTCTTTTTAGGGTGCTCAAATGGTACGTCTTTTAGCCCTTGAAGTTCAGTTAATTCGGTTTACAATGGTGTTGCAACCGATTTAGGAAACAAGCACTACAAGGTGGCGGTTTTAGGAAACTGGTTTGGTTGTTTTGGAACCAAGGATTTGGTGTGACAGCCCCACCTCTCCCTAGGGCGAACCCTAGGGTATCAGCGGGCTGTCTGCCCAGCTCTCGCCGGGACTCGGTCGATCAAAGATCTAGCAACTCAAGATAACCAGTGAAATAACTTCAAGTCAAAGCGTACAAACCCTAATGGCATATAATCGTCAAGCCAACTTTCCAAACCTAAAATGTCAAGCTAAAAGTCAAACTTACCACTTCACACTATAATTACATAACATAAGTCGAACTTATGAATTCAAACTTACAAGAATCAAAAGTAACGTCAACTAAGCAAAAGGTTACAATCCCAAGGTACAAGTTCATGCAAAAGATAAAGCTTTGAAAGCTCTTGCCCCTATGTCCATCCCACATCTGTTAAGGGAAAACAAAGGGAGTGGAGTGAGCTAAAACTCAGTGAGGTTCCAAGTAAACAAGTAAGCACATAGTCAAATAAGGACATAATATAATCAAGTAGACACCGTATAGTACAATAAACAATTTAATCACAGTTCAATTCAAGGATACGGGTGGCTTCCAAAAGCCAAATCCCCTTGAGCTTAATCATACCGTGGTCCGTTGGACTCTCCGTCAACATTTGTATTTAAAGAATATAAAGTCCGTAGAACACCACTTCCTCCAATCTCCGTCCACCAGTCAACCCCCTACCGGGCCCGCACTCCATAAACAGTAGTTAGGAAATACTCGAGTATACCGGTTTCCAGTGTTCAGTAAACAGTCCCCAAGGTTTATCGGCTGTCTCGACCAAGCCCTTGCTGGCTCGATACAACCGACTCACCTATGAGGTTGGGTACCCAAACGGTAGCAGTAGTTGATGGGGTATCACCCAAACAACTCAAGTACAGTCACATATAGAGAAATCACATCTCATAATAGCAGTATACAGAGCCTCAGTGAAAATGAGGGAGGTCGAGTGCGATAAAGTACACGCTCGTCTCCATTTTTATCAAAATAAGGTTTGGCTCAAACAGTCATAAATCAAGTATTCAGATATTTCACATAAGCAGGTAGCAGGTAGTGGAACACTCACCTGTCAAGCAATGCAGTGATCAAACGTCAAGTATCTCGGTTACGATCACCTCCGTTTCCCAATCTTAGGGCAACGAGTGAAATCGTTAACATTCTAAGTTCATTTCCCATTCAAATGTAGGCTCATTAAGAGACCAAGTGAGTGGTTAAAGCCACTCAATTCATCATGCAAGTTAGGCCCAAAATGCAGTAAAAGTTCATGAGAAAACAAGTTTGACAAGTGCAAGAAAGTTGGGCAAAAGAAAAGTTTCATTCAAGCTCAAATGTTCTTTCGCGGGTAAAACAGTCGCGCCCGCGCAGTCTCGGGAAAACGGCTATATCTCACTGTAGGAAGGTTAGAATCAGGTGCCGTCAGTGGCGTTGGAAACTAGACACACAGGGGCTTTCCAACAGTAGAAAATATACACTCTATTTCGTCTCCTATCAGTACCTGTAGCTCGGACAAGATGGCTGATTTTTCAGTTCTAGATCAGCCCTAAACCCTGGCAAAGCTACACTAGATCTTGATGCTATCTTCATTTGTTTTGGTTCAAATTCATCCAATTCGATTCTCTAGTGTTCATATACAGGGGGTGAAGTCACTTAGTACCATTGGAGCTCAAAATGCAACACATAAACATGATTTAAAAGGCCAAAACATTTTAGCCAACAAGAGAAACCAAAACAGTCTACTAGTGGTCCAAACAACCACTTTACTTGCTTCATTTCTACTTCAACTCACACCTAAACTCAACCAATGTCTAAGGCTTAATTTAAGGTGCAAAAGAACCACAAAATCAAGAAGAAACCTCTCCTTCCAAAACCGGTCAGCCAAGAAGAAAGAAAACAGTCCACAAGTTCACTTATTTAACCAACCTTCATCCTTTCATGGTTTTCACTTAAACAACATGTCAAGTGTTAAATCTAACTCAAAAGGGTCTAAAACATGCTAATACTTCAAAAACCACCATGAACAAAGTTCAAACATTTCATCAAACACATGGTAGGCAAACTAACTAACCCTACTACCACTTGTTTAGTTCAAGAAGATTAACCACAAATCTCATCCAAATAACTTGTAGTTTGCCATTAAAACTTAAAGTACATTGATATAGCACCATAAAACCAAGATTTAAAGATCATTTACCTCTCTTGTAAGAAGCTTGAGTTACCCAAAACAACCACCCAAACCAAGAGTTTCAAGCTTGGAAATCACACACTAGGGTTGGAAGTAGTTCACTCACCAACTCAAGTCCTTCACTTTTGATTTTTCTCTCAAGATCAAACTAGGTTTAGAAAGCATAGAATGGAGTTTTCTCTCCTTCTTTTGGAAGCTATGAGGGCCGGCCAAGCTAAGGAAAAAAAGGCTCCAAGATGGTTTAAATTCCTTCTAATCCCTTGGTCAAACAAGATACATGGCTAGGGTTTGGCCACTTGGCCCAATTCTTGTCTATTTCTTCCTTAATCTTTGACTAATGATGTTCAACCCTTCCAAATGTTCCAATACCTATTTAACACCTCTAAACTCTCATATAAAGTCCCAACCACAAATAAAAGACACTTGGTAAAAATGTAAGTGGTGAAATAATTAAAACTAACTCAAGAAAATGTTTCCCTTCAAGTAAAAGAAAATGAAATGCAATGCAAGGGAATTGTTATAATACATGTAGAATGCAATGCAAGGGCATATTATAAGTGGTTTAAATCTTAGGGCAAGGCAAGTAATTTGGGGAAATTGTATTTAAAGTGAGGGTTCTCACATTTGGGAAAGGTTGTCTGGATCTGATATGGGAAGGGTTAAGGTGGGATGACTTGGATTTGGTTTCTTGGCTTTTTCTTGGCTGACTACAATCCCAAAAGCTCTAGGATTAGAAGTAGATCAAGATTGGGACTTGTTCACAATTAGGAAACTTGAGCCGTCATCTTTCTTTCCTTTTTTCTCTCTTTTTTTTCATTTTTCGTTTCTTTCTTTGTGGCTCTCTCTAAATCTTTTCAAGAAACTCAAATTTAGTCCCAACAACTTGAATTCAGATCAAGGTTCAAGATTTGCCAAGAAAGTTGAAGTTTTGTTCCAAGTATCAAGAAACCCTCAATGTTTGGACAAGAAATCCAAGAATTCCCCAAATCAGTTTTGGTTGATCCAAGAACTTCAAGAATTTCGTTCAAGAAGCTCAAGAACATCCCAAAATATGTTTTGGTATTCAAGGTTTGCAACAAAACAACACAAATTTTCAGAGATCAAAGGCTCACAAGTTCGGTCAGTCCCCAAGAAAGTTTTTCCAGCAATAGACTCAAGAAAAGTTGGTACGCGACATTTTTTTTTTTTGACTTTTGTTGGCTTGTTTTCACAACCAAAACGACACAATAATCACAAGATTCACACTACAATCTGGACACAATTCAATAGCAATTAGCAACTAAGATTCTGGACAGATTGCAACACAAGAACACTGTAGACACCAAAATTTTAATTAATTTTTATTTTTATTTTTATTTTTATTTATTGTATTTTTATTGATAATTATTGTCTATTTTTATTTATTAATCTCATGATTTTTGTTTTAGATATTTTTTTAGCATTTTAAATACCAAATTTTTTTAATTTAGCTTTATTTTTTTATTTTTATTAATTATTATTCATTTGTGCTCATTAGTCTCTTAATTTTTATTTTAAGACATTTTTAGCATTAAAATTTATCGGAAAAGAAAATTGTTCACAAAAATATGCTTTAATTCTTTTAGATTCAATTAGTTGTTTGTTTACTTAAATTAAGTGAAATTAAAAAGGAAAAATCATCAATCAAACACAAAAATTTTAGCATTTTTATTTCATTTTTAAATTTTTGTCTATTTTTGTTAAAGAAAATCATTTCTTTTATTCATTCATTGAAAAAAAAAGAGAAAAAAAAGAAAAGGGGACGCTTCACGCGCGCGTGCCTACCATGCGCGCATCATCTTCCTAGTTTCGTACAGAAACCAGGAACAAGACCATATTCACTGCAGCATTTTGTTCCATTTTCTCGTTTATTTTGGGCATTTTCTTTTCTTTCCTCCAAGCTGAGTACAAGGACAGCTCACCTCAATAAGAATCATCAGGAAGCATCCAGAGAAGATGGATCAAACGGCTCCAAAAAAATGAACAATCCAACTTAAATCTCAGCCTTAGTTCTAAGGGTTTTTGATCCCTTTGGCTCCATATTAAAGGCAAGGAAGTAGAGGAATGAGAGTGGCGGCTGGGGGAATCAGAAAACGAAGCAAAGAAAAAAGCAAGAAAAAACTAAGAGATAGGGGGTGGCGGCTGAGTAGAAAATCAGAGGAAAAGGCAAAGCAAGCTACGGGGGAAAACTAAAAGAGGGAGTGACGGCAAAAGAAAGGGACTTTCGGGTAGAGGGTTGGAGGACAGAAAGCAAAAGGAAAAGAGAAAACTGAGAGTTGGAGGGTAGAAAAGAGGTGGCGGCTAGGGTTGGAAGAGAGCAAGAAGAATGACGGGCTGGAGGAGGAAACAAGTGTGAGAGATTGCAGAAAGTCAGGGAAAGCTAAGAAACTGAGGGTTTCGGGGGCTGATGAAGAAAAATCAGAAAAGGAAAACAAGGGAAGAGAGGTTGCGGCTGAGAGGGAAAGGGAGAAAGAAACCAAGAAAGAGGAAGAGTTGGGGGCAAAGGAAAAGGGCAAGCAAAAAGAGAAAGAAAGGGAAGAACCTGGGAATCGAGGGGAGCAAGAAAACAGAGAGCTAAGGGAGATGAGAGCAAGAGAGGAGCTGCGAGAGGAAAGGAAAAACAAGTGGCGACGGACTGGGGAAGAAAAGGGGTTCTCGGGCAGAGGTTTAGAAAAAAAACTGAGCAAGGCAGGGAGAGTTCGAGCAGTAAACTAGAGGAAATCGAGCAAAAAAAAAACTAAGAAAAATTGCAGCAAAAGTGTCGTCGCGGGCTGGTGAACTAACCTGTTTCAAAGGAAAAAATCTGCTTCGATTCAAGCTCTCTGAGGTATCTTATGATTTCTGGACTTTCTGTGGAGGAATCTGAACAACTTTTGTTCAGAATTCGTTTAACAAAAACACTTGCAAGAGGGCTAAATCGAGACCCAAAGTATCAGATTCGTCATTGCTGAAATTCTTCGGCACTGAAGTATGCGGCTTCGTTATTGGAACCAGCGCATGTTTCCTGGCATCTTTCACGATCAATCGACCACGTGAGTGCTCTCAGGTAAAAATGACTCTTATCTTTGTGGGTTTAACATATTTTTGTGAGAGATAAAGCTATCGGATGTGAAGTTTTGATTGTTTGCTGCTGATTTGAGCTGTTGCTGATTTCATAACTTCGCCATGCTATTTGTTTGATAGTTTCTGATTCGGTAGGAGCCCATGGGACGAGACTTGTTAGGAAAATGGGTTTGGGGGTGGTTTTATGGGGTTTTGTATGATGAATCTATGTGTTTTACTTGAAGTTCATGGCTGATTTTGTAACCAGCAAACCCAGAAAATGGCAGAAAGTTCTTGCCGAAAAATGAAAACTTAACAAAAGTTATCTGTTTTGCCTTGCGAATCTGGTGAGAGAAAGGGGATTGTTGAGTCTTTGATCTTGTGTCGTTGTTTGATGTCTTGTTGGGTTGAGACTCCTGTGGGGTTAGCTGATGGATCCGCATGTTTTCACTGAAGTTCATTGTTGTTTGCCTGCGTTGAATAAATTTCTGAAGTTGCAGAATATGATGGATTCGTTGGGATGCATGTTCATGCGTTAGGCTTTGAATCTTGTGTTATTTTGCTGCATTGTTGGTTTAATGTTTGCGTTACATGAAAAGGCTCCATTTTCGCTCTTTTAATGCAAGATCAAATGATGTTTTGATGTTGGAGTGTGATTGCCGCTGTTGTAGTTCATAGCTGAAAAAAATTGCAGAAGAAAGAAAGCTATCGAAGCATGCATGGAAATCTTCTAATAAATTGCACTTTGACCCCTGCATTTTCATGTAATGCCACTATGGCTCAATCAATTGGATAACTTAATCAATTTTATCCCCTTAACATGCCATTCTTCTTTAATATGTCTTAACAGGATTTTTGGATAGATTTTTAATGAGTTTTGGGATGAATTTGAAGGGTTTAATAACTTTGTCTAGATTTGTAGTTTTGATTTGAATTTTTTGGGGAATTTTGGGAATTTTGTTGTTTAATCGTAGCAAATTAGTTTTCATTTATTTTTGTGAATTTTATCATTTGATTGGTAGGTTTCACCTTAAGTCCCCTAATTTTAATTTATTTCCTTTTAGACCCTTAATTTTTGTAATGATAATAAATAGACCCCTCAAAATTCTTTAATTTTTGCAATCAAGTCACTTCTTGTTTTAATTTCTTGAGCATGGGATGTTTACTTTCCTTTTGATGCCTTTGATTGATTTAATTTCATGCTTATTCCCATTTCATGTGATTATTTTGTTAAATAAAGTGATGCCTTGACCTTTTCTTTGTTTTTGGAGGCTATATAAGTAATTTCGTTTCATTAGGGCACCAACTCAAGGAGGTACACTCTATCCCTTATTTTGACTTTATTTGATCCTATGTGCCCTTATGTGACTTTATGTGCTTAATTGCATGCCTTTTGAATGTTTTTCATTTTATTTATTTATTTATTTGCTTTATTCGTTTTAATTTTGTATGTTTATTTTAGTTCAATTTTGATTATTTTGAAAGGCATTTAAATGCCGAGTTGTAATAGTTAGGGGTTTATTTATTTATTTATTTTTATTCCTTCCCCCCCCTTCGATTGTAGTTAGGGCCCCTAATGTAATAGTTAGGGTTTTATTTGCTTTATTTGTTTTATGTGTTTTGCATGCCTATGTGTTACGTGTTTATCGTTTTCCTAGGACCTTGCATCTAGATATTATGCTTATTTGCTACATGTTTATGTGAACTTATGTGTTTATTTGCTTTATTATGTTTTACATGATTTATTTGGTTATAAATGAATGCATGACGTCACCACACTAGTCCAACGCTAGTTGTGGCCCCTTTCCCGATTCCACACTAGTCCAACGCTAGTTGTGGTTCTGTTCCCCGTTTTCTCGCTAGTCCAACGCTAGTGAGAACTCGTAGACATGGGTTAGTCCAACGCTAGACCCTTAGGAACCATTCACACGCTAGATCATGTTTGTGTGATTACACTACATTTTCATGCATATTTTTTTTTTACTTTCTAGGGTTTTTTATCATTTTTGCATGACATCCTCCCTTATATACGTATATCCCTTACCCATGTTTCCCTTATATTCATATCCCTTATCCCATATTTCCCCTTATATGTATATTCCTTACCTCTTTGTATGAAAACACGACATTAGACTTGCATTCCATTTAAGAATTAGAACTAGGTTAGTACATTTGCTTGCTTAGATAGGAAAAACCCCTTGGATATGGGATATGGACGAGTTTGGCTTTCTAGCCTTAGCACGCTCGTATTCCCTCTATTAAAGGGAAAATTGAGTCACGAACATTAGTCCTCCGTACCCATTATGATGCATCCCTTTAAGACATGTATATTTGTACATTATTATTTTTCCTCTTCTTTTTTTAGAGTCTCATATTTTTGCATTATTCGTGACCTCTTTAAAGAATCCCCATTGGGCATCACAATTAATGTGATTGGCACATGTTAAGTTTTGAAGAGATATTTTGATCCCCCGATACCCTCTTAGGTCTAGGGTTTGCATTCATATAGCACATCCAAATGTGATAAATCTTTAGGTTAAAAAATAAGAAAATCTTGGACTAAATCACGCAACTAGCCTTGGCTAGGTCGAAAGGGTGTCTCGGATTTTTATCCTTGCCTTCCCTTTCTTCAAATGCGACTCCCGAACCTTTTTCTTTGATTTACGTAGACTTGGAGTCGTTTGAAAAGGGTTTTTCTACTCTTTTATTTATTTATTCAAAATATTTTAGGTGACTTGGTACACCTTAACTCGATACCAAGTGGCGACTCCGATTTTTTATTCAAAAACCCTTTTTAAACTATAATTTGGGTCCAAATCGTCGCACTTTCAAACCCCATTTTAGGCCCATTTTCTTTGTTTATTCTTTACAAATCATTTAAGCTCATTTTTTTTAAATAAAAATCAATCAAAAAATTCATTTTCTAAACTTCTTATTTTTCATTTAAAAATGGGGCACAACAAACACAAGCCTACTTGAACACGATAAGAATGAACAAGGAAACCCTAGCGTTTTTCTTTCGTTTTGTTTTCTGGACAAGACACGACTAACCACAACAATTAACAACAACTAGATGCAAAACACGATGAAATAAATCTGAAAAATTGCGGACAGCAATCTAAGACACAAAACAGAATTTTCGGACTTGTTAGAATAAACCCTAACGATTGACTCAAAATAAGAAAAGGGAATATAACGTGATACCTCTTAACTAACTCTAATACCAAACTGATACGAACGTCGCCAACCTTGTGACGAAAACCCGTAAGAGACAAGCTTAGGATCGATAATTGGTACCGAAGTTTGGAAGCGGAAGACCTCAACCCGTTAATCACGTGGCTAACGAACTTTGGTATGAAAGGTAGTAGACGCCACAATCAAACGCGATCTTTGATTGATAAGTCGTGAACACTTAAAGGAAACTCTAAGATGTTCAAGAAGCTTTGGAGAAAGCCAAGAAAACTCTCAAAACTTGATGTATTATTCAACCAATGAAAACGTGACCCTAAGTAGGCTATTTATACCCTTACAAGTAATAAACCTAATGCAAATCGAAAAGACTAAAACAAGACAAGATTTCCTAAATAATAGTCACTAACAATCGGCCCTATTGCATGCAAGCTGGTCGACTTTTATTCATTACTTGGAATGACTAAAAAGTAACTAAAACGACTCCAACTTACTAATTAACACAACTATCATTGCCACGGATCTGTTTAGGTCAATCTTGATCCTCCTTCACTTGAACGACATGGACAACCTTCAAACCTTCATGCTCAAGTCCCTCGATGACTTTGGGAACAATTTCTTGACCTTGCACCTTTCGAACAAGCCCTTGAAGCTCCTCTCGCATCTTCTTAGCTCGAGCTCGCGTCACCGGTCCTAGAGGAACTCGAACCTTGTCCAATGGTACATCCTGATTTGTATCACATCCCCTCCCCACAAGTCCTTTCCTCCCCTCCTTTTTCCCTTTAAAGCATTACCTCCTCATTTTACCCCATCCCTAGAGGGCTCCTCTATTTACACACCCCCTTTCCCACAAAGCATTCCCTTCTCAATTTCCCCTACATCTGCTTCTCCCATCACTATTGTGCCCCTCTCCCACTGCCCCTTCCTTTTTCCCAACCCTCTTAACCCTATTCTTCTTTTCCCCCGTCTTTCCCATTCCTTCCTCTCCCCACTTCCCTAGAGCATCCGTTTCCCCTCATTTTCCCCTCAAAAGCATCCCTTCCCTGTTTTTCCCCTCACTCGGAGCCCTCACCAGTTTGACATATAGCCTATTTCTCCCCTATCCCCATTTTTTCCCTCTCTAGCTGTCCTATTTGTTTTCACAACCCTTTACCCTATTTCCCTTTTCCTTCTCTCCCCCACTCCCTTCTCTGGCCCCTCCCCTCTTTTTTCCCCTCAAAAGCATCCTTTCCATTTTTTCTCCACCTCCCCTCAAAGCAACCTTTTTTCCCCATTTTCACTTATCCCCTTTCCCCTATTCTATCTCATTCCCCATTTTCCGCCACCCTCGATGCCTCATCCTTTTTCCCCACACCTTTCTCCTATTCTCCCTACCTCCCCATCTTCCTCCACCCCTGTTGCCCCTTCTTTTCCCCCACTGTTCTCCCTCTCCTCTCAAACTCCCTTCTTCCTTCTCCTCTCCAAGCATCCTTGCACCATTTTCTTTCCTGCAAGCCCTCATCTTTTTCCTCTCTCCTTCTATCCTATCCCTTTTTCCCAACCCCTTTACCCCATTCTCCCCTTTCCTCTCTCCCTCCCGACTTCTTTCTCTCCCTCCTCCCCTCAAAGCAATCCCCTTCCCACAAGCCCCCCTTCTCCTCTTTTTTCCCCTTGAAGCATCCCCCCCTATTTCCCCCCACCTCTCATAGCCCCGTACATTCTCACTTATCCCCTTCCCCTATTATGCTCCATTCCTCATTTCCACCACCCTTACCACCTCTTCCTTTTTTGCCCACCCTTTCCCCTATTCTCCCTACCTCCTCATTTTCCTCTACCCTTGTTGCCCTTCCTTTCACCCCACCATTCTCCCTCTCTTCCCTCTCCTCTTGAAGCATCTTACACCATTTTCTTCCCGGCAAGCCCTCCTCTTTTCCCCTCACCAATTTCCCTATCCCTTTTCCCCCAAACCCCTTTACCCCATTTTCCTTTTCCCCTCTCCTTCCCCCGCTGCGTTCCTCTCCCTCCTCCTTTCAAAGTATCCCATTCGCCACAAGCCCCCATTCCTCTCTTTTCCCGCTCAAAGCATTCCTTCCCATTTTTCCCCCACCTCCCACAGCCCCATACATTGTCACTTATTCCTTCCCTTATTATGTCCCATTCCCCATTTTCACCACCCGCTTATTATGTCCCCTTCTCTCTCTCTTCCCAAACTCCGTCCTTCCCCCTCCCCTCCTTTCCCGTCCAAGCATCTTGTACCATTTTCTTCCTACAAGCCCTCCCCTTCCCCCCTCACCAACATCCCGTTGTCCACTTCTCCCTAAGCTCCCTCACCATTTTCTCCCTACATGCCTTTCTCTCTTCCCCAACCATACTGCCCCCCTCCTTTTTTTGGCCCACCCTTTCCCCTATTCTCCCACACTCTCCTATCCCAAGCACCATGTTCTCTTTTTCTCCCTTCTTCGTCTCCCTTTGCTCCACTAAAGACAAGCATTCAACTAAGAAAGGCCAGACCCCAGACCGTTCAAGATCTCAGGTCTATAATATAATTTAACATAAAATTTTTTTATTAAATTAACTAATTAAACCATATGCAATTTATAACGCACACTTCGTTGGAATACAAATTTATACTATATATATATTAGTTTAAAAACAAAATGATACTATATCCAATTTATACACATACAAGCAAATGTAAGGCACAAATATAATCTTTCAGAGTAAACACCTACATGCCAATATAATCCAGTAAAATAAGCTTTTAGTTAATAAAGCCATACCCGAAAGAATTCAACATTTTATGTGTATAAGCCACATTCTATTACTAGATGTAAAATTGTTTTATCAATTTATTTAATTAAACTTTCTAATTTAACTACTAAAAAAATTGAAAATTTTTAAAAGTACTAATTTTTGAGGTTGAACCTAAATAATGTACTTAAACAGCCTACATATACATTGTTCAGGATCAAAACAATGGAATCAAACCTTACATAGTTCTTGAGAACTATAATGTACTTATGTTTTAAAATTATTAAATTTTTTATTTAATGGGTAAAATAAAGTTTGTTTAAACCCATTGAATGGATAATTTGCTTCAACCATTTGTGATTTTAATGGAATTTTAATTAATTTCACAAGCTAGCCTTACTCAAGGTGAGTCTCCTATGCTTTTTGCACTGGAAGCATGTCTAAGGAACCAAGCAACGCATAATAATAGCAAACTACAAATTTTCTTCAATTACTAGCTTCTATGCCTGGCGCTTTGTGTCAGGTTGCCTTTGCATCCAATGTAAGATAGCTATTTCAATTGCATAAATGGAGATAGTAGAGTTTGATTCAACTCCTAGATTGCAGAAATAATAGCGAAACAAAGAAGAACAAGTGAATTGATTACCTTGAATACTCGATGGCCAATTGGAAATAGGACAACCCTACAAGAGTGCAAGAGTAAATGTGCAGATACTAAATTGCACAAAGACGAGGACAAAATGGAAAAGAACGTGGTACACTAAAGTATCATCCAAGTACAAATTAATCGTCAAGCATCTCATAGAGCTTTAAGCATTATATTCATTGCAAATCTATGTTCACCCTACATAAAGTCCGAGTACAAGCACCCTTACAACTAACTAAAGCACGTTCACCAAATTCATCACACTGAACTAGTCAGAATATTTATACATCTATGCCATTAGAAGCAACTAATAATAACATTAGATGCAATTTAAACTCATTCACCACACTGCACTTGTCAGAATATTTATACATCTATGCCATTACAAGCAACTAAAAACAACAATAGATGCAATTTAAACTCATTCAGGACTTTTGGTCAACACTTATTTAACATTGATATTTGTAGACACCAAATTTTTAATCTATTTTTATTTTATTTTTATTTTTATTTTTATTTTTATTGCTAATTATCACCTATTTTGTTTATTAATTTCACGATTTTTGTTTTTAGACATTTTGTAGCATTTTAAATACCAAGTTTTTAATTTAGCTTTATTTATTATTATTATTTTTATTTTTAATGATAATTATTATTCATTTTTGCTCATAAGTCTCCTAATTTTTATTTTTATTTTTACACATTTTTAGCATTAAATTTCCGAAAAAAAAGAAAGAAAAGAAAATTTTTTTACAAAAATGTAGGTTTTAATCCTTGTAGATTCAATAAATGAAAATTTGTTGTAAATTAACTTCAATTAGGAATTAACGCTTTTTGTTTACCTAAATTAACTGAAATTAGTAAAAATATAACGATAAAATGAAAAGAATAAAATTTTAGCATGTTATTTAATTTTTTTTATTATTGATCTTGTATCATTTTTATTTTTTATTAAGAAAACCATTTCCTTAATTAAAAAAAAAAAAGTCACGCGCGCGTGCCTGGCACGCGCTGCTTCTCCCTTACGTTGCACCAGCAGAAGCCAAGCCACGGAGCAGCTGCGTTTTTCTTTTTCAGTTTTTGCTCGTTTGTTTCCTCATTTTTTAGCACCCTTGGATCATCTTAAGGTGGCACGCGCGCTGCTTCTCCCTTACGTTGCACCAGCAGAAGCCAAGCCACGGAGCAGCTGCGTTTTCTTTTTCAGTTTTTGCTCGTTTGTTTCCTCATTTTTTAGCACCCTTGGATCATCTTAACCTTACTCCACCTGGCTTTGATCCAACAACATCAAGAGATATAGGATTAAAAGCCATCTAATGGCTTGAAATAGAGACCAAAAATGCAGCTCTAAATCCCCTCCATTAGTTCTAGGTTTTGGGGGATTGGATGCCTATAAAAAGCTCAAGAACAGAAAGAGGAGAGCATATAGAGAGTGACGGCTGAAGGGGAATGAAATAGAGGAGTGACGGCTGAGTAGAAAAGTTAGAGGGAAAAGGCTTGAAGCAAGAGTGAAACGGGAAACTAAGGGAAGAAAGGGCGAGTAAGAAAAGGAGAGGCTTCGGCTGAAGCAAAAACGGGGAAAAGAAGGAACTTGGGGCTGAGGAAAATCAAGCAAGAAAAGCTACGGGCTTTGGGAGAAAGAAACTGAAAAAAAAAAAGAAAAAGCAAGAAAGGCCGAGAGGGTGAGAGAGAGAGCAAGGAGGAAAAGAGGTCTGGTGCTATTTCCTCAAGGAGTGAAGAGGCCACCGGAACCGCTAACCCACACGCCATCAGCAGTCGCGGATCTTCATCGAGAGAAAGCACGAGCACTGTAAGTTTTCCTCTTTAGATTCCAGTATCTCTTCAAACACAAACTCTTGAAACTTTCAAAGCATGTATTTTGTGACCTTGCTTATGAAAATGTTACTGTTTTGTTGTTTACTTTTTTTCGCCCTTTCTGTTTCATGTTCACCAAGGATTTGTTTCTTTGTTTGTGAGTAAAAAGGCCAAGTTTTGTGGCCATGTGTTGATTATGATGTGTGTTTTGAATTTGTGCGATTGAGAACTGGTGAACCTAAAAAGCCATCAGCTTTGCGTTTTCTTTCCTCCATGAAAATGAAATGGGTGTGGTCCGTGGGTTTTCTCTTTAGTGATCTCCGAATGCTCCGAAGATTTGATTTTTGATGGTTTAAGGATGGTGAGATGTTGGGGCTGGTATTACAGCCACATCATTTTCGTTTCTTGGTAGCTCTAAATCCCATCCCCTTCGAAAGATTGCACTGATATTCATGGCTGTTTTATTTTGTTTTTTTACCCGAGTCTTTCTTTGCTCCCTATAGCAGTCCAGTGGGTTTGGTTTTTCACTATAAAATTCGTTGCTTAAACTTGTTCTGAGGAAAAAAGAAATTTAATGGTCAATGTTTTGTGGAAAATTTTTGGCTCCAAGTTGTTTGTTGGACCTGATATACCGCGGGCTAGATGAAAACTCAGAAGCTTGTAAGGAATGACATGAATAGTCTGGACAGGTTTTCCCTCAGTTCAGATTTTCTTTTCTTTTGCGTGTTATTACGTCTTGATGATAAGCTTGGTGGTTGAATCCTTGTTGTTGTTAAAATCTATTGCTGTCACGTGAAATTGCTAAACGTCAAAGCATCAGATAAGTTTCAGAAATCTGCTAAAGTTGCAGAGTTTTCCTTCGGATTTTTATGTGTCAATACCTAAGGTTTTATGGTGAAAAGTGGAAAGCATGCTTGGTGAACTTGTTACTTTGGCCCAAGTTGTTGTTGGTTGAGTCGTTAGTAATGTTTGGGTGGAAAAAACTTGAATCAGAAACCATGAAAAAGGCAATAGAAAAATGCGGCAAAGCTTCGACTAAGTTGTATGAAGTTTTGGAAGTGTTTTCTTCTTCCTTGTTGCATGTTTAACCGTGAGTTCATGATTGGTTTTATGGAGTTTAATGAGTGTTGGGTTCTTGTTTACCTTATGGTTTTGTTATCTTGACTATATAGGTCGCATTCTCCCTTAGTTGAACAAGTTCACAGTTTCTTTTTGGGTTCCCGTAATCAGTTTCTTCGACTGAAATGGCAAATTTTTTGTTTAGGATTGGTGATTCAAATGTGTTAAAGGATCAGGGGGCTTCTGTGTTTGATGGTGTCATGAAACAATGCTAGCTTTCAATGGTTCTGTCTTTGAGTTATAGGAGACTTGTTTCATTTCTTTCTTTTATTGTTGCATGTTTTTACAAATCACAAATCTTGCCCAGATTATGCTAGCTAAATGGGTTAAGATATCTATTGGGTTATTGGATTAATAAAACCGTGAGCTTTGATTGAGTATGCATGTGCCTTTATTTGTTGGATAAGTGTGGAAAGTCTCAAAAGTTGCAGATGTTTGGTTAAGGAAGTTTTTGAACCATTTTACACGGAAGCTCTCTCGAATTTGAATACTTTCCTTCTCAGTTTTTGTTTGTTTTGTGGAAGTTATTTGGTTTGCTGCTTAGTAAAGTTTTGATGTTTAGATGAAAGGGTTTTGATCAAAGTTGTCTGGAATCCAAGTTCACAAACGAAAATGCAGCAGGCTTTCACTTTCGGTTATTGAATCTGAATAGCAGAGAAAAAATAGTTGCAGAAACTTGTTTTCTTCGTAGCTTGCATGAAGCTTTGCATGGGAATTTCCGAAAAATTACATTTCTAACCCCTCAAGTTTCTTCTTATTTTACTATGGCCTAAAATTTGGAAAAACATGATCAGTTTTGGTACTTCAAAATCTTAATTGCTTTTGGTATGCTTTGATTTGATTTTGGACAGAATGTTCACGAGTTTTTGGGATGAAATTTTGAGGTTTAATAGTTTTTGAGAAATTTATGATTTTAATTTGGGTTTTTTAGTAAAATTTTGGGTAACTTTGTTGTTTAATCGTAGTAAATTGGTTTTCGATTATTTTTGTGAATTTTAGCATTTGATTGGTAGGTTTCACTTTAAGTCCTTGATTTTAATTGATTTCCTTTTAGATCCTTCCTAGTTGCAATAATAGTGATTTTGATCCCTTAATTTCTTTAATTCTTTCAAATTGGGTCCTTATTTGTGTTAATTTGTCAAATATGGTTTGTTTACTTTTATTTGAATACCTTGATTGATTTAATTTTGTGTTTATCTCCATTTTTGTGATTATTTATTAATTAAAATGATACCTTGACCCTTTTTATTATTTTGGAGGGTAAATAAGTAAATTCGTGTCATTAGAGCCCCAACTCAAGGGAGGTACACTCTATCCCTTATTTTCGCTTTATTTGACCCTATGTGCACTTATGTGAGTTATGTGTTTAATTGCATGCCTTTTGAATGTTTTATTTCATTTCTTTATCTGCTTTATTTGTTTCAATTTTTTTGAATATTTATTTTAGGTCAATTTTAATTATTTAAAAGACATTTAAATGCCAAATTGTAATAGTTAGGGGTTCAAGACTTGTATTTAGATAGAATATGTAATAGTTAGGGATTTAGCTATTTATTTTATTCCTTTCCCCCCTTAGATTGTAGTTAGGGTCCCTAATGTAATAGTTAGGGTTTTATTTGCTTTATTTGTTTTGTGTGCCTTGCATGCCTACGTGTTACGTGTTTACCGCTTTCCTAGGCTCTTGCATCTAGATATCATGCTTATTTGCTACGTATTTATGTGAACTTCTGTGTTTATTTGCTTTTTACTTTTTACATGATTAGTTATTTATAAATTAATGTATGACGTCACCACACTAGTCCAATGCTAGTCGTGGCCCTTTTTACAATTCCACACTAGTCCAACGCTAGTTGTGGCCCTTTTTTTTTATTTCTCACTAGTCCAACGCTAGTGAGAAAGTAGAAATATGGGATAGTCCAACGCTAGACCCATAGGAGCCCTTCGAGCGTTAGATCATGCTTGTGTGATAAAATCACTTCATCTCATGCATATTTTTACTTTCTAGGGTCTTTTATCATTTTTTGCATGTTCCTCTTATACATATATTCCTCATCCCATATTTTTCCCCTTATACATATATCCCTTATCCCAAATTTTCCCATATATATATATCCCTATGTGTGATACAAAACATTAGACTTGCATTTCATTTAAGAATTAGAATTAGAATTAGATTAGTACATTTGCTTGAATAGATTAGGAAAATAACCCCTCGAATATGGGATATGGACGAGTTTGACTTTTCTAGCCTTAGCACGCTCGTATTCCCTCTATAAAAAGGGAAAATTGAGTCACGAGTATTAGTCTCCCCGTACCCGATATGATGCATCCTTTTAGATCATGTATGCGTATATAATTATTTTATTTTCCTTTTCTTTTCACTTCTCTTTGAGTCTCATATTTTGCATAATTCGTGACTTCTTCGAAAGTTTGCTTTTGGGCATCACAATTAATGTGATTGGCACCTATTAAGTTTTGAAGAGATATTTTGACCCCCCGATACCCTCTTAGGTCTAAAGTTTGCATTCATATAGTACATCCAAATGTGATAAATTTTTAGATTAAAATAAGAAAATTTTTGACTAAATCACGCAACTAGCCTTGGTTAGGTTGAAAGGGTGCCTTGGATTTTTATCCTTGCCTTCCCTTTCTTCAAATGTGACTCCTGAACCTTTTTCTTTGATTTACGTAGACTTGGAGTCGTTTAAAAAGGGTTTTTCTACTTTTCTATTTTATTTATTCAAAATATTTTAGGTGACTTGGTACACCTTAACTCGATACCAAGTGGCGACTCCGATTTTCTATTCAAAAAACCCTTTTTAAACTATAATCTGGGCCCAAATCGTCGCATTTTCAAACCCCATTTAGGCCCTTTTCATTTCTTTATTTATTTTCTAAAACTCATTTAACTCATTTTTTTCACTCAAAATTAAACCAAAATCCATTTTCTATAAACCCGTTATTTTTCTTTAAAAAAAAAATGGGGCGCGATAATATTATTCACCAAATTGATTACAGTGCACTTGCCAGAATATTTATGTATCTAGGCAATTATGAGCAACTAATAGCAACCAACATTAGACGCAATTTAAATTCATTCAGGACTTCTAAGCAAGCACTTAATTAACAACTATTGAACAATCATTCAAGCAAAAACAGAGAAGCAAAACATCAAACACACGACAAAAACTACCAAAGTTGTGGTGGAGCTTTGCTTGGATGGTGCTATACTGCTACATTACAAGCATAATAATGGCCATGACTTGGATGGAGGTGGGCCTTGCTTAAGGATTTGGGAAAAGAGGGTAGAAATATTCGAAATTGAGGATGGGGATGAAATTCAGTGTCACAAACTTAGAATACCACAAAAACTACCAAAGTTGAGAATTACAAATCAAAATGTATACAATACAGCAGCTTCAGAAGCATAAATAATAAAAATATTTAAAAAGACTAAACCATTGCCATGTTCTAAAACTTACTCTCAGCTCTTAAGCACATAAAACCAGTAGATTTTTTGGAATTAATAGAAACTTAGAAGCTAAGATTCTGAATTTACCAAGAGAGAAAGGACAGAAAATTCAAAAAGACCACAACTAATTTACCAAAAGATTCTCAGATAGAATGAATAAGTAGCGATTACTTACATTAACAATTTGGTGTGGAAGACAAGGAGGATGGTTTGTGATTTGAAAGCTGCATTGACATCTGCAAGACAAATTGAAGTTTAAAAAGAAAAAAGATGATCATGTTAGTTTACTGATCACAAGCTGGAAAATGTCATAAGTTAGTACATTTGTTTTGATTGGGGAAGCAAGAATGAAATGCAGGCAGAGGAAACTTTGGCTTGTAGTAAATAAGAGATAAAAAAAAAAGCTCATTTTAATCAAGCAAATAGGCTGAAAAAAAGTTTTTACTGCAGATAAGTGACAAAAGTTTACATTCCTAACCCAACTACCCCCGTTTATCTTGTTTAGATTTGTGTAGCTGCTTTCCTTGTTTTTGTTTCAGTCTAGTAGTATCTGGACTGAGATGTTATATGAATTATGTGGATTTTTATAAAAAAAAATACACGGGCATAACGTATCCTGCGTGAGAACAAAGTGACGTTCTCTAAAAAGCTTTTGCTCTCTGATTTAGTAAGTACGTTAATGCTATAAAGGCATAGAAAAGCATATTAGCACTGTGAGGACCCGAATTTTTATTTTATTTTACTGGCTTATTTAATTATTTATTTATTCATTTACTCCAATTAATTTATTTCATCCATTTTAATTCATTTGCATGGAACAATGTCTCATTTTATATTTTAAAACGTTTCGCTAGTAAATTTAATTTTTCTGCGACTCGTTTAGTAAGAAATAGCGAATACACGTTTTTTGAGGCAAAATTCGGTCCGAGAGTGCAATGATCTTGAAGAATTAAGGATGATTAATAGTAGACTAAGAAAAGTTAATTGAGGGATTAGAGGTGAGTGAGTTAAATTAAGCTCAATTAGGAGCACTAATGACCTCCTATTCATTTGTTGACTTTTGGGTACCAAAGCACCTTTATGTCATTTCTTCCTTTCACTCCATCACTTCACCAACTACCACACAAACTCTTCCCTTTCTTCTTCCCTCTTGGCCGGGCTCTTCCTCCTCCCTTTCTCAACCAAAATTTCAGCTAGCTTTCTTCTACTTTTGCTCCAAGAACACACTTCAACACTTGCTCCTTTCCTTGGTTCATCACTCAAGCTTGAAGGGAGACTTGAAGGAGGAAGGAACTTTGGTGGTTTAGAGCTTAAATACTAGTGGTTTGGTCTTCATCTCTTGGAAGCAAGTAATCCTCCAAAGCTCTCATCTTTTCCTCTCAAACTTATAGTAGTTAGTTAGTTCTATCTAGTTAATCATTGGGTTGTTGATGGGTTCATTGAACCTTGACACTAGGTAGAGGACTTGAGGTGGATTCATAGGTAGAGGCCTTGAGGAATTATTGTGTGTTTACTTGTTTGTTTGGTGCTTGTTTTGATGAATTATGGCTTAGTTTTGGTTGGGAAGTTTGAAAAGAAAACTTGAAGTAAGGAAGAGGCTTGCTGTCCGAATTTTGCTGGTTGAATCCCTCATGTTAACTTCGAATTTTGTTGTTATTTGGTGCTATAATGCTTGTTATATGTTGGTGTTTATGTGTGTTAAATATCTCCCAAAAGCATTGCATTGGTTGAGGTTTAAAGTGGGGGAAGTGAGGATGCAAATCTGTAAAATTTTCTGATCAGGAGACCAGACTAGTGTGTATGTTTTGGCCCCATAACTTTTCGTCTAGGAGTTGAAAGTCAAGTGCTGTTTGTGGCATCTGAAACTAGACTCCGAGGGATTTCCAACGGTATAAAATTTACCCCCTAATTAGTTTTCTATGAGCCTTAGTGAACCGGCAAAAATGACTGATTTTCTTCGCTGGTTTCATCCGAGAAACAAGCATAGCTGCAGTTTGTAGTTCATTTTCACCTATCTTGCAAAACGAATTTTAAGACAGTTCCTTCTAGTGATTTTTAGCATTTGAACCTAGTTTTCAACGCCACAAACCGCACTAAATTTTGAGTTGTGTAGATTTAGTTATGATCAGATTTTGAAACTCTGTCAAGTACTTCAAAACTGGAAATTCCATGAAACAGGTTCCAAAAATTAGTTTTCTTAAAACCATTGTATCTTGGTGTTGAAAGGTCCCGAATTGAGTTCTATTTGTTGCATTTTGAAACTAGATTTGGAGTTATATTAGTGGTAATAAATTTTAAGGGCTGATTCTATTTCTATGAATTTTGCGGAATTCCCAAATTTTAATGAAATTGCAAGCTTGTTTTGCTCTGTTCTGTCCGAAACAGTGACTCTGAGCTAAGATTTGAATGATTTCGGGATTGGATTCTAGGAAAATTGTCTTCTAGAGAGTTTTAGTGCATTGAGTCTAGTTTTCAACGGTATAAAGTTTCCAATTTTTGGGCTTACGGAACTCGAGATATGATTTTTCCAAGTAGTGTCACACCAAGCTAGAAATTTTCTGGTTTCAAACAAATACTCCTTTTAAGAACTTTCAACTTTCCTTTGAGATTGTTGGTCCCGTTTTAAGTTTAATTTCATGGTTGGATACAAGGTCTCTTTGAACATTAGGCCTTCATTTTTAATATTGGTTTCCATAGGATTAAATCTCTTTTGATGCATTTTCTTGGTTGCCTAACTTTCTTGGTTAATTGCACCTCATTTCATACTTGAGAATGGACTTCAACCCCTAGTCTTCTGCCCTTGATTTCCATGAGAGAAATGGACTTCAACCCCTAGTCTTCTGCCCTTGATTTCCATGAGATTTTAACTCTAAAAATAGAGCGTTTTAACTAGAGTAATTCTTGGAGAATTTCACTAGTTTTATACTCGAAACTTGGAACATTTAGCTTTGACATTTACGATGAAAATGAGTGGAGTTTTGATGGATTTTGACTCCATTAGTTTAGAAAATGTTAACGCTCCTTTATATTCTAAAACTTGGGCATGGGATTAGAAGTTTTGAGAGATGAAAACCATCTATCCTTTTCGCGATTTTCGTGCCGAAAGTAAATATGGTACTTTCATTTGGAACTGAGAGTTCTTGCTAAGACTTAACTCGAAAACGACTTTTGAGTTTCCTTTGAGTATTATTTCATGATTAGCGAGAAAGGCACCTTTAACTTGACTCGAACTTGTGACCTTGAGAGTGGGTTAGCAAGAAAATATTTTTCTTATTAACCTTGGTCGAGTACCTAGGTAATCGTAATTATGCATGTCTCAGGTGGTCATGAGGACGCCGGAGGGCTCGTCTGACTTCTCGCTTTGCTCTTATTTTGCCCTTGACTTTTGGTGAGTGTCAAGTGCATGTTCAATGCTAATAGATTGAAATGATATTTGTACAAGTACTATATGGTACGTGAATTTTCCGAGGCGAGGGTGTACTTTATTCGCTCTCGTCCTCTCTCTCTTGTGACTGAATGATATTTGTTAAATGAATGTATATGACTTGCACTTATACTTGAAAATGTTTTAAATTCGTGAGTACTGAACGGCAGAATGTATCACACCTATTAGGGTTGGAGGTACCGCTCATCCCAACTCACTGCTATGAACAATTTTTAAGTCGATTGGAGCGTTGTCTGTGAGGACCCGAAAATTTTTTTATTTTCTAGTCATTATTTTATTTTCTTGGATACTGTAGCACCTCATTTTTTTTAAAAGGAAAAATAAAAATAAACGTGTTTAGAAAAATGGATTTTTGATTTAATTTTGAGTAAAAAATGAACTTTTATTGGAAAATAAATTAAAGAAAGAAATTTTGATTAATTTTTTATTTGAAAAATGAGTTTTTTGATTTTTGATAAAGTAATTAAAGAAAATGGGCCTAATGGGACTTAAAAGTGCGACGGTTTGGGCCCCAAAAAAATAGTTAAAAAGGGTTTTAAAATAAAAAAATACGAGTCGTCACTTGATATTGAATTAAGGTATACCAAATCACCTAAAAGGAAATTTTTAAAATGAAAGGTAGGAAAAACCCTTTTTAACGACTCCGAACCTGCGAAAACTAAGAAAAAAAGGATCGAGAGTCACATTTGAAGAAAGGAAAGGTCAGGATAAAATTTCAGGCACCCTTTCAATCTAGCCAAAGCTAGTTGAGTGATATAGTCAAAAGTTTTCTTAATTTAACCTAAGAATTTATCACATTTTAGAGGTATTTACATGAATGCAAACCTAGACCTAATTATCGGGGTCAGAATATCTCTTCGAAATTAGTTGATGCAAATCGCATTAATTGCGATACCCAAAAGTAAACTTTCAAAGAAGTCACGAATTGTGGCAAAAATATAAGACTCAAAGAAAAGTAAAAAGAAAAGAAAAATAAAAATAATTATATATGAATACATGATTTAAAGGAATGCATCATAGCGGGTGCGAGGATCTAATGTTCGTGACTTCAATTTTCTCTTTAATAGAGGGAATATGAGCGTGCTAAGACTAAAGAGCCAAACTCGTCCATATCCATATTCAAGGGGTATTTTCTATCTAATCAAGCAAATGATCTAACCTATTTTCTAATTTTCCTAAATGAGATGCAAAGTCTAATGTTATATATACATAGGGGTAAGGGATATTTTATTAGGGGAAATATTATGTGAAAATGATAAGGATCCTAAAAATGGAAAAATATGCATGACATGTAATGATTTGGTCACACAAAACATGATCTAAGGCGTAGACGATTCCTAAGGGTCTAACGTTGGACTAACCCATGTCTAAAAGTTCTCACTAGCGTTGGACCAGCGAGAAGACGGGAAATAGGGCCACAACTAGCGTTGGATTAGTGTGGAATCGTAAAAAGGGACCACAACTAGCGTTGGACTAGTGTGGTGACGACATGCATTTATTATAGTCTAATAAATCAGATAAAGCATAATAAAGCAAATAAACACATAAATCACATAAAGCACATAGCACATAGGCATGATATCTAGATGCAAGATTCCTAAAGAAAGCGAGTAACACATAAGCATGCAAAACACATAAAGCAAATAAAGCAAATAAAGCCCTAACTATTACATTTGGGGGCCCTAACTACAATCTAAAAGGGGAAATAAAATAAATAAAATAAATACCTAACTATTACAATTTTGGCATTTAAATGCCTTTCAAATAATTACATTAGAATAAATACACAAAATTAAAGTAAATGAAATAACTAAAGAAATAAATCAATGAAAATAAAATAAAACATTCAAAATCATGCAATTACACACATAAAAACACATAAAAAACATAAAATCAAAAAAATAAAGGATAGAGTATACCTCTCTTGAATTGATGACCTAAGGAGACGGAATTTCTATTTTTACCCTCCAAAATAAATAAAAAGGTCAAGGCATCACTTCAATTAACAATTAATTATATAAAAAGAAAAAAAACATGAAATTGAATCAACTAAAGTATTTACATGAAAATAAACCACCCATGTTCAAGAAATTAAAACAAACAAGGACCTAATTGAAACAATTAAAAAGTTTTAGGGATCTAAAATGAAATACTAAAATTAATGGCTTAACATGGGACCTATCAAAATCAAATGCTAAAACTTCACAAAAGGTGAATGAAAACCTATTTATTATAATTAAACAACAAATTACTCAAAGTTCTATTAAAATCCAAATCAAACTATAAATCTATTAACAATTTAAACCTTCAAAAATCATCATAAAATTCACTAAAATCAACCCAAAAGCAGTTAGATTAAATCATATCAAAGAAATTAATATTTTAAAAGGTCAAGATTGACTAAATTTCCAATTTTATGGGCCATAGTAGCATTAAAGGAAAATCAAGGGGTTAAAGTGCAAATTTGGAAAAATTCCATGCATGAGCTTCGAAGAAGCATTTTTCTTCATTTCTGGTTTCCTTTCCTATGCAACCTGCTGCGTTTCATTGTCAACCAAATGGTCACCAACAAACACCAACTTTGAATCAAAATCACCACAAGATGCAACCCCCAATCATCACCAAATCCAATACCACACTTTTATTGCAAGATTAAGGCAGAAAATCTGAATTGATGACTGCAAAAGATAAAAAGAAATAACAGCAAAAGAAAGAAACAAAGTGCCGCAGGCGTTTTCTCTACAACTTTGCCATCTATTGGCAACCCAGGAGGATTGCAATGACTATATACATAACTTCGAATCCAACTCTCATTAAACGCAAGATTGAACATTCAATCAAAGGACATTTAAAATAGAAAGAGACCAGAAGATATGCATTTCCAAATATTTCAGGCAGCCTAATCGATTAGCAAGCAAAATAAGAGCTTCAAACAAGCCAAAACTTCAGCAAATCAAAGAAAGAAAAAGATGATTTGTCCACACTGCTGCAACAATCATCTGCCACTCAGGAGTTTGCCTTATCAAATTCACAGGTCATAAAAACCAGTTTCCAAACTAATGAAAATCTTCCAACTTATGCCCTTTTATTTTCCCAATCAAAAACTAAATACACACGAGAACAGGCAACAGCAAAAAGCAACAAAACCCACGAAGCTTTTGATGTGTTTCTGAGTCCATTCTCAGTAAGCATCACACGACTTAGGCAATCAAACTTGCTAATGATGTGCAAAAATTGAAAAGCTGGAAAAGCTGAAAAATCTTAACTACAGGGCATGCAAAGGTAAAAAAATTTTCTTCTTCCCGTAATTAATCGAATGCACAGAATATGGCTAGAATTCCTATTGCATAAGCTCTCTTCTTTTGGCTCAAGACTTTCGTTTGAGCATTTCACCAAACAATACATGAGCGTAAAAAATTTCAGCAAATCTTTGCTCAATCAAGATAACAACCAGCCCCAAAATTATCAGAAACAAAGAAATTCCGCCCAATCAATGTATGCATCATGTGTATTCAGAAATTGAGGCCAATTAACAGGAAATTGCACTAAATAATGCCACGGCAGACCCATTTCAAAAGCTTGACAAGAACTGAAATTTAAAGAGAGGAAAAAAAACTTACAGTGCTCTTGCTTGGTGAAATTTCGCAGATAGGAAGGGAAGATTCTGGTGGTAGTAGTGGCAATAGCAACTAGTTGTTGATTCCTTTGTTTCCTTAGTTTCCCTTCGCTCTGTTTCTTTGCCGAAGATTTTCCTTTTTCCTCCCCTTTTTTTATTTTTTTTTCGTCTACTCTCTGGCTCACTCTCTCGTTTTGCCTCCTGAAACCATTCTCCCAATTTTCCCGTTTTCCTCTTTTCCTTGCCCTTCCGCCCCTCCGTCTGCCGCCCCTTTTTCTTTCCTCTGTTTTTTCTTCTTGTTTTTCTGCCCTTTTTTGTTGCTCTGTTTTTTCTCAATTTTCTCTGCTCTGTTCTCCCTCTCTTGCCGAAGTCTCCCTTAGCTTCCCCTTCTTTCTTAGTTTTTCCCGTGGCTAACCTTTTCTTTCTTTTGTTCCCCTTTTTTTCAGTCAAAGACCTCTGCTCTTCCTCTCGTCCGCCACTCTCTTTTGCTCTTTTCTCTTTTTTTGCTTTTTTTTCAGTTTTTTCTTGCCTTTTTCCTCAAGTCCCGTAGCTCTCTCTTTTGCTTTTCTTTTTATTTTTTGTTTTCCCCCAAAATTTCCTAAGCCTCCAAGTGTTTTTTGACACCTACCCCCTCCCTATACACTTGTCCTATAATTCCCTAACCACTTGTCTAATGCTTATTTAGCACACTTGTTGAACATGCAATTTAGCACGCTTGTTCAACATGCAAGTGTGCCACCTATCTTCTTATTGTCATTATATTTTGTTTTGTATTTTTTCTTTTTCTTCTCTTTTTTTCTTTTGTTTTTCAAAAAATCAATTTAGGATAAATAAATGCTAATTTTAAATTACCTTGCAAAATGCCTTTTCACTTAGCAAAATTGAATTTGAAAAAGATAAAATGAATCTTTATTAAGGATTTCTTTTTTCTAAAATTTAGTGTAAAAAATGCTTTAAAAAGAAAAGAAAATGATGAATCTTAATATACCAAAATAAACATAAACATGAATTACTATTTGCAACCTTAAATCAATTAAAATAAAATAATAAACATGAAAACAAGAAATAATAATAATAATAAATAAAAATAAAAGGAAAAACTAAAATTGAATTAAATAATCAAATAAAGATAAAATTAAATTAATTAAATAAATAAAGTTTAAAAATTGAAATTTTGGTGTCTACAGTTTACCCCTTTTAGACTCGAGACAAAGACGTAGACACCAAATACTTACCTGTGATTATTCTGCCATGAGCTGAAACCTGTGAACATAAAAAGGTCAATGGGATACAACCCAAACCTGCCAAAGTTGGTGGGACGAAACCCAAGTCCAACGAGATATAAACGGTCAGTGGGATAAAATCCGGTCCTGCCGAAGTTGGTGGGATTAAACCCGATCCCAACGAGATAACACGGTCAATGGGATACACCCAAGCCGCCGAGATTGGTGGGACGAAACTCAATCCAAACGAGATAAAATGGTCAGTGGGATACAACCCAAACCTGCCGAGGTTGGTTGGACGAAACCCAATCCAAACAAGATAAAACAGTCAGCGGGATAAAACTCGATCCTGTCGAGATTGGTAGGATAAAAGCCGATCCCAACGTGATATAAACGGCCAGCGAGATAAAATCCGGTCTTGCCGAGATTGGTGGGATAAAATCCGATCCCAATAAGAAATAAACGGTCAGTGGAATACAACTCAAGCCTGTCATACCATCGGTCAGTGGGATAATATCCGAGCCTGCCATAATGATTGGTCAGTGAGATAATATCCGCACCTACCATCAAATTGGTCAGTGGGATAATATCCAATCCTGCCATACCATCGGTCAGTGGGATAATACCCGAGCCTGCCATGATGATTGGTCAGTGGGATAATATCCGCTCCTGCCGTCAAATTCGTCAGTGGGATAATACCCGATCCTACCATGATGATTCTTCAACAAGAAATTAACTTTGATTTGTCAAGAAGAGAGATAGAAGGGTGCGCGGTAGACGCTGAGACCTCACCAACATCAAATTAAATTGATTTTTCAAGAAGGGGGGTAGAAGGATGCGCGGTGGAAGCTGAGACCTCACCAACATGAAATTAATTTTGATTTTTCAAGAAGAGGGGTAGAAGGGTGCGCGGTGAACGCTGAGACTTAACCAACAGGAAAATTAAAATGTGATTGTCAAGAAAGCAGATAGAAGGGTGCGCGGTGGACGCTGACACTTCACCAACAAGAAAATTAAATTGATTTTTCTAAGAAGAGAGGTAGAAGGATGCGTGGTTGACGCTGAAACTTCACCAACAGTAAATTAAATTTGATTTTTCAAGAAGGTAGCGTTAGTGCATGGAAAAATTTGTAAATACTAACTTAGAGAATCTTTTTCAAAAAAATTTTTTTTTGCCCCAATTTCAATCAATTATTGTGCAACCGATCATTTACTTTGCATTATGGCATTGTTGCTCCTCCTGAAGACTTTGATTTATACCTCTTTCTTGGTTTAAATCATGAATATTCAATTCTTGGGCGATATTCCGCAATTATATAAAAAATTTGCCTCAGTTTTGTTATTTGAAACACGTATGAACCTGCAAGAGAAAGACAAATAATGCCACCACCATTTGACCCGTCTACCTTTCAAAAAACATGTAAACATGAGTATTTCGATGTTTTGCTCTCGATGCTGCAAAAGTTCAATTTCGCTCTGTGAACTGTATCAAATCTCGTTAACTTCCAATGCTAATGAAGTGTGGCATTTGGTATCCAGGGATTTTCAATAAATCTGAGGGATTGCCATTTGATAAACTCCAAGAGATAAATGAGACCATGAAACACAAGAACAATATTTTATTTACACAAAAATGATGAAAATTCAAGTAACGTGAAAGCAACGATTTACCTTTATAAGAAAATTAATTTGACAGAAATGAACCTGTATACTCAAAAGTTTATGTTTAATGAACCAAAACACTTTGATTCTAGAACAAAATGCCACGTTTGATCCCTTAGATATCATTCCTCCGACGTTCAATGCTTGGCAATAGATCCACAATATAAAGAGAAATTCCAATGAACTGAGTCACTAGCCTTTCAAATCCAAACTCACATTTTCTCATAAAACCCTACCTTAAAACCCTTTCGGGTTTTCACTAAGATTATCCCCACCTTTTATTTTCTTTTCCTTCATTTTTCTTCTTCTTTTTTTTCGATTTTTCCTTTTTACTTTTTTTTCTTTCTTTTTGTTGTTTTCTCTTTTCCTTTTTTTTTTCTCTGATAATGATCGCTCTTCCCTTTTGAAGGTGTCCTTGTGAATTTTCACCTAATGAGCAGTGTCAACCTCAAACGTAATCAATTCAGAAATACAGCTAAAATTTTTCTTTTTTTTTCTTCTTTTTCCTCTGGCATCAGTATATGATCATCATGTGCCCGTTAGTTTAGAAAATTTCTTGACAGAGCTATTACAAAGAACAGAAGTCAGGATTTTCGGCTTTTATAACGGGGTCTGGTGGGGTGCTTAGAAAAGTTAAGGCTTGAAGGCGGATTTCAATAGTGGTTTAAATGAACTGAGATCGTATTGTTGTGCCAACCCTATCTAAACTTGCCTCAGTTTATTCTCAACTGAGATTCTCTTCTCTTTCATTTTTCCTTTTTCTCTTTTTTTCTGGCCTTCTGTCATTTCATTCACCTTTTGAAATTTTCAAAATTTGCCCCAATTTATTTTTTTAACTGAGGTTTTCTTTTTTTTTTCTGCCTTCCTTAAAAAATTAAATTTACCTCAGTGTGGGATTTTTTCTTTTTCCACAACTAAATTTTCCATAATGTGGGGTTTGCGATTCTCAGGGGTTATGAAACGAGATAATTCTCTGTAAGTTCAAAAGGGACCACTATGGATAAAATGTCTCGATGGGAAAGGAAGAGAGCCCGACTTTTATTCTGTTCCTTACATTAACTCTGAAAGGAAACTTTCACTAATGCGAAATTTTGCTTATATCTGAATTAATTGATTGAGGGAAACTCTCGTCAATCCATATCTGTGGAAATGAGTGCTTCGCCAAGCAATACCTTTTTGACAATAACAGAATCTCGCCAATTTAGGGCAAACTCTTCTTTTGGCCTCATCTTGCACGGACAAAAGTTATCTCCACACTTTGTCTTCTAGTCTTCTAGTCATGATTTGACCTTTTTAAGGTAAGCATGGGCCAATCTTTTTTATGGTATTGACCATGACAAATGGCATTTAACCGCTTCTTATCCAGCGACCACTGATTTCTATCTTCTTAATCTTGATCCCAATTCGACTTGAGTTTCTCTTTATACCATTCGAGTCTCTTTGAAACATTTTCGGATGTCTCTTTGCTATTCCTCTCATTTTGAAATCCAAATTTACATTTGTGAGATATTGAGATTGCTGCTATCAAATTTCGGAGTAGTGATATCCAAAGGGTCAGAGGATTTTATTTTCGGCCATTTGAAAAGAATACATAAGTAACACAGTATGTATAAAGCTGTACATTTTATTGAATTTCAAGATAAAGATCAAACTCAACAGCATGTTACTTATTAAACAAAACGTGTCTTCAAAAGCCACTTGATTCAAAACTATTTACAAAAACGTAGTTAAACAAAAGACACACGCATGAATGATTTTCATGGATTTTAACCAAAGAAAACTCCCCAAATTTATCGAAACTCCCTTCAAGAGGAAAGGATCTCACTAGTTCGGGATTTTCAAATTTCCTTATTGGGGATAAATGTCTCAAAGGTGTCATTTGTGTTCGGAAAAGGGATTCGCACTTATGCTCGATCCTTGTTCTTCCCTTTTCCTTAACACTATATCTCCCCGCTTCGATCATATCCTGAATTTTATGTTTCAATACCCAGCAATTATTGGTGGAATGCCCGGGAGCTCCAGAATGATAAGCACAGACGGCTTGAGGGTCATAATTAGAGGGAACACCCTTACGATAGATCTTGGGAGGCATAACACCAATTGTTCCGGCGGCTTTGAGTTGTTCGTATAATTGATCAATGGGTCGGCCCAGGTTGGTGAAGGTGCGATATCGGGTTGGGTTTCGGATTTTGCTATTTAAAGGATAAGTTTACTTATTAAACAAAACGTGTCTTCAAAAGCCACTTGATTCAAAACTATTTACAAAACGTAGTTAAACAAAAGACACACGCATGAATGATTTTCATGGATTTTAACCAAAGAAAACTCCCCCAAATTTATCGAAACTCCCTTCAAGAGGAAAGGATCTCACTAGTTCGGGATTTTCAAATTTCCTTATTGGGGATAAATGTCTCAAAGGTGTCATTTGTGTTCGGAAAAGGGATTCGCACTTATGCTCGATCCTTGTTCTTCCCTTTCCTTAACACTATATCTCCCGCTTCGATCATATCCTGAATTTTATGTTTCAATACCCAGCAATTATTGGTGGAATGCCCGGGAGCTCCAGAATGATAAGCACAGACGGCTTGAGGGTCATAATTAGAGGGAACACCCTTACGATAGATCTTGGGAGGCATAACACCAATTGTTCCGGCGGCTTTGAGTTGTTCGTATAATTGATCAATGGGTCGGCCCAGGTTGGTGAAGGTGCGATATCGGGTTGGGTTTTCGGATTTTGCTATTTAAAGGATAAGTTTGCTTATTTGGTTGAATAGGTCTTGGATTATAAGTAGGGCGAGGTCGAGAGTGATTGGGTTGAAAAGTTGGGACGGGTAGTATAGGCGGGTTTGCATAGTCTGGTTGAGGTCGAGGGTGATTGATAATAGTATGGTAAACAGGGCGTGGGTTTGGATAATATGGATAAGGATATGAGTAGGTAGGTTGACTTGCAGGTAAGGGATCATGCTGGACACCGCTGCTGCTACCAGCAACCAACTGATCAATCATGTGCCGTTGTGCGGCCATCTCTTTGCTTAATTCGTTGAATTTGTTTAATACTTTGCTCATTTGAGCTCCCAGATTTGCAAGGACGGCTGGAGGTGTCATGGCAGACCTATCGGATGATTCAGGACGTGTACTCATGTTTACACTAAGCTTAGCTACGTGATCGAGTAATGATGGGGTTTTTTCTGTAGTTATATTTACAATTGCCTGAAAATTTAGGAAAAACCCTACTTAGATTCCCTTCTTAATTGATTGCTGACAAAAGAAAGAAAAAGAAAAAGAAAAAGAAAGAAACACGAGTTAGTAAAAATTAGAGTAATTCGGATGCATGTCCTATTGGGGAGCCCTTTTTATGCCAAGGGTTGGTCTAAAATGAAAATGCAATCCTCTAGGGTAGGCACCACATATTACCTGATGGATCCGATCAATCTTATTGACATTCGAGTGAAAAACAATTTGAAAAAAATTTGGCCAATTGGAGTGAAAAGAGATATTTGTCCTAACAAAATGAGGACAAAGTCCGAATGGATTGATCACTTTGATTAATACATAAAATAATGTGTGAAAGAGCCTACTCTTAAAAGAATTGTAATGTTTTGACCAGTTTATTCAATGAACCTTTGACCGAAACCCTAACTGATCAAATGGATCGAATAAATTGATGATTTATTCAAAAAATTGACTAGATCGCCTTAAAAAGGGTAAACTGATCAAAAGAATTGAATGAAATTGATGATTTATTCAAAATTGACCAAATCGCCTTAAAAAAAGGGTAAACCGATCAAAAGAATTGAATGAAATTGATGATTTATTCAAAATTGATCGAATCGCCATAACAAGAGTAAACTAGTCAAAAGAATTGAATGAAATTCATGATTTATTCAAAAATTGACCGGATCATTCTAAAAAGGTAAACTGGTCAAAAGAATTAAATGACATTGAGAATTTATTCAAAATTGATCGAATCACCCTAAAATGGGTAAATTGGTCAAACAAATTGAATGAAATTGAGAATTTATTCAAAATTGACCGAATCACCCTAAAACGGGTAAACTGGTCAAAAGAATTGAATGAAATTGATGATTGATTGGGTTGTACTAAAAATGAATAAATGGGTCAAATGGATTGGATGAAATTGACGGTTTATTCAAAATTAATTGGATTGCCAACCCATTTGTAGTTTGGAATTTTATTGCAGTGTATTAGTCTATGAGCCTTCTAGAATCATGATTTGGCCTCGATATATTTATCATCTCAACAATGAGAAATTATTTGTGAATTTTTTCAACTTAATGTCCTTTACGCAAGGGATTTTTACCAATTCTGATAAAATGGCCAAAAGATTATTGTTAGATGCTCATTTTCTAATGTTCAACAGTTGCTCGATTATCAGGGAAAAGATCGGATCCTACCTTACCTCGTGCACTACCCCTTTGGATGGTACGAGAAATATAGACGTGCAAGTCTCATTGGATTACATATCGGAGACACAAGGTTGCTTATTCCTAACACGGGATTCCCTAAATGGCATTCCCTCTAATAGTTTATGCATGATGCCAATTTATTAAAGCAATTTAAATATGTAATTTGAAATGAAAACGTGATCTAAGGGGACCCTTTATATGCAGGGTGGGTCTAGAATGATATGCAATTATTAACCTACAAATGCAATACATAGAAATTTAAACGTGCAATAACCTATCCAAAAGGGTAGGCCCTAAAAGAGTATCATGCCAGAACTCTTATTTCTTAGCGTTTGTGAATGCAAAAGACGAGAAAACAAGGAAATGTTACTTCAACACATAACATGTTAGGCAATTAGAGATGATACAAAAAGTGAAAAGAAAAAAAATAAGGAAAGAGGGGTGGATCCCTCCCCTCGTGCTTAGTGTTCATAGTTGGATAAGGTTGACTCTATCGTAGGGTATTTCTAATATGGATGCATGAGGTTTGGCTCACTAATACATTTAGACTCGATAAAACTTCAGGCTCCCAAGCTTTCAGACCAAGAGGTAAAGGGTCATCAGTTCCAATACCCTCGGTCGGTGGCTTGAGTGATCCCTTGGGCATCGCTATAGGTGCAGAGCACACCATCCGCCTACCTAAGAAAATCGATCCTAATCCTACAAGGAGATGTGGGAAGCGCCCACGAAAAAAGAAAAAATAGGATAAAAAAATAATGCATGCACATATGAGGTGCTTTCTTTTTGAAGGGAGGGATTGAATACCATAAATGCGGACGAAAGTTCTAGAGTGACTATTTTTCCCCACCCAATATGCAAGTGTGATATACAAACACAAATGAAAAGTAATCACATAAACGATCGCATACGTGGATATCTGACACGATAGCGGGTGTGAAAATGCAAAAAATCCTAAAAAGAGGAAAAAGAAAAATGCAATCTAAACCCTCCAAATGTGATAAATAAGTAGGATAAAAGAAGAAAAGGATTGACTAAATCAGATGCTCGGACCCTCTAAGTCCCCAGTGGAGTCGCCAAGCTGTCGTGCCCCATTTTTTTTAAAAGGAAAAATAAAAATAAACGTGTTTAGAAAAAATGGATTTTTGATTTAATTTTGAGTAAAAAATGAACTTTTATTGGAAAATAAATAAAGAAAGAAATTTTGATTAATTTTTTATTTGAAAAATGAGTTTTTGATTTTTGATAAAGTAATTAAAGAAAATGGGCCTAATGGGGCTTAAAAGTGCGACGGTTTGGACCCCAAAAAATAGTTAAAAAGGGTTTTGAAATAAAAAAATAGAAGTCACCACTTGATATTGAGTTAAGGTGTACCAAGTCACCTAAAAGGAAATTTTTAAATGAAAGGCAGGAAAAACCTTTTTTAACGACTCCGAGCCTGCGAAACTAAGAGAAAAAGGATCGGGAGTCACATTTGAAAAAAGGGAAGGCCAAGATAAAATTCCATGCACCTTTTCAACCTAGCCAAAGTTAGTTGCGTGATTTAGTCAAAAGTTTTCTTAATTTAACCTAAGAATTTATCACATTTTAGAGGTATTTACATGAATCCAAACTTAGACCTAATTATCGGTGTCAGAATATCTCTTCGAAGTTAGTTGATGTAAATCGCATTAATTGCGATGCCCAAAAGTAAACTTTCGAAGAAGTCACGAATTGTGCAAATATATGAGATTCAAAGAAAAGTAAAAAGAAAAGAAAATTAAAAATAATTATATACGAATACATGATTTAAAGGAATGCATCATAGCGGGTGCGGGGATCTAATGTTTGTGACTTCAATTTTCCCTTTAATAGAAGAAATACGAGCGTGTTAAGGCTAAAGAGCCAAACTCGTCCATATCCCATATTCAAGGGGTATTTCCTATCTAATCAAGCAAATGATCTAACCTTTTTTCTAATTTTCCTAAATGAGATGCAAAGTCTAATGTTATATATACATAGGGGTAAGGGATATTTTATTAGGGGAAATATTATGTGAAAATGATAAGGATCCTAAAAATGAAAAAATATGCATGACATGTAATAATTTGGTCACACAAAACATGATCTAAGGCGTAGACGATTTCTAAGGGTCTAACGTTGGATTAGCCCATGTCTAAAAGTTCTCACTAGCGTTGGACCAGCGAGAAGACGGGAAATAGGGCCACAACTAGCGTTGGATTAGTGTGGAATTGTAAAAAGGGACCACAACTAGCGTTGGACTAGTGTGGTGACGACATGCATTTATTATAGTTTAATAAATCAAATAAAGCATAATAAAGCAAATAAACACATAAATCACATAAAGCACATAGCACATAGGCATGATATCTAGATGCAAGGTCCTAAGAAAGCGAGTAACACATAAGCATGCAAAACACATAAAGCAAATAAAGCAAATAAAGCCCTAACTATTACATTTGTAGACCCTAACTACAATCTAAAAGGGGAAATAAAATAAATACCTAACTATTACAATTTTGGCATTTAAATGCCTTTCAAATAATTACATTAGAATAAATACACAAAATTAAAGTAAATGAAATAACTAAAGAAATAAATCAATGAAAATAAAATAAAACATTCAAAATCATGCAATTACACAAATGAATGAAACTGTCCTGTTGTTATCTTGCTTGCATTTCGAATTTTTGTTGGTTATTTGACTATGAAATGGATGGATATATGTTGTATATTGGGTGTACAAAGTGTCTTGCGAAAATCATTTCATTTGGTTGCACAAAACTAGAGTTTTCAAAAATGGAAGAAATCTGGAAATGGTGATCAGGGCAGCTGAACAGTAGTCCTTTATTCCAACATAACTTGTTGTACAAAAGTCGAAATTGAGTTCCATTTGTGGCATTTGAAACTAGACATTTATAGTTTTCTAACGGTATAAAAATCACCAGCTAGTTCATTTTGAATCAACCGTAGTGATTCGACAAAGTTGACTGCCCTGTTGTGATTGTCTATTGGAGAGGAATGGAGAAGCTGCATCTTGTGGCTTGAATTTCTCTCATTGGTGAACTGATTTTGGGAACGATTCCTTTTGATGAAATGTGGAATTTTGAACCTAGTTTTTAACGCCACCAACCATTCCTAATTTGAGTTTGTATTGAGTGAGATGTAGTCTGATTTTGAAAGTGCAACAAAGCTGGAAAACTGGAAGTTTTTTTTTCCTTCTTGCTGACCAAATGGTCAACCTTGTTTTCGGATGTTTTGTTTCGAAAATTTTGATGTCAATTGCTTTTCAATTGCTTATTAAATATTTCTGGACCTTGGTTTCAAAAATGGAGTGAATTGGGATTGATTTCATTGGACAAAAACCATTGGAATGAAAGAAAGAGTGGCTTGGCAGATTTGCTTTGAAACTTTCACGAACTTTAGTCGTTTTGTTAACTGCCTTCCCACATGAGTTTTTGCCTATATTTTGATAGAGAGGTAGTCTCCATATGGAATTTTAAGTGTACCAAATTTGGTGTTATTTCAATAACCTTTCGATATCCAAATGATGCTACAAAGGTGGCTCTTCAAATCTGGAAATTTTTTATCAGTGTACAAAAAAGTCAGCCGACTTTAAGCTACTATATCTTGACGCTCAAAAATCCAAATTTAGTTCCATTTGTCGTGTTTGAAACCTTGTTTGGAATTCTTATTGTGATACAAATTTCAAGGGTTGATTCATTTTTTGTGAATTATGCTGAATTTTCAAAGATTGCTGGAAAACCAAGACTGGTTCAAACCTGTCTTCTTGGAACTGAAATTTTGAGCTGAAAAATGAATGCTTTCCGTTTGGAATCTTGGAAAAGTGTCTTCTAGGAACTTTTAGTACTTCGAAGCTAGTTTCCGATGGTATAGAGTTTTCCATCTTTGGACTTCCCAATCTCAAAATCTGATTTTATCAATTTTATCGCGCAGAGCTGAAATTTCATGACTTGTTAGGAAATGAGTTTTTGGAAACTTTTCCTATCTTTTGATATTGATTGATCGTTTTGAACTCGATTTCATGGAGGAAATCAGTTTCTCTTGTGTTATTAAACCCTCACTTTTGAATTTCGATTTTCGAGATATTGAGGATTTTCGAGACATTGTCTTAGTTTAAAACGAACGTACATTCTTCCTTGTTTGGCAAGGAGTTTGTAAGTATTTATGGGTGATAGTTAGTTGTTATGTCTTCAGGCGCTTAAGAGGATCTTGAAGAGAATCCCGGAGCCAACCACTAAAGATCTTTTGCACTTACTCCCTTATTTTGATTTGGTGAGTGTCAAGTGCATGACTTGTTGCAATTATGTGAATTGCTTCTTATAGATTGAATGATTTATAATTGTTGAGTCGAATGTGTACGTTATCGCACTCGTTCTCTTTTAACTGATTGTATAACTGAATTGCTTATAACTGAATTGTATTTGGTTGACTGGATGTCGTTTGGAGTGAATCTCCTCGACCTACAACTGAATTGGGGGACGCCCAAATCTCAATTGGCTGACCTTGCGACTCGAGTCAGCAAGGGCTTGGTCGGAAAGCTCGGTGAACCATGAGACAATTATAAGCTTGATCTATTAAGAGATCTCGCTTGGCCTACTCGCGTAGTAGTGCCTTTTATAGAAGAGCGGGCTCGGGACTCGGGGTTGTAACGGTGAACGGGAATTGTGAAGAAAGTGGAGTTCTACGGACTTAATACCCACCCGGTTGACGGAGTGTCATCGCGGGGAAGTATTTGATTGAGTCTTGGCGAAGCAAGTGGAACCTAGGTCCTTAGAGCTCCTGTATCCTCATTGAGTGTGTTTATTTTAAATTGTGAATTGCTTGAATGTTACAGCTTTATTCTTCGCTTAAGTGCTATTGCTACTTGAACTATGTGTTTGCATGTTTTTCTTGGCCTCACTGAATGTTAGCTCATCCCATTAGTTTTCTTTTCCTTAATAAGAGCCGAAATGGAAAGAATTGGAGAAGCCAATTGGATGGACTTTTGATTAGGGGTTTTGAATGTAATTGTTTAGACAACTTTTGGAGGTTGTATATTTTGGAAAATGTTGATGTACTTTTGGTAACTTGTGATATAAGATTGAATATTTTAAGGAAGCGACTTTTCTTTATACCTTCGACTTTTATTATTGGGTTATTTATTCTTAAGTTTGAATTGGAATTGTATCGAGTCCTGGCGAGAGTTGGGCTGGCGTCCCACCGATACCCTTGGGTTCGCCCTTGGGAGAAGTGGGGGAGTCATATAGCCTGGGGAGGTTGCTTGCAGACCTCCTCCTGGGTTCGTGGCTATTTACAAGGACCAACTCATAGCAGGTCTCCGCCTTGCGATGCCTCAATTTCTTTTCCAAATTCTGACCTTTTGGAGAATCCGAGTAACCCAGCTCATCCCAAATGCTATTCGTTCAATCCTAGGCTTCTTCATTTTGTGCCGAATCCTTGAAATCTCATACTCCTTAGAGTTATTCAGGTCATTCTTTCAAATGAAGATTAGTGGTCACGTTCCGAGTTGGTTTTACTTCGCTCATAGGAGCGGGGCGAAGTACCCGACTCGCGAGCTGTTCGTGGGTGCCCCTTCCTCTATTCGGGGTTAGAAGGCACAGTTCTTCTACGTGAAGAATATAGGCTTTCCTCCTCCGACCTTGAGGGAGGAAACCCAGGTTTCTGATCCACTTCCTTCACCTCTTCTCAAGGCCGAACTGGACCGTCTGCTCAGTTGGGACTTGAGGTTGAATTGAGGTTCAATTCAATAACGCCCAACTCTGGGCAGCTGGCTTGATCCGAGCAGACGTGTCTGCTCCTGCCCCTGATACTAGATCTCTTACCCCGAACGACCTGGCTACTTGTAATTGTCTTTGCCTCCTCTTCTTACTTCCTCTTTTTTTTTTTTACGAACTCCTTGTCTCTGTTTATCCTAGTACTGATCGTTTCCCTTTTTCCTTACAGTAAAGAGATTCTCGCAGCTGTTGTCCATGGGTGGAGCTGGCATTTCGAGCACGCCTACCCCTGCGCCTTCCACTGCTCCTGCCAGTTTAGTTCCTTCCTCGCCTTCTCAGCCAACGCCAGTTTAGCCGGTGCCAGCTCAGTCGTCCCCTGCTGAAGAACGAGGGAAGAAGAAACAGAAGAAGTCTTCGGCCAAGAGAGCGCGAACTGAGGCGACCTCTTCGCCCGCGAACTGAGGTGGGGTCTATCTCCCATCCCCGTCAGCTCGGCCAGTATGGGGTAAATTCTATTGAGCAGTAGGCTTCCTCGGAGTCCCCTCCTCACATGTGGCGATACAGGAACGCTGTTCCCCTCAAGGAGCTGACCGAGTTGGGCTCGCACCCCCACCCAATGCACTTCTACTTGGGGGTTGTCGATCAACGACCGAGCTCAGTATCCTGATGCAGCTCGGGAGCTTCTTCGAGATGCCGTTCTCCCTCGCGATTACAATTTCATCCGGGTCGCGCTTGACTCCGAGCTCCTCGAACACTATTACCTCAACACGGCTCAGGTCGGTACCGAACTGCCTACGCAATTCTTTCTTTTCTCACTTGTCCCTATTGACCTGTTAATCCTGGGCCTGATTTCTAAACTATCAGCTGAACGTGACTGGATTCGAGCTGTCGAGAAGGTTCGAGAACATGAAAGAACCGATGTCCCAAGTTAGAGCGACCAAGGACAAGTTGTCGGACCAACTCGACCCTGCTACTGCAGAGATAGAGTCTTTTGAAGAAGCAGCTCGCGCAAGCTGATGCCACTTGCGAGCTGGAGAAGAAGAAAAATGTCGATTTGACCTCGCAGCTGGAGAGTGAACAGAAAAAGTCTGTCGAGCTGTTGGGTCAGGTCGAGGCAGCTTGGGAAGAAAGCCGCCAACTGGGTGTTCAGGAATTTAAGAGGTCGGAGGACTTCTTGAACGACCTGGCCATCCTGAACACCCCAGTTCTTCAGATCGGGTACATGCAGGCGATGAACAACGTGCAAGCCTTGAACTTGCCCGGCTTCGACCTTGGGAGATGGCCCAGCTACAACCCTCATGCGCTCGAGCAGGTAAATCGACTGGTGGAGGGATATGCGCACGAACGTAAGCTGGCTGACCTCGTGGTTGATCCCTCGTTGCCAGCGACCTCCCCTGAGCCCGAACAGGAGAATCAAGGGGAGAACTAGATAGGGCCTAACATAGGATGTAGGTAGGGCACCGAACTGAGTAGAGTCAGTTCATTTTTGTATGATCTCACCCCTTGTAATTTGGCTTTTTAATGAATGAATAGGCTTTTGTTCCTTCAATATTTAGCAAAATTTTCCATTCAAGTCTTTCATGTCATAATGTCTGAACATACTTGTGCAAATTGAATCCCAACTTATTCACATTCGAACAGACTCGAGCGAACTGGTATTCATGTTCGAGCAGACTTGTATGAGCTGGGTTCTAACTTACTCATACTGAGGTAAGACAATCAAAACTATGCACGAACAGAGTAGATGAATTTTAACGGAAAAGCCTCAAATTTGAATTATGCCACGTACGCGGGACTTCATCTCCACTGAGGTGAGCCAACTTGCAGTACCCTACTCGATTTGCCTCCTTCACCACATAAGGACCTTCCCAGTTCGGATCTAACTTACTCGTACCCTCGACCCGACTTATTGAGTTTTTTCATAGAACTAGATCCCCTAGCTTAAAAGAGAGGTGTCTTACCCTGGCGTTATAGTGTCACGCGACCTGCCCCTTCTACTTGGCCATTCTTATAGCTGCCACTTTCCTCTTCTATTTGAGCAGGTCCAGGTTGAACCGCATCTCACCCTCATTATTCTGGACTACGAAGTTCTGCACCCTGTTCGAGGGCAAACCAATCTCCGCCGGAATTACTGCTTCTGCCCCATAAGTTAATGCAAATGGAGTTTCTTGAGTGATAGTTCGGGGTGTAGTTCGATAAGCCCAGAGTATGTTAGGCAGTTTATCCATCCATCCAGTTCGGGCAGACTCTATTCGCGTCTTTAAGCCGTGCAGGATAGTTCTGTTGACGTTTTCCTCCTGACCATTGGTTTGAGGGTGTCCCACGAAAGTGAAGTGCTGTTGAATTCCAAACTTGGTGCACCAATCCCGGAAGGGATTCTCGGTGAATTGTCAGCCATTATCCGAGACCAGAGCTCATGGTATGCCAAATCGGCAAACAATTCTCCTCCAAAAGAACTTCTGGACCGACCTGCTGGTAATGGTATTGAGTGGTTCGGCTTCAACCCATTTGGTGAAGTAGTCTATTGCCATCACCAGATACTCATAGCCTCCTGGAGCTCGGGGAAACGAACCAAGCATGTCGATTCCCCATTGGAAGAATAGCCATGGACTTTGAAGGGGAACCATCTCCTGAGTTGGGGCGTGATGAACTGGAGCGTGCAGTTGGCATGACTTGCATTTCGTCACCAGTTCGGCCGAGTTTCGGAAGTTGGTAGGTCAGTAATAACCGGATAGCATTCCCTTCTTAGCTAGAACCCGTGGGCCAACATGATTTTCCCAGATGCCCTCATGTATTTCGCGCAAGATGTAGTCCCCCTCCTCAGGTGTCACACACTTCAGCCATAGACTTAGGTATGATTTCCTATACAGCACTCCATCCGTGAGCACATACCTCTGTGACCTGAGGAGGAGTTTTCGGGCCTCACCTCTGCTCGAGGGGAGCTCTCCGTTAGCTAAGTATCGCACGATAGGATCCATCCATGAGTTCGCCACTTGAATCGCTGCTGTGTCCAGCTGTTCATACGCCCATCTTTTAACGACCTCTACCAACACTTCCCTATTCAATGTGCCAAACGAAATGGAGGCCAGCTTGGAAAGGGCGTCAGCTCTTTTATTCTGACTCCGAGGAACCTGTTCGAGCATGAACTGTTTGAACAGCCTCCTCAGTTCATGTGCTTTGGCGATATATCTATTTAGCGGTTCTTCTTTAATTTCGTAATTTCCCAACACTTGGTTCACTATAAGCTGTGAGTCGCCATGGACCCTTAGCGACTCAGCCCCCAACTTCCGAGCTACTTCTATCCCCGTTACCAGAGCTTCATATTCGGACTCATTATTGGAGGCTCTGAAGTCGAACCTCAAGGTGTAAGCCAGTTTTTCCCCCGTGGGGCTGATGAGGAGGAGTCCAGCCCCGTACCACTTTTTGCTTGAGGTTCCGTCCACGTACAACGTGCAGGTCGGAATAGCCAGTTCGACCGCTCCCTTGGGCTATTCGGCATTAGACTCCGTTATGGCCTGTTCGGTCTTCTACAGCCCGAAGGAAACTCCTTCCGTGATGAAGTCAGCTAGCGCCTGGATTTTGATGGGCGTTCGGGGCTGGAAACCCAGATCATATTCGGACAACTTGACAGCCCATTTGACCATCATTCCCAACATATCTGGTTTGGACAGGATCTGCTTCAAGAGCTGGTCAATCACCACCACGATGAGGTGGACCTGGAAGTATGACTTGAGTTTCCGAGTTGCGTGAACGAGCGTTAGGACATATCGCTCCACCGCAGAATATCGGAGCTCAGTCCTTAGTAGAGCACGGCTTACGTAGTACACCGGCTTTTTGGACCTTGTCTTCCTCCCGAAAGAGTACCTTCGATCGTCTGCTAAGGAACAGGCCCTTCAAGGGAGAAAGGGGATGGACCCCTATCACGGCACCAGGAGCTCAGGTTCTCGCGCTAATGGAATAAAAAGGTCTCTCCCGATCTCCCCGAAAATTTGTCGGTAATAAGAATAGAAGTGAGCAAAACCTGTACTGTGCTTATCACTGGGACGTAGGACATGATATAGAGGACTTTCGGGACCTCAAGAAAGACATTGAAGAGCTGATCAAACGGGGGCACCTAAGACAGTTCATACGGAACGGGCGAACTGAACAGAGACGAAAGGAGTACAAACGGGAAGGTATGAACTACTTGCGAGACTAACCCCGGAGCCGAGGGGATCGAACTCCCAAACAGGAGATGCAGAACTTGGCGAGAGTAATCAACACCATAGCCGGAGGACCTGTCGGAGGTGATAGTCATGCAGCTCGACGGAACAACTGTCTATTCCTTAGTGGAGAAAATCCGAGCAAGCGATTGAAGATGTATGAAGAAATCATCTATGGACTAGAGGACACAGTTCCTCTCGCTTCTAACAACCATGAAACCATCGTGATAGAGGTCATAACATGCAACTACAAATTGAAAATGTGTACATAGACAATGGGAGTGCCATTGACGTGTTATACTACAAGACTTTTAAGGAGTTGCAGCTAGAGGACAAGCAGCTCATCCCAGTCCGAACTCCCTTGATTGGTTTTGCAGGACCACCGGTTAAATCTGAACGAATGATAACTCTCATGGTCACGGTGGGGGCGTCGCCAAAATGCTGAACTGTCCCAGTAACTTTGCAGTAGTGAAGGAGCCATCATCGTATAACATGAACCTGGGACGGCCTACGTTGAACGCACTCCGAGCTGTCTATTCAACTCTGCACCTCAACATGAAATTTCCCACACCTGCCGGAGTAGCTGAGGTGCTAGGGGATCCAGAGGTAGTTCGAGCCTACTACATCGCAACTCTCAAGGGTAAGGAGAAGCTAGTAGCTCAAACGGCCTATTTAGAGCCTTGAGAGCCAGCAGAGAAGAAGAAAAGACTGAAGACGGATGAAAGGCTGATGCGACTGCCGAGAGCACAATCCAAACGGAAGCAGCAACGGACTGAGCTAACTGGGAGGGAACGAACTGATACAAGCGAAGTAAGCGAGTTGACCTGCAAGGAGATGAACAGCGGGGCTAGCTCCCCGTTGTAACTCCGACGATCAAGTCAGTTATGTCTACGAGTAAAACAATAGTATTGATTACTGTAGAAGGCGTACCTTGTTTAGTCTCATAGTGTTGTATTTATAGAACTCTTGGTAGTAGTTTCATTATAGGATTATGAGCCTTACTAGAGATAGATTGCTCTTAGGGCTCCGTCTGCTGGTACCGAAAGGTTCGGGAGCTACGGCCTACTAGACCCATCCAGGTGGGAGACGGTGGTTCCGCCTGAGCTAGCCCTTGCCGAAGGTCCGAACTGGATTGCATGAGCTGAAACGTCACCTGTCCGAACTGACACGTGGCCTTGGCGAATTGGCTCCTCCATACTAGCCCTTCATGAAGTCTAGAGTCATCGAAAAGTCGCATGAGTCTGGACCGAATCTCGGGAGGCGCCTGAGTTCGGTGTAAGGCTCACGATTTGTAATCGCCATGTATGCTCGGGTGACCGTCACACTTGCTTGTGTAACCGCCAGTTTAACCATCACGTCGCTCCATGATGGCGTTTACTAGCTCAACCATCACGTCGTGTGCAATTATCAGTATTAAATTTGAATTTAATTAGGGACGCTTCATCTTCCCGCTCTGGTGGCCTATAAATAGGCCCCACCAGACGTCATTTTTGCACTTTTTTCTTCATTTCGCTTGCTCTCCCAATCCTTTAGCCAGTTAGCACGTTTCCCCTTCCCTTCAGAGTCTGTTCGTGCGTCCTGCCCTTAGGCGTCGAGAGTCAATTCGAGCTTCCCTCTAGGCACCATCTAGCGCCCGAGCTACCCGTTCATCTTTCACTAGTAAGTTCCCTTTCCTCTTCCTCTTTTATGTCTTCTGCCGAGCAATTGGATATAACTAGTTCAGCTCCTAGGCGTAGGGTAGCCCGACCTATCCCTGTAGAAATTATCTCCTCCTCTCCTTCTCCTTCCAGTTCCTTATCCTCCAGCTCGTCAGAGTCTGAGTACATCCCTTCCTTTGCTCATTCTCCCATTCAAGCAATGGCTCAGCTCGAACAGCCTGTTCAGTCTACAGCTGGGGCTGCTGCACAAGCAATTCCAGCTCAGGCTGAGGCAGGGGCTTCCAGGGGAACTGGTATCAACTTTGGTGAAGTTGATACCATCCCTCCTATCCTAGAGCAGGAGGACGTGGATGAACTGGTGGGGAGGTATGACATCCCCACCCAATTCGAAGCCCGAGCTACCCAGCCTGGGGAGGTTGCTCGCGAGTAGTTCATACCTTCCTGTTTGTACTCCTTTCGTCTCTGTTCAGTTCGCCCGTTCCGTATGAACTGTCTTAAGTGCCCCTGTTTGATCAACTCTTCAATGTCTTTCTTGAGGTCCCGACAGTCCTCTGTATCATGTCCTACGTCTCGGTGATAAGCACAGTACATGTTTTGATCCCTTGATGTGTGCACGGATGATGCTCAAGTGAGAGTTCCATTGGGCTCGGTTACACGTGCACGGACAAAGCAATTCAAAGAGTCTCTTCAAGCCCTTGTTCGAAGTGTTCAATATCAACAAGGGGTACATAGGAACATTGAAGGCTTGGAAGTTGCTAATCGAGTTGTCTACACATTGAGGCATCGAATGATGGCCACGCGTGTCCTTAATGGGTTGGTCCGATTGTTAGTAGTGTTAGTTGTTTGGTTTGTTTAGTTGGTTTTTATCGAGTCATTAGTTGGATTGCTAGTCGTACTTTAATTAGTAGTTTCATTGGTTATGGGAGTTCAATAAGTCGGCCCACTCTTGCTTAAGTGTGGTCCAAATTACCCTTACTAGCCTAGATAGATGAGCCGCCAATCCTTGACCAAAATGGATTAGGCTCCTAGGTTTCTAGCCTATAAAAAGGCTCCTTCTTGTATGAGAGGAGGAAAGACATTATTGATAATAAAAGTTACTTTGTTTCTCTTCAAACCGAGAATTACATTCTTACTTGCTAGGCAAGGGTTATTTGAGTAATCTCGCGTGACGTCCTTGGTTGTTCATCCAGCCTATCTATTTGAGTAATCACCTCAATTAGAGTCGTTGTTCTACCACCTTCTATCAAGTTGAGTCGTCCATCTTGGTTCTAGGTTCCGCAATCCCAAACGATTGATCATCTGTCTAGATCCTTGGGCAATCGTGCTACGTGTTTCGGAACAAGTTGACCGAGGAGCGTATCATCCCTTCTATTATTATTACCGACCAATTTTCGGGGAGATCGGGAGAGACCTTCTTGTTCCATTACCGCGAGAACCCGAGCTCTTGGTGCCGTGAGAGGGGTCCATCCCCTTTCTCCCTCGAAGGGCCTGTTCCTTGGCAGACGATCGAGGGTACTCTTTCGCGTCTGACCTCCTCGCGTATCCCCAGGGTCTACGCTCTTTCTTCTCTTTTTCGTCCCTCAGTTTTTCCTGTTCGCTCTTCAAGCGATTGACCTCCTCGGCATTGGCCCTTTCGTGAGCTCTGTCCAACATCTCCCGAACAGTCTTGGGAGGTTTCTCAACGAACTCCGTGTATAGCTTTGTACGCGCAGTCTGTTGATGAGGCAGGCCATGACAACTTTGTCGTCCCGATCTCGGACCTGAATAGACTCGTTGTTGAACCGCACCATGTACTCACACAGGGGACTCCTCAGGCTTTTGGTGAATTGTCATTAAGTGAGCGATGTTCTAGAGAAGGCTTACGACGAAACGAACTGTGCTGCGAACAGTCGCACAGGTTGACTAAAGGACCGAACTGACCAAGGAGGTAATCCCTGGAACCATTGACGCGCCTTTCCTTCTAAGAACATGGGGAAAGTCTTACACTTGAAAGCATCAGGTGATCCTCCGGATTTGTGGTTGCATCATCGTAGGACTTCATACTCGGTATCTTGAACTTAGCGGACAAGGGGTAGTTCTTAATGTCTGGCACGAAGGGGGAGGCAGAATACCGGTTCCCCTCCGGATCTAACAACAGATCCAGCTCATCCTGAACCTGATACTCCCCTTTCCTCGGAGAGTGCTCCCTCTGAGGGATTCCCCGAAAGGATTCATGGTGGTTTGTTTGGGAATTCTCGCGGAAGGACTCCAGAACCTCTATCTGTTCGTGAAAGGGCTTCTTCCGTGCTCGCTTTGTCGGGGGCTGGGGCTCCCAGTTCGGGATTCTGACGCTCCAATCTTCCCGCCTTCTTGCTCCTTCGGCCCTGGGTCGCGCAGATCTCCGGTCCGACCCTTTAAATAGTCCATGATTGCCTCGAAGGTGGGCAAGTTCTCCGCCACCGCTTGTACTAGCTGTTCAGGCGAAATCCGCTAGGGCTCCGTCCCTTGTTCACCAGGAGCTGGTCCCTGGCGGGGATTTTGGGGATCGCTTCGCTCGTTCCCCTTGGATCCTTCAGCGTTCCTCTGAGATCTGGTCCTCGGCATGTTTCGCAAGAAAAAAATTGCGTTTCCCACAGACGGCGCCAATTGATGCGACTGTCGAGAGCACAATCCGGACGGAGCAGCAGCGGACTAAACGAACTAGGAGGGAACGAACTGATACCAGCGAAGTAAGGGAGCTGACCTGCAAGGAGATGAACAGCGGTGCTAGCTCCCCATTGTGACTCCGACGATCAAGTCAGTTATGTCTACGAGTAGAACAATAGTATTGATTACTGTAGAAGGCGTACCTTGTTTAGTCTTATGGTGTTGTATTTATAGAACTCTTGGTAGTAGTTTCCTTATAGGATTATGAGCCCTACTAGAGATAGATTCCTCTTAGGGTTTCGTCTGTTAGTTTCGAAAGGTTCGGGAGCTGCGGCCCACTAGACCCATCCAATTGGGAGGCGGTGATTTCGCCCGAGCTGGCCCTTGCCGAAGATCCAAACTGGATTGCGTGATTTGACACGTCACCTGTCTGAACTGACATGTGACCTTGGCGAATTGGCTCCTCCACAACGCCTTTCTTCGCAACAAGACATTTGGGCCCTATTACACATCTCGCATATGCGGATGACAATATTACTTTCTCTTGGGGGGATGTCCGTTCTATTTGGTGCTTGATGCGAGTGCTCCAAGAGTACCAAGAGTGTTCAGGTCAGCTGATTAATAATAGTAAGAGTTGCTTTCTTACGTCAAGTAAATGCCCCGTTCCTAGGCGCGCTCTGATTACTAGGGAGATGGGCTATTCATTTTAGGCGTTTCCGATTGAGTATTTGGGGTGCCTTTTATTTAACTGGGAGGAAAGTTAGTCTCCTTTTCTCAGATCCAGTGGATTCTATTGCAAGACGGATAAGGGGCTGGACTTCCAAATGGCTGTCTTTTGGCGGACGACTGGTCCTGATAAAATTAGTCTTGCTGTCAATGCCAGTATACCTGCTCTCGGTTCTAGACCCTCCTAAGGGAGTGATTAATCGTATTCATCAGCTGCTGGGGAATTCCCTATGGGGGCCATAGATGGGAAGTAGAGACGTCACTGGTTATCATGGTCGCGGTTATGTCAGCATTAGGGGGATGGATGGGGCTTTGGCTCTCCGTTCACTTCATTTCATGGTGCAGACGTTCTCATGTAAGATGTGGTGGAGGTTTAGAAAAAGAGGGTCCTTTGTGTTCGGAATTCATGCTAGCACGGTATTGTAATGGTATTCATCCAAACCAGGTGCAGCCTACATCTAATGCATCGGGGACATGGAAGAGAATGATGTGGGCCAGATCGCTAGTGGAGCCTCATACTACTTGGGATTTGGTAGCAGGCCAGGTTTCCTTTTGGTGGGATAATTGGTTGGGCGACGGTCCTCTGGCGTGGCAGTTCCCGCACCTGGCCGGCAATAAGGTGGTGGCGAGTTACTGGGTGGATGGAAACTGGGATTTTGGGAAGTTGGGTAATGTGCTGCCAAGAGAGACTCTGAGGAAGATTGAGGCACGATTTGATTGCTGGCAGGAGAGTGGTTGGGATGTTCTACTTTGGTCGGGCACGCAATCCAGGATGTTCAGTATACGGTTTGTAATTCCTATCATTACACCAAATTCAGCGGTATCTTGGGTCTTCAAGCACATATGGGTGAAGGGATTGCCCTTGAACTTCTCCTGTCTACTATGGGCGTATCATGTATGCCAAGATTCCAGTCTCGAATGTACTATATCAGTTCAATGTCCATGGTCCTTCACGTTGTTTTTGTTGCAGTAATCATCAACTAGAAACGTTGCAACATGTCTTCTCGCTGGGGGAGGTTCCCATGATGGTCTGTGTAGACACCAAATTTTATTTTTAGCTTTATTTATTCTTATTTTTATTGTAATTGATTAAATGATAGTTAGGTTAGTATTTATTTTTGCTTATTAGGCTCATGATTTTTTATTTTTAAGATATGTTTGTATTAAAATTTTGAAAAGGAAAATCTTCACAAAAATATGTTTTAATCACAAAAGATTCGATTTCTTTAAAATAAATGTATTTTCTATTAGGAATTAATTTTGTTTGCTTAACCTAAAATTGATTTGGAAAAAAAAAATGGCGCGCTATTCCTTCTCCTTCGTACGAAGGAGCAAACCAGAAATTGAGACAGAAGCGGAAATTGCAGCGGTGTTTTGGATTCATTTTCCACATTTATTTTCTCTCCAAACTCTCTAGAATATTGCCAACTCACCCCATGATTCTTGACTGGAATATTCCAGAATAAAAACCATAAAACGGCTCCCAAATGCCAAAGAAATGCAGCTTCATCCCCATCGTTGCTCCAAGGGTTTAAGGAGCTTAGTTTCTTATAAAAGAAAAAAAAAAGCAGCAAGGGGGGACGAGAGGGAAAAATGTGTGGCGGCTAGGGTTGAGAAGGGGCTACGGAAAGAACCAAGAAAGAGTAACGGAGAGAGTGAGAGAAAAAAAGGAATAACCAAGAAAGAAAGAAAGCTACGGGAGGGAGGTTGAGGAAGAAGGCGGAGAGAAAAAAAGAGAGCTAGGGAAAGAAAGTTTTCGGCTGAGCAAGCAAGAGTAAAAGGGGTTAGAAGAGGAAGAATCTGGAAAAAAAAAGGAGAGAGTCTACGGGTTGTGGGGGAGTAGAAAAACCAGGAAGAGAGATTGCCGCAAGGAGAGTGAGAGGAAGAAACAACAAAAGAAAAGAGAGAAAGGAAACCAGAAAAGGAAAACAAGTGAGGGAGGAGAGAAATGAAAAAGAAAAGGAACCAAAAAGCAAGAGGGCTTCGGCTGGGAGAAAGCCAGCTCCAGGCAGGTGGAATCGAAGCTCAAAGTGCCAAACGCGTCACTCTTGGAAATTGCTGAAACAAAGAAGAGAGGGTTTTCTGACTTCCCTCCATAGATCTAGGCAACTTCCATCGATTTCCCAGGATTTTGCCACTGTAAGTATATCACTTAAACCATTTCTGAACCTTCTGAGGCTTACTAGACGTGAATCTTTGCTATGGATGTGCTCTTGCCGGTACTACTGTTTTACCTTTTGTTGGGTGGAGTATTTCGTGGGTTTGGATTGGGTTTTTGGGTAGGAGTTTAGGTTGTCTATAGGGTTTCATCCGGTGAATCTATGAGTCTTGGTTGAAGTTTATGGCTGATGTTTGTAACAAGCAAGCCCAGCAGATTGTAGATCTTTTCCTTTTCATCAGATTTGCATGATCTTGTAATCTGTTCTTTGTTGTTTTTCTTTGTCCAGATTCTCCTCGATTGTATCTGCTAAAGATAGGCCATTATGTTTGGGTTATGTTAGAACTAATGATTTGAGGATTATGTAGGTTTGGGGCTGATGAAATAACAGGTTTGGTTTGAGTTTCTGTACAGTCACAATCGCGTGGGATGAGCTGCAAAGTTTGCAGCAGAAATCTGATCTTATGGCCCCTTCTCTGCCTAGATTTCCTTTGTTTGCATGATTAGTTTTGTGTGTGATGATTGTTCTATGGAAGCTAATGAATGTTGGGTTTCAAAGCAATATTTAAAGTCATTACAAACTCCCTGGATTCGCAAATAACTCGCAAAGTTGCACTAAGAACCCAGAATTGCATATAAACAAGTTAAAAGCTGTTCTTTTGGTTTCCCTTGTGCGTGGTCTGGGTAGGAAAATTGTTGGGGGATGCATAGTATATGGTTGGGTTTTGATGCTAAGATGCATAAAGTGTTGTTTTAATTCGAAAGATTGTTGTTTGTTTGGATTTTATTAGCTGCATATGACCTGAATGTTACGGTTACGAAATTGCAGCAGAAATTGCGAAGTTGCAGCAGATTATAAAGTTTCCTTGTTCTTCCTTTGGTGTCTTATCATCAAGGCTATGTTTAAAATGTCTTGGTGGGAACATATGGCAAAAGCCATTAGTTTACTTTCATTCGTGAAACTAGGCGAATCATGAATCTGGTTTTCATTGTCTAGTTCAGTTTTTCTGATTTTGGGTCTTAGTTTTTCTTTCTTTCCTCTTGAAGACTTGGGTTTGAAGTTGCTGCAAATGTTCCTGTCACTTTGGATCTTTCCTCTCTCCCTTGTCCCCAAGTTCCTTCATTTGGTTGTTAAATAAGTTAGCATTTGCTTGAGTTACTTTGCATGAACGTATCTAAGCCGAATGAAAATGAATTGCAGAAGAGTCCGTTGCAGAGGAAAAAGAAAACCAGAGAAGAAGACGCATGGCGGGTTTTTGCATGAAATATTTTCAAATTTACCCTTTAAACCCCTAATTTTTATCTATCTATATTATGGCCCAAAAACTTTTCAAATTGAACCAGTTTTACCCTTTTCTTTACTTCATTTCCTCTTTTTTATGCTTTAGTGGTTTATCGGGTGATTAATTCTGGAATTTAGGATAATTGGAGTTAATTATTGTTAGTTGATTTTTCTTTGTTTATTAGGTTTTAGTAAAAATAATTAGAATTTTGGGTAATATGTTTGTTTGGGGTTTGATGAGAAGGTTTTGATTTATTTTTGTGAATTTCATGATTGTTTTTGATAGGCTTCATTTAAGCCATTAATTTATTTCAATTTAGACCCCTAATGCTTATAATAATAATAATTTTGATCCCTTAATTTCTTTAATTCTTTCAATTGGGTCCTTATTTGTGTTAATTTGTCAAATATGGTTTGTTTACTTTTATTTGAATATCTTGATTGATTTAATTTTGTGTTTATTTCCATTTTTGTGATTATTTGTTAATTAAATGATGTCTTGACTATTTTATTGTTTTGGAGGGTAAATAAGTAATTTCGTTTTACTGGGTCATCAATTCAAGGGAGGTACACTCTACCCCTTATTTTGATTTTACTTGACTCTATGTGCCCCTATGTGACTTTATGTGCTTAATTACATGCCTTTTGAATGTTTTTTTATTTTATCTATTCGTTTTATTTGTTTTAATTTTGTATATTTATTTTAGCTCAATTTTGATCATTTGAAAGGCATTTAAATGCCAAGTTGTAATAGTTAGGGGGGTCAAGACCTGTATTTAGATAGAATATGTAATAGTTAGGGATTTATTTATTTATTTTATTCCTTTCCCCCACTTAGATTGTAGTTAGGGCCCCAAGTGTAATAGTTAGGGCTTTATTTGCTTTAATTGCTTGTGTGTTTTGCATGCTTATGTGTTACGTGTTATCCGCTTTCTTAGGGTCTTGCATTTAGATATCATGATTATGTGTTATGTGTTTATGTGATATTATGTGTTTACATGCTTTTATTATGTTTTACATGATTAGTTAGTTATAATTAATGTGTGACTTCACCACACTAGTCCAACGCTAGTTGTGGCCTCTTTTCTGATTTCTCACTAGTCCAACGCTAGTGAGAACTCATAGACATGGGTTAGTCCAACGCTAGACCCTTAGGGACCATTCACACGCTAGATCATGTTTGTGTGACTATACTACATTTTCATGCATACTTTCTAGGGTCTTTTATCATTTTTGCATGACATTCCCCCTTATACGTATATCCCTTATCCTATATTTCCCCTTATATGTATATTCCTTATCTCTTTGTATGAAAACATAACATTAGACTTGCATTTCATTTAAGAATTAGAGATAGGTTAGTACATTTGTTTGATAGATTAGGAAAAACCCCTCGAATATGGGATATGGACGAGTTTGGCTTTCTAGCCTTAGTACACTCGGATTCCCTCTATAAAAAGAAGAAATCTAGTCACGAATCTTAGTTCCCCGTACCCGTTATGATGCATTCCTTTAGGTCATTTATATTTGTATATTACTATTTCTTTTCTTAGAGTCTCATATTTTTGCATATTTATGACCTCTTCAAAGAGTTACTCTTGGGCATCACAATTAATGTGATTTGCACCAATTAAGCTTCGAAGAGACATGTTGACCCCGATACACTAGGTTTAGGTTTTGCATTCATATAGTACATCCAAATGTGATAAAGTTTTAGGTAAAAATAAGAAAATCTTTGACTAAATCACGCAACTAACCTTGGCTAGGTTGAAAGGGTGCCTTAGATTTTTATCCTTGCCTTCCCTTTCTTCAAATGTGACTCCCAAACACATTTCTCTGATTTTCGAGGATTTGGAGTCGTTTAAAAGAGGTTTTTTCTACTTTTTTTTTATTAAAAAATCATTTTTAGGTGACTTGGTACACCTTAACTCAATACTAAGTGGTGTCTCTGATTTTTTTTATTCAAAAACCCTTTTTAAACTATAATTTGGGCCAAAATCGTCGCACTTATTAAACCCCATTTAGGCCAATTTTCTTTATCAAAAACTCATTTTCACTCAAATTAAATCAAAAATTCATTTTTCTAAACTCGTTATTTTTTTATTTTACTTTATTTTAAAAATGGGGCGCGACAGTCTGGAACTATTTTGAGGTGCCATTTGGTTTTTCATCGCTAGGCAAGAGTGTTCGAGATCGTGTCTATGTTGGTTGCTTACTCCTTCGACACATTGGATCCTGCGATGGGTGTTACGGGTAGGGCCGGCGGTCATCTTGTGGCACTTGTGGAGGGCGAGATGCTGGTTTGCCTATGAGGGGTAGGTGTAGACACCAAATTTTAATTTATTTTTATTTTATTTGATAATTATTACCTATTTTTATTTATTTATTAATCTCATGATTTTTAGACATTTTTTTTAGATGTCAAAATTTTTTATTTAGCTTTATTTATTATTATTTTTATTGATTAAATGATAATTATTATTCATTTTTGCTCATTTTGATCATTAGTCTCTTAATTCTTATTTTTAGACATTTTTAGCATTAAAATTTCAGAAAAAGAAAATTTTCACAAAAAGTTGTTTTAATCATTTTAGATTCAATTTGAAAATATATAATTGACATTTAAAAGTTTTCAATTTGTTTTAATTTGTTTTTAACTTTGTTTGATTTTTTGAAAAAGCAAAAGCAAAAATGACAAAAATAATAAGGAAAATGTGTGAATAGGTGGAGGCTTGCATGTGGGACAAATGTCCCTTTATTTATTTGACAACACAACACCTAGAAGGTGAGGTGTTGGGACACTTGGTTGGCTTAGGAAATTTGGGAGGAGCAAAAAGGAAAAGAACAAAAAGAGAAAAGGGCATCGGATAAAAGGAAGGGGGAAAAGAAAAAAACCAGAGGAGAAAGAGACCGGGAGAGTGAGAGATTGAGCGGAAAAACTGAGAAGAAAGAAAGAGGCTTTCGGATGAGCATGGGAGAGGAGGTTTTTGTCGGCTGAATGGTAGAGAGGACCGAAGAAGGTTGAGGGCTGAGAAAAACAAACCAAGGGAAAATCTGGTGGGCAGGGAGAGGAAAGAACGAGGAAAACCAAGCAAGAAAAAAGGAAGAATATGGCAGCCGGGGTTGCGAGACGGCTACGAGCTAGGTAGAACAGAAAAAGAACGAGGAAATATGGGCAAAAAGCTGCCGGGGAGGGAGTGAAGTGAAGGGGCGGCTAGAAAAATGGAAAAGGCTGATGAGAGGCTTCGGGTAGAAAAGAAAAGCTTAGGCTAGAGAAAAGAGGAAGCTTGGGGGCAGTGGACGGGTCTGGGCAGGAGAAAGAAACAGAAAAACTGAGAAAAAGAGCAACGAGAGAGTGAAGGAGAATCAAGATAGGGTAGAAGGAGTGACGGCTAAAAGAGGGGACTTTCGGGCAGAAGGTTGGAAGGAAAAAGCAGAGGGAACCGAGAGGGAGAAATGGAGAGAAAAGAAACCAGAAAAAGGAAAAAGGCTGATTTTCAGCCATGTTCGGACCTAATTATCTCTTGGATTATAGAGGTATTGGGGTAGATTTCGGTTTCTGGAACATCTACAACGTGAGGGGAGTGATTGTTGTTCAGGCATCTTGAAGGAAAAACGACGAGAAGATCACCAAATCTGGCCACGAAGGAGCTGCTCAGCCTCTACTGCACCAGTTTCGGCTTCGAACGAAAACGCAGCAGAAATTCTTGCTTCGGCCCCAGCAATTCAGATCGATACGATTCTGATTGTTGGATTTTAAGATAAACGGTGTAAGTTGCAAGTTCTTTTTGCTAGCTTAAAGGTTGATTTGCAGGATCTACACGTTTGATAAGGAAACTCAGAAATCTGTGAATGAACTTAGAATTGCCTGTTCCTATTCTGATTTCTTTAGCTTGTTTAGATGTTGAATTTCTGTAATATTGCTACTCAAAATCATAGCTTAATGTTCATGGTTGGGTTTTTGTTAATCAACGAGGATTGAATTGGTTAAGGGGTTTTGGTCGATAGGTTGCCAGGCTTTAGTTGGAGTTTGCACGAGGTCTGCATTGAATAACCTTTCACTTGCAAAAGCAACAAAATATGTCTTCCTTTCTTTATGAATCTGTTTGGGGAGGAGGGGGATTTTGTATCTTCAATCTTGTAGCATTGCACGGTTGTTTATTGGGTTGAGTTTTGTTGGGATTAGTTGACAGATTTGCATGTTTTTACTGGATGTTCATGGCTGTTTTTCTGCGTATGTTGAAGCCGAAAGCAAAGTGTTGCAGAACAACAAAAATTTCCAGCTTTGCATGCGTTTTTTTTTCTTTTTGCATGTTTAAATCCATGGGTTGTGGGTTCTTTTTCTAGTAATCTTGTTTGTCTTCATGGTCTGCATTTTATGTCTAGCTGCTGTGGTTGGATTTTTCTAGGGATAGATGATCGTGTTCGGATGATGTTAATTGAATGGGTTGAAGCCTTGATGATTTTAGATTGATGAACTAGGGAGTTTTGTTTGAGTTTTGCATTAAATCCACCTGGTAGAATAAGGAAGAAGGTTGCGGAAGTAAAATTGCAGAAACATCGTTGCTGAAGAAGAAAGCTGTCCTTCGTAAGCTTGCATGGGATTTTCCCGAAAAAATTACACTTCAGCCCCCCAAGCTTCCCATAATGCTACTATGGCCCATAAAATTGGAAATTTACTCAATCTTGACCTTTTAAAATATTAGTCTCTTTGATATGATTTAATCTAACTTCTTTTGGGTTGATTTTAGTGAATTTTATGATGTTTCTTGAAGGTTTAACAATTGTTAATAAATTTATAGTTTGATTTAGATTTTTAGTGGAACCTTGAATAATTTGTCGTTTAATTATGATAAATAGGTTACCATTCATTTTTTGTGAAGTTTTAGCATTTGATTGTGATAGGTCTCATATTAAGCCATCAATTTTAGTATTTTATTTTAGACCCTTAAAACTTTTTAATTATTTTAATTATTTTAATTAGGTTCTTGTTGGCTTTAATTTCTTGCACATGGATGGTTTGTTTTATGTAAATACTTTAATTGATTTCACATCGTGTTTAATTTTCATTGCATGTTTTATCTCCATTCTTGTGATTATTTCGTTAATTAAAGTGATGCGTTGACCCTTTTTATTATTTTGGAGGGTAAATAAGTAAATTCGTGTCATTAGACCCCCAACTCAAGGGAGGTACACTCTATCCCTTATTTTCACTTTATTCGACTCTATGTGCACTTATGTGACTTTATGTGTTTAATTGCATGCCTTTTGAATGTTTTCATTTCGTTTCATTTATTCGCTTTATTTGTTTTAATTTTTGCATATTTATTTTAATTTAATTTGTAATTATTTGGGAAGGCAATTAAATGCCGCAATTGTAATAGTTAGGTTATTATATCATTTTATTTTATTCTTTCTCACTTTAGATTGTAGTAGAGCTCCCCGAGTGTAATAGTTAGGGTTTTATTCGTTTTACTTGTTTTGTGTGACTTGCATGCCTATGTGTTACGTGTTTACCGCTTTCTTAGGGTCTTGCATCTAGATATCATGCTTATGTATTATGTGTTTTATGTGTTTAGTTGCTTTATTATGATTTACATGATTTATTTGGTTATAAATGAATGTGAGACGTCGCCACACTAGTCCAACGCTAGTTGTGGCCCCCCCTTTCTCGCATTTTCACTAGTCCAATGCTAGTGAGAACTTGTAGATATGGGTTAGTCCAATGCTAAACCCTTAGAAGCCCTTCGAGTGTTAGATCATAATTGCGTGATGAAATCACTTCATATCATGCATGTTTTTACTTTTAGGGTTTTTACCATTTTGTATGACACTTTCTCTATATATGTACATCTATTATCCCATGTTTCCCCGTATATGTATATCTCCCATTCCATATTTTCCCTTATAAGTATATTCTTTACCCCTTTGTATGAAAACATGATATTAGACTTGCATTTCATTTAGGGGAATAGAAATTAGGTTAGATCAGTTGCTTGATTAGATTAGGGATAACCCCTTGAGTATGGGATATGGACGAGTTTGGCTTTTTAGTCTTAGTACGCTCGTATTCCCTCTATTAAAGGGAAAATTGAGTCACGAACATTAGTCCCCCGTACCCAACATGATGCATTCCTTTAGGACATGTATATTTATATAATTATTTTATTATTTTTATTTGATTTTTTCCTTTTCATTTCTCTTTGACTCTCATATTTTTGCACAATTCGTGACTTCTTCGAAAGTTTACTTTTGGGCGTCGCAATTAATGCGATTTGCATCAAATAGTTTCGAAGAAATATTTTGACCCCTCATCCCTCTTAGGTCTAAGGTTTGCATTCATATAGTGACTTTCAAATGTGATAAATTTTTAGGTTAAATTAAGAAAATTCTTGACTAAATCACGCAACTAGCCTTGGCTAGGTTGAGAGGGTGCCTTGGATTTTTATCCTTGCCTTCCCTCTCTTCAAATGTGACTCCCGAATCTTTTTCTCTGATTTTCGTAGACTTAGGAGTCGTTTAAAAGGGGTTTTTCATAATTTCATTTTAAAAATTCACTTTAGG